>OY756365.1:0-1250000 GCA_963576895.1 Ceraclea dissimilis
CTAACCTAACCTAACCTAACCTAACCTAACCTAACCTAACCTAACCTAACCTAACCTAACCTAACCTAACCTAACCTAACCTAACCTAACCTAACCTAACCTAACCTAACCTAACCTAACCTAACCTAACCTAACCTAACCTAACCTAACCTAACCTAACCTAACCTAACCTAACCTAACCTAACCTAACCTAACCTAACCTAACCTAACCTAACCTAACCTAACCTAACCTAACCTAACCTAACCTAACCTAACCTAACCTAACCTAACCTAACCTAACCTAACCTAACCTAACCTAACCTAACCTAACCTAACCTAACCTAACCTAACCTAACCTAACCTAACCTAACCTAACCTAACCTAACCTAACCTAACCTAACCTAACCTAACCTAACCTAACCTAACCTAACCTAACCTAACCTAACCTAACCTAACCTAACCTAACCTAACCTAACCTAACCTAACCTAACCTAACCTAACCTAACCTAACCTAACCTAACCTAACCTAACCTAACCTAACCTAACCTAACCTAACCTAACCTAACCTAACCTAACCTAACCTAACCTAACCTAACCTAACCTAACCTAACCTAACCTAACCTAACCTAACCTAACCTTTTTTTTTTTTTTTTTTTTTTTTATTTTTACCCCCTCTTCTCCTGCTTGCAGCCAAGTCCCCGCCTATTGGCCTACCTTGGTGCAGCATCTGTCTTGTTTAATTAGGTAGTTTCGTCTTTTTCTTTTGCACTTATTACTTCTTCACAGAATTCTGCTACAGCGTCCCAGTTTGATTTTTTTTGTAACATCGCTGGAACTATGTTCTCTGGTGTCAGAGACGTCGTTCCTATTTTTCTTTCTAGGTTTTTTCTCTCCGTGTTCCATCTATGGCACTGAAAGACTGTGTGTTTGGCGTCATCTATCTCCGCGTCACAGTACGTGCAAGCCCTACTAGGGGCCTTCTGTATTTTATAGAGAAATTCTCCAAACACGCCGTGTCCTGTCATGCACTGCGTCATGCGGTATGTAGTCTCACCATGCTTCCTCTCCGTCCATGTTGTTAAGTCATTTACTAGTGTGTGCGTCCATCTGCCTTTTGGGGCGGTGTTCCATATCTCTTGCCACTTGGCGATAGTGAGTCTCCTCTCTTCCTTTACCTCATCTGGTGTTATTTCATTTTTCTTACGGTATATACGGGCTCTTTCCTCCGCCACTAGTGTAGCCGGCACCAGTCCAGATAACACCAAAGCTGCTTGGGTAGATACTGTCCTGTACGCCCTACATATTCTTAGTGCCATTGTCCTCTGTGTGTTTAGGAGAGCTTCTGCATGTTTTTTTTCTTTTCTCGTTACTTCTGCCCACACCGGTGAGGCATACAGAATCACCGATTGGACTGCCAATGCCAATACTGCGCGTTTTTTGTGTGCCGGTCCCTTTGTATTTGGCAGTATTGAACAAAGCGCTTTTGCCGTCTTTTGTGCTTTTTCACCGACGTTCTTTATATGTTTGCCGAAATTCATTCCGGAATCCAGCGTTACTCCGAGATACTTGGCCTCCTTTGAGGGGGTCACCTTCTCTTCTTCCATCTCAAACAGTATGTTTCGTACGCGCCTCTCTCCGCTGAGAATTATGGCTACGGTCTTTTGGGCTGCTATTTCTAGGTGGTTGGTTTTCATCCACGAAGCAACGGAATGTAGAGCCGTTTCTGTCCTGATTACCAGATCCGTCTGTGTCGCGGCAGTTACTGATATCGCGAGGTCGTCTGCGTAGCACACCAGCTCGACTCCCTCAAGTACGTCTAGCGACATGATGTCGTCATACATGACGTTCCAAAGTGTGGGTCCGAGGACCGAGCCCTGTGGGACTCCACCGCCTATCTCCTTGCTATTATTTTTCTCCAGTATTACCTGCCTTTCTGTGAAATATTCTGTAATAATATTCACCATGTAGGGGCTTACTTGTTTAGCTCTTAATTTATTGATTGTAGTGGGCCAAGACGCTGTATTAAAGGCATTTTTAACATCGATCAGAATTAAGGCGTTTAATTTATTTTGCTTTTTTGCCTCTTTTGCTAGGTGTATTATCTTATTTATAGCATCAATTGTGGATCTTCCTTTCCTGAAACCGTACTGATTTTCATTCAAGCCGGATTCACCGAGTTCCGCTATCAGTCTATTATTGATCACACTTTCAAAAAGTTTTCCAAGAACATTCAGCAGGCATATCGGCCTGTATTTTGTTTCCTCTGCGTTTGACTTTTTAGGTTTTTCGATGAGAACCAGTCTGGCGGTTTTCCATGACTTGGGAAATTTTTGATTTCTTATAAGGTCTTCAAACAGTACCTTGAAATATTCCATGTTCTTTAACACTAATAATTTCACGACGTCCGGTGTGATTGTGTCCGGACCTGGGGCTTTGCCTGGCTTGATTTTTCTTATGGCTTCTCTCATTTCTCTTTCGGAGACCGTCCTCCAGACGTCTGACGTTTCTGGGCCATAGACTTTGGGTAGGAGCTTAGCCGGTTTTGTCATGAATAATTGCTTAAAAACCTCTTCTTTTTCTTCTTTTTGGAGTTGAGTCCTAGGACTTGGTCTGCGTAGCTGATTTTTTATTATTTGATACGCGTCCCCGAAGATATCCTCATTCAGTTTTGTGCATAGCTGGTCCCAGTTTCTCCTCTTTGATGTTACTATAGCCTTTTTAAGGGCGTCCTTTGAGTCTTTGTATTCCTTTTTTAGGATCATTCTTTCGGAGTTATTTTGGCACTTCTGGAATTTCTTCCTCTTCTTTCGCGTTTCTTTTATTTGGTCCTGTATTTCTGCTGTCCACCAGTAGGGCATCTTCCCTTCATCGTTAGCTCTTATTTTTGCTGTACTTCGTTTGAAAGCTTCTACCATTGCCCTTTCGCACTCTTCTGCGTTTATTTCTTTATTTATCGTAATTCTTTTGAATTCATCGCACAGAGTTGTCGGATTTGTGGCTCCGTATATGTATTTGCGTTTTAGTTTGGTTTTTCCATGTCCCAATTTTGTCAATACAAACCGATGTTCACTCAAAGGCTCGTCCTCCAGGACCTCCCATGTGGTATCTTTCATGGCTTGCGTGTTTACTAATGTGATATCTATGTATGATATGCCGTTATGTCCAACAAAGGTGGGTTTTTTGCCATCATTTAGTATATTAAGGTTAAGACTGTTTGCCCATTCTAACAGGCACACACCCTTTTTATTCGTCTTGTCTCCCCCCCATGCTGGATGCTTTGCGTTAAAATCTCCAAGTATTATCAGCCTTTTGTGTGTTTTGTCGGCCATATCCGTTTGTATTTCGTGGAGCTGTTTTTCAAAGTCCTGTATCGTGCAGGTATTTGGGCTCAAGTATACCTTGTATATGACAATATCTTCGATTTCTACTCTAACTGCCCCGTCAATAGATTTATATTTTGTTATGTTATATTTTTTGCTAATGTTTTGTACAAGAACGTCCTTTTTTTCGTTTGCGTAGCAGTGCGTCCCTCTGCATTTACTCAGGTTTGGTTCGCTTATAACCAGTATGTCCGCCTGTGTGTTTCTGGCCACTATCTGAGCCATGTCATGCGATGCCAGACTTCTGCCCGTGTTTATTTGCAAGATGTTAAATGTGTCCTTCATGTATATTGTTATCTCGAGCTGTCTGTTTTGTTTCTCTTTTATTTCTATTTGAACTATGGTCCGTCTTTTTCCCTGCTCTTTGATTCTCCTCAATCGCCTTTTTTAGAACGGCGCATCGGTTTGACCCCGCCGCGTGTCCTGCTACCTCGCACAGCGAGCAGAATGGTTGGTTTGTGCATTCTTTTGCGCTGTGGCCTTCTTGTGCGCACTTTCTGCATAGATTGGACCGGTCCTTTTCCGCACACGATGACGCCTTATGTCCAAAATTCCAGCATCGATAGCACTGTTGGATGTGTGTTCTCTCTCGCACTGTGCAAGTTGAGAAACCGATTCTAAGTCTTCTGTGTTGCAAAATTTTATCTCCATCACCCTTTTCCGTAATTATTGTGCAAGCTTGATTTTCCTCTCCAATTGGTCTTAAAGATCTGACTTCGCATAGATCTGGATGTGCGATACCAATCTTCTGCAGGGACCTCTTGATATCTTCGGTATCGGCCGAAGGGTCTATATTTTTTATGTGCAGGACCTTCTTTTTGACCTTTGGAAGAATTCTAACTTTGCTTTCATTAAGAATACTTTTGATGTTTTCTGACAGGTTCTTTGCTTCCTTAGATGTTTTGAGGATTATCCCTCCTTTTCTAGTTTTTCTTATATTGTTGATATTTTCTGCATCTTCTTTGTTACATAGACCATCCTTCAACTTCCGGGCCACATCCGCGTATGATGCCTCGTTTGTCTCTATTAATATTGTGTCACCTTCCAGCGATTCGAGTCGCTTTTCACGTGTCTCTGCTTTTGGATTGCGATGAGTTATCCTTAAGTCAATTGCGCACTCCATTTTTAGAAAGATAGCCGCTACCAATTTCCTAAGAATATTTATTTTGACTGATTTTGGGGCCACTATTGTGATATTTGTCTCCTTTTCTTTAAAGGTTAATTCTCTTATTTGACATAAAAAGTCATAGAAGTCAGAGAGTCCTTTTTCATCTTCCAGGGGAGTAGCCGCGAAAAACACTGAGACACTCCTTTTAATAGTCACTGGTGAGCTGTCAGAGTCGTAAGTGATTGCCTGCGTGATATGCGCGCAGTTGCCATTTTGGCACGCTGTTTTTCGACTTTCCAAGATTTCTGGATATCTGTCGAATATTTTCGTGCTGTCACTGTTATTGTCTTCCTCGCCATGCACGTATACGAGTCTTCCATTGTATGCTTTGAGCAAATCCTCTCTCTTTATTTGTACACTCTTCAGGCTTTCCTCGGTCCATTTTTCTCTCACTTTAATCATCAGTGCCGGGAAGTCCAGCTCGTCGCACGAGCTCGGATCGAATGGCTCCAATTTTTCTTTGTCCCTGCATTTGAGGCAGCTCGTCTGATCTGTCTTTTTGTAATCGAGAAGTGCCTCTTCGAGGAATGTGTTGTTGCCTTTATTTCTATGAGCTAAGAGCTCCACCTCTAGAGTCCCTATTTTTTGCTCTTGTTCGTCCAATCTTCGGTTTAGGTTAGACATCCTCTCCTCGAGCAATTCATCGTCCGCTTTTTGTCTAGTGACATATTGGGTCATCAATCCCGTTAGCTGTGCAGTCATCTGTTTGATATCCTTATGGACATTTTTGTTCGCTTTCACATACTGGGAGAGTTCTTCTATTTTGCTTTTAAGTCTGGTTAGCTCTTTAGGTGGGAGCTTTTTACTTTCCGTGCGCCCTTCAATTCCCGGTGGCTGGTCAGGGCTGGGGGCAACCTTTCTCTTTTTTGGCACCCTGTCGCCTGGTGTCGTCTCTAGGCTGATGTCGAGAGGTACGACTGGTGAGCCTGGGGGTGGGGTTCTACGTAGGGAATCCCTGCGTGCAAATATCCTCCTCTCTTCTGCTGCGTTCCTATCCGCCGTTTTGTAATCCTTAGTCAAGTCCATAGTCGTTCCGATGTCGTCACCATTTCCATTTCCGCTTCCATTTTCGGTATTAATTTCCATTTTTGTTCCCACGAGTCATGAGGAAAAATAAAGTCGCCACACACAGAGCCTCTTATGCATGGAGGGCTATGTTACAAGGGGGTGTCGCCTGGTGCCCCCAGGGATCCGTTCGCGACACTGGGATTGATGGTCTGTCCCCAGTGCCATTCAGCCTTCGGCACGGAATCTCACACCTTAGCTTGGGACAGTTTCGGTTTTGGTTCGCGCCAGGTATTTTATTTCCCTGGTAGCACCACAGGAATGTTCCCGTGAAGCCGTTCCTCTATCCACCACCTGAGGACGCGCCCAACCTAACCTAACCTAACCTAACCTAACCTAACCTAACCTAACCTAACCTAACCTAACCTAACCTAACCTAACCTAACCTAACCTAACCTAACCTAACCTAACCTAACCTAACCTAACCTAACCTAACCTAACCTAACCTAACCTAACCTAACCTAACCTAACCTAACCTAACCTAACCTAACCTAACCTAACCTAACCTAACCTAACCTAACCTAACCTAACCTTTTTTTTTTTTTTTTTTTTTTTTTTTTGTGGAGGGGAAATCCCTTATGGACACCCGGCCATTATGGTCGGGTAGTGCCGGACTCGCACCGGCTAAAACCCCCCCCTCTTCTCCTGCTTGCAGCCAAGTCCCCGCCTATTGGCCTACCTTGGTGCAGCATCTGTCTTGTTTAATTAGGTAGTTTCGTCTTTTTCTTTTGCACTTATTACTTCTTCACAGAATTCTGCTACAGCGTCCCAGTTTGATTTTTTTTGTAACATCGCTGGAACTATGTTCTCTGGTGTCAGAGACGTCGTTCCTATTTTTCTTTCTAGGTTTTTTCTCTCCGTGTTCCATCTATGGCACTGAAAGACTGTGTGTTTGGCGTCATCTATCTCCGCGTCACAGTACGTGCAAGCCCTACTAGGGGCCTTCTGTATTTTATAGAGAAATTCTCCAAACACGCCGTGTCCTGTCATGCACTGCGTCATGCGGTATGTAGTCTCACCATGCTTCCTCTCCGTCCATGTTGTTAAGTCATTTACTAGTGTGTGCGTCCATCTGCCTTTTGGGGCGGTGTTCCATATCTCTTGCCACTTGGCGATAGTGAGTCTCCTCTCTTCCTTTACCTCATCTGGTGTTATTTCATTTTTCTTACGGTATATACGGGCTCTTTCCTCCGCCACTAGTGTAGCCGGCACCAGTCCAGATAACACCAAAGCTGCTTGGGTAGATACTGTCCTGTACGCCCTACATATTCTTAGTGCCATTGTCCTCTGTGTGTTTAGGAGAGCTTCTGCATGTTTTTCTTTTCTCGTTACTTCTGCCCACACCGGTGAGGCATACAGAATCACCGATTGGACTGCCAATGCCAATACTGCGCGTTTTTTGTGTGCCGGTCCCTTTGTATTTGGCAGTATTGAACAAAGCGCTTTTGCCGTCTTTTGTGCTTTTTCACCGACGTTCTTTATATGTTTGCCGAAATTCATTCCGGAATCCAGCGTTACTCCGAGATACTTGGCCTCCTTTGAGGGGGTCACCTTCTCTTCTTCCATCTCAAACAGTATGTTTCGTACGCGTCTCTCTCCGCTGAGAATTATGGCTACGGTCTTTTGGGCTGCTATTTCTAGGTGGTTGGTTTTCATCCACGAAGCAACGGAATGTAGAGCCGTTTCTGTCCTGATTACCAGATCCGTCTGTGTCGCGGCAGTTACTGATATCGCGAGGTCGTCTGCGTAGCACACCAGCTCGACTCCCTCAAGTACGTCTAGCGACATGATGTCGTCATACATGACGTTCCAAAGTGTGGGTCCGAGGACCGAGCCCTGTGGGACTCCACCGCCTATCTCCTTGCTATTATTTTTCTCCAGTATTACCTGCCTTTCTGTGAAATATTCTGTAATAATATTCACCATGTAGGGGCTTACTTGTTTAGCTCTTAATTTATTGATTGTAGTGGGCCAAGACGCTGTATTAAAGGCATTTTTAACATCGATCAGAATTAAGGCGTTTAATTTATTTTGCTTTTTTGCCTCTTTTGCTAGGTGTATTATCTTATTTATAGCATCGATTGTGGATCTTCCTTTCCTGAAACCGTACTGATTTTCATTCAAGCCGGATTCACCGAGTTCCGCTATCAGTCTATTATTGATCACACTTTCAAAAAGTTTTCCAAGAACATTCAGCAGGCATATCGGCCTGTATTTTGTTTCCTCTGCGTTTGACTTTTTAGGTTTTTCGATGAGAACCAGTCTGGCGGTTTTCCATGACTTGGGAAATTTTTGATTTCTTATAAGGTCTTCAAACAGTACCTTGAAATATTCCATGTTCTTTACCACTAATAATTTCACGACGTCCGGTGTGATTGTGTCCGGACCTGGGGCTTTGCCTGGCTTGATTTTTCTTATGGCTTCTCTCATTTCTCTTTCGGAGACCGTCCTCCAGACGTCTGACGTTTCTGGGCCATAGACTTTGGGTAGGAGCTTAGCCGGTTTTGTCATGAATAATTGCTTAAAAACCTCTTCTTTTTCTTCTTTTTGGAGTTGAGTCCTAGGACTTGGTCTGCGTAGCTGATTTTTTATTATTTGATACGCGTCCCCGAAGATATCCTCATTCAGTTTTGTGCATAGCTGGTCCCAGTTTCTCCTCTTTGATGTTACTATAGCCTTTTTAAGGGCGTCCTTTGAGTCTTTGTATTCCTTTTTTAGGATCATTCTTTCGGAGTTATTTTGGCACTTCTGGAATTTCTTCCTCTTCTTTCGCGTTTCTTTTATTTGGTCCTGTATTTCTGCTGTCCACCAGTAGGGCATCTTCCCTTCATCGTTAGCTCTTATTTTTGCTGTACTTCGTTTGAAAGCTTCTACCATTGCCCTTTCGCACTCTTCTGCGTTTATTTCTTTATTTATCGTAATTCTTTTGAATTCATCGCACAGAGTTGTCGGATTTGTGGCTCCGTATATGTATTTGCGTTTTAGTTTGGTTTTTCCATGTCCCAATTTTGTCAATACAAACCGATGTTCACTCAAAGGCTCGTCCTCCAGGACCTCCCATGTGGTATCTTTCATGGCTTGCGTGTTTACTAGTGTGATATCTATGTATGATATGCCGTTATGTCCAACAAAGGTGGGTTTTTTGCCATCATTTAGTATATTAAGGTTAAGACTGTTTGCCCATTCTAACAGGCACACACCCTTTTTATTCGTCTTGTCTCCCCCCCATGCTGGATGCTTTGCGTTAAAATCTCCAAGTATTATCAGCCTTTTGTGTGTTTTGTCGGCCATATCCGTTTGTATTTCGTGGAGCTGTTTTTCAAAGTCCTGTATCGTGCAGGTATTTGGGCTCAAGTATACCTTGTATATGACAATATCTTCGATTTCTACTCTAACTGCCCCGTCAATAGATTTATATTTTGTTATGTTATATTTTTTGCTAATGTTTTGTACAAGAACGTCCTTTTTTTCGTTTGCGTAGCAGTGCGTCCCTCTGCATTTACTCAGGTTTGGTTCGCTTATAACCAGTATGTCTGCCTGTGTGTTTCTGGCCACTATCTGAGCCATGTCATGCGATGCCAGACTTCTGCCCGTGTTTATTTGCAAGATGTTAAATGTGTCCTTCATGTATATTGTTATCTCGAGCTGTCTGTTTTGTTTCTCTTTTATTTCTATTTGAACTATGGTCCGTCTTTTTCCCTGCTCTTTGATTCTCCTCAATCGCCTTTTTTAGAACGGCGCATCGGTTTGACCCCGCCGCGTGTCCTGCTACCTCGCACAGCGAGCAGAATGGTTGGTTTGTGCATTCTTTTGCGCTGTGGCCTTCTTGTGCGCACTTTCTGCATAGATTGGACCGGTCCTTTTCCGCACACGATGACGCCTTATGTCCAAAATTCCAGCATCGATAGCACTGTTGGATGTGTGTTCTCTCTCGCACTGTGCAAGTTGAGAAACCGATTCTAAGTCTTCTGTGTTGCAAAATTTTATCTCCATCACCCTTTTCCGTAATTATTGTGCAAGCTTGATTTTCCTCTCCAATTGGTCTTAAAGATCTGACTTCGCATAGATCTGGATGTGCGATACCAATCTTCTGCAGGGACCTCTTGATATCTTCGGTATCGGCCGAAGGGTCTATATTTTTTATGTGCAGGACCTTCTTTTTGACCTTTGGAAGAATTCTAACTTTGCTTTCATTAAGAATACTTTTGATGTTTTCTGACAGGTTCTTTGCTTCCTTAGATGTTTTGAGGATTATCCCTCCTTTTCTAGTTTTTCTTATATTGTTGATATTTTCTGCATCTTCTTTGTTACATAGACCATCCTTCAACTTCCGGGCCACATCCGCGTATGATGCCTCGTTTGTCTCTATTAATATTGTGTCACCTTCCAGCGATTCGAGTCGCTTTTCACGTGTCTCTGCTTTTGGATTGCGATGAGTTATCCTTAAGTCAATTGCGCACTCCATTTTTAGAAAGATAGCCGCTACCAATTTCCTAAGAATATTTATTTTGACTGATTTTGGGGCCACTATTGTGATATTTGTCTCCTTTTCTTTAAAGGTTAATTCTCTTATTTGACATAAAAAGTCATAGAAGTCAGAGAGTCCTTTTTCATCTTCCAGGGGAGTAGCCGCGAAAAACACTGAGACACTCCTTTTAATAGTCACTGGTGAGCTGTCAGAGTCGTAAGTGATTGCCTGCGTGATATGCGCGCAGTTGCCATTTTGGCACGCTGTTTTTCGACTTTCCAAGATTTCTGGATATCTGTCGAATATTTTCGTGCTGTCACTGTTATTGTCTTCCTCGCCATGCACGTATACGAGTCTTCCATTGTATGCTTTGAGCAAATCCTCTCTCTTTATTTGTACACTCTTCAGGCTTTCCTCGGTCCATTTTTCTCTCACTTTAATCATCAGTGCCGGGAAGTCCAGCTCGTCGCACGAGCTCGGATCGAATGGCTCCAATTTTTCTTTGTCCCTGCATTTGAGGCAGCTCGTCTGATCTGTCTTTTTGTAATCGAGAAGTGCCTCTTCGAGGAATGTGTTGTTGCCTTTATTTCTATGAGCTAAGAGCTCCACCTCTAGAGTCCCTATTTTTTGCTCTTGTTCGTCCAATCTTCGGTTTAGGTTAGACATCCTCTCCTCGAGCAATTCATCGTCCGCTTTTTGTCTAGTGACATATTGGGTCATCAATCCCGTTAGCTGTGCAGTCATCTGTTTGATATCCTTATGGACATTTTTGTTCGCTTTCACATACTGGGAGAGTTCTTCTATTTTGCTTTTAAGTCTGGTTAGCTCTTTAGGTGGGAGCTTTTTACTTTCCGTGCGCCCTTCAATTCCCGGTGGCTGGTCAGGGCTGGGGGCAACCTTTCTCTTTTTTGGCACCCTGTCGCCTGGTGTCGTCTCTAGGCTGATGTCGAGAGGTACGACTGGTGAGCCTGGGGGTGGGGTTCTACGTAGGGAATCCCTGCGTGCAAATATCCTCCTCTCTTCTGCTGCGTTCCTATCCGCCGTTTTGTAATCCTTAGTCAAGTCCATAGTCGTTCCGATGTCGTCACCATTTCCATTTCCGCTTCCATTTTCGGTATTAATTTCCATTTTTGTTCCCACGAGTCATGAGGAAAAATAAAGTCGCCACACACAGAGCCTCTTATGCATGGAGGGCTATGTTACAAGGGGGTGTCGCCTGGTGCCCCCAGGGATCCGTTCGCGACACTGGGATTGATGGTCTGTCCCCAGTGCCATTCAGCCTTCGGCACGGAATCTCACACCTTAGCTTGGGACAGTTTCGGTTTTGGTTCGCGCCAGGTATTTTATTTCCCTGGTAGCACCACAGGAATGTTCCCGTGAAGCCGTTCCTCTATCCACCACCTGAGGACGCGCCCGATGGGGGACCGAAAACCCCACACGGGAACCTAACCTAACCTAACCTAACCTAACCTAACCTAACCTAACCTAACCTAACCTAACCTAACCTAACCTAACCTAACCTAACCTAACCTAACCTAACCTAACCTAACCTAACCTAACCTAACCTAACCTAACCTAACCTTTTTTTTTTTTTGTGGAGGGGAAATCCCTTATGGACACCCGGCCATTATGGTCGGGTAGTGCCGGACTCGCACCGGCTAAAACCCCCCCCTCTTCTCCTGCTTGCAGCCAAGTCCCCGCCTATTGGCCTACCTTGGTGCAGCATCTGTCTTGTTTAATTAGGTAGTTTCGTCTTTTTCTTTTGCACTTATTACTTCTTCACAGAATTCTGCTACAGCGTCCCAGTTTGATTTTTTTTGTAACATCGCTGGAACTATGTTCTCTGGTGTCAGAGACGTCGTTCCTATTTTTCTTTCTAGGTTTTTTCTCTCCGTGTTCCATCTATGGCACTGAAAGACTGTGTGTTTGGCGTCATCTATCTCCGCGTCACAGTACGTGCAAGCCCTACTAGGGGCCTTCTGTATTTTATAGAGAAATTCTCCAAACACGCCGTGTCCTGTCATGCACTGCGTCATGCGGTATGTAGTCTCACCATGCTTCCTCTCCGTCCATGTTGTTAAGTCATTTACTAGTGTGTGCGTCCATCTGCCTTTTGGGGCGGTGTTCCATATCTCTTGCCACTTGGCGATAGTGAGTCTCCTCTCTTCCTTTACCTCATCTGGTGTTATTTCATTTTTCTTACGGTATATACGGGCTCTTTCCTCCGCCACTAGTGTAGCCGGCACCAGTCCAGATAACACCAAAGCTGCTTGGGTAGATACTGTCCTGTACGCCCTACATATTCTTAGTGCCATTGTCCTCTGTGTGTTTAGGAGAGCTTCTGCATGTTTTTTTTCTTTTCTCGTTACTTCTGCCCACACCGGTGAGGCATACAGAATCACCGATTGGACTGCCAATGCCAATACTGCGCGTTTTTTGTGTGCCGGTCCCTTTGTATTTGGCAGTATTGAACAAAGCGCTTTTGCCGTCTTTTGTGCTTTTTCACCGACGTTCTTTATATGTTTGCCGAAATTCATTCCGGAATCCAGCGTTACTCCGAGATACTTGGCCTCCTTTGAGGGGGTCACCTTCTCTTCTTCCATCTCAAACAGTATGTTTCGTACGCGCCTCTCTCCGCTGAGAATTATGGCTACGGTCTTTTGGGCTGCTATTTCTAGGTGGTTGGTTTTCATCCACGAAGCAACGGAATGTAGAGCCGTTTCTGTCCTGATTACCAGATCCGTCTGTGTCGCGGCAGTTACTGATATCGCGAGGTCGTCTGCGTAGCACACCAGCTCGACTCCCTCAAGTACGTCTAGCGACATGATGTCGTCATACATGACGTTCCAAAGTGTGGGTCCGAGGACCGAGCCCTGTGGGACTCCACCGCCTATCTCCTTGCTATTATTTTTCTCCAGTATTACCTGCCTTTCTGTGAAATATTCTGTAATAATATTCACCATGTAGGGGCTTACTTGTTTAGCTCTTAATTTATTGATTGTAGTGGGCCAAGACGCTGTATTAAAGGCATTTTTAACATCGATCAGAATTAAGGCGTTTAATTTATTTTGCTTTTTTGCCTCTTTTGCTAGGTGTATTATCTTATTTATAGCATCAATTGTGGATCTTCCTTTCCTGAAACCGTACTGATTTTCATTCAAGCCGGATTCACCGAGTTCCGCTATCAGTCTATTATTGATCACACTTTCAAAAAGTTTTCCAAGAACATTCAGCAGGCATATCGGCCTGTATTTTGTTTCCTCTGCGTTTGACTTTTTAGGTTTTTCGATGAGAACCAGTCTGGCGGTTTTCCATGACTTGGGAAATTTTTGATTTCTTATAAGGTCTTCAAACAGTACCTTGAAATATTCCATGTTCTTTAACACTAATAATTTCACGACGTCCGGTGTGATTGTGTCCGGACCTGGGGCTTTGCCTGGCTTGATTTTTCTTATGGCTTCTCTCATTTCTCTTTCGGAGACCGTCCTCCAGACGTCTGACGTTTCTGGGCCATAGACTTTGGGTAGGAGCTTAGCCGGTTTTGTCATGAATAATTGCTTAAAAACCTCTTCTTTTTCTTCTTTTTGGAGTTGAGTCCTAGGACTTGGTCTGCGTAGCTGATTTTTTATTATTTGATACGCGTCCCCGAAGATATCCTCATTCAGTTTTGTGCATAGCTGGTCCCAGTTTCTCCTCTTTGATGTTACTATAGCCTTTTTAAGGGCGTCCTTTGAGTCTTTGTATTCCTTTTTTAGGATCATTCTTTCGGAGTTATTTTGGCACTTCTGGAATTTCTTCCTCTTCTTTCGCGTTTCTTTTATTTGGTCCTGTATTTCTGCTGTCCACCAGTAGGGCATCTTCCCTTCATCGTTAGCTCTTATTTTTGCTGTACTTCGTTTGAAAGCTTCTACCATTGCCCTTTCGCACTCTTCTGCGTTTATTTCTTTATTTATCGTAATTCTTTTGAATTCATCGCACAGAGTTGTCGGATTTGTGGCTCCGTATATGTATTTGCGTTTTAGTTTGGTTTTTCCATGTCCCAATTTTGTCAATACAAACCGATGTTCACTCAAAGGCTCGTCCTCCAGGACCTCCCATGTGGTATCTTTCATGGCTTGCGTGTTTACTAATGTGATATCTATGTATGATATGCCGTTATGTCCAACAAAGGTGGGTTTTTTGCCATCATTTAGTATATTAAGGTTAAGACTGTTTGCCCATTCTAACAGGCACACACCCTTTTTATTCGTCTTGTCTCCCCCCCATGCTGGATGCTTTGCGTTAAAATCTCCAAGTATTATCAGCCTTTTGTGTGTTTTGTCGGCCATATCCGTTTGTATTTCGTGGAGCTGTTTTTCAAAGTCCTGTATCGTGCAGGTATTTGGGCTCAAGTATACCTTGTATATGACAATATCTTCGATTTCTACTCTAACTGCCCCGTCAATAGATTTATATTTTGTTATGTTATATTTTTTGCTAATGTTTTGTACAAGAACGTCCTTTTTTTCGTTTGCGTAGCAGTGCGTCCCTCTGCATTTACTCAGGTTTGGTTCGCTTATAACCAGTATGTCCGCCTGTGTGTTTCTGGCCACTATCTGAGCCATGTCATGCGATGCCAGACTTCTGCCCGTGTTTATTTGCAAGATGTTAAATGTGTCCTTCATGTATATTGTTATCTCGAGCTGTCTGTTTTGTTTCTCTTTTATTTCTATTTGAACTATGGTCCGTCTTTTTCCCTGCTCTTTGATTCTCCTCAATCGCCTTTTTTAGAACGGCGCATCGGTTTGACCCCGCCGCGTGTCCTGCTACCTCGCACAGCGAGCAGAATGGTTGGTTTGTGCATTCTTTTGCGCTGTGGCCTTCTTGTGCGCACTTTCTGCATAGATTGGACCGGTCCTTTTCCGCACACGATGACGCCTTATGTCCAAAATTCCAGCATCGATAGCACTGTTGGATGTGTGTTCTCTCTCGCACTGTGCAAGTTGAGAAACCGATTCTAAGTCTTCTGTGTTGCAAAATTTTATCTCCATCACCCTTTTCCGTAATTATTGTGCAAGCTTGATTTTCCTCTCCAATTGGTCTTAAAGATCTGACTTCGCATAGATCTGGATGTGCGATACCAATCTTCTGCAGGGACCTCTTGATATCTTCGGTATCGGCCGAAGGGTCTATATTTTTTATGTGCAGGACCTTCTTTTTGACCTTTGGAAGAATTCTAACTTTGCTTTCATTAAGAATACTTTTGATGTTTTCTGACAGGTTCTTTGCTTCCTTAGATGTTTTGAGGATTATCCCTCCTTTTCTAGTTTTTCTTATATTGTTGATATTTTCTGCATCTTCTTTGTTACATAGACCATCCTTCAACTTCCGGGCCACATCCGCGTATGATGCCTCGTTTGTCTCTATTAATATTGTGTCACCTTCCAGCGATTCGAGTCGCTTTTCACGTGTCTCTGCTTTTGGATTGCGATGAGTTATCCTTAAGTCAATTGCGCACTCCATTTTTAGAAAGATAGCCGCTACCAATTTCCTAAGAATATTTATTTTGACTGATTTTGGGGCCACTATTGTGATATTTGTCTCCTTTTCTTTAAAGGTTAATTCTCTTATTTGACATAAAAAGTCATAGAAGTCAGAGAGTCCTTTTTCATCTTCCAGGGGAGTAGCCGCGAAAAACACTGAGACACTCCTTTTAATAGTCACTGGTGAGCTGTCAGAGTCGTAAGTGATTGCCTGCGTGATATGCGCGCAGTTGCCATTTTGGCACGCTGTTTTTCGACTTTCCAAGATTTCTGGATATCTGTCGAATATTTTCGTGCTGTCACTGTTATTGTCTTCCTCGCCATGCACGTATACGAGTCTTCCATTGTATGCTTTGAGCAAATCCTCTCTCTTTATTTGTACACTCTTCAGGCTTTCCTCGGTCCATTTTTCTCTCACTTTAATCATCAGTGCCGGGAAGTCCAGCTCGTCGCACGAGCTCGGATCGAATGGCTCCAATTTTTCTTTGTCCCTGCATTTGAGGCAGCTCGTCTGATCTGTCTTTTTGTAATCGAGAAGTGCCTCTTCGAGGAATGTGTTGTTGCCTTTATTTCTATGAGCTAAGAGCTCCACCTCTAGAGTCCCTATTTTTTGCTCTTGTTCGTCCAATCTTCGGTTTAGGTTAGACATCCTCTCCTCGAGCAATTCATCGTCCGCTTTTTGTCTAGTGACATATTGGGTCATCAATCCCGTTAGCTGTGCAGTCATCTGTTTGATATCCTTATGGACATTTTTGTTCGCTTTCACATACTGGGAGAGTTCTTCTATTTTGCTTTTAAGTCTGGTTAGCTCTTTAGGTGGGAGCTTTTTACTTTCCGTGCGCCCTTCAATTCCCGGTGGCTGGTCAGGGCTGGGGGCAACCTTTCTCTTTTTTGGCACCCTGTCGCCTGGTGTCGTCTCTAGGCTGATGTCGAGAGGTACGACTGGTGAGCCTGGGGGTGGGGTTCTACGTAGGGAATCCCTGCGTGCAAATATCCTCCTCTCTTCTGCTGCGTTCCTATCCGCCGTTTTGTAATCCTTAGTCAAGTCCATAGTCGTTCCGATGTCGTCACCATTTCCATTTCCGCTTCCATTTTCGGTATTAATTTCCATTTTTGTTCCCACGAGTCATGAGGAAAAATAAAGTCGCCACACACAGAGCCTCTTATGCATGGAGGGCTATGTTACAAGGGGGTGTCGCCTGGTGCCCCCAGGGATCCGTTCGCGACACTGGGATTGATGGTCTGTCCCCAGTGCCATTCAGCCTTCGGCACGGAATCTCACACCTTAGCTTGGGACAGTTTCGGTTTTGGTTCGCGCCAGGTATTTTATTTCCCTGGTAGCACCACAGGAATGTTCCCGTGAAGCCGTTCCTCTATCCACCACCTGAGGACGCGCCCAACCTAACCTAACCTAACCTAACCTAACCTAACCTAACCTAACCTAACCTAACCTAACCTAACCTAACCTAACCTAACCTAACCTAACCTAACCTAACCTAACCTAACCTAACCTAACCTAACCTAACCTAACCTAACCTAACCTAACCTAACCTAACCTAACCTAACCTAACCTAACCTAACCTAACCTAACCTAACCTAACCTAACCTAACCTAACCTAACCTTTTTTTTTTTTTTTTTTTTTTTTTTTTGTGGAGGGGAAATCCCTTATGGACACCCGGCCATTATGGTCGGGTAGTGCCGGACTCGCACCGGCTAAAACCCCCCCCTCTTCTCCTGCTTGCAGCCAAGTCCCCGCCTATTGGCCTACCTTGGTGCAGCATCTGTCTTGTTTAATTAGGTAGTTTCGTCTTTTTCTTTTGCACTTATTACTTCTTCACAGAATTCTGCTACAGCGTCCCAGTTTGATTTTTTTTGTAACATCGCTGGAACTATGTTCTCTGGTGTCAGAGACGTCGTTCCTATTTTTCTTTCTAGGTTTTTTCTCTCCGTGTTCCATCTATGGCACTGAAAGACTGTGTGTTTGGCGTCATCTATCTCCGCGTCACAGTACGTGCAAGCCCTACTAGGGGCCTTCTGTATTTTATAGAGAAATTCTCCAAACACGCCGTGTCCTGTCATGCACTGCGTCATGCGGTATGTAGTCTCACCATGCTTCCTCTCCGTCCATGTTGTTAAGTCATTTACTAGTGTGTGCGTCCATCTGCCTTTTGGGGCGGTGTTCCATATCTCTTGCCACTTGGCGATAGTGAGTCTCCTCTCTTCCTTTACCTCATCTGGTGTTATTTCATTTTTCTTACGGTATATACGGGCTCTTTCCTCCGCCACTAGTGTAGCCGGCACCAGTCCAGATAACACCAAAGCTGCTTGGGTAGATACTGTCCTGTACGCCCTACATATTCTTAGTGCCATTGTCCTCTGTGTGTTTAGGAGAGCTTCTGCATGTTTTTCTTTTCTCGTTACTTCTGCCCACACCGGTGAGGCATACAGAATCACCGATTGGACTGCCAATGCCAATACTGCGCGTTTTTTGTGTGCCGGTCCCTTTGTATTTGGCAGTATTGAACAAAGCGCTTTTGCCGTCTTTTGTGCTTTTTCACCGACGTTCTTTATATGTTTGCCGAAATTCATTCCGGAATCCAGCGTTACTCCGAGATACTTGGCCTCCTTTGAGGGGGTCACCTTCTCTTCTTCCATCTCAAACAGTATGTTTCGTACGCGTCTCTCTCCGCTGAGAATTATGGCTACGGTCTTTTGGGCTGCTATTTCTAGGTGGTTGGTTTTCATCCACGAAGCAACGGAATGTAGAGCCGTTTCTGTCCTGATTACCAGATCCGTCTGTGTCGCGGCAGTTACTGATATCGCGAGGTCGTCTGCGTAGCACACCAGCTCGACTCCCTCAAGTACGTCTAGCGACATGATGTCGTCATACATGACGTTCCAAAGTGTGGGTCCGAGGACCGAGCCCTGTGGGACTCCACCGCCTATCTCCTTGCTATTATTTTTCTCCAGTATTACCTGCCTTTCTGTGAAATATTCTGTAATAATATTCACCATGTAGGGGCTTACTTGTTTAGCTCTTAATTTATTGATTGTAGTGGGCCAAGACGCTGTATTAAAGGCATTTTTAACATCGATCAGAATTAAGGCGTTTAATTTATTTTGCTTTTTTGCCTCTTTTGCTAGGTGTATTATCTTATTTATAGCATCGATTGTGGATCTTCCTTTCCTGAAACCGTACTGATTTTCATTCAAGCCGGATTCACCGAGTTCCGCTATCAGTCTATTATTGATCACACT
Organism: Ceraclea dissimilis; assembly: GCA_963576895.1. Taxonomy (NCBI): domain Eukaryota; kingdom Metazoa; phylum Arthropoda; class Insecta; order Trichoptera; family Leptoceridae; genus Ceraclea; species Ceraclea dissimilis. The sequence goes on from OY756365.1 coordinate 18,842, forward strand.
TTCAAAAAGTTTTCCAAGAACATTCAGCAGGCATATCGGCCTGTATTTTGTTTCCTCTGCGTTTGACTTTTTAGGTTTTTCGATGAGAACCAGTCTGGCGGTTTTCCATGACTTGGGAAATTTTTGATTTCTTATAAGGTCTTCAAACAGTACCTTGAAATATTCCATGTTCTTTACCACTAATAATTTCACGACGTCCGGTGTGATTGTGTCCGGACCTGGGGCTTTGCCTGGCTTGATTTTTCTTATGGCTTCTCTCATTTCTCTTTCGGAGACCGTCCTCCAGACGTCTGACGTTTCTGGGCCATAGACTTTGGGTAGGAGCTTAGCCGGTTTTGTCATGAATAATTGCTTAAAAACCTCTTCTTTTTCTTCTTTTTGGAGTTGAGTCCTAGGACTTGGTCTGCGTAGCTGATTTTTTATTATTTGATACGCGTCCCCGAAGATATCCTCATTCAGTTTTGTGCATAGCTGGTCCCAGTTTCTCCTCTTTGATGTTACTATAGCCTTTTTAAGGGCGTCCTTTGAGTCTTTGTATTCCTTTTTTAGGATCATTCTTTCGGAGTTATTTTGGCACTTCTGGAATTTCTTCCTCTTCTTTCGCGTTTCTTTTATTTGGTCCTGTATTTCTGCTGTCCACCAGTAGGGCATCTTCCCTTCATCGTTAGCTCTTATTTTTGCTGTACTTCGTTTGAAAGCTTCTACCATTGCCCTTTCGCACTCTTCTGCGTTTATTTCTTTATTTATCGTAATTCTTTTGAATTCATCGCACAGAGTTGTCGGATTTGTGGCTCCGTATATGTATTTGCGTTTTAGTTTGGTTTTTCCATGTCCCAATTTTGTCAATACAAACCGATGTTCACTCAAAGGCTCGTCCTCCAGGACCTCCCATGTGGTATCTTTCATGGCTTGCGTGTTTACTAGTGTGATATCTATGTATGATATGCCGTTATGTCCAACAAAGGTGGGTTTTTTGCCATCATTTAGTATATTAAGGTTAAGACTGTTTGCCCATTCTAACAGGCACACACCCTTTTTATTCGTCTTGTCTCCCCCCCATGCTGGATGCTTTGCGTTAAAATCTCCAAGTATTATCAGCCTTTTGTGTGTTTTGTCGGCCATATCCGTTTGTATTTCGTGGAGCTGTTTTTCAAAGTCCTGTATCGTGCAGGTATTTGGGCTCAAGTATACCTTGTATATGACAATATCTTCGATTTCTACTCTAACTGCCCCGTCAATAGATTTATATTTTGTTATGTTATATTTTTTGCTAATGTTTTGTACAAGAACGTCCTTTTTTTCGTTTGCGTAGCAGTGCGTCCCTCTGCATTTACTCAGGTTTGGTTCGCTTATAACCAGTATGTCTGCCTGTGTGTTTCTGGCCACTATCTGAGCCATGTCATGCGATGCCAGACTTCTGCCCGTGTTTATTTGCAAGATGTTAAATGTGTCCTTCATGTATATTGTTATCTCGAGCTGTCTGTTTTGTTTCTCTTTTATTTCTATTTGAACTATGGTCCGTCTTTTTCCCTGCTCTTTGATTCTCCTCAATCGCCTTTTTTAGAACGGCGCATCGGTTTGACCCCGCCGCGTGTCCTGCTACCTCGCACAGCGAGCAGAATGGTTGGTTTGTGCATTCTTTTGCGCTGTGGCCTTCTTGTGCGCACTTTCTGCATAGATTGGACCGGTCCTTTTCCGCACACGATGACGCCTTATGTCCAAAATTCCAGCATCGATAGCACTGTTGGATGTGTGTTCTCTCTCGCACTGTGCAAGTTGAGAAACCGATTCTAAGTCTTCTGTGTTGCAAAATTTTATCTCCATCACCCTTTTCCGTAATTATTGTGCAAGCTTGATTTTCCTCTCCAATTGGTCTTAAAGATCTGACTTCGCATAGATCTGGATGTGCGATACCAATCTTCTGCAGGGACCTCTTGATATCTTCGGTATCGGCCGAAGGGTCTATATTTTTTATGTGCAGGACCTTCTTTTTGACCTTTGGAAGAATTCTAACTTTGCTTTCATTAAGAATACTTTTGATGTTTTCTGACAGGTTCTTTGCTTCCTTAGATGTTTTGAGGATTATCCCTCCTTTTCTAGTTTTTCTTATATTGTTGATATTTTCTGCATCTTCTTTGTTACATAGACCATCCTTCAACTTCCGGGCCACATCCGCGTATGATGCCTCGTTTGTCTCTATTAATATTGTGTCACCTTCCAGCGATTCGAGTCGCTTTTCACGTGTCTCTGCTTTTGGATTGCGATGAGTTATCCTTAAGTCAATTGCGCACTCCATTTTTAGAAAGATAGCCGCTACCAATTTCCTAAGAATATTTATTTTGACTGATTTTGGGGCCACTATTGTGATATTTGTCTCCTTTTCTTTAAAGGTTAATTCTCTTATTTGACATAAAAAGTCATAGAAGTCAGAGAGTCCTTTTTCATCTTCCAGGGGAGTAGCCGCGAAAAACACTGAGACACTCCTTTTAATAGTCACTGGTGAGCTGTCAGAGTCGTAAGTGATTGCCTGCGTGATATGCGCGCAGTTGCCATTTTGGCACGCTGTTTTTCGACTTTCCAAGATTTCTGGATATCTGTCGAATATTTTCGTGCTGTCACTGTTATTGTCTTCCTCGCCATGCACGTATACGAGTCTTCCATTGTATGCTTTGAGCAAATCCTCTCTCTTTATTTGTACACTCTTCAGGCTTTCCTCGGTCCATTTTTCTCTCACTTTAATCATCAGTGCCGGGAAGTCCAGCTCGTCGCACGAGCTCGGATCGAATGGCTCCAATTTTTCTTTGTCCCTGCATTTGAGGCAGCTCGTCTGATCTGTCTTTTTGTAATCGAGAAGTGCCTCTTCGAGGAATGTGTTGTTGCCTTTATTTCTATGAGCTAAGAGCTCCACCTCTAGAGTCCCTATTTTTTGCTCTTGTTCGTCCAATCTTCGGTTTAGGTTAGACATCCTCTCCTCGAGCAATTCATCGTCCGCTTTTTGTCTAGTGACATATTGGGTCATCAATCCCGTTAGCTGTGCAGTCATCTGTTTGATATCCTTATGGACATTTTTGTTCGCTTTCACATACTGGGAGAGTTCTTCTATTTTGCTTTTAAGTCTGGTTAGCTCTTTAGGTGGGAGCTTTTTACTTTCCGTGCGCCCTTCAATTCCCGGTGGCTGGTCAGGGCTGGGGGCAACCTTTCTCTTTTTTGGCACCCTGTCGCCTGGTGTCGTCTCTAGGCTGATGTCGAGAGGTACGACTGGTGAGCCTGGGGGTGGGGTTCTACGTAGGGAATCCCTGCGTGCAAATATCCTCCTCTCTTCTGCTGCGTTCCTATCCGCCGTTTTGTAATCCTTAGTCAAGTCCATAGTCGTTCCGATGTCGTCACCATTTCCATTTCCGCTTCCATTTTCGGTATTAATTTCCATTTTTGTTCCCACGAGTCATGAGGAAAAATAAAGTCGCCACACACAGAGCCTCTTATGCATGGAGGGCTATGTTACAAGGGGGTGTCGCCTGGTGCCCCCAGGGATCCGTTCGCGACACTGGGATTGATGGTCTGTCCCCAGTGCCATTCAGCCTTCGGCACGGAATCTCACACCTTAGCTTGGGACAGTTTCGGTTTTGGTTCGCGCCAGGTATTTTATTTCCCTGGTAGCACCACAGGAATGTTCCCGTGAAGCCGTTCCTCTATCCACCACCTGAGGACGCGCCCGATGGGGGACCGAAAACCCCACACGGGAACCTAACCTAACCTAACCTAACCTAACCTAACCTAACCTAACCTAACCTAACCTAACCTAACCTAACCTAACCTAACCTAACCTAACCTAACCTAACCTAACCTAACCTAACCTAACCTAACCTAACCTAACCTAACCTTTTTTTTTTTTTGTGGAGGGGAAATCCCTTATGGACACCCGGCCATTATGGTCGGGTAGTGCCGGACTCGCACCGGCTAAAACCCCCCCCTCTTCTCCTGCTTGCAGCCAAGTCCCCGCCTATTGGCCTACCTTGGTGCAGCATCTGTCTTGTTTAATTAGGTAGTTTCGTCTTTTTCTTTTGCACTTATTACTTCTTCACAGAATTCTGCTACAGCGTCCCAGTTTGATTTTTTTTGTAACATCGCTGGAACTATGTTCTCTGGTGTCAGAGACGTCGTTCCTATTTTTCTTTCTAGGTTTTTTCTCTCCGTGTTCCATCTATGGCACTGAAAGACTGTGTGTTTGGCGTCATCTATCTCCGCGTCACAGTACGTGCAAGCCCTACTAGGGGCCTTCTGTATTTTATAGAGAAATTCTCCAAACACGCCGTGTCCTGTCATGCACTGCGTCATGCGGTATGTAGTCTCACCATGCTTCCTCTCCGTCCATGTTGTTAAGTCATTTACTAGTGTGTGCGTCCATCTGCCTTTTGGGGCGGTGTTCCATATCTCTTGCCACTTGGCGATAGTGAGTCTCCTCTCTTCCTTTACCTCATCTGGTGTTATTTCATTTTTCTTACGGTATATACGGGCTCTTTCCTCCGCCACTAGTGTAGCCGGCACCAGTCCAGATAACACCAAAGCTGCTTGGGTAGATACTGTCCTGTACGCCCTACATATTCTTAGTGCCATTGTCCTCTGTGTGTTTAGGAGAGCTTCTGCATGTTTTTCTTTTCTCGTTACTTCTGCCCACACCGGTGAGGCATACAGAATCACCGATTGGACTGCCAATGCCAATACTGCGCGTTTTTTGTGTGCCGGTCCCTTTGTATTTGGCAGTATTGAACAAAGCGCTTTTGCCGTCTTTTGTGCTTTTTCACCGACGTTCTTTATATGTTTGCCGAAATTCATTCCGGAATCCAGCGTTACTCCGAGATACTTGGCCTCCTTTGAGGGGGTCACCTTCTCTTCTTCCATCTCAAACAGTATGTTTCGTACGCGTCTCTCTCCGCTGAGAATTATGGCTACGGTCTTTTGGGCTGCTATTTCTAGGTGGTTGGTTTTCATCCACGAAGCAACGGAATGTAGAGCCGTTTCTGTCCTGATTACCAGATCCGTCTGTGTCGCGGCAGTTACTGATATCGCGAGGTCGTCTGCGTAGCACACCAGCTCGACTCCCTCAAGTACGTCTAGCGACATGATGTCGTCATACATGACGTTCCAAAGTGTGGGTCCGAGGACCGAGCCCTGTGGGACTCCACCGCCTATCTCCTTGCTATTATTTTTCTCCAGTATTACCTGCCTTTCTGTGAAATATTCTGTAATAATATTCACCATGTAGGGGCTTACTTGTTTAGCTCTTAATTTATTGATTGTAGTGGGCCAAGACGCTGTATTAAAGGCATTTTTAACATCGATCAGAATTAAGGCGTTTAATTTATTTTGCTTTTTTGCCTCTTTTGCTAGGTGTATTATCTTATTTATAGCATCGATTGTGGATCTTCCTTTCCTGAAACCGTACTGATTTTCATTCAAGCCGGATTCACCGAGTTCCGCTATCAGTCTATTATTGATCACACTTTCAAAAAGTTTTCCAAGAACATTCAGCAGGCATATCGGCCTGTATTTTGTTTCCTCTGCGTTTGACTTTTTAGGTTTTTCGATGAGAACCAGTCTGGCGGTTTTCCATGACTTGGGAAATTTTTGATTTCTTATAAGGTCTTCAAACAGTACCTTGAAATATTCCATGTTCTTTACCACTAATAATTTCACGACGTCCGGTGTGATTGTGTCCGGACCTGGGGCTTTGCCTGGCTTGATTTTTCTTATGGCTTCTCTCATTTCTCTTTCGGAGACCGTCCTCCAGACGTCTGACGTTTCTGGGCCATAGACTTTGGGTAGGAGCTTAGCCGGTTTTGTCATGAATAATTGCTTAAAAACCTCTTCTTTTTCTTCTTTTTGGAGTTGAGTCCTAGGACTTGGTCTGCGTAGCTGATTTTTTATTATTTGATACGCGTCCCCGAAGATATCCTCATTCAGTTTTGTGCATAGCTGGTCCCAGTTTCTCCTCTTTGATGTTACTATAGCCTTTTTAAGGGCGTCCTTTGAGTCTTTGTATTCCTTTTTTAGGATCATTCTTTCGGAGTTATTTTGGCACTTCTGGAATTTCTTCCTCTTCTTTCGCGTTTCTTTTATTTGGTCCTGTATTTCTGCTGTCCACCAGTAGGGCATCTTCCCTTCATCGTTAGCTCTTATTTTTGCTGTACTTCGTTTGAAAGCTTCTACCATTGCCCTTTCGCACTCTTCTGCGTTTATTTCTTTATTTATCGTAATTCTTTTGAATTCATCGCACAGAGTTGTCGGATTTGTGGCTCCGTATATGTATTTGCGTTTTAGTTTGGTTTTTCCATGTCCCAATTTTGTCAATACAAACCGATGTTCACTCAAAGGCTCGTCCTCCAGGACCTCCCATGTGGTATCTTTCATGGCTTGCGTGTTTACTAGTGTGATATCTATGTATGATATGCCGTTATGTCCAACAAAGGTGGGTTTTTTGCCATCATTTAGTATATTAAGGTTAAGACTGTTTGCCCATTCTAACAGGCACACACCCTTTTTATTCGTCTTGTCTCCCCCCCATGCTGGATGCTTTGCGTTAAAATCTCCAAGTATTATCAGCCTTTTGTGTGTTTTGTCGGCCATATCCGTTTGTATTTCGTGGAGCTGTTTTTCAAAGTCCTGTATCGTGCAGGTATTTGGGCTCAAGTATACCTTGTATATGACAATATCTTCGATTTCTACTCTAACTGCCCCGTCAATAGATTTATATTTTGTTATGTTATATTTTTTGCTAATGTTTTGTACAAGAACGTCCTTTTTTTCGTTTGCGTAGCAGTGCGTCCCTCTGCATTTACTCAGGTTTGGTTCGCTTATAACCAGTATGTCCGCCTGTGTGTTTCTGGCCACTATCTGAGCCATGTCATGCGATGCCAGACTTCTGCCCGTGTTTATTTGCAAGATGTTAAATGTGTCCTTCATGTATATTGTTATCTCGAGCTGTCTGTTTTGTTTCTCTTTTATTTCTATTTGAACTATGGTCCGTCTTTTTCCCTGCTCTTTGATTCTCCTCAATCGCCTTTTTTAGAACGGCGCATCGGTTTGACCCCGCCGCGTGTCCTGCTACCTCGCACAGCGAGCAGAATGGTTGGTTTGTGCATTCTTTTGCGCTGTGGCCTTCTTGTGCGCACTTTCTGCATAGATTGGACCGGTCCTTTTCCGCACACGATGACGCCTTATGTCCAAAATTCCAGCATCGATAGCACTGTTGGATGTGTGTTCTCTCTCGCACTGTGCAAGTTGAGAAACCGATTCTAAGTCTTCTGTGTTGCAAAATTTTATCTCCATCACCCTTTTCCATAATTATTGTGCAAGCTTGATTTTCCTCTCCAATTGGTCTTAAAGATCTGACTTCGCATAGATCTGGATGTGCGATACCAATCTTCTGCAGGGACCTCTTGATATCTTCGGTATCGGCCGAAGGGTCTATATTTTTTATGTGCAGGACCTTCTTTTTGACCTTTGGAAGAATTCTAACTTTGCTTTCATTAAGAATACTTTTGATGTTTTCTGACAGGTTCTTTGCTTCCTTAGATGTTTTGAGGATTATCCCTCCTTTTCTAGTTTTTCTTATATTGTTGATATTTTCTGCATCTTCTTTGTTACATAGACCATCCTTCAACTTCCGGGCCACATCCGCGTATGATGCCTCGTTTGTCTCTATTAATATTGTGTCACCTTCCAGCGATTCGAGTCGCTTTTCACGTGTCTCTGCTTTTGGATTGCGATGAGTTATCCTTAAGTCAATTGCGCACTCCATTTTTAGAAAGATAGCCGCTACCAATTTCCTAAGAATATTTATTTTGACTGATTTTGGGGCCACTATTGTGATATTTGTCTCCTTTTCTTTAAAGGTTAATTCTCTTATTTGACATAAAAAGTCATAGAAGTCAGAGAGTCCTTTTTCATCTTCCAGGGGAGTAGCCGCGAAAAACACTGAGACACTCCTTTTAATAGTCACTGGTGAGCTGTCAGAGTCGTAAGTGATTGCCTGCGTGATATGCGCGCAGTTGCCATTTTGGCACGCTGTTTTTCGACTTTCCAAGATTTCTGGATATCTGTCGAATATTTTCGTGCTGTCACTGTTATTGTCTTCCTCGCCATGCACGTATACGAGTCTTCCATTGTATGCTTTGAGCAAATCCTCTCTCTTTATTTGTACACTCTTCAGGCTTTCCTCGGTCCATTTTTCTCTCACTTTAATCATCAGTGCCGGGAAGTCCAGCTCGTCGCACGAGCTCGGATCGAATGGCTCCAATTTTTCTTTGTCCCTGCATTTGAGGCAGCTCGTCTGATCTGTCTTTTTGTAATCGAGAAGTGCCTCTTCGAGGGATGTGTTGTTGCCTTTATTTCTATGAGCTAAGAGCTCCACCTCTAGAGTCCCTATTTTTTGCTCTTGTTCGTCCAATCTTCGGTTTAGGTTAGACATCCTCTCCTCGAGCAATTCATCGTCCGCTTTTTGTCTAGTGACATATTGGGACATCAATCCCGTTAGCTGTGCAGTCATCTGTTTGATATCCTTATGGACATTTTTGTTCGCTTTCACATACTGGGAGAGTTCTTCTATTTTGCTTTTAAGTCTGGTTAGCTCTTTAGGTGGGAGCTTTTTTCTTTCCGTGCGCCCTTCAATTCCCGGTGGCTGGTCAGGGCTGGGGGCAACCTTTCTCTTTTTTGGCACCCTGTCGCCTGGTGTCGTCTCTAGGCTGATGTCGAGAGGTACGACTGGTGAGCCTGGGGGTGGGGTTCTACGTAGGGAATCCCTGCGTGCAAATATCCTCCTCTCTTCTGCTGCGTTCCTATCCGCCGTTTTGTAATCCTTAGTCAAGTCCATAGTCGTTCCGATGTCGTCACCATTTCCATTTCCGCTTCCATTTTCGGTATTAATTTCCATTTTTGTTCCCACGAGTCATGAGGAAAAATAAAGTCGCCACACACAGAGCCTCTTATGCATGGAGGGCTATGTTACAAGGGGGTGTCGCCTGGTGCCCCCAGGGATCCGTTCGCGACACTGGGATTGATGGTCTGTCCCCAGTGCCATTCAGCCTTCGGCACGGAATCTCACACCTTAGCTTGGGACAGTTTCGGTTTTGGTTCGCGCCAGGTATTTTATTTCCCTGGTAGCACCACAGGAATGTTCCCGTGAAGCCGTTCCTCTATCCACCACCTGAGGACGCGCCCGATGGGGGACCGAAAACCCCACACGGGAACCTAACCTAACCTAACCTAACCTAACCTAACCTAACCTAACCTAACCTAACCTAACCTAACCTAACCTAACCTAACCTAACCTAACCTAACCTAACCTAACCTAACCTAACCTAACCTAACCTAACCTAACCTAACCTAACCTAACCTAACCTAACCTAACCTAACCTAACCTAACCTAACCTAACCTAACCTAACCTAACCTAACCTAACCTAACCTAACCTAACCTAACATAACCTAACCTGAGCGTGACCTAACCTAACCTGAGCGTGACCTAACCTAACCTGAGCGTGACCTAACCTAACCTGAGCGTGACCTAACCTAACCTGAGCGTGACCTAACCTAACCTGAGCGTGACCTAACCTAACCTGAGCGTGACCTAACCTAACCTGAGCGTGACCTAACCTAACCTGAGCGTGACCTAACCTAACCTGAGCGTGACCTAACCTAACCTGAGCGTGACCTAACCTAACCTGAGCGTGACCTAACCTAACCTGAGCGTGACCTAACCTAACCTGAGCGTGACCTAACCTAACCTGAGCGTGACATAACCTAACCTGAGCGTGACCTAAACTAACCTGAGCGTGACCTAACCTAACCTGAGCGTGACCTAAACTAACCTGAGCGTGACCTAACCTAACCTGAGCGTGACCTAACCTAACCTGAGCGTGACCTAACCTAACCTGAGCGTGACCTATCTCAACCTGAGCGTGACCTATCCCTCACGTTATGCAAGGAGAATATCCTGAACTGAAAGAGGTGTATCGCAGAGTAGAACATATCGGGAGAGGCGTATTGCAGAGTGGAAAATATAAGCAACAACAAAAGAAGAAACGTCAATGTTCTTTCACGAGTTTGAAGATTTTCTATGGTAAAGTATAACAAAATAAACACACCAACATTATTATCAAATGATTCAAATGTTGACAGGACATGGTGTTTTTCGACAATATCTGAAAAGATTTCATATCACTCTGACGTCAGGCTGTTTATGCGATACAGACGTGGTACGTTTGTTGTGTAGAACACCTAATATCCAGATGCCCAATATTCAAAAAGGAATGATGGGAGATTCCTATTGAACAAATAATCCAACAGAGAGTATTGCCGATTAACAAACATAAGCAAGAAAAATAAAAGAAGTAATGGTTTTACAAGATGCAACTCAAACAGAGACGGTAGACAAATCAAGTGAAAGAAGATATAATTAAAAACAGAAGAGATAAATAGAAAAAGCAAAAAGAAGAAAGAAATTATTGGTATATGAAAAATAAAGAAGAAATTAAGAATACAAGAAAATTGGTATGATATTATTATAAGTAGTAGTGTATAGATTTTTGTAGCACAATAAGTATATTGTTTTTGTATATCTTTTAAAAGGCTTTAAAGCCGTTTATTGAATGAATAAATAAATAAATTTATTTATTTATTTATTTATTTATTTATTTAATCACATGGGCACAAACAGTTATAACGGCACATATCAACAATTAAACAAAAACAGAAAGCAAACCAGTGAAGGCCCGTCAATTTTACCAGAAAAACATTTATAAGTTAAAACAAATTAAATTTAAGAAACTAGTTATAAGTAAAGAAATATTATATGTATGCATAGAATTATATATAATCTAAGTATGTATGTATAGACAAAAAGAACAAATCAGGTAAAATGATATTCAATGATGTATGTACGATAAATTAATAAGGGATGCACACAGATACTCACTCCCTCACACACACAATCCACACACAGACACACACACACAGAAACACACACACACAAACATACACACAGAACATGGACACAACATTAAAAGACAATTTGACCCTGCAAGAATGCAAATGGGGAAGGGGCGAACGAAACAGATCCGAGAAAAGGAAAAAGGGGAAAAGGTGAAAAGGGGAACGGACATCATAGTCGTTCAGGGAACGGTGGAGGAGCAAAGTGCTCGCATGACCTTGGTCCTGAAATCGGCCCTAGTCAAAACGAACATATCGAGACTCCGAAAAAATACGTTGTATAGAGAACATGTGCGCTGCAGAAACGAGTTCTGCACATAGTTAGTACTACACCGTGGCAAGCGGAACAAGTGCTTTACCCTAGAATTACGGGTGGGGCAGTGAAATGGTATTTTCTCCAAAAGCCTAGTCGAGTTAACTTCATTGTTTATAATCTTAAAGAGGTAGACCATATCGCATTGGGTTCTCCTATTCTCAAGAGAAGGAATTCCGTGATGACGAATCGCTCGCTTATAGTCATCGATGTCCAGGCCCATAAGGCGATTGAGGCAGTCCACAAACCTCCTCTGAAGTCCTTCAATCCTGTCAATGTAAGTAATATATTGAGGACTCCATACCACAGACGAAAATTCCAGCTGGCTCCGCACAAATGAGTAATACAATATACGGAACGTAAAAGGAGACTTAAAAGGCCTAGCGGTTCTCAAGATAAACCCCAGCATTTTATAGGCCTTGCCTATAATAGTGTCCACATGAGACTGAAACAAAAGTTTTCTGTCTAGGATCACACCCAGGTCCCTAATCTCGTCACATCTGGACAGAGCCTGTCCATCAATAGTATATGTGAAAGAGGTGAGTATGTTCGCCCTTGAAAAGGTGATCGAGTGACACTTTGTCGGATTTAGAAACAACTGGTTCCTCTTGCAGTATTCAGACAGTCGCTCCAGGTCATCCTGAAGCTCCAGGCAATCCTGTGGACCCTTAATCCTCTTAAATATTTTGGTGTCATCGGCGAACATTAGAAAGTCCGAATTTAGGAAGCAGGAGCCTATGTCATTCACATAAAGGATGAACAGCAGGGGTCCCAGGTGCGATCCCTGCGGAATCCCGGAGCCACACGTCAAGAATCTCGACACCACGCCACCAACCACCACGGCCTGCAAGCGATCCTTCACGTATGATGAAAGCCATCCAAGCAAGTTACCACGAATGCCGTAGCTCTCCAGTTTATGCAGCAGAATTCGATGGCTGATCTTATCGAAAGCTTTCGCGTAGTCCGTGTAAATTGCATCCACTTGGCCACCCCGACTCATAGAATTCAATACAAAATCCGTGAACTCTAGAAGATTGGACTCGACCGACCTCCCGCTCACAAATCCATGCTGGCCAGAGACGATAAACGGAGTGACCAAGGGAGTTATCTGTTTGACAATAATCTTTTCCATAAGCTTCCCGAAGGCAGATATTTTGGAAATTGGCCTAGCTTCTTAGAGGGAACATCACAGCAGTTTGCCGGTTGGCAAAAGTTACCATCCTCCGCTCCTCTCCATTCTATATTTGGCATATTGTAATCACCCACCAGCAGAAATAAGTCCTGAGGCCGCTCCGTCACAAGGCGGGAACACGTATCGAAACTGGAAGATAGTTTTGCCCCATAATCAGGGGCCTGCGGGAAATAGGAGCAGCAAATATTGAGATTAACGTCAGCGGATCTGAGTCGAATGGAGATCCAGGTGTCCTCCGCACTCGAGCACCACCCGATCCTTTGCACCGCAGAGAGTTCCTTGCGCGCCGCTATCAGCACCCCCCCACCAAACAGTTGTCCTGTTTCATCATAGTCACGATCTCTCCTGAAGACATCATATCTCCCATCAAACAGCTCGGCGCTACCTATAGAATCCAATAGCCAAGTCTCCGCAATGCAAATCACGTCGTACTCGTTCTGTAATACACTGTAATGAAATAGGTTGGTCTTCGTTCGCAAGCCTCTCGCATTTTGATAATAAATTGACAGTTGCCTCATATTGAGTTCCGCACAATCGAGTGGTATAGGTTCAGAATACATAAGAGAATCTCGACGTTCGAATCAGGATATAAGAACAGGGGTGCAGAAATATACATAACAAATTCAGGCAGCTCCAAGATCGAACGGTATAAAAGAATTACATAACAGTGTGAATTAAAAGGTTCGACGGCAGTAGTCTCTCGATCAAATGAGAGCCAAGAAAACCCAAGATTAATAGAGACATTAGAAACATTGCAACAACGAAAACACAGAACATGCACACGCACACAGCGCAAGAACACACACACCTGAGAGAACAATGAGCATACAATCATTTCAATATGGCAGTAAGCGAAAGGACAGTACATATAGAAGGCTAAAGAGACCAACAAAACCACGAGTCATATCAATTTTTTCAAGTCCAGGGTGGTTTGGATCAGAAGAGGAGGGGCCTTTTCAATTTTTCTGGCATAGATTCGACAGTCCTTAACCCATACATACTTGTAATTCTTTGATTTTGCCAGGTCCTTCGTCTCTCGAAGCAAAATTTTATTCTCCCTAGTCAGGTGATGGTTAATGAAAATTCTCCCTCCAACTGGAAGTCCCAAATCAAAGGCGGTGAGTCCTCGCTTCTTTTGGGCTGCACTCATAAATGCGCCTTTCGAATCACGACTATTAAATTTCACCAGAATCTTCGTCAACTTCTTTTCTTTGGGATCTCTACTCCAGGAAGCCACCCTCTGAATCGACATGACATTACTCACACCGACGCCAAGCTCACCGGACAGTCGATCAAATAGTGCTGGGAGACTCTCATCTTTCAATTGGGGGATCCCCGAGATCTCGACGTTGTTAAATCTGGCATGCTGCTCTCTATCATTATTTTGAAGCGTTAATCGAGACAACTCTTTTTTGACCTCAGTCAATTCCGCTTCGAGAGCATCAACACGCTTCAAACGGTTCTCAAACTCCGTCATCCTATTGTTCAGTGCCTCATATTGGCCACTCATAAATGTGGCGAAAGCCTTAAAATCCTGCATTTCAGTGAACATTTTTTTGAAGTCATCTCTCAGGGAGGTGATCTCGTTAAGAATTTTTTGGGCCTGTGGCAACGATTTAGGGGGCGGAAATTCAGAGGCGGTCCGGGAGGGAACTTCCGGAGAGTCTGTCGGATCCTGAGCATTCACGCCACTCAAACCCGGGCTACTTGAAGACTTTGAGCGAAGGGATCGAGGATCCTCCTGCTTGCACTTTTGGCAGCGCCATTGAGTGCGATTAATAGTCGACATTTTTTTGAGGTTTGCTATCGTAGTGCCAATACATGTACAGTGAAATGCACTGTGGCATCTGGAACAATTCAGAGCCTTCGATGGGCTCAAGACATCCTTGCAGCTATTGCACTTCATTGCTGCTTAGTTTAGTTGTACACACACGCGCGCGCACACACTCACACACACAACACACACACACACGCAAACACGCGCACACACACACACACACACACACACACACACACACACACACACACACACACACACACACACACACACACACACACACACACACACACACACACACACACACACACACACACACACTCACAGGCAAAGGAGAGACACCCGGTCACATATAAAGGTTGCCAATGCACAGATGTAGAGGTGAATGAGCAGAAGAGAGAATAAACAATAAATACAAAAAATGATAATATGATATGCAAGAAACAATACGATTAGATAATTATATTGAGTCGATAGAGAGCCTTCACTGGCATAAGCAAAAAAGTTTCAACGATTATACCTACTACATTGGGTCACTACCAGTGAGCATTAAATAATAAACAATATTATGTATGTGAGTATTTCCCAATTAAAGTAAGCAAACCGTAAATTATACAATAATTAATATATTAACAGTATAGGCGTATGGTGATCTGTAATAAGACAATGGGTAGAATGAGCATTAAATTGTGAATGAAATAATAATATTATGTGTAGGAGTGTTTTGCAGTAAAAGTTAGTAAAATGCGAATTATGAAATAGTTAAATAACCATCAATGTGGTGATCAGTAGTGTTACAATAAACAAGCAGTATTCTGTATCTGGAGAGTCACACAAAAGAATGAATAAATAATTGTGTGTATGTATATGATAAGCAAATCAACAATATTATGCAGGTGAATGATTCACAATAAAAGTACTAGTTCAAGTGTACATCTCATGATAACAAATTTACAGTATTATGTATGCCAAAGTATTGCAATAAGAATAATCAAATATAACTTACAATGTAAGTAAATCAACTATCTCACATATATATGTGGTGATTAGGTATAAACTACATGAACAATATACTGTACTCCATAGAACAAACCAACAAGTAATATGTAATATGGATGTGGAGCTTCACAATAGTTATAGATAAGAGTGTGTATTTTTAGTAAAAGAAAATTATGTAAAACAAATAAAACAATCAATTTACAACATGATTCACACCTAGAAGAAATCACTATATTATGTATGTGTTATGTAAGCAGAGGAGAGTAGAGAGACAGCTTCATACAATATACAGATAGGCACCACCACAGAAGTCATATCATCAAGCGTATAGGTGTAGTATATATAGCATACAGGTAGGTAGGTAATCGCCGCTTCAGTTGACACTTGACACTTGTGATGTTTATAGTGTGTTCAAACTGTGGTACGTGGTGATTCTGCCCTTTTATCAGGCAGGATAATGTAGTCCGCAGCACTTCATATAATAATTGGTTACAGTGAGGAAGTGAAGTCTCAGTATTATAATCCTCAGTTTTTGTTTGATTGAGATGCAGTGTTTGTAATGATTTTAAATGCGCGAAGTCGGAGTGAGGTTATGTCGTATAATCAGTGTAGATATGCAGCAGTTTAATAAGTTCCAAATTTAGATGTGTGTGTGAAGATAATCATTAATTCATCAGTTCAGATACAATGTGACAAGTTTTATTTTCGTGATGTTCAACAGAAAGCAGTAGTGTAGTATGTCCTATACTTAATTTCATGCGATGCAAATGTTTAGCGAGATCCGTCGGCGTGTCATACGGCTAACAACACCGATGTGTTCAGCGGACCAATGGGACGCACCGTCTACACCGGGGTAGCGCTGACGGCAAGTTTGCACAGCGTCCAGTCAAGGCAAGTAATTTTTTTTTCTCAGACTAGTTGTATTTCATAAGTTTGAAAATAAGATTCGTGTCTGACCTTTGGTTTCACGAACGTTTCTGTAGGTAATCCCTTGTGTATTTTAAAACTTAAGATGTATTGCACAAACTAATATCACTAGGAAATTGATCAATTTGATAAAAAAATTAACAGGAATTTGAATTATGACTTTGACAACCGGAGTTGCCAGAATTGATGAATAAAATTATTTACCGCCCAAAAATTTGTTTGGATAAGATAGAATATAGATGTACATTTTTTTAGAATGGTACTGATAAATGTAGTAGATAAAATATAAATATTAAAGATATAAACTAAATAATAATAATAATAATAATAACTTTATTGTCTTTTTTTTATATTAACATGGCAATGTATGTGAATTACAATGTAAGGTACATTTTGTTTCATCGACGAGTCTCACTGGGCTTGCGCCTGTGCCGAGGCCCCCTCGATGATCCTCAGATGGAATAGAATATGTACAATCAGATAAAAAAATATGTAAAAGTTGGCACACAAATGACATGTAATAAGCCTTGTACTTTGCAAGCAAGGCAAAGCATGAAAGACAATAAACAAATAAAATAAAATAAAAAATAAAAAAATTCCTAACCCAATGCATGATTAACTTATTAAAGAATGTTTATTGTCTATGACTAAATATGTTTTATTAGTAAATAACTACCAGTGTCCTCCGTGGAGGGCATGGGTCGGGAGGGCACGAGGGCAGTAGTAGTATAGATGTAGTAGGAATGTAGGCTAACCTAACCTAACACTGACCTATCCCAACGTAAACCGGTTCCTGATGCAACCTCGGGTGATTGAGTGAAACCCAACCAACCGAACCTAACCTAACCTAACACAAGCCTAACCTGAGCGTGACCTAACCTAACCTGAGCGTGACCTAACCTAACCTGAGCGTGACCTAACCTAACCTGAGCGTGACCTAACCTAACCTGAGCGTGACCTAACCTAACCTGAGCGTGACCTAACCTAACCTGAGCGTGACCTAACCTAACCTGAGCGTGACCTAACCTAACCTGAGCGTGACCTAACCTAACCTGAGCGTGACCTAACCTAACCTGAGCGTGACCTAACCTAACCTGAGCGTGACCTAACCTAACCTGAGCGTGACCTAACCTAACCTGAGCGTGACCTATCTCAACCTGAGCGTGACCTATCTCAACCTGAGCGTGACCTATCTCAACCTGAGCGTGACCTATCCCTCACGTTATGCAAGGAGAATATCCTGAACTGAAAGAGGTGTTTCGCAGAGTAGAACATATCGGGAGAGGCGTATTGCAGAGTGGAAAATATAAGCAACAACAAAAGAAGAAACGTCAATGTTCTTTCACGAGTTTGAAGATTTTCTATGGTAAAGTATAACAAAATAAACACACCAACATTATTATCAAACGATTCAAATGTTGACAGGACATGGTGTTTTTCGACAATATCTGAAAAGATTTCATATCACTCTGACATCAGGCTGTTTATGCGATACAGACGTGGTACGTTTGTTGTGTAGAACACCTAATATCCAGATGCCCAATATTCAAAAAGGAATGATGGGAGATTCCTATTGAACAAATAATCCAACAGAGAGTATTGCCGATTAACAAACATAAGCAAGAAAAATAAAAGAAGTAATGGTTTTACAAGATGCAACTCAAACAGAGACGGTAGACAAATCAAGTGAAAGAAGATATAATTAAAAACAGAAGAGATAAATAGAAAAAGCAAAAAGAAGAAAGAAATTATTGGTATATGAAAAATAAAGAAGAAATTAAGAATACAAGAAAATTGGTATGATATTATTATAAGTAGTAGTGTATAGATTTTTGTAGCACAATAAGTATATTGTTTTTGTATATCTTTTAAAAGGCTTTAAAGCCGTTTATTGAATGAATAAATAAATAAATAAAATTATTTACCGCCCAAAAATTTGTTTGGATAAGATAGAATATAGATGTACATTTTTTTAGAATGGTACTGATAAATGTAGTAGATAAAATATAAATATTAAAGATATAAACTAAATAATAATAATAATAATAATAATAACTTTATTGTCTTTTTTTTATATTAACATGGCAATGTATGTGAATTACAATGTAAGGTACATTTTGTTTCATCGACGAGTCTCACTGGGCTTGCGCCTGTGCCGAGGCCCCCTCGATGATCCTCAGATGGAATAGAATATGTACAATCAGATAAAAAAATATGTAAAAGTTGGCACACAAATGACATGTAATAAGCCTTGTACTTTGCAAGCAAGGCAAAGCATGAAAGACAATAAACAAATAAAATAAAATAAAAAATAAAAAAATTCCTAACCCAATGCATGATTAACTTATTAAAGAATGTTTATTGTCTATGACTAAATATGTTTTATTAGTAAATAACTACCAGTGTCCTCCGTGGAGGGCATGGGGCGAAGTCCTAAACGAAAAAATGCAATTTATTTTTGTTCTAAATTCATATAAAAATATATAGATATTAAATCCGTAGACAAAATAATTCTATGACCCCTCTATTATATTCTGGTAGTGAGAGGGATATAAAATATTTGTTTCACTTGTCAATCAAGTGAAACAAATATTTTGCCCGTTGTCCATATCCGCTAATGCGTTATTGTGCTATATCCACCGAAGTGAACTGATGTTTCGTAAATGTGTGCCATATCCACACAAGGATTAAATGACAGCTATAAACCTAATTGATTTTTAAATTGGAAAAAACAATTATTTTATTCTATTTTTGTTATGATAGGTATATATTTTATTTAAAATATTTTAATTATTATTCCCTGCATATACAGGGAGTTCCAAAAATAATGACCAAGCGGAAGTCCAGAGATAGATCACCTCTGGGGGTATTTAATTACCCCAATTTATGTAATGCGTTTTAATAGTTTTCGAGCTATATTTTCTTTTCGTATTTTTATCAAAGCTGACTTAAAGACGTTATTGGTCAGGAAGGCATGAATTATTGAGATACAGACTTTTTTTGTTTTTTAAACCAGGAGAATGTGCCTTGCTAACACAAAAATTGTAGGTTTATCTTTACCTCTTTAAGTAGGTACATAGTGAAAATTTATTATGCACATAAAAATAATAATTAATTAGGTACATAAAAAATGACTCTGAATCAAAAATTAAAAAAAATGCGAACAGTAAATCTTGATGCTGAATTAAAGAGACGATTTCATTATGATATTCAGTCCAATGGGGGATATTTTGAGCAATTTATTCATGCACCTACTTAAAGAGGTAATCAGTGGCGAAGTATAAATTTCTGTTGAAATTTTTTATTGAATATGTACTTACAAAATCGAAGATTTTGTAAATATGGATAGATAATGTTCGGCATTTTTATTCACAAGAGTCTAATGTATTTATTAAAAGAAAAAAAGTACTAGTTAATTATAGTTTTTATTGAAAAAAAATCAAAAGATGTCAAAACTTTCAAAAAAAAAAATGAAATTTTGTTTTTGTGTTTAATTTTAGCAAAGTTATTATTATTATTACTAAATATTTTTGACATCAATTGAAAGCTTGTTTTATTACAAGCCAAAAAATTTTTTTTAATAATCTTGGACTCATAGCATCAGAGTTATTCAGTGAAATGTGATGGTGGTAGATGTCGGGGGTGGAATTTTTTTAAAAGGGTGTAATTCCGCAACCCTTAACAATTGGGATGACATCCCTTTGGCAGATCTACGTTTTAGAACATCCTCTACCACCTCTCAAAATATCTGAATAGCGGAACCAATCACCCTGTATACACTAAGTAGGCACTGTACACAATGGAGTGTGATTATTTATTAATTCATAATATTTTATTTATTGCTAAGCGGTGGTCACTTGGAGATGAGGGTGCGCGCGCACCCCTGCCCGTGACGTCACGGCCCCACGGCCTGGCGCTCCCCCCCCACCCCCCCTCCCCACATGAGATACTCTCCATACAGCCAGCCAGCAGCTCACAGCATTCAGTTGAGTCTCCTCTCGCCGCGGGTCAGGTCGCTTATCAGATTATTCCACTAGATAG
Organism: Ceraclea dissimilis; assembly: GCA_963576895.1. Taxonomy (NCBI): domain Eukaryota; kingdom Metazoa; phylum Arthropoda; class Insecta; order Trichoptera; family Leptoceridae; genus Ceraclea; species Ceraclea dissimilis. The sequence continues at coordinate 39,075 of OY756365.1, forward strand.
TATTGTATCATATTACTGTATGTGTGTGTGTGTGTGTGTGTGTGTGTAGGTAATATCAGTTACGCGTGGTGTACGTGTTGAATACTACTAGAGTATATGGGAGTATAGGACTGAGAAGTCAGAACTAACTGGAGAGGTCTAGTAGACGTTGTGCTGTATGGTGTGGTGTGTAGTGTGACTAGTGAACAGTTGGTATGAAGTGTGAGGTAGTGTAGTGCTAAGTGCATGTGCTACATGGGTTGCCTCCTAAGGCAGCGTGCATAGTGTGTGCAGGTGCTGGCGCCATGTAGAGGATGTGATGGGTCGCTATGAGCGAGTCCGAGTGGCCGTGGGACGAGTGGCCCGCGGAGTACAACACGTCCCTGCTGCCCTGCAACCTGAGCCGAGGCTGGGACCAGGACCAGGGCCAGGACAACATCAGCTCGAGCCTCTTCCCTCCGGAGTCTCGCCGCATAGACACCAAGCTCCTACACGCCATCCTCAAAGCCACTGTCCTGGGCCTGATCATCCTGTCTACTGTAATAGGTAATCTACTTAGTGTCATATCACTCCTGACTCCATACAGTACAAGTCATATTGCTCCATAGGTTGAGATGATAATTACCCACCTTAGTGTATATTGTAATGTAGAGTGGCTACTTGTATTTAATGTTATCGTCTTACATAAAGTATTTTCCGTCTACACTGCCGTCCTAAGGAGAACCACGTACAAACCAAACTGTCACGAAAAATATATTGTATCGCCCATATAACTCCATACATTTAATGCGTGACATAGATGGCTTGGAAAATTAAATTTAAATAAAAAATGAATAGACCTTTGTACACTTCACAGTAAGCTTAAAAAGCTTGTGTCGTGAAGTGGAGTAGGTGGGCATCGGAGATTGAACCCGCGCCCACTGGATTAACAGTCGAGCGCGTTACCAACCAGGCTATCGACCACCTTATAATAATACTTCATTTTCAAATATTTCATTTTGAAACTCATTTCGATGGAAAACTCAAAATACCTAAAGGTGGCGTATACGTGGTTCCTGCTTAGGATGGCAGCATAAGTAGGTGTAAATGGTATACAATACATAGAGTCAAGTAACCGAGATTATGTAGAATAGTACCTACTATGGCCCGAGATCCGACCGAGAAAATTGTCAATAACGAAAATAATCCTTATCAAATTCTCTACAAAAAATGTTCTACACATCTTTTTTGTTGGACTAGAGGTATACCTGCAATTGCCGGTCAAAATAGCGAAATTCATTTGGAACACTAAAATAATTAGACTAATTTGGTTGAAAATTTATTAAGGGTACGAAGAATAATCAAAGAATGAATTAATTTCTATAGTCTTAGCTTCAACTTATTTTCATACAACAAATAGTTTTTGAGTTATTGCAAGCAAATCCAGTGACGGAAGTCCTTAGGAGTATGAATCTTTTCATTTCAATTTTTTTTTAAAACGGGAGACCTTAGATCTCGACAACCTTACTAGATATGCTTTGGAAAGAATAGAGTAGATACATTGTAGGTAGGGACCTCTAGGGAATAAGAGTAAAAGTTTTTTGATTAAAGCGAAATTAACTCCAAAAAATGGAAAAAACGCTATTTTTACAATTTTATTATGCGATTGTTCATACGATTTTAAACCTTAATGCCGTGGGAAATTAGCGTGACGTCGTAGTTGGGTCGGGAGCCTTAGCGAAAAATAATCATAATTTGTTTTCTTGTTTTCCAAAAAATATCCAGTATTTTGATCGACCGTTAGGGTAAATTACTAGTTTTAGGTAAAATATGTATAGAATCTTTTTGTAAAGAATTTAGTGCAGATTATTTTTGTTATTGACTTTTCTTCTATCTCTTATCATATGCAGGCAGACGTATGCAGGGCAGTGTGGCAAGATGTTGATTTACCAACACCCTAGTGCGTTGTATGACCCTATGTATGTATACTATCCTATCTATTAAACCACATTTCGATCAAAAAACATAAATCTTACTTAAGTGTAGAGTGTTGACATTAAGCTAGCCGACGATAGTCATAAGCCTAATGGAATGTCCATCCTTTGCTGTGCATCTGTTGGGATAACTACTTAAGATATGTCAGCGGTCGTATCTCGGGCTACTACTAGAAGTATAATAGTGAGATGATTTGTATTATAGCAGAATGTGTTTGTATGTCCAGGTAACGTGTTTGTAATAGCAGCCATACTACTGGAGAGGCACCTGCAACACGTAGCCAACCATCTCATCCTGTCACTGGCAGTGGCGGACCTCCTGGTGGCCTGCCTAGTTATGCCACTGGGCGCTGTATACGAGGTGGCACAGCGCTGGACGCTGGGCCCCGAACTCTGCGACATGTGGACCTCCAGTGACGTCCTCTGCTGCACAGCGTCCATACTGCATCTAGTTGCCATTGCTCTAGACAGGTACCTACTATCTTATTACATATTACAGAGCATTGTACCCCTACCCCTATACCTCATCACACCACACTATATCACCTACTAATTTAATTCCAGATACTGGGCAGTCACTAACATCGATTACATTCATCATCGCACAGCTCGCAGGATTGGAGTAATGATCTTAGTGGTGTGGATTGTCTCCTTCACAGTGTGTGCAGCTCCCATGTTAGGCTGGAAGGACCCCGAGTGGCACGTCAGAGTCTCTAGAGACTTGCAGTGTATCGTCAGTCAGGACCTCGGCTACCAAATCTTCGCCACCACATCGTCCTTCTATTTACCTTTGTTTGTTATTCTGGTTCTATATTGGAGAATATTTCAAACAGCTAGAAAGAGAATACGACGAAGACAGGCGGCCGGGACCGTCCCCGGGAGAGGACCCATTGCGGGGCAGGGGGCCTTGGCGGCGGCGGGGAGCAGTGGTGGCATTGCCGCGGCCGTAGTGGCCGTCATAGGACGTCCTTTGCCCACTATATCAGAAACTACCACCACTGCCTTTACCACTGTGTCCTCGGCTAACTCCAGTCCCGAAAAAGGATCGTGCGGCAACGGAGTGGAAGCGGATCTCCCCACGACAGACTGCATCGGCCCATATCCGTCGGCTTCTCCGTCACGGAGTCAGGCAGTGAGAAGAAAACCAAAGGAAGCCGCAGACTCTAAAAGAGAGAAGAAAGCTGCCAAGACCCTCGCAATAATCACCGGAGCTTTCGTAGTTTGTTGGCTTCCATTCTTCATCCTCGCCATTCTGTTGCCTACTTGTAATTGTCACATCAGCCCATACCTCGTGTCCTTCTCCCTGTGGCTGGGTTACTTCAACTCTACTTTGAATCCCATAATCTACACAGTATTTAGTCCCGAGTTTAGGCATGCCTTCCAGCGCCTGCTGTGTGGGCGGCGAGGGGCTCTGCGCAGGCGCAGACGTCTCGCCGCCAGACATTTCCAATGATCCGGGTACGCGCACTAGTACCGCACAATGTATGTTGTATGTAGATAGTAAGTAGAAACCCTACCCTACCCTACCCCAGGATAGTAAGAGTAAGCCCCACCACTATGTGATAATAATGTTGTGTTGTGATTACGTAGTGATTCTTGTACGAGTATTTGGGAATATTTATTATAGAAGATATTACACTACTGACTACATACTAATGTTACCTCTACTTATACGAGTATATATTATATCTCCCGACACCTGATCTAATGACTGTATATGGTGTATGACATATCATATATTATATCTATACTACCACACGATGTAGTACTCCTGAATATTATGCAACCTCTATATCTCACGTTGAGTATTGAACCTACTACCCTCCTACCTACAAGAGGTGCACCATTAAAATCATAAGCATGAAATAATTGGTGTCAGGGTACTAGTATGTGCAGGAGGTGTTATTTAACACTATATTATAACAATTAAGATCGATTGTTGACAGTTGGTGAAGTGAGAGATATTGCGTCAATACATTGACTTCATGTTGAATTTGTATGGAGTTGTATTGTAAGACTTGAATTATAACTTATCTATGTTAAAGGGAATTATAACAATTTTCAAAATCTATGCCATGTCACTTCTGTTACACTCAGATTACATATTATATTACTTTAATTCATGATTCACAATGAAACTATTCAGGCCGGGTTCCTTGCGGGGTAGACATTGCATTATGTGTAGGTATGGCGTGTACTATATAGGGACTATATTATATAGCTGGTAGCAGTTATTATAAGACGGTGTCGGAAGATTTATATATTTTGTGTATTACATAAGGAGTGACATATGTGGACTATAAGTGTATACATAACTATACTATGTGTATATATATCTAATGTAATACAAGACCCACCCTAAGACTACTTAATGTTAGATACCTTTACCTACCAATTTATATTATTTTGTTACTGTATAATGATACTTATGTACATATTAATTAAGAATCATATTCCTGCAATAATTATATTATGTATTACTATACCAGTATACTATACACAACGAAATGATGATAAGTAATAACAATAATACCTACGTACCTAATTACATTAGTGTTTATTTGTGCGTACCTGTGCGTGTGTGTGCGTGTGTGTGTGTGTGTGCGCGCGTGCGTGTGTGTGTGCAGTACAAAAAGAAACACCTTATAGAACAATAATCCCAATGGTATGATTGCATACTGTGGTGTGGTGCTACCAGCTACCTGTTGCAAAAGTATACTATCGTAAGATTTCTTACATCCGTTCACCGCTGCCCCCAGGTCCAGTAAACGCATAGTAACGACGTGTACTGACGCGCTATACTGGTAGATGCGTTCCCTCTTACCTAATATTGCTATCTCGTTGCGCGCGTAACTAAAAGCGAAACGGCAAATAAAACATCAGTGCGTGTTAATATAATATGTAGTTAGCTATTTTCTAGCTGGCGTCATCGGTGTTTTGAAGCAACGCATTAATTTAATCATCATCAATGGCATCAGTAACGGCTATGGTATTCTACTGTTCCTATTGTGTTTCGAGTTGGATTATGTATTACATTATTTTACATGAATATCCACGACCCAAACTTCCAACTAGGTGCCTAGGTGCCTAGGAAGTATGCATTGTGTAGGTACCAGTACCAGTACCTACTCTATAAGGCAAAGCACCCTATTACTATACCAACTCAATTCCCCATGACTATATGAGTATTCACCTCACAAGTAATATTACAGGAGAGCCTGAAGAGTAAAAACTGTGTTGTTAGATATACTATACTATATAGTAGTGAGTAGTGAGTAGGTACCTCTATACCAAGCCTTTTGGAATTTGAGAATTTATGGAATGTTCAATTTACCCCAGAATGGTTTATTGAACATGTGTCGATATATTCCCATCCTATCCCATATTGTATAGACTTGCTATGTGTGTGTACTGTGTAGTAGTAGTATAGTAATACAACACTGAACTATAGTAAGGCGGAGTAGCAATATAGACACGGTGTGGTGAGTCAATGCAAAGATAATAACCTCAAATACTCGCCTATATTAATTCATTACACTACTAACTACTGACTACAGACTACATATAGGTTTTTAGTTTTGTTACCTCTGTGGGATCTCTATGTCTCACCATAATACTGTAGAGGTATTTGTAGATCTCATCTTGCAACAACACCATGGGCCACAGGGCCTAAGTACCTGGGACCGCAATATTAGGTATGCCAACAGTATAGATTTAATAATTAATTAATAAACAAATTATTATCTTCTGTATACTATACAGGGCCGCCTCTGGTAACTGCAATACATACAATAATATAATGTGATACACTCTGTACTCCACATTACCTGATGCAATACTACTTACTATATGTGTGTATATATATACTAAATGAGGTGTTTCTTTATATATAGTAATATAATACAATATATGTACCTATGTATGTACGTAGCTATAGTACCTATTGTGATGTGCAATCATTATGTACTTACAGTGCAGTATATTATATATTAGGGGGCCGGGCAGACCCTCTGCAGGTACCTACCTCACTAGGAGATACACTCCCCCCCGCCCCCTACCCCTCTCCCCTCGTCCTGTGATCCTAATTGTAAGAGCCCCTCTAGATGCTAATGTTCCCTACTATTGTATAGTATATAGTGACTTGTTATGTTGTGTTATATATTATATATATACCCTCACAGATACAATGATATAATATATATTAGCAACACGTAGTACCTACTACCTATATATAATGTGATTACCTATATAATATAATATAATGTTTCTACGTTACTCTAATTGTTTTACTCATATTATCCCAGGAGACCATACTAGTATATAGCCTAGTATAGCGAGGTGATGTTATGCTCCCACCCTCTACCCTCTACAGCAGATTGTATAATATCTACTTTAACTTTTCTACAGACGGCGATGAGTAATTTGTCTCAAATGATGCACATTGCACGCATATGTGTAATGTATAATGTAGATTTGCCCAGTGCCCACGGCCCACGGCCCACTGCCCTCTGCCCACACAACGTAAGGTGCAATATGACGCTGAGTTATTATTAGAATATGTTGTACTGCTCCACTTCCACATGAATACTGAATATTCCAACAACACTGAGGAACTTCTGGTAGAAGCACAGCTTGTTTTCTCTACTAGTATTAGTAGAGGGAATATTAGACTGAAGTATTGACCGAGACTGCAAAGGATAAGGCAAAAACAGCAAACATATTTCCCTCGAAAACGAACTCTACTCACAGCCGTCAGATTTGGGAGACCAACTAACACCATCCTATAGTGTATTTGGGTAACTTGACACTGGTCAGTATTCTTGTGGTAATGAAGATATCACCAGTAGCCGGAACTGCCCCACCATCCCCTACACATAAAGTGTATACTTTAGGGATTTTCCTCAACAGAAGCGAGAGGCAGCTTAATGTGAACTCCCTTGGAAAGGAAGTGGGATGGATGTTCCGCCGCTTACGACTCGGCTTTGACTGTATATATTATATATAGTTGCTGAGCGCCGTGACTTTTTGATAATACAATTAGAGAAGTTAATCCAATGGATATCTTTCTTCTTTTTTCCTTTTGCTGAATAAACAATTTGTAAATTGAGTCGCGTACAATATTATTATTTAAGCAGATACTATCGTGAGTAACTACTGGTGTCCCTATATCCCTCTCCATATCCCTGTATAGGAGTGTGTAGGGAGGGGGAGGGGGAGGTCAGAGTGACCAACACGTGGTACAGATTTATTATGTGAACTTTATGTTAATACTTGGGGAGGAGAGTGCAGTGCAGCGCCTGACTAACTTGTTTAACTTAAGTATAAGAAGGGAGCTCATGGCACCCAGTACCCTACCCATATAGGTGTGTGATAAATAATCTGAATTCATTGTATAAGGAATACTATACCTACCCATTATACAAAGTCCTTTATTATTCCACACTGCTAACTGCTAAACATGGGAAAGTAATTAGTATGTGATGCACCATGCAGTACGCACGTACAAACGTGGTTACATCAGATAATTTGGACTTTATATAATATATACAATATACATGTAGTATACTTATTTATTTATTAATATTATAAATCTACATTACAGTATATAACAATAGGATTTGGTGACATAATTAATAGAGGATCAGAAAGTTTGCGTATTTATTACAATGTGTGTTTGTATGTGTTTTTTTATATAAATGAATTTGGGTTTATTGAAATAAACTCAAATACACCTTTGTACACTTGACAGTAAGCTTGAAAAGCTTGTGTCGTGAACTGGAGTAAGTCGGAATCGGGGATCGAACCCGTGCCCACTGGATTAACAAAGGAGCGCGTTATCAACCAGGCTACCGAATGTATCTAGGTATTTATTATTTACGGAATTTATCCGGTTACATAGTGACTGCTTAATTTATAATGACTATTGAATATCTAGTAGATGACTGACTTGTAAGGGTATTGCAACATGCCTATAGTATATACTCGTAGGTAAACTACTACAAATGATTAGTGCCATGTGTTTCGGCTCTGTTGAAGTTGTCTCATGGGAACTGCAACTGATATATTTTATATCATCAGCAAATAGTTCCCGATGAGAAAGGAATATCGAATGTATGTAATAAGTATATACATTAGTACATACCTACAACAGCATAGCAAATAAATATCACTTTTCTCATTACTTATTTGAGAAAATACATTTAGTTCTGGGGCTCGGGGCTGGGGTTTAGTTCGGGGCTCGACTTGTGATGTCGTGCAGGTGTAATATGTAGTACCTACCTTATGTTAGGTATACCTAATATAATGTGGGGCAGTTACCTGCGTCATACTGGAGGGGAGGGGGTTGGGGGGATGTGAAATATGAAAATAAACAGCCATCATATGTAATAATTATACATTAGGTACATCAGTAGGTAGGTACCTAGTGTATATATGTATGGTAGTAGCTGTAAAGTACATGAATATAATATATATTAGGTCTATGTATCCTGTATGGCCTGGCCATATAATGTCGCTCTCAACTCATGTCTGTCTCCTGTTAAACAATGTATGTGTGTGTGTGTGGAGGGGGGGGGGGGTGTATATACACTAGTAGGAGGGAGGGGGATGTAATAGATATTAGTTAGTAAATAAAGAAGTGTTGTAAGAGTTTATAAGAAAGCCACACCACATATAAGATTAGATGATTAGTGATTAGGTACCTTACTTAGTATACCGAATATAAACTGATTGTTGGCTGTGTGCCCAGCGTCTCTACATGTAGTACCTACCTACCTACATATAGTATACAGTATACAGTATAAGAGACTAGATGAAGTAATATGTGATGTGACAGACTCCTATATACCTACTTCCACTATACACTCTACTCACTATACTAATTATCTCTCCAGCACACAGGGCTACACACTACACACTACATACATAGGGAAGTGCAATGTGTATCACCTCCTCCATATGACTACCTACTATAGTACCTACTCCTATTCTATCATTCCTTCATTAGTGTATCATTGTATGACAGTTAGGAAATCACCAATGTTTATAATTTAGTTTAGTTTTATTTTGAACTGTAAAAATACATACAGCCTAGTGTTAGTGTATTACTATAATATAATGCATGATGTGATTGTAAGATGATACTCGTGTAGACCTGAGGGATATATAGATATACTCGTAGGTAGTATAACATATGTTGTGATTCAATCATACCATACCAGTAGACCTACTAGGGATATATGGGGGCACTGGGTACCTACCTGCTATATATATATATATATAATATAGACACAATGAAACACTGATATTGAAAAGCACTTTGAATGTGATATTGATGGATCACACCCATACATATGCTAGGTATATAGTATCCTAATATTATATGCTAAGTACTTATGTAATATCATACGACTGTGTGGGTCATACCTCAAGGCTTGGGACCCAAGTATGACGTCACGATCATTTCCCACGGCAATTAGGTACAAAATCGCATGACGAAATGTAAAAAAATAATGTTTTTTTACATTTTTCGGGGTTAATTTCGCTTCAATCAAAAATTTTTTACGGTCATTCGCTAGATTTTAATGCATATTATCAATACAAAAAAACTCTTCTTTGCGACTTGCGGGAACGAGTAACTCTTTTTAGGAAAAAAGATCAGAGGTGTTTTTCACACTTTTTTTTTTGAGAAATCTACACAAGATATAAAAAATCTTTTAAGGCCATTCACTAGATAAAGGTTCAATGTATCTACCCTATTTTTTTTAAAGCATATTTAGTAAGGTTGTCCAGATCTAAGGTCTCCCGTTTTTAGAAATTTTTGAAATGTTAATATGCCTACTCTTAATTCATTCAATATCGTCATTGTAAAACAAGTAACCAAACGCGATATTATATACATACATATACATATACGTAGGCAGTCATTAGGTATATAGTATAAAGCCTCTCTCTGAGTACATAGTATATAGAGTACAATACATATGATATTATGTATTATTGTTAGCGGTCATCAATCAAGTAAGATCCTCATATTAAAATACTTTTATCTCTATCCCACCAGGTGTGGGTGCCTACCTGCTATACATAATATATAGGTACCTATAATACTTTCATTAGGTAGCGTAATATTGCAACTGTAAGGTACCTAGATATGAACACTGAACAGCAGAGCTAGCACTACGACTGGCTCCAGTATTCAGTAAGTAAGTGTGATGTTATATTGTTACAGTGCCAACATAGGCTGTATCCTGTAAGTATATTTGGGGATCGGCAGGAAGGTATGCGTGGACTCTGGAGGTGTATGACTGTAGAGGGGAAGTGTAAGTCAGTCAGAGGCAATGTAATGTAATATGGAAGGTGATATGAAAGTATCAGGTGGGCAGTACCTATTGGATGTATAATACATCACATAGTTATATAGTTAGTTAGCTCGGTCACCAAATACTGGAAATATCACTTGTAGGTACAGTATTTAATTTCACCTGGTGTAGGTAAAGTTGCTAGAAACCTCCCAATGTTCCATCCGCATTCGCAGTGTCTCGCCTGGACTACTAGTTATCCATTATCATCATCAATACTCGTAATAATATGAACCTGTCCCAAGTCCCCTACCTCTGTATACAATAAGTTTATATGTAGTAGGTACTCTACCAAAAGTAAACCAGTTTACATATACAACAAATAATGAAACAAAAGATATGTAGGTATAGTTAGATGTACTGTAGGTATTGCTCCATATATCCAGGTGATCAGATCAGATACAGATGTATGTGTACTGTGTAGTGTGTACTATATCTATATAGTGTGTAGTGTGTAGTGTCTTACTAGTCTACTATACAGAGACAGTATAATATTATTGCAATGCAGCATCTACTCTCTATACACTACACTACACTGCATTACTCATTATACATCATATTGATTGCTTTGTAATACAATACTCTCATTACACACGACTGTATTATCTAAACATATATATATATATTATGTAAACCATTGTGTGTGATTGCCTTCTGTCCCCACATATATACATATAGAGAGTCCTACACTCATCTAGAGATAGCATTATATATGTAGTATAATACTTATCACAGAATGTCTCAGCAGCTCAACAGACGCGAACTAGTTAACTATACCTACTTATATACATAATATGTATATAAGTATACATATTATGTATACTTATATACATATTATGTATATAAGTATACATATTATGTATACCTAGTAGATGATTACTATATCTAGTAGTGCAATGCATGATTTGCTATTTCTAAATGATATTTTTGAAGATTGGGATTTTCCATAGCATATTAAAATAGCAATTATCAAATATAGCAACTCATAATGCTATACTTCTCAAATATGATTTGTCCGTAATATTATTATGGGTAGGTAATGCTATATCTGCTATAGCAGATACACGAGTTGTGCAATGAGGGAAGACCTCCTATAGTAATAGCATACTACACAATGCAATAGTTCGTGCTATTCATATTATTTCCAAATAGCAATAATTTCCATCACTACTACTAACCTATGTATACTATAATATAACATTTTGTTGGCTCTGGAATCAGCTGACTGGTGTGTTTTGAGATATTCCCCTCATATTATACGAGTACCTACCTATGTACAAGTATACTGCCCTGCTATGAAAAACACAGTAATATCACCAAACCACAAATATGTCAGAATCCAAGTTTTAAGTTTCAGTTTCAGTAAACAGTATGTATTCGTCGCAAATTATGGAAACAAGTGGACGCAGTATGACCATTTTTTTATGTAAAACATTAGAAATATTTTTTTCTTATGAAGAATGTTTTAAATTTCTTACTCTGTTTCCTCATACTTGGATTTTTTGTAATTACTGTGTTTTTTACTTAGCACAGCAGTATACCTGTAGGTAGTTAGGTATTATATATATGTACCATAGCACCCTACTAGAGTATAGTGACTATACATAGTACTGATTGTACATATACCTATACCTGGAAATCATATAAGCTTTTAACCAAAGTGCGTCCCTCAAATATCATTTATTTGTATGGAGGGAGTAGAGTGGAGATAATCTACTATGCCTGTCATACTATACATACATACTGGAACCCTTTACAGAAGTCAAATGGCTTGTGTGATCACTTTTACTCTCTATTAAACTCTATTCAATATAAATAATGTAAGATATTATATGTTGGTACACTAGGAGTATTATACTCGCAGTATACAGTGCAGTATTAGTTCACCTTGTATGAGAGGCAATCCATCATAAATCATCAATAGTCCAGCCATCTACTAGTACATGTTCACTGGAGTGGATATATTATAATAAAATTAATATTGTTACACCAATACACAAGTCGAATCATTTTATTTACAGAAAATAATAATGAAGAGTTATATTAAAGGATCTTACAGAATGTGTATTGTGTATTGTGAAGTCACTACAGTTAGTAATAAGTAATGACTTCATATACCAGACATTCTATTTGTTCCACAGCCTCAGCTATATACTATAATACTATATATAGTATAGGTATACCTAACAGAAGGCAGTGTAGGTTTTATTTTCAAATATTATTTAGTCCGCGAGGATAAGGGAGGGGAGAGGAGGGGAGAGGAGAGGAAGGGAAGGGGAGTTGGCTGACAATAAATTATTAGCCACATTTCCTTCCTTCCTACGAAGAGAAAGTGACTTTTCTGATATCGCATTAATATACCTACAGTGCCTACCTATATACTATAGTACCTAATACACACTACATACATTACTATGTAGTCCATATACCTACCTCCCCTAATACATTATGTCGCTCTCATATCAGAGTCTAGCCAGAGGTAGGTACCTCACTACATGCCATAACATTCTGTTAGATTTACTCTAACCTGATGTGGGAAAGTGCCTTCTTTTCTAAGAAAATCTAATTTCAAACAGCTCATTCTATACACTTAGAAAACAATCTAGATATGTATAGGCTGTGTCCTAACATCTATACGGTTTTTAGGGAAAAAGGTTTTCCTAGGAGATGCCATAATGATGAGAGGATCCAAGGGCTGTGTGGGATCGTGTGTGGTATCGGATGAAGGGGCGTTGAAAAAGAAGTTCAGATCATAAGCCACACTTTTTCCACCCAAGCCATTGGAAGACACCGCGAGATACAATGTTGATGAGGGGATCCAAGGGTTGTGTGTGGTTTATAATGAAAGGATCTAAAAAGTAAAAAATCAGAAATCTAAATAAACAAAATTGGCGTGTTCATTCATTCATTTTCGGGTCCGAGCTACTCCCCAATAGGCCACCCCACTCCAGAAATCAGCAGCCATAACGGCATTGTCAGTGACCATCATCAGGTTCCTCGCATCGCACCTCACTGGGATGTCTCGACATACGAGGAGGTGTTCGTCAGTCTGGGTATCTCCGCAATCGCAGGAGATTGGCGTGTATATATTGTATAGAGCCGCTCAATCTCACTATTTTGGCAGATGGATAAACGTGTTTCAGTTCAAACTGTTGATTTACTTCCCCATCCCAATTGCCGTTGCGAAGCACGGGTAACTCAGCTAGTTAAGTAATCAAATAAACAATCCCACTAGCCACAGGACACAACTTATCAAGTAGGTTGTCATACAATACAATACAATACAATACAATACAATACAATATCCTTGTCTTGTATCTGTCAGTAGAGTGTGTTACAGTGGTTGCGTGTATTCAGGAGGAACTTGGTTGCACTGTCCCGCTCTCTGTCTATACTTCCACTGGTTCATGGGGGCCACTCCACTATACATTTACTCCCCCTCTAAAGATGTCTACTAATTAATTATTCACTGGAGAGAAGTTTACATCAACTGCGACATTCTCCCTGTGTAAAGGAATTAGTGGGTACTTTATTACATCAAGTATTTATATTGAATAATGGAGTATACTGTATAGTAAACAGTACAAAAACACAATGAAGGACTTTCTCTACTTGCCAAGGCAATGTGATGTTCATGATTGCTTTTTCTTTTACTTGGTGAGTCGATATGAAAATATGTTTTATGGAGTAATATAGCAACTGAGAAAAACAAATTCTATAGAAAAATATTTCACATCACAAACAGACATTTCTCTAAAATCTCAGGCATACCTACATATTATATATGATACTTTCTATTATACGAGTATAGCAGAACTGTATGGAGTATGAAGAAAACATAATAAAGACAAGAATAAAATAATAGTTTCCATTTTATTTTATTTTATTGAACATCAATTCCAATATCAGTGAATTAAGTAGGTACCTACCTTGTAACTATATAGTATACAGGGTGCTATGAAGAAGGGTGTAAGTATTTTGCACACTGCATTGTCTTGTTTCTGTTATTATATATATTTACTGGCCAATAAAGATTTACTTATTTATATATTTTAAGAGGAGATAGTGGTAGTCATTTGGGATCATTTGAGCCAAACTCAGCTCAGACCGAGTTTCACGGTTTTTCAGATATTCGAGAATTTCACATAGAAAATTCTCGAATTAGTCGAGTTTTACTCCAATATTATCATAAGGAAAGGCACCTACTTAATTATATCATTATTTTAAGTTACTCCAGTATACGTTTAGTCTATTTAAGTCATTAATTTCAATCTGAAAAATAAAACTATAATGATAAAAACATCAGATTAAAGTTTCGAGAAATAGATATTTCTATAACATGTTACGACTTTGGGGGAGATTTTCGTTTAAAAAAATCGTCTTACGATTTGCAAATCTGTAAAAAAACTTCTCTGATTTATGCTCTTTCAAAGTGAGAGTTGGTTGAGTACATGGTTGGCGCAGTTGGTTGAGGCGGCAGTCTCTCAAGCGGGAGGTGCCAGGTTCGAACCCCGGCGCTGGCGATGTATTCCACACTTTGCGATACAGGCTTTTATCCTAGTGCAAGGTGTGCAGGAAAGTATGTGGGTTTGTGTATGCAAGCCCAGATCCTTTTAAAAAAAATGATATACAAAACATTATAAAAATCGTTATTTTTATAAGACTAAGAAATAATAACTTAAAGAGATCACTTCTAATTTAAGAAAGTTCGAATAAGAACTTGAAGAGAGTGTGTTGTTGACTGTGCAACCTGTGCCTATGGTATTAGCATGTGCATGGAGTGTGTTGTTGACTGTGCATTGTGCAACCTGTGCCTATGGTATTAGCATGTGCATGGAGTGTGTTGTTGACTGTGCATTGTGCAACCTGTGCCTATGGTATTAGCATGTGCATGGAAATTCGCATGTGAAAATATGGAATATCTGTATAACTGTGAGAGTTTGGACTACGTAAATTTGGCTCAAAGGTTCCCAAATGACCTCTACTATCTTCCTTCAAAATATTTACACCCTTCTTCATAACACCCTGTATAAAAATATATAAAGTTTTATTGAATGACATGAGACGGAGTCCATAAACAGAAGGGATGCTGTATCTATACATAGGTAGGAAGGTATCTGTATGTATGTAGTGCAAGTAGGCAGCATCGTATAGCGGACAAGTTATAGGTGTAAAGGATTGTTCGGGTATCGGGAGAGGTAAGGTAAGAGTAGCGACTAGAGCAGAGCGCGCTCATGAAGGTTAAAGGTTACATCGTGCCGTAATGTATATAGTGTAGTGCCTACCTAGCACCTAGATATATAATAGGAGAGGGTATCCTGCGCTAGTATATAGTAAATGACGGAGAGACGCCACACCTCCCAGGACTCGCGATAAATAAAATAAATAAATAAAGTAGATGGTGGAGGATGGGATGAAGGACAAGGAAGGAATCAAAGGAGTTGGTAGCTAGACGGATTATTCATGGAAAGGTAATGACTGTGTTTATTGTTTATCTTCCTAAGACCCTATATCGGGCACTTGGACTCGACAGTTTTACATATAATTAGGTATAGACATATAATAATTAAATGGAATATACAGCAGATATAATGCACATGCTAAAGAGTGTAAAGGGAAAGGGCTCTGTTAGGATTTCCCCTGAGTAAGAGACTAATGCCCGATCCCATCAACTACCACCTAGTAAGCAGACCCCTAAGGAATTTCCATACAAAACCACAGATAATTTGAGTGATTATTATAACTGTCATAACCTTTAAGATATAAATCCATACAAAATACAGCATGCAGCTACTTAAGTGAGGGAGATTCTGGGCGGAGATATTTGGGCACCTAACTAAGTAGAGCTGCATGTTGTATTTTGTATGGATTTATATCTTCAAGGTTATGACAGTTATAATAATCACCCAAATTGTCTGTGGTTTTGTATGGAAATTCCTTAGGGGTCTGCTTCCTAGGTGGTAGTTGGTGGGATCGGGCAATAGCATGATACATGATTTTAAAACGGTTGTATTTTATTGTTTGTACTTACTTATATTTTGAGTAGTGTATATTTTTTTTATAATAATAAAAGTAGGTAAGTACTTACCTATTTCATTTTATTCTAAACCTAGTTTTATTGGTCCTCAAACAAAAAGTATGGCATCTCTCCGCCATTTACTGTAGTACCTACCTAATAAAATATAATTTCAAACTTTTTCAACCGTTCAATACCTCCCCCTCCCTCCTTCGCAACATCCCCCCTCCCTCCGCCCCCTTTGTCTCGCTAAGTCCTAATAAAACTTGGTCCATCGGCCGGGGGGGAGGGGGGCAGTAGAGGGGGGGCTCATGCAATCATACATTCAGTTAGTCACAACCTGCAGTTGATTGAAAAGGACTACAATGAGACAAATCCTTCAGGAGATATTGTCTGTTTTTTTTTCAGAAGTCTCACGGAAGTAAAAGTGGTATTACTAAGTTTAGTTTTGCTAGGATGTAATAACAAAGTAATATCATATTTTTTTGCTACTTTCTAATTATATTTTAGAACTGTAGTTTTTTAGAATAACTGGCAACATCGTTTTTCAAACTTGTAATTGCAGCTTAGAGGGATTATCGGAGTATTTTTTAAACTCGCAAAACTCTTACTTTTAAAAGTATATTTCTCTAGCGTCTTCAAAATGTTTTGAGCAGTCATCGATAGATGTCGAGCTCCTTTACGTGTGAGGATAGGGTCTAGCGATCTGTCCTCTCTACCTACCCCGCGAATAGCGTCATTGTTGACGGGTAGTAATATTAGAGGGAGGTAGAGGGAGGATTATAGAATATCTCCCAAACTTCATTCTGATAGAAAGTAATGAATTTAATTGTTGTATGGAATTGATTTGAAGGATTAGGGTACGTACCCCCCCAGTCCCCACGTAGTGTACAGTGTACACTGAACACAATATCTCTGATTGTATGGGAGATTAATATGATGTTATATTAAGGTACCTACCTCTACCTCTACATATATATTGTATACTCAACTGCAAGGGGATTATATTAATACTAGCTGGGAGGTGGCTACCCGTGAAAATTGCCGGAGAATTAAAAACGTTTTTCTGATACAAATATTGATTTAAGCGGAGGGGTACGATTTATGACGTTACGCGTCATTTCCCGCGGCGTTAAGGTTCAAAATCGTATAATTTTCAATATGCTTCCTCTTAACTTTTTATTCTGTAACAAATATCTGTCGTTTGTTGTAAATCGTCTAAACACACCACTTTAAAATAAATATGTAAACACTTTATTATGTACGTACGTATAACAATAAGTACAGAATAATACAGTAAAGAGCGAATTAATCACCTGATTTCTCCCAACCACCCGCCCTTTGAACGTTTTTTTGACATGTAATATTCTTGTTCTATTTGAAACGTGGAATTTAGTATTTCTATAGGAAACAAGTACCAAAGCGAACATAGATTTTCAGTTAATATAATATGTAACATACGAGAATAACCTAACCTAACCTTAATATTAAATAGAAGTGATATGTATTAATTTATTCATACTACAATCCACTAGTGGCTATAGAGAAGATAAGGAGTCATGTTGTATACATAAAGATGTTAGAGGCAAGTTCCTTATTGTCTTACGATAATGGCGTCATGTTACTCACTCACTGGGGGGGGGGGGCATTACAATGTAAGTGTAGGGGGGGAGACACGTTACACAATGTGTGGGTAGGTACACACTTACACAGTCTGACCTCCTGTGCCTTGTGTCTGTCTGTACTATCACTACACAGTACACACCACACATAGTAGAGGTGACATAACATAACCTAAAACCCAATATAGTATCTAATAGTAATGTCTCATACTATACAATAGTGTGCCTTCTCTTTGTCTATACAGACTCCTAAACCGTTCATCCGATTGAGATGAAAATTTGACAAATTGTGGTGCTTGCCCCTGGGATGGTTCGTAGGGGATTGGGGGTACGGGGGGCACAAAAGAAGGGGGCATTAAAAAAGCGATTTGTGTCGAATCCATATAGCTTTCGTGTAGAAAATATGAATAGTAATCATCCCGACATCCGAAGGAAAAAGAGGAGAGGGTTTGGGGGGTTGGTGGGGGAAACGAAAAAAAATGTTTCCCGTATCGATAAGATGAATAATAATACTCCCGGCACCCGTAGGGATTCAAAGAGGGATTTCATACTTTTTTACAGATTTACAATGTCTGTGGCATAGCAAGGCGCGCAGGGTACAGCTAGTATTATATAAACTACACCATATTCTATCTCTTACAATTTGAATGAAGACTCACCTCTAGGTTTAGTTTAAGAAGATATGTTTGAACAAGTGATTGTTGTATTATATAGTAAGTAATTGGATGTTAGGTACTAAGCTAAGACTAAGGACTTGTAGGTATAATGGTTGGTTGTCTTTGTAAAGTGAAATGTCAACAGATAATAAGAAAATTGTTAATGCTTTCTGTAGGTCGAGTTGAAGGAGTATCTATACCTCTACCTCTACCTATACTCGGAGCATCTCACAGCAGTGCCGCCCGGAGCGGAAGTCAAATCCGCCGCCAATCCTGTATAATAAAATAATATTTAACTGGTGCAAATTGTAAGAAAATATTTCCGTGTATTATTATAATAAGTACCTAGGATATTATATTTTAATGAGTGGATAAGAGAAAAGACCAAAGATGGATGTGGCCTTGTCCTATAAAATGGCTTCATTCAAATAGAATTGTGCTGGCCTTATAATTAGGATAATTGGTGGACTGAGGTGTCATTCTCTGTCTACCCTGCAAGGAAGGCATAGAAACAGGGCGTGACCGGACAAAAACCCTTTTAAGAAATTTCCTCAACGGACAAAAGGTCAAATCTAATTGGATTTTGAATATAAAATTAATTTATTGTATCTATTAGCATACGATTTCTTTCAATGTATGAGAAATTACTGTAGATTAGAAAATAAACAAATAAATAAGCGGACAATAAAATAGTCAACATTCTATAAATAATTCGTCTACTGGAATCCAACTAGAAAGTTTGGCCTTTTATCCTTTGAGGATATTTCTCAAGGCCTTTGTCTTTTTTGGGATTTATTCATGCTGAGCAATATTCTTGTGTGTTTGTCTCCGGGAACCAAAAACAGAGAACAGAAATACACAAATTATCTTTCAATAATAGTCATTAGCAATATAGATTAGATCAAAAGGTGCTCTTACACGAGCAATAATTGCTCGGCAACTCGTATCAAATCAATGTGGGACAGTTGATGGAGCGATGTCGAGCAGTTGTTTAGACAATACTTAAAGTGAGACAACGACATTGAGTGCAAACGAGAAAAATTTAGCAATCCGTGTCGCCGATATCGTGATAATTATTTTTATAGTTTGGACCCAATATCGTTGTTTCGCTTTAAATATTGCCGAAATAATTGCTATATATTGCGAAATAATGATAACCAATACGATTTGTACGAGTTGCCGCAATTATTGCTGGTGTAAGAGCGCCTTAAGGATTGTAATAAGCTCATCATTATTTTGTATGTAATTGTATGAACTTTGACATTTGCCATTGTAAGGAATTGTAATGATAATGTATTGGAGATATTTAATATGAGGTGACGATGTTGTATGTAGACTGTATAGAAGTTCTAATAGGTTACTACATACTAACACTAATAAGATAGAAAGGCCATTATGTGATAAGGCTCCCGCCCCCCACACCTATCTGCTCTGCTATTGATGGAGATATAATAGACTCAATACTCTCAATAGGTTATATACTAACGGTTCCCAACAAGCGTGCCGCGGAACAAGTGTTTATATTTGACGAAAAAACTGTATTTACATGTATGTAGGTATAATTATAGTAGGTAAACAGCGCCGCAGGCAATTTTTTTCTACCTATTAATGCACTTGTATACAATATTGTTTTGTTTTTGCTACTTTTGAGTATTAATGCAAGTACTTTATTTAATTAGTCAATTAACTATGTAATATCATGTAATATTACAGGACAGCCTAAGGGGGGGAGGGTGGCTCACTTTCCATCGGGCAATCTGGCAACGTGGTCAGTCAATGGTTTAGTTCCTGTGTTGTAGATAGGTACTAGGTAGATACATATAAGGATATTGCAGATGGGATGCGTTATTATTGATTTTTATTTCTTGTTTCACAATAGACAGCTGAACAGAGGACATAATAATATATTGTAGGTAGGTACTGTATTATACTTAGTAGTCTGCAAGAAGTTTAGCGTTGTTTGAGAAGGTAATGGAGTAATATAGAATGAAATAAGTTTGAGAACCACTGGATGAGACTAATATTTATTTAGTAATTATCGTTTATTTGAACCACAAATCCATTTCTACATTTAGGGACCAGGGACCTACCTACTACCTATCTGTATATAACTTATTGCTTCTGTAACTCTATCCACTGTACGTCACACAGTGTACCTACCTACATAATATATGATAATATACCTACCCATATACAGACGTCATATTCTGTAGTATCGAGTGTAGGTATATAGATATCTACTTTATAATAAATTCCACTGATTTCATACAACACAATACATAGGTATTGTATACTCTACGTAAAAATGAATAGATACTCTGAGAAGGTTTTATATGAATTGATTAGAAAACTTGCTAATATTTTATTCTCGAATTCCAAAGAATAATAGAGAATCAAACTTTGTAAAAAGATGCGAGTTCTAGTCGTGAAGCACTTTCGTGAGATACCAAACACGGCGGTATGCGGTGACAGCATCCTTTCGATCGCTCGGTGTCTTCCGAGGCTTCAGCTGAACAACATCTGACTTACGATCTGGATTTATTTTCCAACGCCCTTTCATACGATACCACACATGAACACATACAACCCTTGGATCTCCTTGAAACGCCTTACTTTTTGTCTCTTTAGAAGGATGATCTAATTAATGTTGTACAGAATCGTATCGCCGCACCGAGTTTACGAGTGTTTGTAAAGTTTCTGGCCTCTAAAGGAGTCAGGGAGTGGTTAAAAAATATATTGCAAGATTTTCTCACATACAAAAAACACCAAAGTGAAGTTAAATAAAGTCTTGTAAATGAGTCAATATTATCTCAACATATAGGTAGTAGGTACCTACATATTATATTATCTATAGAATTGTAATCACTCTCCTGTTTATCGTAACCTCGCCATATAATATTATACACTCGTATAGTCGAGCGGAGTAGTCGCGCGTGCGCCGCAGGAATACTCTCTTAATATTCCCGCCAATAATACATACATTGTATATTAAATTAACATTATCGTAATTACTTTATATCAGTGTGTAGATAGTGCTTCATATAAATCCCATAATTTGGTAATTAAAAATACTTAATCAGTGTGAGGTGAGGTGAGGTGTGATACATTGTATGTGGATATTATACAAAGTATTGTCACAATAATAACTCACTTGTGATAACAAACAACAGATAAACTAAACGATTCTTTACCTTATTATTATTAACTTAATAATTATTTTAGTAAAGTGACTTCAATAATAATTTCTCTCATCAGTAAATTCTGTAATAAATAGTAAGTGCATTTGTTTAATAAACGGTGTGTTCAGTTCAGTGATAGTGCAGTGGGTAAGTCACTTATAGATACTTTACATACTTTATTATATAAGTACAACCACACATACATTCTGAATAATCCTGCTTCACCTGATTACCTCAAGTCCAACTTCATACCCTTGGCATCTCATGGCTTATCCCTAAGTTCAAGTGGACGCCGTTTGTTAACCATACCTTCACATCACACATCATTCTTCACCTCTTCTTTCACTGCACATTGCACAAGCGATTAGATTATGGAATAACCTTCCATTTCCTTTCAGACTAGCTCCAACTATTCTCTCATTTAAGAGTAAACTGAGGCATCATTACCTTTCCATGAATAATCCATCCAACTCTCAACTCCCCTTGATTCCTTCCTTGTCCTTCATCCCATCCTCCACGACTTATTTTATATTTCTATGTACATATGTATGTATATTATTGCATATATTATCTATTATTTTTCTATATCTATTACTATTCGTATTGTTTCTGTATAAATGTTTGTATTTATTTTTCTCTTTTAGATATAAATGTAAAGATATAAAATGTATTTAATTGTAAGTGAAAAATGAAGGACTAAGGAGGTATACTCGTACATGTATGTGGTTTAAAATCCACTGAATACATTGCATTACATAAATCCACTTATCATTAATAATGGAACTCCACCATGTACCGCCGGTCGAATAATATGTTGATAGTATTGAATTGTGTAATGGTAGTTGAGGGTATAATATTGGAATATAAATCAAGGAGACAAATGATTGAAACATTCACTGCTGAATCAAATTATTATTATCTAAACTAGTGTTCAGAGGCATGGTGCTAAACAATACAAAATATTACTATACACTTTATTATATAACAGGACATGGGCGTCGCTACGGGGGGACAGCTGCCCCAGCCTAGAGATTGGAATAGGTTTATACTAAATGGTAAAACCGCACAAAAAATCACATTATTACCACACGTTTTCTCATCATATCATTTTTCTAAAATTTCTCATCATATCAATTTTCTAAAATTTGTATAGAAAACCATTAAAATGCAATTGCTTCATAAAAAAAAATTGCCTGCGGTGCTACTACATCGGTAGTTTGTTCATATACCGTACGGATCACCTACTATGTAGAAAGACACCAGATTTATCATTTCAAACATTTTTCTTTGAAAAATTTCGTCTGCGGCACTATTGATTCTTTTTTTATTCTGTGTCAATTTTTTAAATTTCTGTTGTCTCCCCCTAGCTCCGAAGCTGACTGCGCCCATGCAGAGGACCCGAATTCAAAACAATTTGGTTGATATGGAATGATAAAGGTTAAATAATGATAAAAATAAACTACCAATTCAAAAATTCGAAGTTAATTTTTAGGTTTAGAGACATTAGTAACATCTACTGAAAGTTTCCTCAGCAGGACACACATACACACACACATGCTGTATTTCATTATATGAATTCACGTTATATTCACGGTATTTGAACACATCACGTTCAGACAACCATCCCTCGCATTCACTATTCATACAAAAGACTTTTATTTCACGATATATTGACGGTTAATGACGTTTCCTATGATCCTAACATATTGTAACATTATTATATTCCATTCCATTCCGCCACACTGACTGACTGACTGAATATTAACTCTACGCATTCTACATTCTACACTGACGTGTGACTGACGGATGACGGCTCTGTGACGTGTGAAATATTGACTCGTAGTTTGATTCGAACATTCTACACTGAAATGGGTTTAAATTGAGGGGTAAAGGCGCTCTTACACGAGCAATAATTGCGGCAACTCGTACAACTAGTATTGATTACCATTATTTCGCAATATTTAAAGCTAGAAAAAAAAAATAAAAAACGAAATTGCGTGCAAACACGAAAGAACATTGACTAAGATGACCAAACCGATTGGATACTCGGCAATTTGTGTCGCCGACATCATGATAATTCCCTTTCTCGTTTGCACGCAATATCGTTCTCACTTTAAATATTGCCGAAATAATTGGTATTGCGAAATAATGTTAATCAATACGATTTGTACGAGTTGCCGCAATTATTGTTCGAAAAATCGCTCGTGTAGGAGCAGCTTAACATAAAACGTAGATATTATAACTGAATGCAGATTACAAGACTTAGTATAGGTACTTCTCAGCTGTGTATGTATCTTGTGTATAAGTGTGTATGTAAAGCGTAGAGCTTCTAATAATAATATCTTCGTCTCCGGACTACGGACTACGAGATCTTTACATAAAGATACGAAGAATCAAATTTCCTTGTTGTCTTTTGTAATATTTTATAAGAAAATGTCACTTGATAACCACCCCGTCATACAACACGAGTGTATACCACCACGCCATGCCACACCACACCACACCACACCATGCCACCACATCAGCCAGATAAAGGCACTCGGCACTCAGGCACAACAGTGTCAGGATGTAATAGAGAGTATAGAGTGGGGAGGGTAGGGAGGAGGGCTGGGGGGAGATGTTACAATGTTATCTTCATGTCGGGGAGATGATTTGAAGATCTGTCATGTCCTGTCCTGTCCTGTTATATTATACATCCATTCTGTAGTCTGTAGGTAGGTGCTGTCCTCAGTACACTGTACAATATTATGTAGTCAGTAGTAGGCACTGGCGGACTGACTCTACAAATCCAGGCTGACATGTAGTAGAGCCGAGGGCCCCATGTATACAATTACCTACCCCATAAAATGTATGCCTATATAATAACAGTTAAAATTAGCGTCGCAGGCTAATTTTTGTAACGAAACAATTGCAAGTTTTAATGAATTTTCACAATAATTTGTGATAATAATGTGAGATTTTGAGATTCTTCGCACCAATGGCCATGGTAGCATATACCTACAGTCCTACATATATGATCTTTCCTATTTAAGATTCCAAATCATAAACGGCGCCGCGGGCGAATATTTTTATAGTATTGTTTTCACACGGATACAGTTGTAAATATTGTTTATTTATGTTACTCTTGAATATTGGTGACTTAATGACTGGTTTAAAAGGGGAGGGGGGGACACTTAGCCATCGGGCAGTCCGCCACTGTTATCCCCATAGTATAACAACTAACTACACAAAGATTTGTTATTATTACAAAGGAAACAAAACCCTCGGGTGAAATTACATCAAGTATGGGTTATATTATATCTTATATCAAACACTCCACACTACACACTACACAGGAAGGAATACTCATCAATGTTATGATGACGCCAAAAAGTACACATTTTGACCTAATTTTGGAATAACGATCCCGATCCCGACTTACTCCACTTCAGGACGCAAGCTTTTCTAGCTTGCTGGGAAGTGTCGTACAAAGATGTATTTGGGTTTATAAGGAAACATGCTAAAATTTACGATATGGACAAAAATTTTCCGGTTATGTTCGTAATTTTGTCGATTTCATCCGGCATACGAGTCGAACAGTTTTGTAATACATCGGGATTTCTCCTTTTTTTCAATAGTTTAGCGGGGCTCAACGAAGTTCAAATAAATAAACAAATTTAAAAAAAAATCTGATGCAATCTAGACCCATAGTTGAATACCCAAATATATTCACATTTTCTGACTTACAATGCATTGTAATTTTTTTTTTTTTTTTGTAATACTGCCCCCAATCCTATTTATATATTTTTGTGTGTTTTCTGCACACGGCATTCGGTGGTACTGTAGTTAAATGTACTTTATTTTTGAGAAATCTATACTACAAGATACAAGATATAAAGCAATCTTTCACGGTTATTCCCTAGATAAAGATTCATTGTATCTACTCTATTTTTTTCCAAAGCATATTTGGTAAGATTGTCGAGATCTAAGGTCTAATAATACTCTATTTTTTGAATGTCAATATGCCTACTCTTAATTCTACTTAGACAAGAGGGTATACCATGGATATTATTGTTATTATTTTAAAAAATATTTTATTTATAAAAAGAGCTATGAAAAGAATGAATAAACATGTCTGCTACAGGGTAGGCAGTAGGCACCTCCCTACTCCACAATAAAAAGGTCAAAGAGGAATTATATTTTATATTTCTTACCAGAATGTCCTGTGACCTTTATGTCTATATCTAGTGTACCATGCAGGTACCGCTTCACGGAGAAAACCCCTAAGAATATTGCTCAACATGGGAGCTTCGAAGACTTCCTATGCCTGAATGAGCCAGCGACTGATTATATAAATAACGTTCAGTTTAGTTTCTGACGACCAAGCTTGCTTGCGAAATTTATCATTGCCCAATGCCCAACCTTCAAACTTTTCCTTTGAGGGATGTGATATACTTCTTTTGACCATACGATAAATAAATAACATGAATACATCCCAAAAAGACAATAGCCCTTCAGAAATATCCTCAACGGATCAAAGCCCGAACTTTCTAGTTGGATTCCAGTAGATGAATTATTTATAAAATGTTGACTATTTTATTGCTCGTGCCAATTTACGAGTAGATCCGCTTATTTATTTGTTTATTTTCTAATCTATGGTAGTTTCTAACACACTGAAAGAAATCTATATAGATACAATTAATTCTATTTTCAAATTCCAATCCGATTTGAACCTTTGCCCCTTGAACATACTTCTGAAGGGTCTTTTTTGTGATTTATTCATGTTGAGCCATATTCTTATGTGTTTTTGTTCGGCCTCGGCAGGTACCACACTACATTGTGTGTGTATGAAATACTCTATCTATCTATATTAATTCTATTCTAAATTGAAGACAATGTTATTATTTTCCTAATGGATGGGGTACAATATTTTTAGATTGCTTGGCAGGTACTATAGGTATACTGGGCCTGGCATACACAGGGAGGTTTTTGTACAGGGTGATTGGATTGGATCGGAAATTTGCTTAAATTAGAAGTGATCTCTTAGTTATTCTATCCTAGTCTTATGAAACTAACGTTTTTTATAATGGTTTGTATATCATTTGAAAGAGCACAAATCAGAGATTTTTTTCCTGATTTTTAAGGCGATGTTTTTCGTAACGAAAATCCCTCCCAAAATCGTAGCTCGTTTTTAAAATAGCTATTTCTCAGAATATTAATCCCATATTTTTTACCATTATTGTTTCTTCAGATTGAAACTAATGAGTTAAATAGACTAAACACATACTGGGGTAACGAAAAAGAATGAAAGAAGTACATAAGTAGGTAGGTACCTTTCCTTATGATGATATTGGAGTGATTCGGGGATTTTCTATAGAATGTGAAAATCTGGAATATCTGTAGATCCGTGAGACTTTGGACTAAGCTAAGTTTGTCTCAAGAGATCCCAAATGCCCTCTACCATCACCCCTTAAGATCGCTTCTACCAAACACTCTGTATACGAGTAAATTGTATTATGTTTGTATGACGCATGTAGATTGTAGTCTCGTATGTCCCCGCGGTTGGTTGACTAATAGAGGACTGAGGGTGGGGCGCCCTCTACTAATATTCTCCTCAATCATTCCATCGACGGTGGTAGAAAGAAGGCCTGGATGCCTGATCAGGCCCCTCTCTTCCATTGGCCACAGCAGGCACTTTCTCAGGGCCCCTCGATTCAAAGGGCCCCCTATATTTCCTGCCCATTTTTTTTGTGAAAATCTATTAAATCATATAATCCTCGTTTTTTGCCTGCGGTGCTTAAATATGCATGTTATCGTTCAACATTTTCTTTATGTTTTCATTTGAAAATAATAAACCAGATCCATGTGACATATTTCTTTCCTCAAGCTCACAAAAAAAATCGACGGTGGCGCTATTTGCTGTTACTTTTTATTCGGTATCAAAATTGTAATTGTTCCCTCTGCACTGGGTACGGAAATATTTCTCTAGAGGTAGGTACTTGGGCACCGTGGCCGTCACTGATGGGGCCTGAGGGGGCCCCGTTATCTTAAAGTGCCTATAGTCCGAGAGCCCGCTGCTTAATTTATGACGTATCTGTTTTTTGATCGAAATGTGGTATAAACGATAGCTTACCAATAGGGTATTACATCGCACTAGGGTTGCCTATCAAAATCTTGCCGCAACCCCCCCTGCCCCCCCCCGAAAAGGTCCCTCTTCGCGGTTTTTCGCATTTTGTAGGAATATGGTAAGAGATAGGAGAAAGTAGTCAATGACAAAAATAATCCTTGCTAAATTCTCTACCAAAAATGTGAAGTGAATTTTTTCATAGGACTAGTAGTTTACCCGTAACGGCCGGTCAAAAAACAGGATATTTTTTGAAAAAATGAAAAAAAAAGTTTGATTTTTTTTCTTTCACATTCTTCCACCCATTATTACTAACATTTTATGGAAAAAAAAATTGACCTGCGGCGCTATATCACTGGTTTTTTTATGAAAAACTAAATTTTAAGAATTTTCGTCACTGAGTTTTATTGTAATAACTCCGTAATTATTAGATGTATGTTCATAAGGTAGAGCTCGTTTTGTATCTAAGACTATGGTAATTAATTCGTTCTTTGACTATTTTCCTGTAGCTCTTATCAATTTTCAACCAATTTAGTTTAAATACATTTTTTTTGTATTTTAAATGAATTTCGGTTTTGGACCGGCCATTGCGGGTAAACTGCTAGTTCTACGAAAAAATTAACTTAACATTTTTTGTAGAGAATTTACCAAGGATTATTTTTGTCATTGACTACTTTCTCCTATCTCTTACCATATTCCTATAAAATGCGAAAAACCGCGAAGAGGGACCTTTTCGGGGGGGGCAGGGGGGGTTGCGGCAAGATTTTGATAGGCAACCCTAGTGCGATGTAATACCCTATTGGTAAGCTATCATTTATACCACATTTCGATCAAAAAACAGATACGTCATAAATTAAGCAGCGGGCTCTTGGACTACTAGGGCCCCCAACAAGTTAAAGAAGGCCTGGGATCCTATGGCCTATCCTGTTGGGCAACTTTATTTAGGAGTTGCTTTGTTTCTCCAACCCTGATGCCTAGTACTTATAAAATATGTAGTGTAAAATCTCTATAAAGGTCCTATATCACTCAGCTTCTATGGGACATAGGTAATATTACATATATCTACACTCTACAGGTACTGGATGATAAATCAGATTCTTTTCACGGCATATCATACACTACTGACTCTATACGAGTATACTAATACAGAGTATAATTGATTAATCTTGTTATGATTGTGATGAACCTTACTGTGAAGTGTCCATACAGGTAATTGCAATTATTATTAACCTGACTAATAGTATAGGAATGTATGGAGGTATATATCTAATCAATCAATATTTATAGTATTCTTATAACTCTACGCGCCTTTGCATCTATTGTCTCCTGACTCGTAGCGTATATTATATGGTAAATGGCAGAGCCGTAGCCAGGAATTCATTCGGGGGAGGGTTTGAGCTCTGGACCAGAGACTTCAAATTTTCATGAAATAACTGTTATTTAATGGATTTTAACAATGATTACTGAAATTACATGAGACGATTAAAAAACGACGTAGTAATAATTTGATTACTTTTTCCTATGTATACGGCCTACGGCCATGGTAGATGGTGTAGGTATATTGATGGAATAAACATGAGAGGAAATAATAATATCCACAATATAACAGAACAGAATGATGTGTGAATGAGGAAGTATTGTATTCTGTAGGTAGGCACCAATGTTCATACACTTCATGTCTAAGTAGGATTAAGAGTAGGCATATACTGACATTAAAAAAAATGCAATTTTGAGACCTTAGCTCTCGACAACTTTACTAAATATTAAATAATAAATATGCTTTGGAAAAAAATAACGTAGATAGGTACATTGAAGGATTATCTGGTGAATGACCGTAAAAGATTATTTATATCTAGTCTCGTCAGTGGATGCGCTTGGTCCAATTCTGACCATTGTCCTTTAGATGTAATTTTTCCATATGTTGGTTTGGTATTATGTATTCAAACTGTGCGAAGTATGGGTCAGTGTATAGATAGAGGAGACACCTCTCAACCAGAGCTTATAATATACTCGTACAAGCCCCAGGCCTGCCTAATAATAATCTAGTCTCTATAGTGTAGTGTAATATTATTATTTGAAACAAAGTGTATAATTGACTGTATTATTTGCAGAGCAGATCCTTCCTGTACAAAGCAGTGGTGCTGAGGCTGCAGCATCTGGAACCAGGGGCAAGGGGGAGGGGAGGGGGAGATGGCTGAGGCAGGGGGCTGGGAGAAGGGGGTGAAGGATACGGCTGTGAAGAGAATCCATAAGGTGAGGTGCTCTATTGTATTGTATTGTATATGTCACCGGAACTGTATGAAGTCTAGGAATTGTATACAATGCCGACTCAGTTAGGAAATGTGTGAAATAATTAGTCACAGGTTCTTTAATTCATACTTTTTATAGGAAATATGTGTTTCAATAACTCAAAAAACTCATTATTATTTCAACCAAGTTAGAGCGATTATAAAGCTGAGAATAAAAACCTATTCACACTGAGAAACTTCTTTATGTTAGATTGGATAGATAGAATAGTATAGAATAGAATATAAGTAGGTAACTACGAGTATAATACTAGTATTTCTAATGAAAGAAACAAAATGTGTGGAGGAGATGCGTAGGTATTATTATTTTTATCAGGCAATCTTAGTTGAAGAACACGAGAGCTGTCTGATGGTTCTATACCTAACTCCTAATTACCCCCCGTAGTTCTACTTCTAGAGCTAGAGTATATTATAGGTAGATTGTATATACGTAATAGAGTAATAGATAATATACCAAAAATTCAGAACTACCGGACCTTTTGCAAGGCAAATGTCTAATTTTACTAGGCTAATATATTTATGTTACATATCAGTAGGTAGGTACTTATCAGTGTTGTTGTATTTTATCAAAATATTATTATGTCCATGACCTATAGGTAGGTACCTTACTACTACTAATACTATATCTACATACCTAATACTACTGTGCATATAGAAATATAAATTAGTTAAATATAACATTCAAAACGGAAGAAATGTACCAAGACTGCCGCACATAGGAAGGGGTATTATATTTAGTGAATAAAAATTAAGGTGACCATATTTTTAAAAATAAAAAGGAGGACAAAATACGCGTAAATAGCGCCGCGGGCGATTTTTTTTTGTGACAGCGAAAAAGGTCGCTATACGTTTGATTTATTTTCTTGAAAATGTTTTCCATAAAGAATGTATAAAAAAAATACCGCAACAGGCGAAATATTTGTCATAACACAAATACATATACACAAAAGAAAATTAGCGCCGCAGGCAAATTTTTTAGGAAACAATTGCATTAAAAGGAGGACACTTTTGGAGGGAGGACAGAACCTAGAAAAGGAGGACTGTCCTTCCGAAAGGAGGACGGTTGGTCACCTTATAAAAATATAATATGAAAACCTACCCCAGCTAGGTCCATACTAATTCCTTTCTACACTGTACGTACCATTCAGATACGTTAAAATGTTTAACGTAGGTGGTAGTAAAGTAATACAATGCGCAATCTCTATAATGCTGCAATAGTAATTTAGATATAAGAAGTATAAAATCATGATTATTCTTACTCTGTTACTCTTAGATAATAATCTTTGATTATTGAAGTACCTAATCAAACACATACTGACATAGATTCGCTCAAATTCTTTTGTTTCAATACAACGCTATGAAAACGTGTGTGAAGCCATTTCCGCCATTTCTTAAACACCAATAAGTATTCTTTTGTTGATATTTGACGTTTACGATTTTCACAGTGTCAAAATATTTGATTATAATTAGCTATTTTAACGGTAAAATCCAGTTGTTTCGCTTATCTAAGGCTGCATTATAATAAAAAAAACATTTTAAGATGCCTATGTGTCAGTTTCCCGGCTGTGACTACACCAATAACTCTAAAAAGAGTAATTAATCTTTTCATATGTAAGTATTATGCATTTTGGTTGATATTGTCATTAATTTATATATCTTTAAACAAAAAACGCTTCAATCGATATTTACATATGTGTTTACGTTATTTTTACGCTTAAAATGACATTGTGTATGACATAATTTCATCAAAATACATGTCTCATAGGCATGTTGATTTGATCATCGAATCATCGATATTCCAAGTGATATTCAAGGATTTTAGAAGTTATGATGTTTACTAATTTTTATTTTCTTTTATTTAAGTTAACTATTTACATATTTTGAATTTATTTGCTATATCAGTAAACCTTTTACTTGCATTAACAAGAACTTTTGTTTTATAATTCACAACAAATGCATACACACAGTGGTATTTTAATGTAGATCCCATTATTATATTATATTTACAGGTTTCCGAAGGACGAAACTCGACGAAAACTTTGGTTTAAAATAATGAAAAAATACAACTGGGTTCCTAACCCGCGCAGTTTAATATGTTCTGCCCACTTTAAAGAAACCTGTATAAATCGCACAGGATATAAAACAAGACTGACGGAAGATGCTGTTCCTTCAATATTTCCAATCCAACACAGCGCTGTACGTAATATTCCAATATGGATTAAATATAAATAGCTAAGCTAGAACACATCGTGCTGCTTCTTCATTTAATCACCATATTTTATATAATGTTTGGTTTTGATTTATTTTTAGGTGATTACATGGCCCAATATGAACGTGGAAATGGTGTCACACAGAAAACACGAAAGATAATCCTGTTTTTTGTGCCTTAATATCAAGATATGGATGTGGACGACATGTTGTTTGAATAAGACGGTATCGTATGCCATAAAGCCCGAAAATAATTGAATTAATGCATGAGTCACTTTCTGGTCTTGTAGTTTCTCGTTTTGGTGATCATAATCCGCCACCGAGATCACGTGAATTGAAGTCGTTGGACATTTTTTTGGGTTTTCTTAAAACTAAGGTTTATGCCAACAAGCCTACAGCCACTTATGCCTTGAAGGAGTTAATTGAGGGCTGTATATGCGAAATTCAGCCACATTTGTGCAAAGCGGTCATAGATAATTTCGAAAAAAAGAGTGCGTGTGCTGCAGCAAAAGCGTGGAGGCCATTTATCTGATATTATATTCCATTCATAACCCCATACTGTACACTTTATGAATCAAAAATAAATTTTCAATTATTCATTGTAAACCTGTGTTTTCTATCAAAATCAAATTTTGCGTTTTCCGTGAGACACCCTATACAAAATTATTTATTTATATAATTTCTTTAAAGTAAATGCCAAATCCATGAATGATCTAATTAATCCTTTTTATTTTTTTTACCAATACAACACAACATGTTCATCAACATGTTAAAAAAATGGTATCGATGGTATTCAATATCGATGTTAATATTGAGCATTTACATCACATTAAATCATCCAGTAAAGACGAGAAGAAAAAGAAAAATGGAAACGACGTTCGAAAATAGTTCGAGGCTATGATAATAATAAAATTGGCCCATAGTAATTTATATGTTTAAATTTAATTCAAATCATGAGGAAAAATATAGTAGGTATATTACTTACGAGTAGTAATGTC
The DNA here is from genome assembly GCA_963576895.1 of Ceraclea dissimilis. Taxonomy (NCBI): domain Eukaryota; kingdom Metazoa; phylum Arthropoda; class Insecta; order Trichoptera; family Leptoceridae; genus Ceraclea; species Ceraclea dissimilis. Next base: position 72,475 of record OY756365.1, read on the forward strand.
ATCACATTGTTTAGTGTTTACTCCCCAATGGTTCCAGCACACAGGCTATAGTGGCTAGACCAGCGGTCGTCACTGGTACTGTAAAGGTGTGGATATACGGGGTCTCAGGAGACGCGCCTCCAGGCACTGACAAAATGGCGTCAGTCTCTTCAGTGAAATACACGACGGGAGATTTTCGTCTCTAGAGACGGCATCTCTAGTAAAAATGGCCGACAATCGCCTCCTGTCATCAAATTCTAAAATACACGGGACTATCTCGAGACGCGAGACTTTGGTCTGTTGCTGCATTCATTCTATTAGTATTTTTGGCGCCATAATGGCGTTTGGTTTTGTGTACATACTCTAGTGTCATGTATTTACGAGTATTGTGATTAAAAAATATAATTATATACCGCTTTGAAATTATTTATCGATTCAGTAATGTACATATGTCGGTCGGTACTTTACTTACATGCATATGTGTATGTTTCCTTTTATGCGTTAGTAAATGAAATAGAATACTTAATTAGACCTTCTTTTAATGTACACCATTCCTATGACATCAGTGACATAAGCCAAAGCAAGTATCGGTATGCACTACATACCCGAAACCGTTGTGAGTAGCGAAATTTTGTTTCCTCCTTATGTTCCTTCGATGAATATTAAAGGGTGAAATGGTAACTACATAGTTTGCTATAAATGTTGTAGGACATGAAGGGAATAACAAAACACGTAATGTTAATGTATTTTTCACAACTGTATTCATATTTCAAATGCAAATGCAACTCTGTTATTAATCCGCCATTATTTAAAAATAATATTATAATTATAATCAACTAACAATTTTATTATTAACAATGTACTAATATCGTCACAATCGCAGGAATGTTTAAAATTATACATCAATACAAAAACCACGTGCCCACGCGCGCCAATCCAATTCAGTTGCAAACATCTCCAAGAGACCTCAGATTAAAATTGAACATGTCAAAAGACCGGAGACGCGTCTCCTGAGACGAAAATATGTAAAATACACGACGCGAGACTTGCGTGCGCAGACCGTCTCAGGAGGCGCGCGGTATCGAGAGATATCTCGCGTCTCCGATGTGTTTACACACAAGAGACCTGTCATTTTGGTATCCGGGAGGCCAAAATCTCTCGTGTGTATCTTCGCCTTAATAGTGAGGTGAACAATTATTTGCTATGTCGGGGGCCGCACAAATATCTATCTGCCCCGGGCCGCACTTTGAGACGACCACGGGCCTGTCTTGTATTTTATGTGTATTGTTACCAAGGTGGTTGTTCTATTACTATTAATGTCAATATTAGCCGTGGTATTATCGAAGGTTTACCTGAGTGAAAAGATATTTACATAGTAAGTAACTGTATTAGGCGATATTAATCCTGCATATAGTATACTCGTACATAGTATAATATCTTGGGATCATGTTGACATACGCTAACACCACACTGATCTAATAAACCCTCAGGGTGTTATCAGCTCCCTACTAGAAGTGTCTGAGGACCTATACTGCTGATAGAACTTGTATTTCAATACCTTGTTGACTGTGTGGTCTCATAGTCTCATCCACGTACGGCTCCCCTATGGGGAGACAATTTCACAATTCATACCTTCTGTTTTCATACTCGCATTAGATTTCCACTACAAGATTAAAAAATTTGAATATAACAATATTACTATGTATTTGTAAAATTTTCTCCCCATACGTTTTGTATGGAGTTTCATCAAAATTTATCTACGTGAATATCCCCCCTCTTGCGCTTTGGAATAATTTTCAGGTATGATTCCGTATAGATCACACAATGAAACTTACAGGGTAAATAGTTTATGAAATTTGTAAGTTACTGAAAGTGCAGCATCACCCGTAAATCGGGTGCAGAGCCGGAATAAGTAAATAAAGGAGTAAGTTACTAAAAACAGTTTGAAGTAATTTTTTAAGTGATTATTTTATTTAAATCGTCCTATTTTTTTTTTTAAACTTGGGATCTACATTTTTTCATGGCGCGATGGTATCAAATAGGCCCATAATTGTTTTTCTATCTGCGGTGCATACTATTCACCTATTCCCTAAAATAAAATCAAGTAGGTATGTATCTCAATAATTGGTGTCTCTGTTACCAATAATGTCTTGCAAGTCAGGGTTTGACGAAAAAATACAAAAAAAATCATAACTCGAAAACCACAAAAAATCTCCGAACATACATGGGGGTTAAATCGATAGGTATTGAGGTCCTCTATCATCCTGCTTCAGTTGCTACACTGTGTAGATAACTTAAGTAATTGACTGCAGTCATGAGACATCGTATGAATATGGCTTGGTGCATGTGTACTCGTGTAGTAGGTATTCCTATACGATGTGAAGTGAAGATGATGTTAATATTGGTTCCCGGAGAAAAACCCATAAGTATATTGCTCAACATGAATAAATCCCAAAAAAGACAAAAACTCTTCAGAAATATCCTCAACGGATATAAGTCCAAACTTTCCAGTTGGATTCCAGTCGATGAATTATTTATAAAATGTTGACTATTTTATATTTATGATCCGCTTATTTATTTGTTTATTTTCTTTATTCGTTTATTTTCTTAACTATGTTAGTTTCTAACACACTCAAAGAAATCGTACGCTAATAGATACAATTAATTTTATTTTCAAAATCCAATTAGATTTGAGCTTTTGTCCCTTGAGCATATTATTGAAGGGCTTTTGTGTTTTTGTGATTTATTCGTGTTGAGCAATATTGTTATGGGTTTGTCTCCACTCATACGATTAATATTATAGGGAATGAAATGCACCGCACTTTTTACTTCACATGGGGAATTTCAGAACACGAAGCATATTCTGTTGTTCGTGACCTAAATATTCCAGTAGTAGATATAGGGTAGGTGTATAGTATAGGGTAGGTGTAATATATTAGACATACAGCCACTGGTAGCTACATAGCATTAGGTATTATTAATGGCACCATTGGGCCCGGGCCCGGCACAGCTATCTCTAATTCACTGGGCGTTTTGTGTAGACTGTAGAAGTCTACCACCATACAACTTGTACCTCCATATACATAGGGGCTATAGGGAGTAGTCAGTAGTAACACAATATTCAACATTTAGCAATGATAAGAAAAAGAAAATGTAGTAGTGTGTAGAGCCTTGCAGTGAGAGTCTCCTCCAAGGAACATTAAGGGTGTTCAGAGTAGTTTCAGGAGGGGTTTGAACCCTCCTTTGAAAAAATATTTTTGCTTAAAAGACTGGATGATATAGGAGCTAAAGCTCCTGAAACGCCCAGGGTTGGAGGTAGGTTTACCCTTAATAATTTAGGAATGCTCCTTATAAGATGCTTAATATATTCCTGAGGCTGCAGTGTTCCTGTGTGTCTCTTGATGTCTCTGTAATGTTCACAGATGTTTCCACTTCACCACTGAGCTAACACAATACACATAGTGTCATACATCGCACTAAAATCTTGCCGCAACAAAAATAATCCTGACTAAATTCTCAAAAAAAATTATATGCATCTTTTTCTTAGAACTAGCAGTTTACCCGCAATGGCCGGTAATGGCTTAAACACTCTATTGAACTGCGAATACTGTAGAGAGCAGTGGTTCACTATACTCGTATGTTATCAAGAGGAAATATTAGGGCGTCGTATGAAGAAGTAATTAATAATAATACATGTAGGTACCTATATAGAGACATCAAAGGAATTCCATAACCTATACTAGGTGTATGTGTATGTGTACTTACAGATATAACTTTACCTATACATACATAGGATAAGACTCTCAAGTATTTAATTAAATTTGATGCGAGACGTGTTTGTCATGCGATGGATCATGATGGAGAAAGTGGAACCGTTTTTTAATCCAAGTAATCTCCCCATCCCCCTTCCCCTCATTTACCTTTCAGATGGGAACATCTTATTCTCGTAGCATCAGGTATCTTACCTCTAATACCTCCCCACGCCCAGTACCCAGTACCCACCAATACACTCGGTTAAATTCTATGAAATCTTGTTAAAAATTCATACTTGTGTACCTACCTCGGGTAGAATACATTAGATTGATTGGTGGTACAGTGGTACAGTGGTACAGTAGTATAGTGGGAAGGTAGGAATATAAGAGGCAGGCTATCTCGCAATGTATATAGACTCCTAACTCCTACCTACACAAGACACTTGAACTTCTCTCGTCCTTAAGATCACAGGGACCACTGAATATTAAAATATTATTATTACAAGGAATATCTTCATTTTATATTATACTAGCTGAGTTACCCGAGCTTCGCAACGGCACGGTGTCTCCCGATGGTTCGAGCTAGACAAAATATGACTTACGATCTCAACTTCTTATCCAACGCCCTTTCATACGATACCAACCCTTGGATCACCTCATCATCATGACTTCTCTTGCAGTCTCCCGATGGCTAGAGCTGGACAAAATGTGACCTAAAAACTGAATTTCTTTTACAACGCCCTTTCTTATGATATCATACATGACCCCACATAACCCTTTGATCCCCTTATCATCATGGTATCTCTTAGGAAAAGATTTTTCTCCAAAAACTGGCGACGTTAGGACACATTTAATATTACCGCAAATGTTTTTGTGAATTTTCACTGCAATCCGTCGTTAAATGTGCGAGTTATATATTAGGTAGGTAGGTACTTAGTATAAATTAAAAAACAATAATCTTAGGTACATTATGAGTGATAGTGACGCGGAGTGACTTCTCCTGAGAGATAATCCACTCCGCTAAATAATCACACAGTTTATGTAAATTGGTACCTACCTACATATTATAATATCATATCATAGTAAAGTAGGTACCTAGGCCTAGTGGATGGGGGAGGGGGGAGGATCTTAACCAAGCAACCAAGCATCATCTCATCTCCCTCAATACATCATCACCCCTCCCAGCGGGCCTAGTGACGTCACAGCCTCCCCCCACGGCTACACAGCGAGAAGTTAATAAAATGTTAATTCAGATGAATTATAATGAGTCTAAACTCTGAACGTAAAATAACGTAAACATTATTCAATAGATATTATATACTGGTATATACGAGTAGATGCTAGGATGCAATCAAGGGAGGATTATTATATGTACTATAAACCTTACTATATATACGTATCCCATACATAATATTAGGTAATGCTAGGAGCCCAACTGTGAAGTCCCACATCAATTCCCGCGGCGTTCAGGTTCAAAATCGCATGGACGATCGCATCATCAAATGTTAAAACTAACTTTTTTTTTGCTTTTTGGGGTCAATTTCACTTCATACAAAAAATATTTTTGCGGCCATTCACTAGATTTTAATGCATATGATGAATTATATACGACAAATAATTATTCCTTTGCGACTTCCGGGATTGCTGTCTTTCAAAAAAAAAGATAAGTAGATGATATGGCAAGTATGATAATAAAACAAATATATAAGTCAAATAAGTGAAGTCAGGTAAATAAGATCAAAGTATGAAATGTCAGTCAATAAATGAAGCGTAGCAGTCAATCATATTAATAACTAGGAAGTGTCAATATACAAAATTAATTAAAAACTATTAGGTCCAACAGTCGTATTGATCATTCTACCAAGGAGTATCACACTAAACAATCAGAGGAAGGGAAACTATTAGATCTAGTACTTAAATTGTATTATGCTAGTTAGTCAGGTGGTGGTGGCAGTAGTATACACAGTACCTAAATGTATTGATTCATCCCAAGCGGTCACTTAGTTGGTTAATTAGAATTAATTCTATTGAATATTTCCACAGCGTCGTGGGAAACCACAAACCAAACAAGGAAACTCTACTATAAGACTATAGAATATACATATAATTAATTATGTGTGTGTACCTTATCTTGTATACTATTGCACAATGCATACTACATGCATAATATTAACAGTCTATTCTATATGCTGCCATTTGGCTTTGGTGTTTACTCAGTCAATACTGACAGCATCGTCTTGAAACTGAAGACAGTGATAGATGGGAGTATTGACTACAAGTTGACTGTCCTAGAATTTCATTTTTTCAGAAACCTATACAAGATAATATATAAAATCTTTTACGATTATTTCCTAGACAAAGATTCAATATATCTACACATTCTTTTTCAAAGCATAAATATGCTATATACTAAATAGTAAGGTTGTCGAGATCTAAGGTCTTAAAAATCTCTTTTTTTTAAATGTTAATATTTCTACTCACGATTCAGCAGATTCGGCTGTGCAAATGTTTCTTAGATTGCCCACTACTTCTTCTGTCAGTTATGCGTTAAAGGTCTCTTAATATGTAACTACACCTACCTACATATAATAAAGTAGTAAGTATAGTGGAATGCACTTGAATCATATAGGTATATTGCATATTAACCCTACAGTTATTGAATAATATTATGATAATGTGACAATGGCCTGTGTATAGTTAGAGCTACATATACATAGGAATAGATTACTCTATATTGCAATATTTTGATATCAGCATCCAGCATGCTGTGTGTTGCATTGTTCTTCATACTACATATAATATTATACATGCACACTATCTATCAAAATATTATTTTATTTCCCTATATTATGGTTTTACTTTATTATAATACACTAGTGTTTAAAGGCAGGCCACAATACTGCCAGTTCGATAAACCCATATTATTTTTTTGGGAAAATAATGAAGTTTCTTTCACTGGATTTCGTGAAGTCATTTTTAAACAGTTGAATATAAATCTTTGTTTTGAGGCACAAATATATTTGTTATAGGTAGGGACTGTTTTTACACTTCACTACGTAGTTCTTTTTTTGTTTGTTTGTGCGTATATCTTGTAACTGATTTTTGAACCACTTCCTGACTACTACTTTGCAAACTTACGTAAAATCGGTGACAATTTATAATATTGGATCATCCTTCTCCAGAAACAAAAAAATATGTAAGGCGTTTCGGAGATCCAAATGTCGTGTGGTATCGTATGAAAGGGCGTTTGAAAATAAATCCGAATCGTTAGTTAGATATTGTCCAGATTAAGCCTCGACAGACACCGAGCAATCGAGAAGATCCAAGATCCAGTCACCATATACCGCAGTGTTTGGTATCTCATGAAAGTGCTTCACGAGCAAAAATCATATAAGTACCTATGTTTACAAATTTTGAATCTGTCAATTCTTGGTGGGAGGCACCATTGGAATGAAGGAACCCAAGCGCCCTGGTAGGGCGTGTCTAAACAATCCTAAGATCGTTTGGAAAACCGCGAAAAACGGATCCGAGATGTGAAGTCATAAAATCTTGGTTTAGAAAATATTTTTTACGATTACTTATATTTTACAGCACGACACACAGACAATAAACCATTTATTATAATAGATATTAATAAATTAACTTAATTGATTATAAAACCAATGTTCCCAATAGTTTAATTTATTTCATACCACAACACAACACAAAGCATTCTATTAACTAAACCTTCCTATGTATGGAGTACTTACATATATATAGTCATTATATTGCCATAAAACATCATTAGCTGTATAGTAACTCTAATAGGAATTCTTTAAAACAAAAACAATTTGTTGTAAATTAAAAAAATGAATCTTTGTTGTGTGTGGAGGATATAGAATGGATGGTGTCTGCCTTAAGGTGCTCTTACACGGGCAATTTTTAGAGCAATATGTGCTTGACAACTCGTATTGATCAACATGGAACAATTATTGATGAAGCGCGGTCGAGCGATTGCTTCGGCAATATTTAAAACGAGACAATGAAATTAAGTGCAAATGATATGAAAATTGACTAAAATTTCCAAACCGACTGGATATTCGGCAATTCTTGTCGCCGACATGAAAGAATATTGAGTAAATGTTGCGCAATAAATGTTCCACTTTGTTGTAGCATGTTGCCGGGAATTGCTTTTTTCGTGACGCATTCGTGACGATTTCGTGACGCATTCTCGACCGGGATTGCTGGGAGTCGAGCAATTTAGTTGCTCGTGTAAGCGTACCTTTACGCAGTGAACTCTGTAACAAACACTTCAGGAATTTCTCAGTCATTACAACTTCATACAAATACATTACGGTGTCTATAGTCTATAGGGGTGAGTGTACTGGGTACGTACCTTACAGGGCAGATATACTCCCAGTGTACTGGGTACGTACCTTATAGGGCAGATATACTCCCAGTTAGGCCCCTTCCCTCTGATCTCTGATATTCCCACTAATACTAACCCAACTTAATCATTGGGAAAATCTGATAGCGCTGCAGATTTTGATATAATTTCATTATTATTTTGGACAGTAAAGTTGATTCATAATGAAATATATTTGCTAGGTATACTCTATGTGTGGCTTGGATGGTTTAAGATAATCATTTTTCACAAGGTTTTCATTTTAGAGTAAATAATCTCAGGTAAGAATAAACATCACTAAATTTTCTACAAATAATGATGTGAATATTTTGTGGCATAAACTGTTCGGGCGTCAGGTCGAGCTAAAATAGGGCGTAATTTTTGGCCTACAGCTAAAATTATATTTGTTGGTAATTGTTCGCCCATAACTCGGAACCTACACACTTTTAAGTAAAAATATCTAGTATAAAAATAAAGTGCATTATTTTTTGCTACCTTTGTTTCTTCTACGGAGTAACAGGTTAGGCGCTAGAGCGCATTAAAGTTCAGTATAGTACATTAGAAGCAATTTTGACAATTATTAAAGCTGATATAATATAGCGATTGAAAAATACGTGCCTAATTGTACTAAATACACTTAAAACTATGAGGACAAAGGCTGAAATATTTATGTTCGCTACCCCTTTCTTAACTTTCCTAGGTATCACACCCTCTTAATGTCTCTGTAATACGAGTATTGAAATAAAACCAAACGGTTTATTGTAATATTTAAATTCCCAAACAACCCCCTTGCGGCATATTATGTGCGTCTTATCTTGATAGATAATGTATCCACTAAGTACTAGTATATAATTAGTATGAATTAGTTACAGAGTGATACAGAGGTTGGTTGGTATGTAGTTTGTAAGGCTGTAAGGTTGGCAGTCATTAGCGCTCCTATAGAATGTATAATGTTTATATTATTACTTGTACTTTGCCTCGTATTATTATGTAAATCTGACAGCTTCCATTCAGTACTAATTGCTCATTGTATAATATTATACTGAGTTGTACTGAGTTATACTGAGTTATACTGAATTATACGGAGGAACAGACAACTTGAGATTCTCTGACTATATAATTATAATATGCTCTCTATGTATATTTCAACCTTTTAGGTAATTTTCATTTAAAGAAATAATATGACAGACTGTGTGATTCAAATAGAATATGAATATATCGTCTGAAGTTAAGTTGAACGAACAGACAGGATCTATAGGATTTATTATTATGTTATTCAGAGTGTATACCTTACGTATATTAATTATAATATATGAAGTAAAGGTTAGCACTCGTTATGCCAAGTTCTCTTATACAATGTATGTGTAGTGTGTAATGTATATACTCGTACTGCCTACCTATTTAGGTATAATATTATCTAACTCACCCCACATTGTGGAACATAAGAGTATAATAGGATCCTCATACTTAATCACTCCCAACATCAGGAAATAAGACTATGTAGGTATTTTGGTTTGTTGTCTTATCATCCCCAGACCCCAAGTGAAACCCTTGGACTCAAGTTAACAATATTTTAGTAAACAGATTTACACCATAATAATAATTTACTAGATATTGAGACTATGGTTGTTAAGCAAAGTGTAGAAGGCTCTGTTAACATATCGTCAGACATATTATAAGAACAGATATTGTAAGCAAGAATTACATATTATTATTATAATAAAATAATCATTAGATGTAGTAGCTCTATACTTATTACATTCATATAATATAACATTAATGATAAGATGAATATTCACTAGGCAACTCTACAGACAGACAGACACAATGTATGGCAGCCTCCCTGTACAGTGTACAGTGTATACCACACACCATACACTCCTATATTACTTGCCAACTTTGCCTTTTCTTTTTTAAATTCCCTGCAGACAACAATAGGGTCCTCCTCATTTCTCCAGAATATATTATGCGCTGTTCTTTTTAACATCACAATGTTAACAAATTCTTTTAAAATATTATAAAGAGTAGAATTATACTATTGTTATTATAATACTGAACTTACTATGTAAATAATGTTAAATGGACTGCCTTATGTACAATGTACATGTGGCTTATATATATTTATCTCTGTAATGAGTGTAGAATGTAGATAGTCTTTACTTTACACCATACAAGACGTAGTTAAGACATCTAAACATAAAGCAATCTATCTTAAGGTGCTCTTACACGAACTATTTTTCTAGCAATAATTGCGGCAACTCATACAAATCGTATATAGATTAACATTATTTCGCAATAGCAATTATTTTGGCAATAATTAAAGCGAGACAAAAATATTAACTTGAATTTCCAAACCGATTGGATATTCAATAATTCGTGCGGCGACATCTTAACAGTTCTCTTTCTCATTGCAATAATTACCGTTGTCTCGCTTTAATGAAATGTTGCCGAAATAATTGCTATATTGCCAAATGTTCTGTACCTCTGACGAAAAAGGCTGTGCACTGACTTGGAATTATTTTTTTATGATTAAATAAACCTTTTTTCATAATTTATCTTAAAAAAACAACATTTTTAAAAGATTTTTATAAAAAGCTGTCAATTTTGTTTCATAGTAAAATGGCTATCCCATTTCATTCCTATACAAATGTTCGTTTTTTAACAAAATTTGTTTAGCCTTATTTCGATAAGTTACATAACTGACCTATTGTATACATCTACCTATATAATACCATCATACAAATAATGTATAGGTATATTTATATGTAATTATTAAGTAATGGTGTATTTTGTTTCAGTTGGTTTCAGACAACCTGAAGAAGGAGATAGAAGAGAGTGTGAGGAGTGCAGCCAATCTAGTGGTGGAGGAAGTCCTACAGCATTCATACCAAAACAATAATAACTACTTCAATAAGAGGTAAGTCCCTTATATACTACTCTACATTGCAACACTACTTCATCGTATAGCGCTCTCACCTAGAGTCGAGAAATCTTCGTCTAAACACCACTTTACATCGACATATTATTAGCAATATTCTCACATTAAATCTTTTACAAGTAACCTACAATGCAGAAAATATGAAAGAGCGGCGCTGGAAAAATCATTTGAAAGGCAAGATAGTTTTGCGAGTTGGAAAAAAAAGAAACACTAAACCAAGTTTGCTCCGTGAGACTTCTGAAAGAAAACGGACAGCACCCTGCAAATCACGTCATTTTGACGGGTTCCAGCTAGTTTGACATAATTGTTATGATTGATAAAAAAATATCAGAGTTGTATTCAAAACATGCAATCAACAGTTCGGCGTATAATATTATATACTTATGTATGTAGGTTGTAGGTAGGTACTACAGTAAGAGATAACCTAACCTAATTCTATTCCTTATACTAAACAATGAACAATATGAACATACATGAGATGAATATGAGGGGTGAGTGAATGAGTGAATGAGTGAATGATATGGCGGAGACATGTTGACTGACAGGGTGACTACAAAGCACAAAGATCAGACAGTCTTACTTTGAAATTCACAATTGATATTTTGTGAGAACATTGGATTTTCTACATGTCATAGTTGAATATAACAAGTAGTTATCTCAACAGATATACAGCAAAGGATGGACTTTCCATCAGGCTTATGACTGATAATACGACTTGACTCAACTACCAGCCATCGTAGCACAGCGGTATAATACCGGCTTGTCAGATTGGAGGTCTGGGTTCGATTCCCGACCGCGGCAAATGGATGGACTGGAATTGGTGAATGAAACCAGCCGACGATCAGTCATAAGCCTGATGAAAAGTCCATCCCTTGCTGTAAATCAGTTGAGATATAACTACTTGTCAGTTATCTCTGCCTGTACAGATATATACTACCTGGTTACTCCATATATCTGATAGTTTCTTCGAAACATCCCATTAAAATAATATAACATTGAAGCATATAGTCCGAGAGCCCGCTGCTTAATTTATGACGTATCTGTTTTTTGATCGAAATGTGGTATAAATGATAGCTTACCAATAGGGTATTACATCGCACTAGGGTTGCCTATCAAAATCTTGCCGCAACCCCCCCTGCCCCCCCCCCCCCGAAAAGGTCCCTCTTCGCGGTTTTTCGCATTTTATAGGAATATGGTAAGAGATAGGAGAAAGTAGTCAATAACAAAAATAATCCTTGCTAAATTCTCTACAAAAAACGTTAAGTAAATTTTTTCATAGGACTAGTAGTTTACCCGTAATGACCGGTCAAAAAACAGGATATTTTTTGAAAAAATAAAAAAAGAAGTTTGATTTTTTTTCTTTCACATTCTTCCACCCATTATTACTAACATTTTATGGAAAAAAAAATTTGGCCTGCGGCGCTATATCACTGGTTATTTTATGAAAAACTGAATTTTAAGAATTTTCGTCGCTAAGTTTTATTGCAATAGCTCCGAAATTATTAGATGTATGAACATAAGTTATAGCTCGTTTTGAAGCTAAGACTATGGTAATTAATTCGTTCTCTGACTATTTTCCTGTAGCTCTTATCAATTTTCAACCAATTTAGTTTAAATACATTTTTTTAGTATTTTAAATGAATTTCGTTTTTGGACCGGCCATTGCGGGTAAACTGCTAGTTCTACGAAAAAATTGACCTAACATTTTTTGTAGAGAATTTAGCAAGGATTATTTTTGTTATTGACTACTTTCTCCTATCTCTTACCATATTCCTATAAAATGCGAAAAACCGCAAAGTGGGACCTTTTCGGGGGGGGCAGGGGGGGTTGCGGCAAGATTTTGATAGGCAACCCTAGTGCGATGTAATACCCTATTGGTAAGCTATCATTTATACCACATTTCGATCAAAAAACAGATACGTCATAAATTAAGCAGCGGGCTCTTGGACTAATAGCGCTTTTTTATAATATTTTCCATTACCGCGCTATCTCTTGATCGCTACGTGCTTGGAGATTCAAGTCTTCGTGCAATAATATGAGTATATGAACATATTCCAAATATTCTCTCTCGTATCATATGGTAGCTTTTAAGGTATATGGTGGCTACCTGTACCTTGTAGGACATGTAGGATATATTGGTATGATATGAGAGGACCCGATACAAAGTATAATAAATGGAACTTATTAGGTGAGAAGAGGAATATTCACAGGGGGGCTGTATATTAATATTAACTTTCTGCGTAGAATTTATCGCCGCTAGATCTACTCGTACGTACATATAGGGCTTTGGTCTGTACGTGGGGGAACCTGGCTTAAAATGACCCACTAGGGTAAAATGACACAGGGCGTGTTTCTCAGAAAATAAAGATTTGGGTAATTTAGCATTTCTGGAGAAAGGTAACTCTGTCGAACTGTTGTATGAAGTTATTCCGAGTAACGTTCTTGTGGCGAAAAGTTATTCGGAAAAGATTGTTTTTGCAATACAACAAAGTAAATGTCGTGAGATCTAACGTGTGGTATATTATGTTCTTATGTAATTATAATTTAAAAACTTGCAAGAGGGTAAAATTACTACTAGTACTAGATCAATGTGTGCTTAAAATGTATATTTGTGATCTTTGCAAAAATAATTAGTATCAGAGGGAGTAAAATTACATAGTAAAATTACATTTTACGCTAGTGAACCACATTTAAATATGTACGTATTTGAAAACATCAATTTTTATTTTTTAATGACATGACATTTTATTATTATTTTAATTGTAAAACATGTCACTGTATTATAATTGTTAAATAAATATTTTCAATTAGTTTAACTTATCGTACAACATGCTATTTTGCTTACCCTATATATCATATTAGGCCAGGTTCCTCTAGATGTAGATACTTTATAGTAGGTATTTGAGTGACCTACAGTCCTACACATTGTAACAAGGTGCATCTGTATAGATTATCTAAGCATTATCATTCCCTGGTATGACAGTAGATTATAGATAAACACCTGAAATGTGCACCTGCTCCTTCATACTTATTACTTATCTGCTGATGTTATCTCCTGATTCCTGATACTGTATAATCTACAGCTGTAAGTTAGTACGAGTAGGCAGGGTCGTCCCTGCCTAATAGGCGAGTTAGGAAAAGCCTAAGGGCGGCAATCTGAATGAATACCAATGTTTGATGCAAACAAATTCATCATCACCCCTATTTTTTCTAAAAAAAATTCGCCTGCGGCACTATTTGGTCGTTTCAATGCCAAATTTAAATGCTTTTTCCGAGTTTATCTAGATAGGTATCTATGTTTTTATAATAAGACAATCCGCCCGAACTGGGTTATTTGTGCCAGAAACTAGGTATCTATTAATTTACATTTTTATAGAGGCAGCATTCTCGTATTTTCCTTTTAAGGCGGCATTATATCTAGGGACGGCCCTGAGAGTAGGTTTAATATTTATCTACTACATAAATGTAACCTATTAATCGATTTAATTACACATTTGTCTAGACGAATAAAACACAAATGCCATTAATTTTGCGGAAAATTGCGTGGTGGAAAGTAAGATTACTCAGCTAATACTAAACATATGTATGTATCATCCTAAGACTTAACACATGAATATGTAAGATAAGCTGCAAGTATTATTAGTTAAAAAATTCTTTTTTGTGATTTTTCTAGATAAAAAAAAATATAATCATCAAAGTTACCTCCGAAACTTAGACCCAGTAAATTATTAATATTGTATTCGCATATCGTATTGAAAACCATTTTTTTTTTAAATGTGATATATGAGACTTTAAATCTTGACAACCTTAGTAAATATGCTTTGGAAAAAAATAGCGTAGATACATTGAACTTTTATCTAGGGAATGACAGTAAATTTTTTTTGATATATTGTACAGATATCTCAAAAAAAAATGTGGAAAACACCTCCGAATTTCGAAAGACAGCAACCTGTTTCACAAAAGTCGCAGAGATTTTTTTGTTGTGTTGAATGACCGTAAAAGTTTTTTGATTGAAGCGAAATTAGCCCCATAAAATAAAATAAAACGCAATTTTTAACATTTGATCGTACGATTTTGAACCTTATCGTCGTGACGTCATAGACCGTACCCCACCCAATTGAATGGTAGGTACCTAAGTATTAAGTAATCTACTGGGAGTAAAGATCCCATTATATTTATTTCTCTGAATTATTATAATATAATTTAATTCTAATGTAAATGATTTGATTGAGTAATGCTCTTTATAACCTCGCCTCTGTGACCTCTCATTAATCTAATTTATATATAAGTTTCTAAATATCTCCAAGTACTTATTATAAAACTCACCCTGTGTTATATAATGTATGTATAGAGGTACCTACTTACATATAGATAGTACACTACAGACAGATATACTAACTCCTACTACTTATTCGCTCTTAACCATTCCTCCAAGAAACACAGAGATCTCACAAGGCCTCGTGATTCAGAGTTGTTTTATACGCAGGGCCGACCCGTCCATATAGGCAAAGCAGGCAATTGCCTAGGGCGCTTGTGCTAGGGGGGGGCGCCATCTGAGTAGTCATCGACACGACTACACGTGGTGGAATAGAACAAACGCACGGCGCTCCGGCGAGTTTATCACTTCTCCCATTAAAAAAAATTAGAGCGATAATAGAACGCTTTTTCCTCAGTGCATATAGGCCCTTCATTAGTGATTAAGTACTTATACATATATTGTTGGATTGTTGGACCTATAAGTTTATCATTTAATAGTGCACCCAGATACACAAGTACCGTCCTTTCATAATACCTAATGAACTGAATTACATGTATGTGTATGATAATGCTATATGTCATGTTGTGACTTTTCAAGTAGACTCATAACATAACATAACAAACTACCTATTATCTCATGTATTCTATGTAAATGTTACAGAGAAATAGAGTATAGTTTATATATCAGTATTATCAGTGCAATGTCTATGAAGCCGAGTACACGTGCACTCAGTGTATGATCTAAGTTCATTTATATTTCATGATAGTCCAAGAGCCCGCTGCTTAATTTATGACGTATCTGTTTTTTGATCGAAATGTGGTGTAAATGATAGCTTACCAATAGGGTATTACATCGCACTAGGGTTGCCTATCAAAATCTTGCCGCAACCCCCCCTGCCCCCCCCGAAAAGGTCCCTCTTCGCGGTTTTTCGCATTTTATAGGAATATGGTAAGAGATAGGAGAAAGTAGTCAATGACAAAAATAATCCTTGCTAAATTCTCTACAAAAAATGTAATGTCAATTTTTTCGTAGAACTAGCAGTTTACCCGCAATAGCCGGTCCAAAACCGAAATTCATTTAAAAAACTAAAAAAATGAATTTAAACTAAATTGGTTGAAAATTGATAAGAGCTACAGGAAAATAGTCAAAGAACGAATTAATTACCATAGTATTAGCTACAAAACGAGCTATAATTTATTTTCATACATCAATTAATTTAGGAGTTATTGCAATAAAACTCAGTGACGAAAATTCTAAAAAATTTAGTTTTTCATAAAATAAGCAGCTATATAGCGCAGCAGGCCAAAATTTTTTTTCCATAAAATGTTAGTGATAATGGGTGGAAGAATGTGAAAGAAAAAAAATTAAACTTTTTTTTTTATTTTTTCAAAAAATATCCTGTTTTTTGACCGGCCATTACGGGTAAACTACTAGTCCTATGAAAAAATTGACTTAACATTTTTTGTAGAGAATTTAGCAAGGATTATTTTTGTCATTGACTACTTTCTTCTATCTCTTACCATATTCCTACAAAATGCGAAAAACCGCGAAGAGAGACCTTTTCGGGGGGGGCAGGGGGGGTTGCGGCAAGATTTTGATAGGCAACCCTAGTGCGATGTAAAACCCTATTGGTAAGCTATAATTTGTACCACATTTCGATCAAAAAACAGATACGTCATAAATTAAGCAGCGGGCTCTCGGACTATGATACCCTCCTTACATAGTTGACATCCGCCACAAACAATGTAATGTAGATAATCATTCATACTACTTGTATGAGGCATCTGTCTTTATCTGAGTCTGATTTGATCAACGAACACATTCTAGAGAAATTCGCTCTCCTAACTAACTATAAAATAATATTACATCCATAGTTTTCGGTGTCGATGGAGTAGTAAAACGCGCAGGGTACATAAAGTAGGCTATTTTTTTTTATTATACTAGTGATCTACTAGCAAAACAAAAGTATTGTATTTCAGCAGGTCCCAAAATAAAAATGGCTGAAGTATGGCGAAACTGTGGCTCCTCAAAGTAAGGCGAAAAGTATAAATTTGAGGTTATTTTTCAGAACAAGCAATATCACCACAACCTCCTTAGTCCTTAGTGCAGTGCATATTGACTGTAAGATATTGCTTTTGCAATAAGTCCTCCTTTTGGCACACTACCTTTGTCTTGTTTTTGTAACTATGCATATTTTCTCTGGGCAATAACGATTTATTTATTTATAATGTAAGTCGAAACGTTGTATTGTAAATCTATTAGGAAACTTATTCGAATCTTCTACTTGTCACTAATTAGTCCAATATATACCTGGGCTAGGTAGGAATAGGTACCATTATGGTATGGATGGATGGAAGAATTAGAACAAAAATGTCGACTAATTGTCCCAAGGTGACATCCCATCCCCCATAAAGTATCTAGTCTCTCTAATTACACTGTGACGTCATCACACATCATCACATATCTACCCTATAGGTACTATACTACTCGTACGCACTACTATTACGCTATACTACAGTTGTATAAAAATTACAGTAAAATATGATTCCATAAATACAGTAGATATAATAATATACTCACTCACTATATCTAACGAGATGACGTGTGTCGTCAAACTTATATTATTGTTCTTATACACTCCCCATCATATTATTATACTCAACTCAAATATAAGTACAAATATACTGAGGCTTGAGCTGAACAACATCTGACTTACGATCTGGATATATTTTCCAACGCCCTTTCATACGATACCACACATGACCTCGCAGAACCCTTGGATTCACTGATCCTATGTTGTACAGAAATGTATTGTCACCGAGTTTACGTAGGTACGTTTGCAAAGTTTCAGGTCTCAAAAGGAGTCAGGTTGGAAACTCGATTACAGGATTTTCTCACAGACAAAAAAAAGAAAAAGAGAGATATTTGAGACATTGCAGATCTCAACAACCTTACTAAATATGCTTTGAAGAAATAGGATACCTCAGTAGATGCATAAAACTATATCTAATGAATGGCCGTAAAAGGTTATGTATTTCTTGTATAGATTTCTCAAAAAAAATATGTGTAAAACACCTTTGATTTTTTTTTCAAAAGGCAGTACTTTTTTCCGAAAACGCAAAGATTCGTATTGATAATATGCATTCAAATCTAGGGAATGAGCGTAGAATGAAGCGAAAGTAAACCCAAAGAGTTAAAAAACCGCTATTTTTAACATTAGGTCATGTGATTATTCATGCGATTTTGTACCTTAAATTCGCGTGAAATGACGCGTTACGTGACATCATAGTTGGGTTCTTATAACCTATAACCTTAATACATATTATTTTCGTAATAAATAAAAACTTACTTACAAAATAAAAAGAGTTAGTTAAGATGTGTGTATAATACAGTGAGACGGTAGTGTATTATAGATTATGACTAGATATTGTAACGCGTCATCAGACATTTTATTATACCTAACACATGACACCCTGTATACTGTACACTGATGTACTCTCCAACTACAAGTGAGATAAATTCAATAGAAGGTTTACTTGTGTGAAGTGTGAAGTGAGTTGGTAAATAATTACACTAAATAATACATTACAAGTTGATTGGAGCATTCACTACTCAATTCACATATCACTCCATGAGAACTCAACCCCTTGTGGAGTAGGCCGAGAGTATTGTATAGGGATGAGTGTATAGTGTGATTCCTCACTCCTCAGTACTCCTAGCAGTTCCTCTCTCCGCTGGAGCGGAACCAGAGTGTCTCATGCTCTAATAAACAAACAAAACACCTTCTTCTTTTCCATCCTTCAACCCTCAACCATTATATTACTTCTAGTATTATTATTATTACTAGCTGTAACCCATCAAAAATTACGTGGTTTGCAGGGTAGGCAGAGAGAACAGTTCGCCAGACTCTGTACGTAAATTCTTATGGTATTTTTTTTTATTTTATTGGTAGGTATTTTCTATTCTACTTAAAAATATTTTGAACTGCAATATTTCCAATTCAATTTATAAATCAAAATACGCAATTTAACATAAAGGAGCTCGACATCTATCAATGACAGCTCAAAACATTTTGTAAGCTCGTAATGTAAACGAATGGTCAAACGATGTATTATGCAATATATCAATGAAAAGTAGTACTAGCCAAACACTTCTGGGCCGCAGCTGAAGGCATTGGGATCGCGACGCGTTTGTAATTTCGTGTATATTCGAACAACTTGCAGAAGTTGTCACGGCCCAGCGGAGAGTTACAAACATTCTCGACTTCCACCAGAATGTTGTAAGTTGATTATTAAAGTATTGTTGGTAAAGAGATTTCCCTATAAAGGGATTGTCTCTCTCTCACACCTCAAGGTACATAACTTCTCATTATTTCTCTGGGAACTGAATGAAACCACAAGACTTGGTATTACAGAGTGATTTATTCACATTATCATTACGTCATTGTACAATATCTACATATTACTTATTATATTACACCTACTGTATATAGTCCTGCTAGCTGAACAGTTAAAGGTATACCTATTGGCAGTTCACGATTCTATTCGAAAAATTGTATTTCAACTACGTATGTACCTATTGCATTCAATCTTGCAGATACAAAAACTTTGTATTTACAAGGTATACTTTTCTATTCTAAATAAATGAAGTGTGTATCTCAATAATTGGTTTTTCTGTAACCAATAATATCTTGTAAGTCAGAGTATGACGAAGAAATACGAAAAAAAATCATAACTTGAAAACTACAAGAAATAGCTGAACATACAAGTCTTGCTTTAGTGGGAGAATAATATGAAAACTTATGATATATAATAGTTATAAGAAACGTTGTACCACTTTATTTTGTTTCATAAATAAATAAATTGAAAAAAAAACCATGGGGGTTAAATCTATAGGTAGACCTATTGAGGTCCCCTATCACGCTGCTTCGGTTGGTCCGTCAAATTCTGTCAAATTGTATGATAAATGTCACTAATATCTCAGGAGACAATAAGTCATGTATTGAGGATGAGTAGCACTATAGACAGTTATCATGAATATGTATTGTGCATGTGTTTATACTCCCTACTATATCTGAGTGCAATATGTATCATCTTTTATCAATGAACTCAACTCTCTAGTACATAACAATAGCCTGGTACGATACACTGAGTGTACTCACATGTACTTACATACGAGACTAGAATAATGTACCCATAGAGGATAATAATTGAACTTTAGTATTTGAGTGCATGTGTACTGACATGACCTACGAGTATCAATATTGATAATACCACTAGTAGGTACTTACCATACTTATCTAGTACCTACCTATCTACGAACAATTTACTATGACAATGACATTATCATTCCAATAAAACACTTATGCTGGATTTCACCAACATCTTAGGTGAAGAATAGCGGAGACAGGAGCCAATTAGCACAAATTTTGTATGAAAAATAATGATAAGTGTCTCCTATCTCCACCATTCTTCACCTAAAAAGTTGGTGAAATCCAGCATTATTGTCCTTATGTCTTGTACATCAATCTTTCATATTTAGAAGAGTATTTTATCCAACCTAGCCACCATGTTAAAAGAATCATCATCATCAGCTTTCTGCAGTCCAGTATTGGACGTAGGCCTCCCTTCCCGACTTCCACAGCTCCCTGTCACTGTCCCACTGGTGTGAGGCACCCTTTTCTCCATTGCTCGTTGAGTTACACGAAGTTTTTGAATGGTTCCTTTTGTGAAGGTGGTAGTTTCAAACCCATACGTCAGCACTGGAAGGATGGAAGTTACAAATACATTTTGTTCAAGTGGTTTGCAAATCTTTTGGACTTGAGGATATAGGAAATATTTGTTTTTTTTTTCAGGATTATTTATTTTTATTACTATTTGCTTTCAATTGCTCATGTATTGGTGTAGCATTAGGATCCTGTTGAATAATTACGTCACTCGGTGAATAGTAACCGCAAGCGAAACCACAGTCTCTATTGAAACGTACGTATAGTCGAGAGCCCGCTGCTTAATTTATGACGTATCTGTTTTTTGATCGAAATGTGGTACAAATGATAGCTTACCAATAGGGTATTACATCGCACTAGGGTTGCCTATCAAAATCCTGCCGCAACCCCCCCCCCCCCCCCGAAAAGGTCCCTCTTCGCGGTTTTTCGCATTTTATAGGAATATGGTAAGAGATACGAGAAAGTAGTCAATGACAAAAATGATCCTTGCTAAATTCTCTACAAAAAATATTAAGTCAAATTTTTTCATAGTACTAGTAGTTTACCCGTAATGGCCGGTCAAAAAACAGGATATTTTTTGAAAAAATAAAAAAAAAAGTTTGATTTTTTTCTTTCACATCCACCCATTATTACTAACATTTTATGGAAAAAAAAATTTGGCCTGCGACGCTATATCGCTGGTTATTTTATGAAAAACTAAATTTTAAGAATTTTCGTCACTGAATTTTATTGTAATAACTCCGAAATTATTAGATGTATTAAAATAAGTTATAGCTCGTTTTGTAGCTAAGACTATGGTTATTAATTCGTTTTCTGACTATTTTCCTGTAGCTCTTATCAATTTTCAACCAATTTAGTTTAAATACATTTTTTTAGTATTTTAAATGAATTTCGGTTTTGGACAGGCCTTTGCGGGTAAACTGCTAGCTCTACGAAAAAATTAAATTGATATTTTGTGTAGAGAATTTATTAAGGATTATTTTTGTCATTGACTACTTTCTCCTATCTCTTACCATATTCCTATAAAATGCGAAAAACCGCGAAGAGGGACCTTTTCGGGGGGGGGCAGGGGGGGTTGCGGCAGGATTTTGATAGGCAACCCTAGTGCGATGTAATACCCTATTGGTAAGCTATTATTTGTACCACATTTCGATCAAAAAACAGATACGTCATAAATTAAGCAGCGGGCTCTTGGACTAGTAGGTTATAATGTATGCCAAGACATATATATTGTCTGTTTATAGTAGAATAGTCGCAGTAACTCAAGCAGGATAATAATTTACAATGTATATAATGTATATTGCATATAAATTGTATATTATTATATGTATACTTAATGAGTAATTACACACTGACAAAAGAATCACAAATCAATTATTCATTTGTGATTTAAAGCTAGGCATATTTTTATATTTTTTATTTGTATTGAGAAAATGCAGTAAAATCTAGTAAATAACCGTAGAAGTTATTTTAATGGAGCGAAATTAATACCAAAAAGTTAAAAAAAGGCTATTTTTTACATTTTATGATGCTATTGTTCGTGCGATTTAGAAACCTTCATGCCGTGGAAAATGACCGTGTCGTCATAGTTGGGGTCCGGGCCTTAATTAATAAATAATGCAATAGAATAAAACAGTTGCAATATCAGGTAAGTACCTCTAGAGTCTGATTATTAATAATTTCCTGATATGGAAATCTCTTATAATAAAATAACCATTGAGTTGATTATATTATTCAATGTATGTACATAATTATGACTGTAGGGACGCTAGATGTTCACCTTTATACCGGACAGTCCGGTTTTTAATACGTTTGACAAGCTGAAAAAATCTTGGTGAACCGGACAAACGGTTTTTACCAACGCAGCTGGCAACCCTACTAATTATTAGTAATATTATATGTCCTCCTCCAAGGTTATGAATTCACTGCTGTATAATAAATGTATATACCAGGGTTGTTGCGAATATTCGCATCCGTATCAGCATCTGCGGAATATCCGCATCTTTTCAGATATCCGCATTCAGATGTCATGTTGATGTTACAATTTGAAGAGTTGAATACAAGATCATTAGTTAAGGGCGAAGATTTAAAATTTTTATAATCTCCCATAATACTCGTATGTACAAAGCATTTGCTGAGTAACCCTCGATTGTGATATATCGTGATGTTGTAGTACCTCCCTAGTACCTCCCTAGTAGTAGAAATTGTGTACGTATTTTTGAAGATTTTTCAAAATTCTTTTTTTTCCGCATTTGCGACCGCATCCTTGGATTTTTTAAAAATGACATCTGTAACATCCCTGGTATATACAGTGTACTGCTCCTGTATATACAGTATAGGTATATTAGGTACCTACTTTATATTATAACTGGCTGAGTTATCCGTGCTTCGCGACGGCAAATTTGGTTGGTGAAGCAGAAAAATTGCAATGTTCGATTAACTTTAACATCTACAAAGGCGCATTTAAGAACTTTTAGCCAAGACTGTAAATTTCAGACTCTCGCATAATTTATTCATAAAAAAGAATTAAGATTAATACTGAAACATAATGAACTAATATGTCTGTTTGTTTGACCACATGGTATTATGATTGACACTATGGCAGATATTTTTGCTTCAGTAAATGTCAAGTTTGAAATTAGAACATTAGGTACTCTGTTTCAGATAATTACAAATAACTCGAAACATGTAGGTATAGTTTTAAGTAACCATAGTTGTATGTGTAAAATATTGATGAAAAATAAAAAGAATTTTGAAATTGAATCGGATTGAACTTGTCCACTGGATAGTAGTAGTTATTCTATGGAAAAATTTAGTATCCACGGAAACCCATGAGACACGCACACACACACACACGCGCACACACACACGTTTTCCGTACATTGTTTTCTTTTTCTACCACACATTGTTTCTGTGTCCTTTCATGGACAACTAGATGATCTCTCACGGCTGTACACCTCCTAATAAACATATTGCATTATAATAAACAGACCTAACTAACTAATCCTTAACCATTACACCGTAATCAGTCTACAACATTCTTGAATCATTTATATTGCTTGTTCTCCAGTATTTTTTGTTATTTTTTCCATACATGTAGCCTTGAACTATATTATAGTTAGTATTGCCCCAGAACAGGCTTTCGCCTAGTGGGGCAATAAAATCCAATACTTGTTTCTTACTTATATTTTTTACTTTGTTATATATTTTGTGGATATTAAATAAATGAAAAAAAAAATGAAAAAATAATGTGAAACGGAGAGTACGTGATACGAATAAATAAATTTACGGACTAAAATATTAATGTGGGATTATTATGAATCCCTGCGTGACGTCATCCAAAATAATGAATAGGTTTCCATTTGATTTCCTCCGAGATGAATGATTGCTGAACTGAACTCTCCACTCTACAGACCAGTGGTGGATGGTGGATGGAGTACATAGTACAGCAGTGTGTATAATACTCCTACTACAGCGGAATCACAAACAGGAGGAAATATTACATGACGCCATAACTCTCTCCTTCCTATAGGAGATATAAGGGAGATATAGGAGAGATATAAGGGAGCTATTCCCCCGTGCCGCGTCCATTTCATTCCTTCTTCGGGTTACTTTATGGAACGACTCCACTCTCCATAATAAATCATCATGAATACTGAATACGTCTTATGCCCAGTAGCGTAGCGTGGTGGGGCGGGGGGCACATTAGAGGGGCGGCTTTTTTTGGAAAAATTTTCACAAATAACATTTGTTTTCATTAATTTATCACAAATCAAAATACACATTTGTTTCATTAAAAACTCGAAAATAAAGCTCTATTCTTCTCTTTTTGTATTGTATTAATATCTAAATTTTAGTTGTACAATTCATGTTTCAATTGTACAATCTCTTTTTATGCCCCATCAATATCAAAATTCTAGTTTTCCCACCCCAGCCTACAGTTTTTTTTTTATATTTCCTGTATTTTTTTTAAATATTTGTTTTTATATGCCTGAATAAGGGGGCGGCGAATTTGACTTCCGCCCCAGGCGGCTGAAACCCACGCTTCGCCACTGCTAATACCCTATGCTCCATCCAGCCCGCTTACTGCTTACTATAGCAATATCTCCCCAACATAACTTCATAAGATATCAAACTGAATGTTTCCGCTGAAACACCAAATCATTCACCACTAAGTGTACTTTATATTGAAATACATTCAATTGGAAATATGAGTAAACCAAACCTGCGTAAAGGTTCGCCTACAAGAGCAACTAAATTGCTCCACTCCGGAAATTCTGGTTGAGAAACATCAAGCAATTCCTAGCAACATGTAGCAACTATTTCGCAAAATCTAATCGATATTTCTTCATTCCTGCGACACGAATTGCTGAATATCCAATCGTGGAGAATAATTAATTTATCTTTAAGTGATAAAAGTATACTATACACACATTAAAAATGAATATTAGACAGATTATAAAGCATTGTTCACTAGGGCGAACTTATCTCAGAGATGCGTTTATTAAGCTTTAGTCCATTTTCTTTCTCGTTTGCACTCAATATCATTGTCTTGCTCTAAATATTGCCGAAACAATTGCTCAATATCGCTCCATTCCATCAACTGTTCCACGTTGATTAATACGAATTGCTCGAAAAATCGACCGCATAAGAGCAACTTAGTGAGTTGCCTTTTTTTCTATTTGTGAATCATACAACTGTCCTTGTGCTGGAGTTTATACACAATCATACTCGTAACTATAATACACAAATCCTCCCAACTAACACGAAAATATCTATTTTTTTCTTTTTTATGGCAAAGCACCCGTTGTTGAGTGATTCATACCACGAAAATATCTACAACAGTTACAATTCTTATTTTCGCATACACAAGATGTACAGGTAGACCTACGCATATATAAATCTACAGGTTGCATTGTTAGGTAAGGTTAAGACATTAGACAATATCCTGTAATTACTGAAAGTTCAAACTGAATTTATATTTATTTTTAGTCTTTTCATTAAGGAGAATGTCTCCCATTATAATCATAATTTCCGATGGACGGATTACCTAATTTGGTATTTTATTAAAAGAAAGATCGATTTGATTGGCGAAGTTTTTAATTATTTTCTGCTCCGAGGTGAGGAGTGGGAGGTGGGGGATGCAGAGAGGGGGGGAGGAAGGAATCTTAACGATTATTGCGACAGTAATTACAGCAATTTAAAAAAAAGGAAAGTCATTTGGTAAATTAATGCGACTAATTTTAGACTGAGTCATTATATAGTAGGAGGTGATGGGAGGTGAAGTGTAGGAGCCAATAATTACTGTTGACCAGTGTGACCGTTTTTTTTTTTAAGAAATGATCTGGGCTTGCATAGACAAACCCAAATACTTTCCTGCACACCTTGCACTAGGCTAAAAGCCTTTATCGCAAAGTGTGGAATACATCGCCAGCGCCGGGGTTTGAACCTGGCACCTCCCGCTTGAAACACTTCCGCCTCAACCAAATGCGCCAACCATATATTCTTTCGTTTCTTGAAGAGCAAAAATATTAAATTTATGGCGACAAAATACTAGAATATTATAGGTACTAGATCGATGTTGAAAGACTATTTTATTGCTGACATCGACCACGAAAAATAAAAAAAAATCTGTGTAATTTAGGCAAAATATTGGTAATTATAAGGTAAACAAGTCGACTGTTGTAGATTTTCTAAATTTGTTCCGAGGTTCTTTTTAAAAAGGTATAATTCACGTTGTCGCTTACGTTATTCATATTTCGCGCCAACATTCTTGTACAAAATTTGAAAAAGTTGGAGCGATAATATAACTTTTTTGCTAGTTTACCTGTCTTCAGTATTAAGACGACGTTCTCATTATTGGCTGAGAAAACCATGTATCGCCGAAGCCAATTTACAGCACATGGCGCCTAAATAGAATTAATTGTGCCTTTTTGCCTAACATTCCTAGGGGGTGATCGCGCATAAATTATTAATCACTAACTTATAGGTATAGATAAGTAAACTGTAATATGTATAGAGCTCCACCCTAATGTGATAATAATGATGTAGGTAGATAGGTATACTGCCAGATGCTATGCAAGGAGTAGGGCTGAGCTAACCAGGTCAAGATCGTAAAATACACACCCTTCTTCATTACTTTGTATTGGCGCTATGCAAATGACAGATTATTTGTAGAGCTGAATTAGTTTCTCTGACATAAAACACCTTTCTTTGTAGATATAATAGGCAGATACCTACGTCCTACATTATCTTAAAAAGTCCTTAAATTCATGTGCTGTTGGGAAAATTTTCAATAGGTGGCGTTTGTTGGATGTTCAAAATAGCCTTTTTTTACTTTTTGGGGTTATTATTTCGCTTCATTCAAATAACTTTTACGGTCATTCCCTAGATAAAGGTTCAATGTATCTACCCTATTTTCTCCAAATCATATTTGGTAAGGTTGTCGAGATCTAAGGTCTCCCGTTTTATATATTTTTTTAAAATACTAAATACAATTTTTTTAAATACCTACTCTTAATAATAATAATTAATCATTAATATAATTATTCCGGAAATAATCCAAGATGTATAACGCCCCGTCAACAATACACGGCGAAGCTTTGTAATAACATTAAAATAGCAATTCTATACTGCAAAATACAGTTTAAGGGGAAGTATGAAATAATGCCATTGTGATGGAAGTTAGATAGTACCATTACCTAGAAGTATACAAATTAGGCTTTTCCTTACGGAAATTACGTTTTTAATTGTCTTTCGTAAATATTGTATATTACATTATAATTTAAAAACAGAAATACATATTTTGAAAATTAGTAAAGTCATCACAGCGTATTAGATCGCTAACCTATTAGATATTCATATTAAAGTAAAGTTGACTGATACTAATTCATTGACTAGTAATAAATAAACGGAAGCATTAGTGGAATTAATATTTAACAAAACTGAGACATTCCCATATTCCACCATACAGCGTTACAGATATAGTTATGATATAAATTATAATATGTGTATTGTATATTATACGTGAGGTATACGAGTATGTTTGCTCATTTAACTGTCGAGAGTTGAATAAGAAAATTACATTTATGATACAT
The DNA here is from genome assembly GCA_963576895.1 of Ceraclea dissimilis. Lineage (NCBI taxonomy): Eukaryota > Metazoa > Arthropoda > Insecta > Trichoptera > Leptoceridae > Ceraclea > Ceraclea dissimilis. The sequence goes on from OY756365.1 coordinate 100,608, forward strand.
AAGTAAGACCAGAGCTGGGCGGTACTCGAGTACAAGTACTCATACATTGTACTTTGAGTACTTTTTGTGTACTCAGTACTCAGTCACGAGTACATTTATTTATATGTACTTGTACTTGTATTCGGCGCATTTTAGACCAAAAAAAATACTCGAATACTTTTCCAAGTACTCGAGTACATTTCAAGTACTCGAGTACATTTCAAGTACTCGAGTACATTTCAAGAACTCGAGTACATTACATACTCATATCAGCTTTAATGTTTTTAATCATTTGACTTACTCTTTTGTACTTTGTTATTTTATGTTTTATCCTACATGTGACCTTGAAATATTGTACTGTGGTTAGTATTGCTCCAGAGCAGACTGTCGCCTAGTATGGCAATAAAATCCATTGCTTACTTTTGTTTTTGTTGTAGTTATTACTGTTTTTTTTATAATAAATAAATGGGGTGTAAAGGTAGAATGCCTCCATGCTGGTACACCCCGGGCAACGCATTCCTTAATGCGGCTAAAGTTCTACCACGATAGCAAGCGACCAAAGTACAAGTGAAAAGTGAAAATTGCAATGAATAAGTCTAATCTGAAGCGAACCGTTACAAGATCTTGCTCAAACAGCCCTTGTCAGGGCTACTCGACGAAGGACATTGGCAACAATGTCCGGATCCTACAACTAAACATCGAGGGTATTAGCAAGGCTAAGACTGAATATCTCCAAAGACTGACAACTGAGAACAACACTGACGTAATATTGCTGCAGGAAATGCATACTGCAAATGAGGAACAACTCCTGTCCAGGGGAAGGCTGCAGGGATACACCCTGGCCGCTGCACTGCACCATCGTCAATATGGCTGCGCTACTTACATCCGCGAAAACATCCGAAACTGGGCAGTGGTGCACACCTCAGACGTAGATGACATATCAATCATAGCTGTTAGGATCAATGAACTCACTGTGGTAAACGTCTACAAACCTCCAAGCCGCTCTTGGCCAGAGAATATGTTCCCGAACATTGTGTCCCATCCTACTGTGCTCATGGGAGATTTTAACTGTCACCACACGGACTGGGGGTACCAGAGCGAAAACCTGGAGGGGGAGAAGCTTGTGGGGTGGATGGATGTGACCAATCTGCAGCTCACATTTGATGCTAAGGAGAGGGGCACCTTCCGCTCTGCCAGGTGGAACCGCGACTATAATCCAGATCTGTGCCTTGTCACCAGGGACGGCTCGGGTAGATCCCAACCTATTTCTCGTACCGTGGCCGGGGACTTTCCCCATAGTCAACACAGGCCTGTGATGGCTACGATTGGACACACACTCACAGTCATACACTCCATACCAAAACCCCGATGGAACTTCCAGAAGGCGGACTGGGCAACTTATAAGACCATCTTAGACAACGAAATTGAGACCCTAGATCCACTCCCTACCAACTATAAAAAAATTGTGGACCTTATACTCGCCACAGCGAAGAAAACGATCCCCAGAGGCTTTCGAAAAGCGTATGTGCCGGGCTGGAATGAAGAGTGCGAGAGACTCTATAATGAATTTCTGAACACTTAAAATCAAAACGTAGCGGACCAACTGCTAGAGTCTCTCGACACAGCCCGAAAAGATCGCTGGTCTACACTGATGGAGAGCTTAGACTTCAAGCACTCAAGTCGAAAGGCTTGGGCTCTCCTTCGGAAGCTGGGTCAGAGCCCCTCCCAAAATCGCCCAGCCCGTGCATCTGCGAACCTTATAGCAAAATTTGTACAATGGTCGTGTGCATACGAAAGAAGAAGAAGAATGAAAAAATGTAATGAAATTTGGTGTTTCATTGGTCAGTGATGTACTCGGTACTCTGTACTTGTATAAGTACTCGAGTACTTATTACTGAGTACTTGTACTTGTACTCGAGTACATTTTGTGTACAGTACTTGTACTCAGTACTCGAGTACTTTTTGCCTGTACTCGGAACAGCTCTGAGTAAGACTCATTTATAGTCCATTTTTTTCAGAAGTCTCACGAAGCAACTTGATTTAGTTTTGCTTGATGTGATAATAAGATATGGCTACATTTTTTCACTACTTTCAAACTATATTTCAGGACGGTTGTTTAAAAAAACTAGCTTATTTTTAACTATTTTTGGATTGTTAGAATAAACTGGCAACTTTATATTCAAACTTGTGATGGCGGTTTAAAAAGATTATCGGAGTATTTTTTTCCTTATACAACTCGCAAAACTATCTTGTCTTTAAAATGATTTCTCTAGCGCCACTCTATAATATTTAAGGCATTGTAGGTCACGTGTAAAAGATACAATGTGGGAATATTGCGGACCTTTGACAGCCTATGACAAGATTAGACAATCAGGGCAGAACAACGATAGAATCTTGCAACTCCACTTGTAGCTAATCTCCGCAGGCTCCCAAGGCATAGTGAATAGATAATATTGTTTGACTCCTTGATGAGGGCTGATCAATTAAAACGTTTATCAAATCATGTGAAAGAGCGCTGGATGTCTACCCTATCCCACGAGAAACTCGACCTACATATGATGACTGATAATGCTTTGTATTTGTTGCAGTGCCAGCAGCCAGGCCAAGGGCAGGAACCCCAAGAGCAATGGCAAAGTGTTTGTGGCCCGGGACTCTCTCCTCACGGAGCTCCTGGAGGTGACCCATATCCGCACCATCTACCACATCTTCATAGTGATACTGATCATCTTGTTCCTCAACATCGTCATATATGACTTCGTAGACACAGGAAGGTAACTATTTTTTATATTTATTTATTTATTTTATTTCTAAAAACGGGAGACCTTAAATCTCGACAACCTTTAGTGCTTTAGAAAAAAATGAGTAGATACGAGTATATTGAACCTTTTTCTAGGGAATGACAGTAAAATATTTTTTGAATGAAGCGAAATAAACCCCTAAAATTAAAAAAAAATGATCGTGCGATTCATGCAATTTTGAACCTTTGAAATTACCGTGACGTCATAGTCGGGTCCCGAGGCTTAAATTAACATGAATGCCATAAAACAATGTATGCTGAGACATTTTATAAATCATAATATAACATTAGGTACAATTTATGACGTCATAAAATGTACCTACTACCTCGGTTGATAATGTGATTGTGGAGTACCTAGTGTAATTTAGTAACTACCTACCTACATAATATATTTCTCTAGTTTATTTTCTCCCCCCCCCCCCTCCCCACACCCCACCAATGTCTACTTTTATAAATTAATTTGTTTCACTACGAACTTCGTTAATCTAAAAATAGCTTCCTATATTCAATCTGAACTCAAGTGTATCCAAAAATATCTAAATCATTTCAATTCAATGAACATTAATAGACTAGGTGGGATGAGTTTATGTCTAAAATACTTATGTGATTATTACATTAAATAATAATATTTACGCTCATCACTCACTCACTGTCTCTGTAGACGCTCTGAGTACCTAAATAATTTTTAAAAAATCAGACTCGGAGGCAAGACTTGCCAACACACTTGTCAATATTACCAGCCAGAAGAGTCTACATATTATCATGCATGATTGACATATAAACTCATCAGCCTAATACTGGGAAACATTCACCTATCCAGATATCACGGATATTAAAGGATTAGGCTCAGATATACTGCTTTATATAAAATACAAGCATTGTGCCTGAAATATCAGCATTAACAAATCATTATGAGTTATTTCTTTCTTTTCTCGGGTTTACTTGAAGATATTGCTTTTGCAATAAGTCTGCCTTTTGGCACACTATTCGCTGTCTTGTTTTTGTAAATATGCATATTTTTCTTTAGCCAATAAAGATATTTATAACAACTTCGTGTATACATATTAAATTAAAGTATTTGTTATATTCGTAATTTTTTAACGGGCGCCTTAGGCGTCGTACAACCAAGTAGTCATTTCATAAATATAAAATTAGACTTTATTGAATATCAGCTAAATGAAAATTAAGCTGTAAGTTGGTGATTACTCTAAACATTCTGATGAATGTCAAATGTCAGGAATTGTATTAAAACACACAAGTGATGATAATTAGTAGAAACATACAACATTAAAACTGGTTACTCGTAATTGAAGCGGTTTTTTAAAGCTAGAAACCCAACTATGACGTCACGGTCATACCCACGGCCTTAAGGTTCAAAATCGCATGAACGATCGCGTGATAAAATGTTAAAAACTTTTTGGGATTAATTTCGCTTCATTCATTTACGGTCATTCACTAGATTTTAATGCATATTATCAATACGAAAAAAAAAATTGTGACATTCTGTAAAAAAATTGATATCTTTCGAAAAAAAAATTTAGAGGTGTTAGAGAAATATATATACAAGATACATAAAATCTTTTAGGGTCATTCCCTAGATAAAGCTTCAATATATCTACCCTATTTTTTTCAAAGCATATTTAGTAAGTTTGTCAAGAACTAAGGTCTCAAAAATCTCTTTTTTTTTTATAAATGTCGATATGCCTACTGATAAAACACAAGTGATAATAATTAGCACTTTAGTAGAAACATCAAACATTGAAAGTGGTTAATTGTAATGGAAGTGGTTTTTTAAACAATTTTGTCTCCGAGAGCATTCTCACAAAATTTAATTATTAATTGGTAAACTGCTAATTAGATATGTAACTTTAAATTAGAGATGTAACGAATATTCGGTTAATATTCGGCCCCTTTTTGTAGTATTCGTTATTCGGTCGAATAGTAACCAGTGTTCAGCCGAATACCGAAAACCTAAAAACGGGGGAAAGAAATAACAAAAACACGCAATAATAAGGCTTTTTACCATGTCTAGGTACATTCATATTTGTGACGTGATATAGATAAAATAAGTTTTATCAAAGACCAACTATTTATTACCGAAGTAAATGTCAGTTTTTGATGGTAAAACATTGTCAAGTTTTAGGCGATTTATTTCAGCGGGCCAGTCAGAGAGCAGGATGTGCGATACTTGGAATAATGTGGTTTGCCTATCAAAACAAGTACGTGAGCAGGCCGAATATTCGGCTATTCGGCCATACTCCTAGCTGAGTATTCGGTATTCAGGTTGTGGCCGAATATATAATTCGTTGCAACACTAATTAAATTATGTTTTATTCCAGTATAAATCTTGGTACGGAGCTAATAACAATTGGATTCGGGAAGATGAACCTTGTGGTGTGGATCTGGTGTCTGATGCAAGGCGCTACCTTCCTGCCATACCCCCTCATGGGACTCTGGGCGTATTATAGGAAAACATTGGCCAATAATTGTAAGACCTGTTTATTTCTATACAAATTCTTGAATGTGGCCTGTTTCGAGAGATTCGTTGGCGAGTGGGTTTCGCGTTGGGAGCTGCTCCAAGGGGTGGGCTCGCCCCCACTCTGAGGACGGCTACGCGTGGGACCCAATCTGGCTTGCGTGTGACTGTCGCTGTGCTGGACCGGAGAACTCGTCTATGTTCTTGTCGTCTTTCTCCCTTGGAGGAGGAATGGTAAGTTTTTGATGTCCATGTCTGGGAGGAAACTTCCCCGCGTGCCTGTGGTTGCGGCGCCTGGCCCGCCGCCCTGTGTACATCCTGTTTCCTGGACCCTGAGCTTAGCTTTCTGGACCAATATCTATGTAAACTGTATATATGCTTTATTTCTACTGTTTTCTTTTCTTTTTTGTACTCATGTATGTATCTGTAAATGATTGTAAATATGTTTCCATCCTTGGACAAGGACACTGAAGGAATGTAAGTTAGGGGTGGGGTTTGTCGGGGGGCTCCCTTCTGGCTAACCCTGAGCCCACCTCTTAAAAAGATTTTGCCTAGAAGTGCGGGTAAAGAGGACGCTATATGCGCCTGTGCTACCCGGGGATGCGGAGGGCCTTAAGCCCGTGGGAGTCCTTCAATGTATACAAATTCTTAATTCTAATATTACGGCGAAGATACTGGTACACAACGCCGTCCTGGTGCCAACACTGATGTTTGCGAGTGAGGCATGGACATGGCTAAAGCAGGAAGAATCAGGTACAAATGCTGTCGAGATGAGATCGCTGAGAAGAATGTGTGGAGAGATAGGATAAAAAATTAGAGTGAATGTAAAACGGATGTTTTGGCTAAAATGAAAGTGAACAAGTTGAGATGGTTGGGTCATGTAGAGAGAATGAACGATGAAAGGAAATATACCTGGGAGAAAGAAGTAGTGCATGAAATCGCGGCCGTCCAAGAACCACATGGCTTGATTATGTTGACTAGATTCTCAAGGACGGTGTTGAAAATAAGAGAACATGGTATTTTTTTTAACCCGCAACGCGGGTGACTTTATTGAGGTTGTCCAGGTACTGATTTTAGACATCAATAGCCAATGATTTTTTATATAATATTAAGGCAACTGTAACGGAATATTTTATGTCTTTAACAGACGGACATGTTCTGAGTAAAAGGAATCGTAGAACGAGATCATTCAGTATAACATCCACAGTGTACAATATTAAATTCAATTATTGGTTAGATTCAAGTGTATGTACAAGAATAATTGAGAAAGTATTAGTACCTAATATTTTCCTGATTATATGCAACCTCTACAGCATGGGTTAACAGTTTGAATATTTTAGCAATAACAAGTAGTTATCTCAACAGATATACAGCAAAGGATGGACTTTCCATCGTCGGTCCGGTTGGCTTAACCCTCTCACTACAACTGTCCCTGCTTGAGGACACGAAGATAAAATAAATAAAATCCATTTGAATCAAATTCTCATATGTATACTTAATCCATGGTAAACTTATTATAGAATGTTTATTGTCTATGACTAAATGTTTTACCAGTAAATAGCTACCAGTGTCCTCCGTGGAGGGCATAGGGCGAAATCCTAAACGAAAAATATTTTTTTTCTAAATTCGCATAAAAATATATAAGTAGATATTAAATCCATAGTCAAAAAAAATATATAACCCTTCTATTATATTCTGGTAGTGAGAGGATGCTGTCATGGGGTTATATACTGTCATGGGGCTTCGGCGCCCTGAATTTTATTCAGCCAATACTGAGGGAATCATCTTGAAACTGAAGACAGTGATAGATGAAACCATGGGCTGGTTTGGCTGTTTTAAAATTACAGGATTTGGAAATTCCTTGAATTAAAAAGTATTCCTAAAGTACCTCTAAAATTTACGGGATCTGAAGATTATCCGTTCAGTTTTTCAGATATAAATGTATAATTTAGCCAAAACACTGGTAATTATAATCTTAACAAATCGGCTGTTTTAGATTTTTAAATTTCTTCCCAGGTTTCTTTTAAAAAGGTATAATTCACTTTGTCGCTTACGTTATTTTTATTGAGCGCTAACATTCTCATACAAAATTTGAAAAAGTTGAAGCAAAAATAGAACGATTTTTGCTCAGTGCATATGCCCCCTTAATTGAAAGGTTTTATGGCAAAAAGGGTATCTCCACTCATATAGATATGAAACTCTTTCGATATATTATTTAGGTAAGAGTAAGTGCATGATATTATATGAGAATGGTCCGCAACTTACATATCAATACAAAGAGATTGTATCCACTTGTTTTTTAATAACTCGGTACAGAGTGAAGTTGTCATCTGATTGTTATTTGAGTTGCGGGGAGAGAGTATTCTCATTCTCATACAAGTGAGGTTAGTATTACATGACATTATTATATTCCAAGTGGAGGAGCTCTCCCAGACCCAATATTGCCTCATCTTATTACATCACATACTCCTACAAGATCTTCTGAACCCAGGTAAATAAACACACAAACTAACTTAGGAATATATTTAAGGGAAAAATGCGTAAAAAATTCTGGTGGAAAACGGGTATGTTTGTAACGCAGGACCTTGGCAACTTCTGAGGTGGTCGGTAGCCTGGTTGGTAACGCGCTCGACTGTTAATCCAGTGGGTGTTGGTTAAATCCCCGACCTACTCCACTTCACAACACAAGCTTTTAAGCTTTCTGTGAAGTGTACAAAGATGTATTTGGGTTTATTTACCAAATACATCGCATTAGGGTTGCCTATAAAAATCTTGCCGCAACCCCCCTGCCTCCCCCGAAAAGATCTCCCTTCGCGGTTTTTCGCATTTTTTAGGAATATGGTAAGGAAAGCGGTCAATGACGAATATAATCCTTACTGAATAGGTACTCTACAAAAATGATCTACAATTTCATTTACTAGTGCGATGTATTACCGTATTTGTAAGCTATCATTTAAACCACATTTCGATCAAATAACAGATACGTCATATTTTTAGCGGTATTAGTTTATAATTCTGGTAGAAATCGGGTAAGTTTGTAACGCAGGACCATGGCAACTTATGCAAGTTGTTCCAATATAATAATATAAGGAATTTAAAACACTTCTCGATGGCAATGCCTTCAGCTACGGTCTATTATCTGTATCTTAGTATATGTATATACAGTATTAGTATAAGTGTTTAGTGGAGAGCTGGTACCAGGACATAATGAGTTCTCTTCTACACATTACACAAACTGACAGTGGCGGACTGGCCGGGCTGCCAGCTTGCCCAGTGGTACCCCTCACAAAGGGGTCACCCTAAGTCCGTCTTTCAGCATTACATGAGTAATTTAACAATATATACTTGCATCGATACTCAACAGAAATAAACTATATTTGCAACTGTATCCTTATGAAAAATATATTATTTAAAACATTACTATAAAAAAAATTGTCTGCAGCGAATTTGGGATCAAACAAAATCTTGCATTAATCACATTATTATCTTAAATTATCAATATATTTTTTTAATTCATTAACTAGAAATTGTTTCTTTCAAAAAATTGTCTGCGGCGCTGTTCGTAATTTGGAATCGGACAAAATCTCACATTAATCACATTATTATCACAAATTATTAACATTTTTTTGTGAAAATTCATCAACTTGCAATTGTTTCGTTAATTTTAAAGTTAAGTCAAAAATTAGTTGTACCTGTAAAACTTTCATGGGATTGTTGTATACAGGGGGTCCCATGATCTACCGCCACTGCACATACATAGGATATTGTAGGTATAAGATTCCTTAGTCTATATAATACAAGGGATTGTTCATGTTGTTGACAACTAACTGTTACTCTAGTTTCTACTCCTATCCCTTTCCTCTCCTCTCCACTCCTCCCCCCTCCTCTTACTGCGGTGAGATGGAGGATTATATGACAAACACTACACACACTACATACATATTCCACTATACAATACATACATACATTACAGACCATTTTCGTCAGAAGTCTCACAGAGCAAACTTGATGTGATTATTAAAAAAATGTAATCATATCTTATTAGATATGATTACATTTTTTTGCTACTTTCAGTACTGTTGTTTAAAAAACTAGCCAATTTTCGGATTGTTAGAATAAACTGGCAACTTTGTTTTTCAAATTTGTGATGGTGGTTTAAAGGGATTATCGGAACATTTCTTTCTTTTTTCAACTAGCAAAACTATCTTGCCTTTAAAATGATTTCTCTAACGCCACTCTGTAATATTTTCGGCATCATAGGTTACTTGTGAAAGATACAATGTGAGAATATTGCGTACCTTTGACAGCTCTTATGACAAGGTTCAACAATCAGGGCTACCAGCAATATAATCTTGAACTCCACTTGCAGCTAATCTCCGCCGACTCCCAAAATATAGAAAATGCACTGTACACACATTTATCTACACTATGTACGAGTAACACTTGCACTAGTTATACAGGTACCTCACTACCCGAGGACAAAAGTTTACTTTTTAATATTTATCTATCTAGTTTTTTTTTTAAAGGCTTGGACCCCATTTATGACATCACGGTCATTTCTCGCGGCATTAGGGTTTAAAATCACATGATAAAATGTTACAAATAGCGTCTCTCAAGCTGGAGGTGCCAAGTTCAAACCCCGGCGCTGGCTAGCGATGTATTCCACACTTTGCGATACAGGCTTTTAGCCTCGTGCAAGGTGTGTAGGAAAGTAAAGTGTGTAGAAAGGTAAGAAAAAGTTTGTGTATGCAAGGCCCAGATCCTTATCTTTTTAAAAAATATATATAAGTAATTCTGATGGAAATCGGGTATATTTGCAACGCGGGGCCTGGCAACTTTTGCTAGTTGTTCCAAAGTGTACGGAATTTAAAACATTTTGGCGTGACGTAGGAGTCGAGTCGTATATCATTTGGTAACACGTGAATCTGATGGAGACTTAATGAACACAACAAAGTGAAAAGTAGGAAAAACAAAATACAATCAATGGTATTATATTTCATAATGTCACAGAATAATTAGGAAAGCAGCTGTTTAAATAGAAGTGGCAACTTATATAATCGCTGGTTACCTCACGCTGTGGGAGTAGATGGATCAATTATTGTTAGTAGATTCGAGACATAATATTTTTTCCAAAAGATAGAAACTTGTCTCCCGAAAGTCGCGGAGATTTTATTTTGTAAGTTTATTGATAATGTGCATTAAAATCTAGGGAATGACCGTAAAAGTTTTTTGATTGAAGCGAAATTAACCTAAAAAAAATAGAAAAAACGCAATTTTTATCATTTCATCGTGCGACTGTTCATGCGATTTTGAACCTGAATGCCACAGGAAATGACCGTGACGTCATAGTTGGGTCGCGAGCATTAATGCCAATCGCTATATTGTTATTATCATATTATTGAGAGACGAACAGGTGGCACTCGACAAAACACGATTGTTACATTAATAAAGGGAAGGTGTTCGTACATATATAATATCAGAGAGGATAATATCAGAATTTCATTATAATGGGAACCGAACCTTGGAATTATTCAATAGATATGATAATAATTGGAGTTAGGTACTTACTTATAAAATTTTTTTTAATTGTTGTATTATTAAGGTGCTTTACAACTGAGTATATTAGGGCGCCATGTACTGTGAATTAGCTTTGGCGCCATAAACTTTTCTCAAGTGAGAGCATCGTCTTGAAACTGCAGACAGTGATAGATGGAAGTATTGACTACAGGTTGGCTGTCCTAGAATTACAATATTTGGAAATTCCTTGAATAAAAAATAATTCCGAACGTACCCCTGAAATTTACGAGATTTCAGGATTATCCGTTCATTTTTTCAGATGTAAAAGTATAATTTAGCCAAAATATTGGTAATTATAATGTTAACAAGTTGACTGTCGCAATGTTTTCAATTTGTTTCCAGGTTTTTCAAAGTATAACTAAAATTGTCGCTTACGTTATTCATATTTCGCGCTAACACTCATACAAAATTTGAAAAATGTTGAAGCGAAAATAGAAGGATATTTGCTCAGTGCATATAGGCCCTTAATAATACAATTACTAAACTCATATATAATTACAACACTATTCAACTGGAAATAGTTTTTGAACATGTTTTCACATCACTAGGTTTAATTTCCTACAAATTCCTCCCTTCACTCAATGAGTTTTATTTAAACTTGCCCTACAGATCCATCTCATACTATCTACACTAGGTACATAAATATACTTATTATAAGGTGCTCTTACACGGGCAATTTCTCGGGCAATAATTGCGGCAACTCGTGCAAATCGTATTGATTAAACTATTTCGCAATATGTAGCAATTATATCGGCTATATTTAAAGCGAGACAACGATATTATGTTTTTATGCATGTATGCATTCTGTTTCTTATTTTTATTTTTTCTCACATATGTATGTATATATTTTCTACACATTTTTATTCAATTTCTTTTTTTTTTCTCTGGGGTTAACTGGAAGAAATCGCAGTTCTGCGATAAGTTCGCCCTAGTGAACAACGATTTATAATCTATACTATGTCCATTTTTTATGTTTATATGTATTTCTTGTTCACTTAAAGATTAAATAAATAAATAAAAGATGCAAACGAGAAAGAAAATTGACTAAAATGTCCAAACCGATTGAAAATTTAGCAATTCGTGTCGTCGACATCATTACTATTCTCTTTCTCGTTTGCACGCAATATCGTTGCCTCGCTTTAAACATTGCCGAAATATTTAATTTTTTAATTTTTTTTAATTGAAATTTTTTATTTTTTATTAGATATTTAATTTTTTTTAAAAATGAATCTGGGTTTATCTAAATAAACCCAAATACATCTTTGTACACTTCACAGAAAGCTTAAAAGCTTGTGTTGTGAAGTGGAGTAAGTCGGGGATTGAACCCGCGCCCACTGGATTAACAGTCGAGCGCGTTACCAACCAGGCTACCGACTATTGCCATATATTGCGAAATAGTGTCGATCAGTGCGAGTTGTACGAGTTTGCCGCAAATATTGCTCGTAAAATTGCTCGTAAGAGCACCATTTAAGAATCCAATTCTATTCGCTACGAGGATTGTCTCTAGAATGTCATTATGATTTATTCTACGCATTAACAAAGTGTAGGTTATTTAATACTAGCGTAAGAACCCGTGCTTCGCTACGGTCAAATGTTGGGTTTGGATGAAGGAGTAGTTCAGCAATGGGACCCGAAACACATTCATCCATCTATCACATCATAAAGTAATGAGTTATAGCTGCTCTCATCATAATACTTGCCTCCCTTGGTGACTTTCACACATACCAATCATGAGCCTGCATGCATTCACACTGCCCAACTACTTTAACTTCTAACATCATGGGCTTGGATAGAGAACCTTTATCTGATGTTTCATTCCCCTTGTATGCAACCTTTGAGTTCATCCTTATGGAAGTATAGGTAATATAAGCATTAGGGGTACATTTCCCGTGCTTCGCAACGGCAAACTCTTGTGTTTGGAATAGTTCAATATACTCGTAAGAAACGGTGAAGTGTTATGAAATATATATGTCAATTGCAATGAGTACTGCATGTTCTTGAAAAAGATTTCATGGGGGTAAATTACTATAAAATTATGACATACAAACCCACTTTTCTCATCCTGTAGTAGTACTTTTTGACGTTCATGGATAAAAGTGTGTTGTACAACTCAGAGCCAAGTATTTCCAAAAAGCAGTTGTGTATATTACTTAACAAAACATTATGTATGGAAAGTTAAGATTCATAAAATAATGTAAATTATTGATGTGTTTATTTTCCTATAAACACTTAATACATACAAAGATAATCAAAATGTTTTAATAGGTAGGTACTACTAATTTGTCTACATGAAATTATTAAAAAAATAAATATCAAATTATTAAAGGTTTTAATGTAGGTAGTATTTATGTTCTTAAAAAGTAATGTAATGCAAAGATGTAGTTTAGGTATATATTTATATTCCATTTATTTATTAGCCATCTGTTGAATGAATATAATAATAGGACGTTTAGGTATACCAAACATGCTTATTTTGTATGTGATTTAAGGATTACTTATAATATTAAACATCATTACAGAATTATTGGCATCAGCCGACCAAACAACTTTAATTTCATGGATCTTTGACAATCTATGAATGTCTCGTCTATCGCCATTGACGTCCATCAATTTTTTTTATATTTCCAAATAATAAATTTCAATTCAGTACATCGGCTCGTCCAACGGTTTGGCACCATAGGAATACCCCTCCACAGCTTTCCGAGTTACTAAAACAGGAATTAATCAGATCTATTTTAAATAAATTACCTAGTTAACTAAGATAAACATTGTTGCTTAGTTTTTCGGTGAGACCAGTAGGAGTGTCGAAACGTCAATCAAGTTAAGTTACATAGGGTGCATCTCTAAAACGCTATGATATCGAGTAATCACAGTGAAAACCTTCAACAATTACTAAGTAAGATAAACACAGTCATAGAGAAATATGTAGTAGGTAAATGCATATTGAAACATTGTACGCACCTTGAATTTCCCTACAAATTCTGTGATCCGAACATTAAAATTATCCAGAACTCCATGATTTTCACAGTGCCAGATTACAATTTCATGATTCGTACCTGGAATTTTAAATCATCATGAATGTTCAACCTTAATGAACCTTTAAGTGTATCCTCACACTGAGATTAAAAACTTGCAGTTGACTTCTGGATGTCATATTCCACACACCCAAAAAGACCATTGTACTGCCTACACTAATGGTATCAGATAGTTAAAAACACACCACAAAATGGCTCCGAGTGACGAAGTCTTGTAACTTCCTTGTATTTCCTAAAGAGAAGTAGTATTAATTATCACAATGAATTTAAACATGAGTATTTAAAAAAAAAATTACCATAAAAATTTTTTTAGGTTATGTCTGAACACAGATTTTGCTACTCAACACTCCATGTATTATTATAATACTATCAAATACTATATAAACTCATTTCATGTAAGCACATTAATTATTCTCCACACCAAATTGTGTTAGAATTATTACCTGCCTATAATAACACATTACATGTAAACGCCAAACTAAACAAAACATCGTAATTTGTTTGAAGTTGACAGACGCATCTGACAAAAGGAATCAGTGTTGCCATATTCATATTATGTTTACACCATAATCGAACCGCTAAAATCGTACGTAATTTGGTAGTCTTAAACTGAAATTAGGTATAATTCTTAAAGATTAATATTTTTCATAGTAGGTATTTTAGTTTCATAATATAACACCTTGAATAATAATAAACCTACGTGTATGACACTCATCGCTGCTGGCTAAAGACAATTTTCATCACTGTCAAAGCGATTTTAAAAAAAAACTTCTCGTTGACATTTATTAGTGTTGGGCGTTAGCTAATTTAAACTGTTACTCCCAAAACTGTTATTTCGCAGTAGCTGCAAGCCTTGCCTGTTATTTACTAACCTAATAAATAATTTAAAAAAGTATTAATACTCGTATAGTTATACCTTTTTACTAAACAAATATAGGTAAATTCGTTTAAATCCAAGTTCATTAGCTTTTCTTTAAACAGATATTTAATAAATACTCCTTACTGTTATATCAAATACCTGTTACAAATAACGCTTTCGGTTAACAAATATTTAGTACCTGTTGGTTTTTTTTCTACCCAATTCTACGTTGCAAACGTCAAATTTTGTTGGAATGTCGTTATATTGTCTTAATATTATTGTTGTTTAAATTATAAGTAATTCCTAATGAAACGATTACTTAGTGTTGTTTGATAATAATCTTGAGTAAAAAGTGTGCTTCATTATCCAGAATAATGCAAAATATGATATTATTTCAGAGATTCACCTGTGTTTTTTAAAGGTATTGTATAGAATAATAAATTATTTATTGCTATATAATTAGCGTTTAATTAGGAAAGTACCTACCTTGTATCACTGAATAAAAATTTAGGTACCTACCTACCATATAAATAATACCTGTTTTCTGTGTAATTAGGTAGGTATAATAGGTATGTCAAGTTTGAAATTAGAATATTACTCTGTTTTCAATAACTTGCTTATATTTATCTGATTTTGGGAAACATTTGATATTCCAATTACCTATTATTGTTGACTATTTTCGTTTATAAATATACCTGCATCAGTTGTAGGGACATAATCCTTCATAACGGATATAGTGAAAAATGTTAGAAGCATAGGAGTAGGTACGAATTAAAATATTTATGTGGGATTCAGTGTCTAATTAGGTATGTACCTACCTACTTTGCTTCATCCAATAGAAATTTTAGTACCTACCTAGTACCTACCATGAATAATATTTTCAAATTTTTAATATGTCAAGTTGGTATCATCGTTGAATATAGATTGAGTGTTAAATTTATAGATGAGACATAATTCTTCATATTTAGAGAAAAAAGCTTATGTCCCTCATTAGAATTTGATATCTGTGGTTATAAAAAATATGAAATTTTGTTATTACAGAACGCATTATGTTATAGGTATTTCAGTATCGTCTCACTTTTTAATTTGACGAATGGTTTTATTTCAATGGCAAAATCTAAATACAAACCAACTTCACATTTCACAATGAATTTAACCTTACAATACCTTTCAATAAATTTAAAAATAACTTATAATTTTAAAAACTGACATCTCAAAAGCGACACGACATGGTGGAAATTTTCTTGAAAAACCTTGAATTTTGATGTTTTGTGTAATGAAATATCTTATCCAAGACTACATATTATTAATTTTTTTATATCCTATGTGTATCTTGGAAATGTTTACTAAATCCACTCAATTAATGAACGCACAAAACTATTTCATATAAAAGATTACCCCGGAATGAATTAACAGGAAATTGTGGAAATTGGACACGAAGTATTCTCTGTTTCAAGTATGTTGTACGCTGGACCAGTAGTAATTCTATGGATAAACTTTTGTATCCATGGAAACCCATGAGAGGGATGATGTGTAACGGGAAGTGAGAAAAATACGAACATACGTACGAACTGAAATATTTATGTGGGATTCTCAAACAAATTGAAATTCAATACAATATTTGACTCTGTAACAAGATCTTTAAATACATTTGTAAAATGAAGACTTTGATGTAATGGCGTCTTACTTTTATTCCTACAATCAGTGGCTTAGCGCAGGTTTCTGCTGCCCGGGGTGAATGTCTAATCCACAGCCCCCCTTTCTTAGTCGTGAAAATTAAAAAATCACGAAAATTTACAGGAATTATAAAAAAACTTCTAGGCTGCAGTGGGTGAACTAAAATTCATGGCATAAAAAGGGAAAATGTAGTGTTGTAGGCAAAATTTTTACGAGTTTTGATGAAACAAGTGTGATTTCATGTTTTTTTTATATATTTTTTTTTCCATAAACTGCCGCCCCCTAAAATGAACCACTCGGGGCGGACCGCTCCCCCCACACTACGCTACTGCCTACAATTTCAATCAAGTCATCATGAAAACGATTTCATTTTATCAACAAATATAATTACTTATAACAACTTTTCAAATATCATATTTATATACAGTGTCGTATTAGGTATGCGCTAAAAGTATTTCAACACCCTCCCTCACCCTTCAAAAGTATTTCTGACCCTAATTTGCCCCGGAGGCGAAATTCTTTATAAATAATGTTAATGGGAAAATATTGTAAAAAGCCTTAAACACCTAATTGTATAAAGTAGGTACTTTGAAAAGAGGGAATATCCCAACAAACCACAAACACTTTTATTTATTTATCAAAGGAGAATGTTTAAAATAAATCAGCCCCGGCGCAAACGAAATGTAACTCAAATGATAGGTAAAAATGAGTAATTAAATACTGCATAGGTTTTTTCCAGATTCGAAAATCTTTAGACGATTTTTATCTTAACGAAAATCGCCTCCATAGTTGTAACTTGTTATTAAGATATCAATTTCTAAAAATTTTAATCCGATATTTTTTATCATTATTGTTTCTTCAGATTGAAATTAATGAGTTAAATAGACTAAACACATACTAAAGTAACAAAAAAGAATGATAGAACTGACTAGGTACCTTTCCTTATGATGATATTCGAGTAAAACATGAGGGATTCGGGCTATTTCTATAGAATGTGAAAATCTGAAATAACTGGACTAAGTTTTCAAAATAAAATAAAATATATGGACTTTTATTTAACTAATGTTTTCAGACCTCGCCCGGCGGACTTGGGACGGTGTGTGGATCCTCCTGCTGAGCATCTACCAGATCACCTTCCTGACTCTCTCCATCAGGGCTGTGGTGATCCACTCCCTCCCTGTGGCTTCCTCTCTCATCATTCTCATTGAGACGGTAGGTACCTACTCTCTCTACTTATCATGTCTAGTCAATTAACTTAGTGGAGCAATTACTTCGGCAATATCATCGGGTTCAATCCCCGACTTACTCCACTTTACGACACAAGCTTTTCAAGCTTTCTGTGAAGTGTACAAATATGTATTTGTTCAGATTCATTTTATTAAAAAAAATATTAGTAAAAAAATATATATACTTATTTTCCAATTCCTTATGTCGGCGACACGAATTGCTCAATATCCAATCGGTTATTTTAGTCAATTATCTTTTTTGTTTTTACTCAATATCGTTGTCTTGCTTTAAATATTGCCGAAATAATTGCTCGACATTGATCCATTAATTTCTCCATGTTGATCAATACGAGTTGCCGCAATTATTGCTCTTAAAAATTGCTCTTGAAGATCACTCTTCTGACTGTAAAATATGTAAGTTTGTTTCATCCACTTGTATAACTTCACCATGAAGTCTCTGCCCTGGGGAGTTCTACAGTCGTTCTACTAAATGGATATAATTTGTCTAGTACATATAAAAGTTTATAAATTCAGCAAGTAGTTATATCTGAACAGATACACAGCAAATGATGAACCTTCCATCAGGCTTATCACTGATCGTCAGCTGGCTTGATGTCATCAATTTACACATAAGTAACATTCACCAATTCAAGTCTATCCATCTGCTGCGGCGGGAATCGAACTCAGACCTCCAACCTGACAAGCCGGTACTCTATCGCTGTGCTATGATGGTTGGTAGGTAGTTGAGTCGAGATGAAATGTGTATATTATGTTATTTAAGTGTAAAGTGATGACATTAAGCCAGCCGACGATCAGTCATAAGCCTAATGGAAAGTCCATCCTTTGCTGTGTATCTGTTGAGATATAACTTCATACTTGTCATATTCAACTACGACATGTAGAGAATTCCGATGTTCTCACAAAACATGAATTGTGATTTCAAAAATAATGTTTATAAATTCATGTTGCAGGTGCGAATGGTGATGAAGGTACACGCCGTAGTGAGATCTGTGAGTCCCCGAGTGGCTGGAGGAGCCCCCCCGCCCCCCTTCTCGTGCTACCTGTACTTCCTGTTCGCCCCCACCCTCGTGTACCGGGACTCCTACCCCAGGTATGGATGCTGGGGACTCCCAACTACATTAATTCTCATTTGCATATTACAGAAACAGGAACAATACTACACGAGACATACTCCTGGGTAACAAATATACAACAGTATTGTTAATAAGCTTACCCAGAACTAAACGGTTGAATCAACTTACATGATTCTGGTGGAAATCGGGTATGTTTGTAATGTAGGGCCATGGCAACTCATGCAAGTTGTTCCAATATAGGTATAGGGGAGACCGGACGCAATAGTATTATCATACAGGCCGCGACAAGGTGACATTTGACGATGTCATCATTGATGTTGACGTCGTCACAAAAGTTGTCCAATCCAAGGACATGAAAAAAAATGGAAGCACTATTAAGCGAATGTATCAGGACTCTCGTGAGGACGAGCATGCTTTGCCTCGTTGGCCAACCTAACGATTATGATGTATTCTTATCCTTATAGAGATAGCAATTATTTTGCTACCACTTGCAGGCAATTTTACGTTTGTACTAAAAATCCTGCTATTTTAGTCTAAGGGCCAATCAAGACTTTTTTCCATACCAAATGAGCATTCTCCTTTTACCACAGACATAAATGTGATTACATAAAATAACGAAACACAGGTACTTACAGCAGATATTACACAGCCTGGTCCTCCAGCTACAGCCTACATTGTGTAGATATCAATATGTTTCTCTCTATTAGTTCTGCTACTCGCCTTGTTATTTGTTATTATGAAGTGGTTTGCCAATTGATTTTATGTCTGAAGTTTTAAAGACTCTAGCTCCTGGGTTCCCAAACTGTGGGTGATTACTCCCTCGGGGGTGAAACAACTATTTGGCTGGTGTAATATGTACGGAGAATAAACGAAGTTACGTATCTTGCTGGTTTATAAAAATTACGATATATAAATTACAAAGTCAACAGTTTTAGTCTTCGCTTCGTCCTGCTGATCAATTTTTTCGAGCAGGAGTAAAACCAGTTTCCATCATAGGCCTTGGGGGTCTATCTATCAATGCCCTCACGCCGCGTCCCTTGCAAAGAAGGCAGAGAGGAAAAAGCGCCAGACGGCCCTATCATTACACACACTCCTAGCCTCCGTCACATTCAAGCAATTTGTCATACACACTCTCCGATTCCTTTTACTCAAAACGCGTCCATCCTTGAGGCTCTGATCGACATGATCGGACCAGGTCAGTCTCGAGCGGCCGCGTTTCCTCACCCCTCTTCGCTCACTCAAATATATCTTTTTTTGTCATCCTGTCATTTTTCATTCTCTCAACATGCCTAAACCATCTCAGTTTATTCACTTCCATTCTTGTCACAACACCAGTCTTGCAGTCGCTCATTTCCCTAATAACCTCGTTTAAGGGTAACGAGACTAAAGTTGGGAGCCTAGGCTCTAGCTAGACCACACATATACCTAACACTATACCTAGTATACGAGTTGGCTTATCTACCGTCATAGTTTATTAAGACCAACCTCAATTATTTCAAACCACACAGTCTCCAATTCCAGGAGGTAATAAAAACAAAGAGAAAAACACTTTCCCCATAAATACAGAGCGGGCGGAGTGGAGAGTTTATTCCGTTTTCCTATTCAGGAGGAGTGGAGCCTTCTGAAATACTTTATGAGATCCTCCTCTCACAAGACGCTCAAAAACAGTTTCAAATGTGTCTATAGGCTTACCTAAAACATGAATACCTTATCTAATAGTTCTGTTAGGATAGGCAAAGAGAACAAGATGCAACTCCCCCATCCTTAAGGTTCGCTTACACGAGTAACTATTGCCGAAATAATTGCGAGCTCCCGAGCAATTACTGAAAGTATGAAATATTGAAGAAATAACTGTGCGGAACAATTAGTTGAGCAATTATCTCGGCAATATTCATTCCATTTCTTCATGTCGGCTACATGAATTGCTGAATATCCGATCGGTTTGGAAGCTTTGGTCAATTCTCTTCTCAAAAATTGATTTTTTCATATAAGTACACCGCACTCACTCATTTTTCTTTTTTTTCATCTTCTTCAAATATCTGATATACTGAACCAATCACCCTGTATGTAGGTAGGTAATTGTATAATGTTATATACTTATTACTTATATACAAATTACAATATATATTTATTTCAGAACGACTCACATAAGATGGAAGATTGTAATAGTGAGACTACTGGAGATAGCCGGCACGATATTCTACATGAGTTTCCTGTGCGACAGATTCTTAGTGAAGAACTTCTCGGAGTTCGGGAAACCAGACCAGGTGAGTTGAATAGTGAATAATTCAATCAATGAAACTTCACTGACTCGCTGAATAGACTACTTAAGGGGCCGACATCCTGGAACTACATTCTGACAAACTGCTTTGTACCTTACAGTTTTTTTCCTTTACGGTCTCCCTACACTTCAATTATTTTCGTAGGGTCTCCAGCACAGTACTCTGGGGGTCCATCTGCCGTCCTTTTGCCTTGTCAGATGAGCTGCGCACTGCCATTTCAGTGTCTCTACTCTCTCCCCAATGTCTGAGACCCTTGACCGTCGTCTTATATCTTCATTTCTTATCCAGTCTCCCAAGGATACACATATTTTAATTAATGTATAAGTGGTTAGTTACTATAATAAATGGTTAGATACTTTAGTAAGTAGGCCCCTTATGTGATTAGGTGTATTGGTAGGGAGGTGGGGTCCCTCTGCCTACCCCGAGTGGGGCTGAATAGCACTTGTAGGTAATTAAAACTTTGCAAATTTAATTAATGCCAAAGGAACTTCCGTGTTATAAAGAGTTGAGCTCAGGGGCGTAGCCAGGAATTACTTTCAAGGGGGGGGTTCGAGCTCTGGACCAGAGACAATAACGATCGTGGGGTTAAGGTAAATAGATTTTCACCGTGTACCGACGGTCAGAAACATCAGGATTTTTTAAAAAAATATGAATTGATGAGCTTGGTTGATTTCAATAGTACGGAATCTGGATATATTTATGGGCTACAACATGATAAAGGGCTGGCGCCGCAGGCGAAGTTTTGTCATAAAACATATGAAGGTTAAGAATCCTTTAAGTCCAGTTTTTTTTTCGTGAATGAACCCTCGCTCTAACTAGATTAGCGCCGAAGGCAAAAATTTAAATGAAACTTGATTTTCAAAATAATTATTCAAAATTCATTACATGATGAAAAAACGATGTGGTAATAATGTGACTCATTTCTCCTATGTATTAAACGGTGGGTTGGCTGAGGAATTTCGGAGAGGTTACCTCTTAGTACATGGTTACTTAGTACGTAACTAAAGAATACATAGTTGGCAGAGTTGGTTGATGTGGCAGTCTCTCAAGCGGGAGGTGCCAGGTTCAAACCCTGGTTGTGGCGATGTATTCCACACTTTGCGATACAGGCGTTTAGCCTAGTGCAAGGTGTGCAGAAAGGAGATCCTTTTTTTATACCCCCCCCCCCCCCCCCCCCTGCCTACGCCCATGGTTGCGATAGTATAATATTGTATTGTATGTAGGAGGGATGTGCCACCAACTCACCAGTTAGTGTAGTTTGTCTACACTTAGGAAGAGTTATAACTGAAATTAAACATACCTGCTTTAAATAATAAGTTTTTGCCAAGTTTTTGATGTCATCTTCAAACATTAGAACTGCTATTATAAGGAAATTATAAAGAGATTGTCACAAACATTAAGAGCTTGGTACCAAGAATGACGTTACAGTAATTTCCCACGGCATTAAGGTTTAAAATCTCGTGAACAATCGCACGATAAAATGGTGAAAATAGCGTTTTTTGGGGTTAATTTTGCGTCTATCAAAAAACTTTTACGGTTATTTCCTAGATTTTAATGCATATTATCATTACAAAAAAAAATCACTCCGCAGCTTTTGGGAAACGAGTTTCCATCTTTCAGAAAAAAAGATCAGAGGTGTTTTTCACATTTTTTTTTTTTTTGAGAAATCTATACAAGGTATAAAATATCTTTTACGGTTATTCCCTAGATTCAATGCATCTACCCTATTTTGTTCCAAAGAATATTTAGAAACGGTTGTCGAGATATAAGGTCTCCCGTTTTTAGAAATTGTTGAAATGTCGGTATGCACACTCTTAAGGCAAAGTGTCCGCCATGTTTCTTTATAACTTGTCTCATCATTTGTATATTTGATACAACGTGTGGGATGTACCTACCCCCTACCCCACCTGCCACTTACTTTTATGTTATCAAACTTTCGATAAAGTATGAGCATTGAGCGTCATACTGATAAATGGGCGTCGTCAGGAGGGGGTTGGTGCCCCCCCCCCCCAGGAATAGGGTAAATACATTTTCATACTAAATGTTTAAACTGCACGAAAAATCATATTATTACTACACATTTTTCCATCATATCAAAAAATTTCTAAAATTAGTATGAAAATCCCTTAAAAAACCATGCTATTTTTCAATGCTACACCTTTTATAAGAAAATAAGCCAATCTACTTACATTACGACCTTCTGTATTTTGTCTCACAAAAAAAAATATCTCTGAATTTCTTTTCGAAAGACAGCAACTTTTTTCTCGAAAGTCGCAAAGAAATAAATATTTTTCGTATTGTAATTAATATTAATATTAATATTACAATACGAAAAATACTCTTAGATTTTGATCAACCCTTATAAGTAAAAAAACAATTCTTAATAGTATCTAATGCGATTAGATCATGCGATTGTTCATACGATTTCGACACTTAATAATAAATAGAAGGAACTAATATTTTGTCTTGTTTCAGGTTCTGGAAGCCAAGCAGTTTGTTTTAAATGTCTTCAGCTCCATGCTCCCCGCCCTGGTGACGTACCTGTGCGGCTTCTATCTGCTGCTCCACTCTTGGCTCAACGCCACTTCGGAGATCTTAACGTTCGCAGACAGGCAGTTCTACATGGACTGGTGGAACCAATGGAGCTACGCTGCCTTTTATAGAATCTGGAATATGGTGGTGCACGATTGGCTCTACACTTACATCTACATGGACATCTTGGCCTTCTCAGGGAACAGGCTGATGGGGACATTGTGTGTCTTCGCAGTGTCAGCCATCTTCCATGAGATCATATTGAGTTTTGCCTTTGGCTTCTTTTACCCCGTCCTCCTTATCATGTTTGGTGTATTTGGAGTTCTGTTGGTCTTCCTAACTAAGCACTTGAACAAAGCTGTGGGCAACATCTTCATGTGGTGGTCCCTGGCTGTGGGTAACGGCTTGCTGTGGAGTCTGTACGGCATGGAATACTTCGCACGCATAAACTGTCCGCAGACCCACGAGGGTCTCGTAGACCTCATGATCCCACGCTCGTGGACCTGTCACCAGATCTCTTTACACCCTGACTGGAAGTTCCAAAACCCTTTAGAGTCTTAACACAATTATAATATAGTCAATATAAGAAAGGTATATAAATTGTAGAATATATTTTGTAGATTTTTTTATTTTTATACATGAAATTTACAATTAGGTAATTGGCTTGACTTAGCTGCGGAATTAAAATGTCTCTGGAGATTAACACATAGAAGTATCAACCCTTTTAGAGTTATCGTCGTGAAATACTGTGTATTTCCTAAATGAAATTATTGAGAACTATATTTAAGGCTTCATTGTAAAATGCTACAATAGACATTATGGGGCATTTTTTAAAGAAATTTGATGTGTATTAGGAAAATTACCAATTTTTTTTACAAAAAACATGTTTATTAACAAATTTTCCCTATATTCTAATGAAAAGACCACAAATTAAGATATTTATCAATTCTTTAATGTGGTTTTTAGTTTGTTTTGTCAAAATCGAGTCAGTAGTCTGAGAGATATTGTCAAAATACCTAAATGAGAAATTTTCACAAGGCTTCTCCAAAAGAGATAGGAGCCACCTATCGTTATTTTTCATACAAAATTTGTGCTAGGTGGCTCCTATCTCCGCTATTCCTCACCTAAAAGTTAGTGAAATCCAGTATAAGTTAACCAGAACATGTTAATATTATATGTTACATTTACATAGGTGAAGTTATTTATAAAATGTTGTATGTGTTTATTAATTATATATGTACCTAGATTTAATATGTATGTTTCCCATTATTATATTATATTAATTAAGTCCATAAGTTACCAGTGAGTACAGGTACCTACCTGACCCTCTCATTAAGGTGCTCTTACACGAGCAATGATTGCGGCAACTCGTACAACTCGTATTGATTAACATTATTTCGGAATATTTCGGCGATATTTAAAGCGAGACAACGATATTGCGTGCAAAACGAGAAACAGAATCATCACGATGTCGGCGACGCGAATCGACACCAATCGGTTTGGACATTTCTCGTTTGCACGCAATATCGTTGTCTCGCTTTAAATATTGCCGAAATAATTGCTATAATTTGAGATTGCTAAGTGCAAACTTACTTTGCACTTTCGCAGTATTTTTATGTTGTTCTGTTTTATATCTGTACTGTTTTGCGATTTTTATTTACTGTTTCTTTTCCATACTGTATATTACACTGTTTTAATTGTAATTATTCTGTCTGTTGTTGCTGTGTATTGTTTGGCTGTGTACCTTTACTGTATTGATATTTTTATCTTTTTGTTTTGTAAACTTTTCAAAGGCCTTATAGGGGGGCATCCATATTGCCCCTGTGGAGGGGTATAGTGTCTATCGCCCACATCACCAGTGAGTGTCCACTCACCAAGTTCAGCGGTTCCATGGAGGACATACACAACCTGTATCCTGGAGCTCTTCAATACCTGAGCTCCCACGATCTTAAACTCTGACTCTGCCTTCTTAGCGTCAAGCGATATATATACAGGCCTTAAGGCCGTTAAAACAATAAATATATAATGTTAATCAATACGATTTGTACAAGTTGCCGCAATTACTCCTCGTGTAAGAGCACCTTAACGACACTAACAATGTTATCTAATGTTATAATATCGGTATTCGATATATTGTAGTACCTATTAATTATGTATCGATTCACCTTCCATCCCTTTATGTAGTCCTCCTGTAATTATTATTTTAACATAACTAACTTTATACAAATATTACATGAAGAGGTTATAATGTCAAAGCAAATGTTATAATGTATTTATAGAAGAGAGAGGATGTCTATGTAATGCCTTACTTGTCAATATATTATTTAGGAAATACATGTACTAGGGGAACCTGGCCTAATATGGGGTACCATAAGGCAAAATAGTATGCTGTACGATAAGTTGAAAATATTTATTTAACAATAATAATACAGTGACAAGTAGTTATCTCAACAGATACACAGCAAAGGATAGACCATCGGCTGGCTTAATGTGATCAGATCACTTTACACTTAAGTAACATTCACCAATTCCAGTCCATCCATCTGCCGCGGCCAGGAATCGAACCCTTCCACCCTTCGAGCAAAGGATGGAAGGTCCATCCTTTGCTGTATATCTGTTGAGATAACTACTTGTTATATTCAACTACGACATGTAGAAAATTCCGATGTTCTCACAAAAACATAAATTGTGTATTTCAAAATTAATACAGTGACATAATAAAAAATAAATAAAAAGTCTAGTTATTAAAATAGTAAAATATAAAAATGGATGTTTTCAAATATCTACATGTGTCATTTAGCCAAGTTCACTGGGGTAAAATGATATACGTATGTCAATTATACTCCCTACTTATTTTTGCACAGATCACAAATATACATGTTTGGCATACATTAATCTAGTAGATCTGTCATTTTACCATCTTTGTAGTTGTTAAATTATAATTACATAAGAACATATACCACGCTTTTGGTTTCACAAAATTTACTTTGTTTTGTTGCAAAAACAATATTTTCCGAATAACTTTTCGCCATCACGCAGTATAACTTCATACAGTTCGACAGAGTTACATTTCTACAAAAACGCAAAATTACCCTTTGTCAAATCTTTATTTTCTGAGAAACACGCATTATGTCGTTTACCCTAGTATGTCATATTAGGCCAGGTTCCCCTACATCACATTACGTCATGTAGTGGATTCTCTAAATTTAATATAAATAAATAAGTAGTTAATTACATATTGTGTTTTATATAGTAAAATAATTTAAATGCTATACATAGTCTTTTATTTTATTAAGCCCCCCCGCGCACTAGGCAGCCTGGCTGCCTAGTGCGCGGAGAGTCTTATTCTATATTCTTGTATATAAACAATCTTGTCTGTGTACTTTGATTTTCACATGGATTTGAATTTTGAATGGAAAACGGATGTTGTGACTAAAATGAAAGTGAACAAACTTATTGATTGGGTCGTATAGAAAGAATGAGTAAGGAGACGAGAGGATTACGTCAGGAGATTTACCTATAGGTATACTAGGTATATAATACAAGTAAGGACGCGTGGGCAGGTAGGTACCTGTGTATATAATCTTAAAGAAGGGACATGTTTTGAATAAAAATAGAATAGCATCAGAACCTTACATTTGATTTCTCATGGGTGATGAGAGGAGGGGGGGTGGGGGGGTGGAATCCTTTCCCTTCCTCCCCCTTATTTAAAAGGTAAAGGTGTTTGGTTTATAAAGGTGTTTACAGATCCCTACTCTCCTTAAATTATGGTCTCCTCTCCATATTATAATAATGTATGTATACCTACTCGTATATAATATAGTCTGGTGCGTATAGCCCCCCCCCCCCCCCCACACCACTCCGCACTCTGCCTGCAAACTACAGACTTATGCATACATACCTGGAGAATATTTTTATGTGGATATTTCAATCTTCTCTAATATATGTACTACTACACCATCACGGTACAACCTAATAACAGGGTAACTTCTTCTTCTTTCTCTTTTCAGCCCCTTTCCCTCCATTGCTGGATACAGGCCTCATTCTGTCTTTTCCACAATTCTCTGTTTTGGGCACTCTGCCTCCACCCATGTCCCACCGACTCGATGATATCACCTCCTTTGTAGTCTCCCTACACTTCGTTTATTTTCGTATAAGTACTCTGGGGGTCCATCTACTGTCCTTTTGTCTTGCCACATGATCCACCCACTGCCATTTCAGTGTCCCTACTAACCTCTTCACAATGTCTGAGACCTTTGACCGTCGTCTTATATCTTCATTTCTTATCCGGTCTCTCAAGGATACACCTATCTTTCGTCTCTCCATTGCTCGTTGAGTGCATTTCAGTTTGTGGACACTCCTGGCAGTGACAGACATGGTTTCAAGACCTATGTTGTCACGGACAAAATACAGGAATTGTATACTCAGGCTTTCAGATTATCTGGGACTTCCTTAACGGGGTAACGCTGTGTGGTGATTTAGCATGTGTAGGTACGTCTATATGCAACATAGTTGTATAAAATATACCTAAATATAAGTTGGCCATCACTTAGTAGAATAGAAAATCCTATGCTTAGTAAAAATAATAATTTACCATAAGAATGTGTGAAGGTACGTACAATAATAACGTGTAAGAATGGAAAAGTCTGGCGATCTGTTCAGTCTCCGCCTACCCTGCAAACCACGTCATTTTTGACGGGTCACAGCTGGTAGTTACGTCAATGTTTTCAACTATTAAACAAAAGTTATATACGAAAACACGTTCATGAAATGCGTGGAGAAAAATAAGGAAAAATCTTCACCTTTTAATATGAATATTATATGTTCTCCCTGCCTCCCCTGATAGGAATACAATACATTCCTGATTCCTATATGAAGTTATAATATTCTTTGTTCCTCTCAACAAGCAACTAAAGTTCCATAACATAAATTATTAAGTATTTTGGAGTGAAGCCCCGCTTATGAATAATGGAATATAAGTCGCACTTCACTAAACTAAACTTTATACGAGGATATTCAGTGGCGTGCTGCTGAAATTCTAACAACCGACTCGCACTATGAACACCCCCCCCCCCCGTGCCCTCATATTCAATTACGACTTTACGGAACATAATATGCATTTGTAGATTTGGTTTTTCGGGTTAATAGTGTAGTGATCAGGTGCTCCGACGTTTCGGCGAACTTACTGCCGCTTTGGTCACGGATTGTGATGTGGTGAGTGAAGTGTGAAGACTACACCTGCTCTCGCTGCGAATGTTAATTATTCACAGTTCACTCATACACACAACATCACAATCCGTGACCGAGGCGGCAGTAAGTTCGCCGAAACGTCGGAGCATCTGATCACTACACTTCTAACCCGAAAAACCAAACCTACATATGGATCATCGTGAAAACCTGCAACAACTATTATAATATGCATTTGATAGTTAGGCAGATAGGGTGGGAGGGGGAGTGGCAAAACAGATGTAGCATTAAAGAGGTGAATAGCGCCGCAGGCGAATTTTTTTTTTTGTGAATCTGATTGTCATGCTGTAATAGGTTATATTGTATGAAGGAAGATATCGTGTAAGTAGCGCCGTAGTCGAAATTTTTGTCACAATACATAAATATTAAATAAGCATGCAAAAATGGTAGCGATATAAATCTAGTTTATTTTTCAGGAAATAAAATAATACTTAGGTAGGTTAGGCAACACAGACCTAATTAGCGCCGCAGACAAATTTCTTTTATAAAACAATTCTAATTTAATGGTTTCACAGAACAATTTTAGAAAATTCATGCTATGGTGACAAAACGGTGTGGTAATGATATAATTTTTATCGTTATTTTATTTTTTTCCGTATTTTAAGAACCGTTTCCCGCGAGCCGGTGTGAAACCATAGCAGCACGTCACTGAGAACCTATAATATTATATGCTGAGAGGAATGTAGAGGTGCAAAAAATATCAACCAAAAGTACTCCATATTATACCACTTCATACAGAGTATAGATACAATTACATTGTACTAGCCGGTACCCGAGAAAATTCACGTTTACTGTTAAATAAAATGCCGATTGACGTAAAGTAACAACAATGTACAAAAATATTTAATGTACTTCTATAATAATGAACGAAGAATCTTCTTCAAAGGAGATGAAAACTCTCACATCCATAGCCGGTAGAACCCTCAGAGACAGAATTAGAAACTCTTGTTATAAGAGAAACTTGCGAAGCTGAGGATATCGTGCGGTGGAGCCGGAAGAGGAGGCGGTTCTGGCGAGACTATGTTAATAGGATGGACGGAACAAGACTCGCCCACGTTGCTGCGAATGAAATCCCCATAGATCAAAGGCTGCCAGAAAGACCGTCAAAAAATGGAGAGATAGCTGGTCTTCCACACCCCAAGAAGGAGCACTAAACGCCGAACCAAACAGATCCCAGATCTAACATAAGCGGAAGAAGATGTATGTTTTTCGACATTTATTCTGTAAAATGTTTCCACCATTTGTTGTAGATTACCTAGACACGCAACGTTTAAAGTTTGAATGTTTTTCTATTTTAGGTACAAAAAATTGTGTCGTTCTGTTTTAAAAGTGATACTTGTATGAAATTTTATGATTCTCTAGGAAACTAGTATATCAGAACGAAAAGACACTTGCATTTTATTATATTGGATTGTTTACTTAAGGGTGGAGGGGGTGAGGGGGGTACAATTCTGTGGCCCTAACATTATGAATTCTGTATCAGACACAATATGACATCGCCCTGGGACCAGGCAGAGAGGAGAATGCGTTACACTCTCCACTTTCCAAATTATATACCTATTCAAAAGATTATTATACAAAAGCTTTCAACACATCTAAAAAAAGGAGGTGTCGTTATTAATTATGTTAATAACGACACCACCAATAATTACGTTTACAGTGTCTTGTTGTCTTACAACAATAATAGACGTATTCAACAAACAAAATTGATAATAACTTTAACACTTGTGCGACCAAACAACCATTATAAAAAGAAGAATAGTTAAAAAAAAAAAAGACGTGATGGGGATTGACCCTCACGCATACATTGAGCGGGCCAGGACCGATGTCCAGGGCCTCTTGAGAACTCTAGAAGAAAATCAAATAAAAATAACAAAAGAAATACAAATAAAATTAGTGACAATAACAAACAAATTCTTAGAACAAATATCTCACGTGGCAATAGATGTCACAAAAATATTAGAAAAAGACAAACAAAACACAGAACTGATTAAAGAACTGAAGGAAGAGCGTGAAAAACTACTGGCTGAAAATGGAAAACTGAAGGAAATGAATAAACCCAATGCACAGCAGACGTATGCTATGGTTACCAAGAACGAAACAAAACTGGGACCCCGCGATCCCAAACCGTCATACAAGATTCTTGTAAATAGTAATAAAGAAGGAGAGGACATAAAACTAAATATACAAAGGAACATCAAAATATCTAAGCTAGGGATTGGAGTCGAATATATGAAAACTATATCTAAAAACAGACTAATAATGTCATGCTCAAAGAGAGAAGACGCAAATAAGCTCTTAACCGAAATAAACAAATCCGCAAAAGAATTAGAAGCTAAGGAAATATTAAGAAAGAACCCATGCATGATTTTCAAAGGGATCGAAATGGAGTATACAAAAAATGAATTCATGGAAGACATAATACTACAGAACGAAGAGATTAAATACTTAACGGAGAAAGAAAAAAATCATTTCAATCTGAAAAGTGAAATTAAAACAAGAAGAAATACGAAATGTTTTGTAGTAGAAACTTCACCAAAAATGAGGAATTTACTTCTAAAAAAAGAGAGGTTAAATTTAGGATTCTGCAAAATTAAAGTGGAGGATTGCAATCCACTGATGCAGTGCTATCACTGCCTAGGATACGGGCACACCCAAAAAAGATGTGCCAACATAATGAACAAGCCAACATGTGGTCATTGTGCGGAAGATCATCCGACCGAAAAATGCGGAAAAAAAAACAGCAATGCCGAAATGCGCAAACTGCACCGAAAGGAACCTAAAGTATAAAACGGAATATGAAGTAAACCACACAGCAACCAGCAATGATTGCAAAATAAGAAAACAAATGATGCATAGAGCAAGACAAGCCATCAACTATCAAGAATAAAAATGGAAGATTACATTAATAGAAATGTAGATGAATTATTTGAAACTTATGAAAGGGAGTGTGTGAGTGTCGAGGACTGCAATAGTGTACTGTCAAGCTGTAAGTCAAATTTTAGCATATTACAAATGAACATTCGTAGTGTTGGAAAGAATTTTGATAAATTCTTGCTGTATTTGAATAGTCTGGTGATGAAGCCGGTTGCAATAGTGTTAACGGAGACACATTCAAACGGTAGAACTGATTTTAGTATACCTCATTATAGAGAATGTATTGTAACAAATAAATATATTAATTCTTTTTCGGGCGTCATCGTATTTATACTAAATGAATTTAATATTGTAAAAGCACAGGAAGTGGATCTGGAATTAGCCAATTGCTTGGAAATAATTGTTTCAAATAATAGCAGCTTCGAATGCCAGATAGTTGCTATTTACAGAACCCATTTTAGTAATGTAGTGCATTTTATAGAAAAATTGGAGAGCGTTTTAAAACT
Organism: Ceraclea dissimilis; assembly: GCA_963576895.1. NCBI lineage: Eukaryota > Metazoa > Arthropoda > Insecta > Trichoptera > Leptoceridae > Ceraclea > Ceraclea dissimilis. The sequence continues at coordinate 132,772 of OY756365.1, forward strand.
GACTAGAAAATACTTATCCGTAATAATCGGAGATATAAATATAGATTTATCCGAGAATTGTAAAATGACAAATATAAAAGATGAATATATAAATCTACTAACACAGTATAATTTCAAATCCCTAATAAACAAATACACGAGGGTAGTACCTCATCAGAAACCATCTTGTATTGATCATATTTGGTGTAACACGAATGAAATAAACAGACTAGTTCCTATAATATGGAAAACAGATATAACAGACCACTATACTTGCATGATGCTGCGTACGGGCAATGAGCCCATACGAAATAAAAATAAGGCCGACCTTGTATCTAGGCGAATAAACTACGATCTACTTAAGGAAAAATTGTCAGGGAGAGGCTGGGAAGATGTCTTCAGATTGGAGGACAGCGACTCATGCGCCGCGTTATTTGAAAGTATATTATCCGAACACATACAGTCTTGCACACACACAACTCGTCTGGATATAAAATCTAAACATAAATTTCTTAAACCATGGGTTACCAGGGGATTGCTAATATCGATAAGAAAAAAGCAAGAAATATTCAAGCAAACCAAGAAATATCCCGGTAATACTTCACTTAAAAAGTACTATATCCTGTACAGAAATAAATTAACTAAGTTGATACATTGCACTAAAGAAGCATATTACAAAAATAAAATAAATCAAAGTGAAGGTAATCTAAAACAAGTGTGGTGTATTATAAACGAAATTATTGACAAAAAAAGTAAAAATAAAAATAGTATATCAGTAATAGAACATGAAGGAAGAGCAACCGATCTCGACATTGAACCGGTGACGGGAGCGAATCTATTCGGCGAATATTTTGTGAGTGTCGGTGAGACTATGGCTTCTGCGATCTCGTCCCAACGAACCGATGACCGAACTAGGTACGTAACAGGTGGGAGACCCCCACAAGGTGAGATGAGAGGTTTCGAACCAACAACGGAAATAGAAGTTAAAAAAGTTATCACAGAAATGAGGGGAGGCACCGCGCCAGGATTTGATTCGATTACGGCTGAATTATTAAAATCATTAAAAGATGTTTTATCTAAGCCTATCGCGCACATAATTAACACAAGTATCTTGACTGGATGTTTTCCAAGCATTTACAAAAAAACAATTATCACGCCTATATTTAAATCGGGAGACTCGAAGCACATAAATAATTACAGGCCAATATCTCTAGTGTCAAATGTATCAAAAATATTCGAAAAAATAATCAAAAAGCAACTAGTTAAATATCTGCAGGAAAATCTAATACTGAATGAGAAACAATACGGCTTCAGGCCAGGAGTCGGCACGAACGATGCAATAGCCAAGGTGACTGGATTAATCATGGAGGCGCTGGATCAGGGGGACAAATGTTTGGGGATATTTATAGACCTAAGCAAGGCTTTCGACAGCATATCCCACTCGATATTGCTAGAAAAACTTAAATATATAGGAATTCAAGAAAAGGCACTGAATTGGTTTGTGACATATCTTAGAAATAGACCACAATATGTAAAAATTGGTGATAAGCTGGGTGAGGCGCATACGTCTCAGTACGGAATCCCGCAGGGCACGGTAATAGGGCCCATAATGTTTATAATATATGTCAATGACATGTTTAATCTGCATATAAATGGAAAAATTGTATCATATGCTGATGACACAGTGATAATTACGAGAGGCAAAGATATTACGGAACTGACGACATCATCTAACAACGACATAAACCAAATGAAGAAATGGTTTGATGCTAATCTCCTTTCCCTTAACGCGGACAAAACCAATTTTGTCAAGTTCTCCTTAAAAAGTTTTCAAACAAATACGACAAACATCATAATAAAAGTGCACAATAGCACATGTGATAATGATAACCAAGGAGATTGTATCTGTAGGGAAATAAAAGAGACTAAACATATAAAATATTTAGGAATAACCATTGAAGAGAATATGAGCTGGAAAAAACAAATAGATATAATCATGAAAAGAATTAGAAAATTAATATATATTTTTCTGAAACTGCGAAACATCCTGAACATAAAAATAATAAAGAAGGTGTACTATGCTTTCGTGCAGTCTATCCTTCAGTACGGAATAATTGGATGGGGAGGTGCATATCAGACAAATCTCTTACCGGTAACAATTTTACAAAAATTAATAATCAAAATTATAATGAAAAAACCGAGAATTTACCCAACGGATTCCCTGTTTAAAATTTTCCCTGTGCCTAGGTTTCATGATATATACCTGAAAAATGCATTAATACAGGTACATAAAGAAATTGTATTAAAAGCTGCAGATAACTCTGGTGTTTACATGAGTATGCCGAGGTCAACAACTAAATTGAAAATACCTAAATGCAGAACCTCGGCTGCTCAGAATCACTATATGTACAGGGGAATAAAAATGTATAACAATCTGCCTCAAAAAATTAGAATTATTAAAGAAAAAAATAAATTTAAAAGTTGCATAAAGAAATATATTGATAATAAGTACGGTCAGAACCGAACCGATTGAGATACGCGGTGTGTTGTAATGTAATTGTGGTTGAATGTTGGATAGTGTATGTATAGTGCATACTGCATATATATGTATAATATTGATATAATGAATAAGTTTTGTCACAATTTTGTATCAGCGGTGTAGCTGTAAATAAATTTGGGTACCTGGGTACGTATGTCTTTGCATCATCGTGTTATATTGTGTATTGTATTTAGTTATTAATGTAATTGTTTGGTTGATACCTACTGTGTGGGTTATGATGTAATAATATTATAATATTTCAAACCCTGTTAATTACGGGATACTCCTCCCCCTTAACACAAGTTTTACTTTATAAGGGGGGGAAAAACGTTATTATATGTATTTTTAAGATCTGTATCCTCAAACACAAATTTAATCTGTCTATTTATTGTAATAACACATGTTTTGAATAAATAAATAAAAAAAAATAAGGCTCACGATCCAACTATGACGTCACTGTCGTTTCCCACGGCATTAAGGTTCAAAATCGCTTGAACAATCGCATCATAAAATGGTAAAAATAGAGTTTTTCCATTCATTGGGGTTAATTTTGCTTCAATCAAAAAACTTTTTCGGTTATTCCCTAGAGTTTATTGCATATTATCAATACAAAAAAAAAACGAATTCTCCCCGACTTTCGTAAAATGAGTTTCTATCTTTCGGGAAAAAAAACGGAGGCGTTTTTCACATTTTTTTCAGAGAAATCTGTAATAGATACAAAAAAAATTTTTACAGTCATTCCCTACATAAAGGTTCAGTGTATCTACTCTATTTTTTCCAAAACACATTTAGTAAGGTTGTCGAGATCTAAGGTCTCCCGTTTTTAGAAATTCATGAAATGTCAATATGCATACTCTTAAAATGAATTGGATTTTTGGCGAATTTGGCATTTTTTCAAATTAAGCTGGACGAGAGTATTTGGTGTAAAAAAAAAAAACCAACATGTTTCGGTGTGGAAAGAGAGGGGGTTATTATTTATAGAGTAACAATATGGGGACCTATCCAATTCAATGTAATTACGTTCTATACAAATTCTATGTATTTTTCATCCAGATTCATTAAAAATTTTAAGGGATTTTTTTTTATAATGTTTTGTACTTATATCATTTGAAAGAGCATAAACCAGAGAAGTTTTTTCCAGATTCCTGAATCTTAAGGCGATTTCTTTCATAACGAAAGTCTCATTGTTTTTGTTTTTTCTAATGGGTTTTTCTCCGGGAAGTAGGTACCTATCAGTGGCGAAGGATGGATTTCTGCAGAAGGAAAGCCGGGGCTAACATTTCTTATGGAATTACGTCAGATTAGACACTATTATACCGATATTTTTTTCCAAAAGGTACCTCGATGGGAATCGTGTTCTTAGGTAGCTTTGCGCCTGGTACCTATATATATAATGTTTTGATAAGATTGATATGTAGGTAGGTTTTTGTTTTGAAATAAAATCAATATTAGATTGTATTGTGTTGTACTCTGTGACTCTCTATTGATGACAGGTTCTTATATCAGAATATATTTTATTCATACACTAGTGTTTAGTGGCCTGTTGCTAAACGATGAAACAGATATGATGATTCATTTTTGTTTTGATTTTTTTATTATTTGTACTAATATTTTTATGTAGCGTAGGTATTAGTTGTATTTTTAACTTTGTTTTACCGGTGCTTAAACAAAAAGTATGGAATCTCTCTGCCGTTTATTTTATTTTATTACGGGTAAAGGTTTTGTGATTAAAAAGTCCCCAACCATTAATATTCTCCTGAAATTCTCTCAATATAAATGGACAAGCCATTACTACTAATTGGGGACCCAAGTGACCGATAGACCACGGCCTCCAAGCCCGAATAAATCATCCAATATAATAAATCATATGATGCCTCCAGCCGTGGAAGCCTTCGCACTTATCCTATAATGGTAGTAATAATTTATTCCTATATTTCAAAATTAAAACTGTTCCGAATTCTGTCCCTTCTTCTTTCTCAGCCATTTTAATTCCAGTGCTGGACATAGGCCTCCCCTTGTACTTTCCACAGATCTCTATCCTGGGCATGCTGCATCCACTTGCTTTTCGCCTCACATCGTCAGACCATCTTGCCTTAAGCCTTCCTACGTTCCTTTGCTTGTTCTAGGTTGCCACTCGAGAATCTTTTTGTTCCATCTAGAATCTGAGCGTCTGGCAACGTTTCCGGCCCAACTCCATTTTAAGGCAGCCGCTCGTTTTACCATGTAGGTGACCTTGGATTTCTATCGTATCCATTCATTTGTTCATCCCTCACGCCACGTCCCTTGCAGGGTAGGCAGAGAGCACAGAGCGCCAGACAGCCCAATCCTTGCACACATTCCTAGCCTCCGTCACAATCATGCAATCTGTCATACACGCTCTCCGATTCCTTTTACTCAAAACGCGTCCATCCTTGAGGATCTGGTCGACATGATCGAACCAGCTCTCAACAAAATACCAAGAATTCTCCTCTCCAAGGCTCTTTGTGTTACCAGCAGTTTTTGCGTGCTGTTCCATCACCCCATCTACAGAGTATTGTAACAACAAGACATAAGCTAAGCATTTTATGATTATTGGATGGATGTTCCAGTAATATTGACTTAGTAAATAAATAGTTATTATGGTAATCATATGATTTAGACATTGCGTGACTATAAAAGATTACTAAAATAAAGATATATCTAATATAATATAGTTAGTAGTAAACATTAACTATACAGGGTGGGATCAGATTCTGTGTTTTTTTTTACTCAACTTAATGACTGTTGACCATATAGTAGAGAGGTGTCCTGACAAGAAGTTTGTAGGGGTTCTTGAGGACATCCATAAGATGACGCCAAGGGCAGTAGATTACTTGCAGAATATAGACTCCAAGATAACTTGTACAATGGTCGTGTGCATACGAAAGAAGAACAAGAAGAAGAATGAGAACTCTTTCAGGCTTCATTCTCATGGACATATTATGGGCCGATTTTTATAAAAAAATGATATTTAATTTTAAAAATTACCAACTTCTTTAATTCAGAAAAAGTTTGGTAACAAAATTTTCATTACATACTCATTAGAAAAAAAGTCACAAATAAAGATATTTATCGCAAACCTGAATTGTTTGCTATTTTTTTTTTAGTTTGTTTCATCAAAATCGAGCCAGTAGTTTGAGAGATAAAAGCTTAAATGACAAATTTTCATACTCTTCAATTTTCAAAAGGCCATAACTGCAGAATGGTTGATTTTTGGACATGCATCCCCTAATTTTTTTTTCATATTATTTTATCCTCTATCACTTCCCTAAAGTATCTGACATACTGAACCAATTACCCTGTATTACAGTGAGTAACGTACATATCTATTAAGAAGGCACATATGTTGTATAGAATGCAGCTAAATTACTTTTCATTTCTCCATCAGATCTGCGTGTCATGATCCAAGGTATTGTACCCACCCAGGTACTCTCCTAACTCCCTTACTTAGTTAGATAATCCTTCCACGATCCGCAAAATTAATAATCACTGAGGTGGCGGGATAAAGAAACTGCGTAGTATATTTTGCCTGGAGCTGCAGGTGAAACATTGTTGAATGTATACTAAAACCGTGACTTTGAAAGCCTTTTTTCTGGTGCAAGTAACAGTGTAATCACACGCAAGTCCGTAGACGAAGTTACAGTAGTATTAGTGAGCGTACAATGGAGAGACCCGCATACAGACGCATTCATTGATGAAAACAAAGCCCCAAGTACGCTAGGCAGGTATAATCACAGGGTAGTCCAAAAAAACGTCCTAATATTAAGATCCCACTTTTGCAGGACGATGAGATATACATTGATGATAATGAGTAGCATATTTCCAAACACATTTTTTTCTTAATACTAGCTGTAACCCGTCATAAATGAAGTAGGTACTTTTTGTTTTGTTCAATGCTCTTTTCTTTACTTATTACGGCTTTGCACCCGATTTACGGGTGATGCTGCGTTCAATGCTCACTTAAGCGAATTAAATAAGAGTCATTTTATAGATGAGAGTTTATGAAATTACTCTGATCTCTCTGCTTACCCCGCCAGGAATGCAACGCTGGCCTGTAAATAGATGTTACAAAGAAAATATAAGATCACATTACATATTTAAGGATGAAAAAAAAAAGAATTAAATATCAATGCAACTTTTTGACCATCCTATACGTACGTTTAACTAACATTACAAAAAAGGCTTTCAAAGACACGGCTGGACTATAACTAGAGATATTGCATTCGCATCTTTTCTGATGTCAGATTGCACGTTTCGACTAAAGAGTACGCATTTCAAAAATTTCTAAAAACGGGGATCATGATGATGATGAAGGTCTCCCGTTTTTAGAATTTAGGATTAGATAGAATTAGATAGATAATTAGTTAGAAATAATTAGATAGATAGAATTAGTTTTTACAATAAAAGCGAATTAAAAACGGGAGGCCTTAGATCTCGACAACCTTACTAAATATGCTTTGGAAAAAAAATGGATAGAAAAATAGGGTAACTCAAAGGTTGACGTTTTTGGATCTAATCTAATTTTTTCATTTATTTGTTTTTATTAAGGCGCTCGACCCAACTATGAAGGTTCATAATCGCATGAATAATGATAAAATGGAAAAAATGCTATTTTTTCCATTTTGTAGAGTTAGTTTCGCTTCAATTGAAAAAAAATTACGGTCATTCCCTAAATTTTAAAGCATATTATCAATACAAAAAAAAATCACCGCGGCTTTCGGGAAACGAGTTTCTGTCTTTCGGAAAAAAGTTGAGAGGTGTTTTTCACTTTTTTTTTGACAAATCTATGCAAGATATAAAAAACCTTTTACGGTCATTCCCTAGATAAAGGTTCAATGTATCTACTCTATTTTATTTTCGAAGCATATTTAGTACCGTCTGTCTCGACTCTAAGGATCTCGATCCTAAGGTCTCCTGTTTTTAGAAATTTTTGAAATGTCAATATGCAAACTTTTAAAATATGTTTTTTAGCGATTAGGTACTTATTTTATTACATTCAGTTTACAATAAATCTGTGCTTATATGTGTAGGGGAGGAGTATATACAGTATACATGCGTACGTGAATGTGTGTGTCGGTGTATAATTATTGAAAACTTTTTAACAAACCATACATAATACAAAAGTTAATACGCAGATAGTACATATACTATATACTTATACATATGTAGCAAAATATAATCGATCAATACATTTCATAATACATAATATATTACTACATGTAGCAGGCTTACCTACCTGCTCCCACAATATATTCCACGAGGTACGCAGAGAGTTACATTATTGTAATTATTCAAAATTTCAGACCGACGCCGACGGCAGGTACTTGATGGAAGTCCATTTTCAAATGTAAAAATGATTAATCTACCTATTTTTTTTCGACATTTATAGCTAGGGACCCAACAATGATGTCACGGTCATTTGGGTTAAAAATTATGCAATCATGCGATTAAATGTTAAAAATAGCGTATTTTTACTTTTGGGGGTTATTTTCGCTGCATTCAAAAAAACTATAACGGTCATTCCCTAGGTTTTGGTGGATATTCGGGAAACGCGTTGCAATCATTCGGGGAAAAAAGATCAGAGATGTTTTTCGCATTTTTTTTTAGAAATCTATGCCACTTTTATTGTTATTGCCTAATGCCTAGATAAAGGTTCAATGTATCTACCCTATTTTTTTCCAAAGCATATATTTAGTAAGGTTGTTGAGATCCAAGGTCTCCCGTTTATTGATTTTTTGAAATTGTCTATATGCCTACTCTTAAAGAGTTGCAAACACAAAAATGATTAATAATAACTAGAACTTTATGCCCAGCGGGCCTGTGCCTGAATTTTAGATTTGATGGAACCACTATTGCATATCTACAGGTTGCTTTGTAATTACAATTGCAGAAATTGCCATTTGGCAATAAGCCCGCCCTTTGTGTGTTTTTATGTATGCAAAAATCGTATCGCTAAGTTAAAATGACAATGGGCAGGAAACGTTGCGATACAGGGAAATAAAGAGATGGACACACAGAAATCCTAGAATCCTAACATAGCAACCATAGGAGAACAGAAGACCTGTAGAACGAACCCAAAAAAGATGGGTAGATGATGTAGTCCCAGTCGCAGGAAGAAACTAGTTGAGCAAAGCTCAAAGTAGAAAAAATTGGAAAACGTTAGAAGAGGCCTATATCCAGCAGTGGAGGGACGGCTGAGAAAGAAGAAGAATAAAGAATATTTTTTTTTATTTCATTATTATTTAAGTACTTTCCAAAAAACAACGTCAGTTACGATTCTTTTTTCGGATACGTGAGATAAATCCACACCTGTATAAATATTGTGTAGGGCCACAGTACCAGATTTATGTATACAGGCAGTTTTCAAAATCTAAACAAAACAGTAACTTTATATACTTACCTAGATAAATCCTCTTCTTTTTCCTTCATTATTTCTTGAGTAAATACCTACCCATCAGTTAGTACTGGAGGTTCCCTGTAGGCTGTGGGTATATGCTTTAATATAAAACCCATTTAATACATAGGATAATTGGAAAAAGTAAATGCTTCTTTACAAAACACATCCAGCCCGGCTTTAAGATCAGAGGAATTTATTATACGAGGGATATCTAGAAAGTAAGAGTACCTACTGACTTAGTAGATAATAATTCTTCTTTGAAAAAAGATATTTGAAATAAAAATATAGGGTCAATTATTTTTCCACGTGATCACCATCCCATTAGATGCAGGTTGTGAGGTGTAACAGAGCTTTTTGAAGCTCTCCTCCAAAAAATATCCCGCCATCTCCTTCTTCAACCCCTCGTCGACTGGAAAAGTTTTTTCACCCATGGAAGTCTTCAGAGAGGCGAATAGATGAATATGTGAATGAACAAAGTCAGGGAAAAACGCACGGAATGAGTGTCTTGGTGTTGAAAACCATGTGCGGGCGGTCCTCACAGGATGAGTTTTCGTGCTACAGAGGTCCGCCAGTACTCGTTGTATCCAGGAGGATTCCCACTACTACATAGAATTGCCAAACTTGAAAAAAAAAGATCCACACATCAGCCCGAGAGGACAACAGTACTCCTACTTTGTGGACGCCCCTAGTATAGGGCTGCCATAATTGTCGGACAGTCGGCCGGGACACCCCCCCCCCCCCAAAAAAAGTCTTGAAATAAACTATCAATATTCGTAGTCCAGTTCAATAGACGTGAAAATTGTTTCCTTAAAAATATGCCCAAAAATGGCGCCGCAAGCATTTTTTTTTTAGAAAAATTGATGAAATGATGAACTTGTTTTTCTTTCCATAGTATAGTAAATCTTGTTTAGTTATATAAAAAATAAGTAAGTAGTGAGATACCTACTGATGATATGAACGCAGAATATGTAAAACAAGAAAAAGTGAAACCGGCACCGCAGGCAATTTTTCTTATGAAAGAATTGATTGATTTTCGCAATAACTCTCCGGGAATCGTTTTATTGAGCAATTAATATTAAGAAATCCCTGACCGAGACAAATGACCCTCGGACCGGGACACAGACCTCAAAACCGGGACGTATGGCAGCCCTGCAATGAGATACGCAGTTAGTTTAATAATTATTATTAGTACTTTGTATACAACTTGGATGTATTGTGTGTAAACTGAGGAATATTATTAAACACAGGAAAATCATAAAAGTCATGTCGGCATTACATCAACAAGGCATATTTTATTTACTCGGCGAACTTTTTCAAAGTTTAGACGTTGGAACAGTTGAGTGACAGAATACAGAAATTCGCAGTCGGCACTAACATTAAAAATCACTTTCATAGAGTCCGTTGATACGCATCATCACTATACCCACTTTAAAAGGGATCGGAATACGATCTATGACGTCACGCGTCATTTTCAAGAGGTATTTTTCACATTTTTTTTTTTTTGAGAAATTTATATAATAAGTATATAAAAAATCTTTTACGGTCATTCACTAGATAAAGGTTCAATATATCTACCCTATTTTTTTTTCAAAGCATATTTAGTAAGCTAGTCGAGACCTGAGGTCTCCAAAATCTCTATTTTTTTTAATGTCAATATGCCTACCCTACCGTAGGGTAGCCCCGTGGAAGGTTTTTTAAACAATAACAAATAATACCTAAGCATTTTTCTCTCGTTGCTATCCCAACAGATACAGACACTAGGTACTATAGTACTTACTTATAGTATAACTCCTGTACCCAAGTCAAAGCGACTATCATAACTGCGCTATTAAACTTGGAAAATAATGATCATGTTTGAGGTCCTTTGGGTCATAGAAGGTATGCATATTTTAGAGATTTTAATGTCATGTAATTCCTGTTTCTGTATTCAGTATGTGGAGTACAGTTCTACAATACAACAGTACAACGTATAAAGAGGAACAGAGAATATAATTTTGTTAATGAAATTTAATTATTCCCAACGTACTTCAAAGGTTTCCTCTAACTACTCTAGTATACCAGATACTACCAGAGGAAATAAAACAGATCTCCCAATTGGTATTAGGTTATGCCGACACACATAACTTCACTCTCAGAGGATAATCATATTATATAACTAGTCTATAATACACTAACTCTTAGGCGTTTATATTCCTCTTTACATAATAATCAAATAGATTCTTTAAAAACATGTTTAATGATACTATTTAACCTACTGTTTAACCTACTATTTCGTTATTTAAATTTAAAGGCGTACGATTTTTGTCGGCCTGTACTATAAATTTGTGCATTATTGAATGATTTTGTTTAGTCATTACTGGCCGACAAAAATCGTACGCCTTTAAATTTAAATAACGAAATAGTAGGTCCGCGTAATATGAGCTTTTAGTAGGTTGGAGTAGGAAAGAAATTCACTCCAGACACCTCAATGATCTTAACCAGTCTCATGTTGACAAATTTGCGTCAAACAGATGGTTGATTATTGGGAATTTGTTTGGGGAGACTGAAGGGTTCATGCTAGCGATTCAGGATCAGGTAATTTTAACAAAAGTCTTAGTTTCTAGCAATATAATATTAGGTGCCTACTTAGTATTCATCCCTAGTCCTGATATCTGAACATCTGTCTGGCAGTTCAGACAAATCGATTAAGAAGGGCTTGAGTTGGACGAAGGATTTGTTGGTCCCAGCACTATAAGTTTCTATAAGGAGCTGAGCTGAAGTCTGTTGATGTTCAAATTAAAATGATTTATTTAATTAATAACTTTATTACGTAAGTAGCAACACAGCACTGTGTAGGGTAGGCAGAGTGGCTGTAATGTAATTACACAGCCTTAAAAGCTTTCGTAAAAGGTGCTCTTGCACGGGGAATTTTTCGAGCAATAATTATAATAAATAATAAACCCGTACAACTCTTATTGATCGCCATTCATTTATTTTGTTTTTATTTATTGAGCTGACAAAGGTACATAGTAGGTACATACAGTTGAATAAGAAATTATATATAAATTACAATTAATCCTCAAGGATGGACGCGTTTTGAGTAAAATAATCGGTGAGCGTGTATGACAGATTGCATGAATGCGACGAAAGCTAGGAGTGTGTGTAAGGATAGGGCTGTTTGGCGCTCTGTCCCCTCTACCTACCCTGCAAGAGACGTGACGTGAGGATATATTTTTATTTTATTTTATTAACAGAATCAGACAATTATGTTAGTATTTTTTTTTCAATAGAACAAACACATCACCAACAAACAAACCAGCAAAGATTCTACATTTCACTTAATTACAATAGCATGAACGGAAAACACATAAAAATATATAGTATACAAAAACAAAAACACAGCCTGTGATTAGTGAACAATATGTAGATACAATTATACAGATCTTGTAATTTTAACTTTTATTTTCAATTTTTATATTTCGCAATATACTCGTATAGCAATTGTTTCGGCAATATTCAAAGCGTGACAACGATATTGAGTGCAAACGAGAGAGAGAATTGTCATGACGTAGGTGACACGAATTGCTGAATATCCTATCGGTTTGGTCATTTTGGTCAACCTCTTTCTCGTTTGCACGCAATATCGTTGTCTCTTATTTAATTTAAAGAAATATTGCCAAAATAATTGCTATATAATGCGAAATAATGTTAATCAATACGATTTGTACGAGTTGCCGCAATTATGGCTCGTGTAAGGGCACCTTATGATGCGAGGCTTTTATATTTTAGATTTCTGAAGACCTTAAAAAGCAACGAGGAGAATTGTGGTAAAGTTGTTGAATTATTATTAGAATGTTATATGAAGCGAAGACATTTGCTTTAGCAAACATCAAAGATACCAACAAATAGTATGTTACATACATTGGTACCTGGAGAAAACCCGTAAGAATATTGCTCAACATGAATTAATCCCAAAAAATAGAAAAGTCTTTCAAAAATATCCTCAACGGATAAAAGCCTAAACTTTCTAGTTGGAATTCCAGTAGATGAGTTATTTATAAAATGTTGACTATTTTATTTTCTATCCCATTTTAGGTCCACTTATTTATTTGTTTATTTTCTAATCTATGCTACTATCTAACACACTGAAAGAAATCGTATACTAATAGGTACAAATAATTTTGTTTTTAAAATCCAATTAGATTTGAGCTTTTGTCCCTTGAGCATATTTCTAAAGGATTTTTTTCTTTTTTGGGATATTTATTCATGTTGAGCAATATTCTTATGGATTTTTGTCCGGTCACGACATACATTAGATACTTTAGCATGTAATATAATTTAGTTCAAACAAAATTAGGTTATAAGAAAGGTTCTAATATTGGCTTATGTTTTTTAGAGAGAAATCTGTTTAGTGACTTTTTTTAGCTTTTTCTTGCGCTAAAGAACATTTCAATATAAGTTCCTTTAGTCATCATTTTATCCCCTCACGCCGCATTCCTTTCGGAGTAGACAGAGAGAACAGATCTCCAGATTTTCCAATATTTACACATATTTCTCGCTTTCGTCACATTCATGTAATTTGTCATACACACTGCGATTCCTCATCATGTATATGTATTACAAGTTCTAATAGCGTATGCTAGTAGCATATGTTTCTGAAAAATCGTACATTAGGTAAATGTAAATTTGGGACATATTTCTTCTATTAGGTGTTATTTTTGAGAAACTATCATAATCCTTGATACGTAGATAGACAGTGAACTTCAACTAAGAACATTAGGTCAAGAAACTCAACACGACACATAATAAATAAATACCATATGAAACAATGGGTTAGCAATTAACATTATAATTCTCCAATTAATTAATGTAATTATTAGTCCATATAATTATTAGGTATTAATATATCTACCTATAACAGTTGTATATTATCTACCTATAGATACATTTAGATCAATCGGACTACAGATAAGACAAGAAATGAAATCCATGCAGCTGTTTGCTGCACTATGCTCTGCAGATACTGTATACATACTTTATAAATGCCGACAGATTATATATAAAATACCTCTAAGTATTGCTACATACAGTGGTAGATTATGACTGAGCAGGGCCCCCGAGATTTGGGAGCCCGAAAATTAGGTCAGACTTTATAAAATACACAAAAAAAAACACGTTATAGTGTACATAATATTTCACATAATATATTCAATAATAAAACAAAAAAAAACCTGCGTCGCTATTTACAAAAATTTTGTGAATAAAAAAGTTTTTTTTTATATCGTTAGGGTGTCCACACTCACTTCCCTGGACCCGCTACTGGTACCTTCTTAAGATGCCTGACCTATCAAACTTTGGACCGTTGATGCTCCCCCATCAGTTATAAGGAGGTCGCGACCCACAGTTTGAGAAGCGATAACCCGCTGCATATTATTATTATTGTTGTTGCAACGATTAATAAATTCAGATAAACTCATTTCGTATCGTATCACTATAGTCTCAATCTCAATACATTTAGCAAGATATGGGAACCTGGCCTAATATGACATAGGGTAAGCATGTTGTACGATAAGTTAAACAAATTGAAAATATTTATTAAACAATAATAATACAGTGACATGTTTTACAATTAAAATAATATTAAATAGTCTAGTTATTAAAATAGTAAAAAATAAAAATTAATTAAATTCACTTTCTAAATAAATTAAATAAAATAAAAATTGCGTTTAAATGTCCATCCACAAAGTTACACTCTCCAACATAGAAAATCTAAAAATTAATGTTTTAAATGTCTAAATGTGTCATTTTACTCCCTCTAGTAAGTACAACCTATTTTTGCAAAGATCACAAATATACATTTTTGGCATACATCAATCTAGTAGGTATGTCATTTTACCTTCTTGGTAGTTGTTAAATTATAATTACATAAGAACATACCACACTTGACATACGAACATACCACACTTGACATAAGAACATACAATATTTTCCTAATAACTTTTCGCCACAAGCACACCACGCAGTATAACTTCATACAACAGTTCGACAGAGTTACCTTTCTACAAAAATATAAAATTACCCTTTGTCAAATCTTTATTTTCTGAGAAACACGCACTATGTCATTTTATCCTAGTATGTCATTGTCGACGTCATGGATCGTACAGCAAGACTCAAATGGCAATGGGCAGGGCACATAGCAAGACAAGACGAGAATAGATGGACTCCCAGACTCGTAAAGTGGAGGCCATGGGAAAACAGAAGAGGTGTCGGAAGGCCCCAGAAAAGATGGGCGGACGACGTGACCTCGGTAGCGGGTAGACAGTGGGTCAGAAAGGCGAGGGATCGAAAGAACTGGAAACGAATGGAAGAGGCCTACATCCAGCAGTGGAGGGACCAAGGCTGACGAAGAAGAAGAAGAAGAAGATGTCATTTTAGGCCAGGTTCCCCTAATTATAAAGATTATATTAATTAGGTAGATAGTTCGCTTTATCAACAACAAACACCCGACCATGGGCGGCGCCAGGGGGGGGGGACTGGAGATTGGAATTGGTACCTATATAATTTTTCATACTAAATGATAACACCTCAAAAAAAATCACATTACCGCACGTTTTCTCATCATATCATAAATGCTTTAAATTAGCGTGAAAATCCAATTGTCTCATAGAAAATTTTGCATGCGGCGCTAATTGCCTGTGTGTACTTTTTATTATTATGTTACTTATATGTATTCTTTAAGCAGGTGCTTGTTTTTTTGTTTCGCGAAAAATAATCTAGATTTATATCACTATTTTTTTTAGCGCGTGCTTACGTCTTCTGAAAAAAATAAAATAAAATAAATAAAAATTGTTGCCCCCCCAGCTCCGAAGTTAGCGACGCCCATGCACCCGACTATCTCTTGTAGCTTGCCATTATAATTATGCTAATTATATAAATAAATAAATACATTATTATTTATTAGGTATTAATTCATTGACGAGTATAGTTGTGTTGTATGTACTAGTCTTATATGATACTCGTATCTATACGCGACGGGTGAGTGCTTCGCGTAAAACTTTATAAAAATTAAAGAAATATAGCAAAAGTATTTAATAATTATGAATTAAAATAATTTTAATAATTCGTTCACATTGACTCCTATATATATTAAAAATTATTATTTGTGATTGACCTAGGTAAGTACAGGTACATTTTATATTATGTGTGCACTGTTTTCACCTATGTACCTATATTATTTCATGTTTATTTAAGGCTAGGCATATCGACATGTAAAAAAAAACGGGAGACCTTAGATCTCGACAACCTTACTTTTTTTTTAATATTTTCTAAATAATTTTTTCACATTTTTTTGATAAATCTATACAAGGTATAAAAACTCTTTTACGGTCATTCCCTAGAATCTAGGGCCTAGATAAAGGTTCAATGTATCTACCCAATTTTTTTTCCAAAGCATCATTAGTAAGGTTGTCAAGGTCTCCCGGTTTAAGAATTTTTTTAGAAATGTCAATGTGCCTAGGTTAAAGTATACTTATCTATGTATATTCATATTGTATAGTAATATTATGATTTTATTATTTTATCTTTAATGAATTTTAGTGGATATCGTCTTATTATTATTAAGCTATACAAATTTTGCAATTATTATTCTCATTAAATTTCCTAATCATATTGTTTTATAATAAGATTATATTTGACATTCAGTATTACTTTCAAAGTGAATTAAGATGAGTTCAACGGACAAGGAGAAAGCAGATAATAGAACTCAGAATGGCATGACAAAGAGCTACACAGAGATCCAGCCATCTCTCCTGACGAGACTCACAGAGCTCCCACACCTGTGGTGCATGTACAACTTTGCTGCGGCCATCTTCATTCTGATTTGGATGCGCGCCTCATACTTTGAGTTTGCGCACAAAGGCAGGTTTGATACATTTCCAATTATTTTTTTCTGCACAAAGTTGTGAATCTGTATTGCATAGAGATGGCACATTGAATTATTTTGCGCTCCGAGGATACGTTAGGGTTGGTTGGAAGAAATCACCAAATGCCAGCGCCACACGCCCGACAGGCGTTCATAGTGTTCACGAGTAAACAGGAGTGTGGATGGAGCTTTGTGTAGGTTAGTCACTGGTTAGTGAACACTAGTGAACGATCGGTTTCTATACAAATCAATGGATGTTCGCGGCAGGCGACTGCGAAGCATCCAAGCATCCACAAGTTTGTCACTAAACTTGTATATGTGAACGAAGTTTGTGAACACAATTCTCCATTCTTCTCGGGTGTACCGTGTGTAGATTGTCGATGTTTGTATGTACTACAATGTACTACATTAGTCCAGAAGATGGCCTCAGCAAGTAGGCTTCGGCCTACTCGACAACATCGACAACCTACACACGGTACACCTGAGAAGAATGGAGAAGAGATTAACAAGGACCGTGAAAATCTACAAAGCTGTTTGTGAACACTCATCGAGACTCGGCGAACGTGCGGCACACCGGCGTAATAAAGTATTTACTTATTTTATTTACGTAAATATTTTAATGTATCCAGATACACCATCCAGGTGGTACCTACCAGTGACGAAGAGTCCCAAGAACACGAATCCCATCGCGTTACCTTTTGGATAAAATGATAGGTGCAATAGTTTCTAATTTGACGTAATCCAATAAGAAATGTTAGCCCCGGCTTCCCTTCTGCAGAAATCCATCTACGTAGAATTAGTACGGACCGTAAAGTTGGATAGGTCCATATATTTTAACATACTGAATAGTAACCCCTCTAAATAGTAATATATACCACTGCCTTTTTACTTTTGAGAAACATAGCATTCACGATTCTATATTTTCCTGTACATTTACTGAAATCCAGTGTATCTACTTTAGTGTTACAATTCATATCAGTTGATGTTGTATTGATATCACAACACAATCTGGCCTCAGGTCCCAAGTCGCATTATTATTCCATCTTCTCTATTCCCATATCTCTTTCTTTTTCCTTCATTTCTTCACCTGAAGGTAGAAGCCTTATTGTAAATCTATTCATATTACATCTACTATACTTACCTACTAACTCAGATCTTTTTTCTCATTTTCCTACACAGAATATTCCAGTAATGTAAATAAATAACCAGTATCGGATGTTGTGTGTGTAAAAAATTACACACACAACATTTTCAATGCGCAAATATTTTTATGATATTCAGAAATCTTCTGCCCGTGGCGTATCAGGTCTCCCCGACGTTGGCGATCACTCTAACGAACGCATCTCTATCCTGGGCTTCCCGGAATAGCATAAATAAAATAAACAAATAAAATCTTTATTGGATAAAAAGAAACATTATTCCGGGGCGGGCTTATTGCCTACAGGCAACGTTATTGAAATAAGAAAAGTATGAAAACCAAAAAGAAAAGAGATAGAAACACCTATATCCTAATATCAGAATAGGTGGAGAAGCTAATAGCCGAAAAGTGAAATGTCTTATGGGAGTTTTACAAACACCAGACTCTTCAGCTCATAATTACCAGACAGCCCAGGTAATTATGAGCTTTACCAAATCAATCAGTCAGTCAGCGAGTGAGTGAGTGAGTACCTTAGTGAGTGAGTGAGTCAGTTATGACGTAGGTGACTAAGGTATTAGTCATGACGTCAATCGTATTAAAAAATCCACGATTTCTTTCAATCAGCGACTCCGTCTTATAACGTTTGATTTTATAATTTTAGATTTCGGCTTGAGGGGACGAAAAAGGAAAAAAATAGATGATATTCTTATTTCATTTTAATTATATAAATAAATAAATTTGTATAATGTAACTTATTAACTTAATACGCTGCCGCTAAAATTATTTATAATTAATTTCATTAAATATATATTAAATGATTTACATAAAACGATTATCATTTCATAATTTATGATATTCCAGAAATTCAAGCTGTCTAAATGTCGATCATATAATTATATATTATCCTGCTTAAAAACAATCATTTCGCCCACCCAAGACAACATTGAAGGTAATAAAAATATACTTTACATGCCCAAATGTCGTGTGGAAATGCAGATTACGCTAGAAAATGTAAATATATCTTTTCTCCTTCGTTAATATCATTATTAATTTAAATGTAAAAAATATTGGAAATCGCTTATAATTCATAAAATCCCGTGTGCGTACTTAAAATATCGATGGCTCGATGTGTGATTCGATGATGATATCACGTGCCTATGGCAGATGTAATTTAATAAAAATATATTATTTGCGATTTTATTTTAAGCGTAAAAATAAGTCAAATCATTAAATAAGCCTTACTTGTCGCATTTTTAGTCGAAATGTGCATAAATTAACAATGATATCAACCAAAATACGGAAGCTTACCGATACAAAGATACATTACAATTTGAGGCTAAATATATAACCACAGTCCGAAAAACCACGTTAGGGGATAATAAAATGTTTTTTTTAATTAAAATGCATCCTTAGATGAGCGAAACAATTGTATATTAACGTTAAAATATCTAATTACAATCACATTTTGACACTGAAAATCGTAAACGTCAAATATCAACAAAAGAATACTTATTCAATTTCATGAAAACGAAGAAATGACTTCACACACAAAATGTGTGTGAAGTCAATGCTTAGTGTGTCAATGCTTTACAACCGATCTAGTCACTATGACGAAATATATTTGATTAAGTACTTCAATAATCAAAGGTTATTAGTGCCGGTCCTACAATGTTAAGTTAAAAAATGTGACCTTCTAGGGCAGCCGCGCTCCAATTGGTAGCGAAAAAAAACATTTATTTTATGCCATTCATTTCTATTTACAAAATAACTCCCAAACGGTTAAAAAAACTTTTAGTCATTCCCTAGATTTTAAGGCATATTATATCAATAAGTACAAAAAAAAACTCTGCGACATTCGAGAAACGAGTTTGTCTTTCGGAAAAAAAATCAGAGGTGTTTTTCACATTTTTTTTGAGAAATCTATACCAGATATAAAAAATCTTTTACGTTCACTCCTTAGATAAAGGTTCGATGTATCCACTCTATTTTTTAGTAAGGTTGTCGAGATCTAAGGTCTCCCGTTTTTAGAAGTTTTATAAATGTTAATATGCCTACTCTTAACAAGTTGGCGTAATTTTGTGATGTATTTTTAGATTAAACTTGGGATGGCGTTTAATCTTCCTGGGATTCGGGCAGCTAGACAAACTCATCATCTCTTGGAGTTGTTTACAGTTGATGGTCCTTGTGGTTCATCCAGTGCTGAGGATCTGGGGAGGGGGGGAGAACCGACTACGAAATCAAAACTCAGGTAAAAAAAAACAGTCTTCCATTCTTTAAAGGTGCTCTTACACGGGCAATTTTTCGGGCAATAATCGCGGCAACCCGTATTGATCAACGTGATCAAATTAATAGAGCGATATCGAGCAATAGGCCAGTAGATCTAAGATTCGTTAGTATGGAGACCCAACATTAAATCAGGTAGCCGTGAATTTTTGGTATGTTATGTAGGACAATAAATTAGTTAAGAATCCAAATTTGCACAATTTTCCTCCCTCCGCCCCCTTAACCATCTTGAAAAAAACCTTAAAAAATCACCACTTTTTAAATATTATGCACTATAACATAGTTATTTCGCGTTTTAGGTCAAAATGAGTTATTTTATAATTTGTACATTATAAAATTTCCTACAACTTTTGTTTACAACATTTTGCACTAAAGTAAATACCAACGGAGCTTTAAAGCTTCAAAAATTGGACAAAATTCAGTATTTTTTCAATTTAGAGTTTTTAGCCAAGAACCATCACGATAACTCCGCCATGGTTAACTTCAGCCCAAAAATTCTTATAACATCTTATAGAGTATTTAATTTACTTCAAAACGCGTATATCAAAATTTATATTATGCTCAAAATAGCGGAGTGGGGACAGATTTAGAATAAACACGAAATAGTGATTTTTATGATTTTCCATACATTTTCGAATTTTACATACTTTTCGAAAATGTATGGGAAAAAGTTGTCTTTTTTACGTTTTAGCTTAATTTTGTCCATTATTGGTAAGTTTTATGAGGAATATTTTACCTTTTTGGAATCAACTGATATGACGGAAGTCTTTATGATAAATAAGATACAAAAATATAGTGAAATATTTTGGCTATAGGTCTTTGAAAGTTGGCAAAAATTCCAGAAAAATATTATTTTGGTAAACATTGTAATTTTTCTAATCAATATAACATTTTCTCTTAAAATGTATTAAAACAAAGTATCCACATCTTTACTGAGTTCTGCTGAAGAAAATAAATTATAAAAAATATTCAGGTTTTAAAAATTAAAAAAATTAAAATTGAAAAAAATACAGAATTTTGACCAATTTTGGGAGCTTGAAAGCTCCGTTGGTATTTACTTTAGAGCAAAGTGTTATAAACAAAAGTTGTAGGAAATTTTATAATGTACAAATTATAAAATAACTCATTTTGACCTAAAACGCGAAATAACTAAGTTGTAGTGCATAATATATAAAAAGTGGCGATTTTTAAAGGTTTTTTCAAGGTGGCGAAGGGGGCGGAGGGAGAAAAATTGTGCAAATTTGGATTCTTGACTACCTCATTATTCTACATAACATACCAAAAATTCACGACTACCTGATTTAATGTTGGCAAAATTGCTTCATCGACTGCACTACAACTATTTCGGCAATATTTAAAGCGAGACAACGATATTGAGTGCAAATGGGAAAGAGAATTGTCATTTTTTTTTAACCCGATTGGATATTCATAATTTCAGGTCTCCTCACCGCACTATGGAGGGCGTGCCACATGAGTTTATATATTGTCTTCCAGCTAACACTCCTCACACTGGGAATATATTTCCAGGCGTCTCACTCCCTTCCTCTTGGTTCGTCTCTCATACTTCTTCTGGAAACTGTAAGTTACCATCTGATGTTTACTTAAGAACTTATTATCTAATCATATTATGAGATTAATTATGCGGAGAGAAAGAATAATATACAAAGATGAAGTTTTATCGGTTTTAGAAGATTTAAATTATAGGCTCTCCGATTCCTTTTACTCAAAACGCGCCCATCCTTGAGGATCTGGTCGACATGATCGGTCCAGTCCAGTCTGGGGCGGCCGCGTTTCCTCACACCTCTTCGTTCACTCAGATATATCTTTTTTGTCATCCTGTCATCGGGAAAAAAAAGGAATCGGAGAGCGTGTATGACAAACTGTATGAGTGTGACGAAAGCTAAGAGTGTGTGTAAGGATAGGGATGTCTGGCGCTCTGTCCTCTCTGCCTACCCCGCAAGGGACGTGGCGTGAGGGTATAGATATAGATAGAAATTATAGGCTCTATTATGATAAAACAATTATAACAGATAAAACAATACATCATAATAGACCCGATGTACTCGTAGTTTTGCACAACAAACAAACCAAAATCACTTATTTAATTGACATCGCTGTACCAAATACATTAATTAACGAAATATTTTATTGAGATTGATTGATTTGTTGTGTTGAAATGGTGATGTTTTCTGTATTTGGATTATGTATTTGAGAATATTAAGATTGACCCTGTGTACCAACAAGAAATTGTTAAAGGCTTTAGCCGTTGATTATTATTATTATTTATTCTATTTAAGGCCCTCCACTCGTTTGCGAGTGATCTTAGTAGCCGTTGATGTATATAAATAAATAAATAAATTTAACATACAAGCTACTGAGACAGAATATAATGGTAAATATACAGAATTAACAGATGAAATAAAAAATATTTGGCATTCTAGGTCGGTAGTATTACAATACTCGAGAATAACACTTATAAATAATATCTGCAGTGGTATCCTTATGGAAAAAAATCGCCTGCGGCGCTGTTCGTAAGTTTTGGGTCACATATCATATCCCTAAATTTTCGAAAATTGTGAAAATACGTTAAACTACATTTGTTGCATAAAAAAATTGCCTGGTGGCGTCAAAAGTCTTTTTACGACTTTATTACATGCCGACTTGATTTTTTAGCGCCAATCCGGCACTGTATATAAATAATAGTATGTACAAAAATAAAATAAATTTAACGAATAATAAGAAAATGCGAACGAATTCATCTGAAGCATTTTAGAAACGTCATGGATGTGTAAACTGTTTACTTGACATCAAAGACAGAAATCTCAACCCTCAACTAATTGTATTGAACTTAGAAATAATTTGTATATTTTTCAGATTCGCTTTACGATGAAGGTTCATTCATTTGTGAGATCTGTGAGTCCCCGAGTGGCTGGAGGAGCCCCCCCGCCCCCCTTCTCCTGCTACCTGTACTTCCTCTTCGCCCCCACCCTCGTCTACAAGGACTCCTACCCCAGGTACGTGACCGGACAAAAACCTATAAGAATATGGCTCAACATGAATAAATCCCAAAAAAGTCAAAGGCCCCTTAGAAATTATCTCAGAGGACAAAAGCTCAAATCTAATTGGATTTTGAAAATAAAATTAATTGTATCTATTAGTATACGATTTCTTTCAGTGTGTTATAAACTACCATAGATTAGAAAACTAACAAATAAATAAGCGGATCTAAAATGGGATAGACAATAAAATAGTCAACACTTTATAAACAATTAATCTACTGGAATCCAACTAGAAAGTTTGGGCTTTTATCCCTTGAGCGAATTTCTTAAGAACATTTGTCATTTTTGGGATTTATTAATGTTGAGCAATATTCTTATGGGTTTTTCTCCGGGAACCCCCCAGGTAATATTAACATTGACCTTTTAATAAAAGTGGTCCACTCGATACACTCGACACTTGACTTCATCTTGTCCAGGTAAGTATGGAGGTAGGTACATACCTACACCACGCACTAGTAATACGACAGGAAATCTTAAACAAGTGGCCCAATGAACGAAGATTGTATCATATTCTCGAATGGCAATTTCATTATTCTAAATTACTAGAAGCCCTCAGTGCGTTTGGCACGAGAAAAGGGGTGTATCTATCTGTATAAAATTATTGTTTTACGTACTTATTTAGATTTTTATATATACCTATACAAATCCTGTCTCTCCACTTATATCTGTATAGATATACAGGGTGTCCCGTAAATCAACGTCATCCCGTGAAGGGGTGATAGACCAGCTCATAACCTACCAGAAAATCGAAATGTGACCTTAGTAAAAATCGCTCATTCTCGAGATATCGGCACTTTTATGTTCTCCGTGAAATTCGACACCCTCGACTAGTTTTTCGATCGCCACGGTCACAAAATTCAATATTACGGGAAAAAGTCAGGGCCTATTCCTGTGAAAAGTGTAAATCCGACCCTGCTGCAGGTGTTCATATCATGACTTCATTTGTATATAGCGGGCAATCCACGATTTCATTCAATTGGGAGGGCTTGTGTATTATGATGATAATATTGTATGATAAATTGTCTCCTTGTGTTTAGGAGTAAGGAGGTGCGATGGAAGATGGTGTGGAGTCACTTGATGGAAGTCGTTCTGTGTCTCCTCTTCATCAGCTGCTTGTGTGAGATCTTCAGCGTCAACTACTTCGCGGACATTGGGAAACCACAGGGCGTAAGTCATACAAAGGCAATTCCAATACTTAAACATCGGCATATAATTAAAAAAAGAGATTTTTCAAACAACCTTACTAAATATGCTTCATAAAAAAATTGGGTAAATACATTGAACCTTCTTCTAGTGAATAACCGTAACAGATCATTCATATCTTCTATAGGTTCCTAAAAAAAATGTGAAAATTACATCTGATTTTTTTTTCAAAGACAGCAACACGTTTCCCGAAATTCGCAATGAAAACCGTATCTTCTATTCTTCTCATCAACAGATGGCATTGGATAAAAGATGTTGGCATTTATAATTGAGTTTCTTCGCAGTCAGTCTGAGACGGCTTGTGGATTAGTGGGTAAAATCCTTGCTTCGCAGCCGTGGGGTGTAGGTTCGAATCCCACCCAAGGTGCTAATTTTTCAGAGTATAATATAGGTGTTAAGGGCTGATTGGTGAACGTTTCTCGAGAGTAAAGTCACCTAAACCAACCAATGGCTGGCCGTAAGTCCAACATGCCTATCTTACACTGTACATTAGTTGAGACACTACATGATTGTTAAAATGATAACTACGTTGCAGACAAACCCAGTCATATTAAGTGAAAATTCCCCCTTTCTCTGTATCCCTTATGCTGTGTTTGATGTTCCAGGGCATGAGCGTCCCCCAACTCATCCACTACTTGTTTGACACCTCCCTGGCCGCTTCCCTCAGCTTCGTCTACAGCTTCTATCTCTTCCTGCACGCCTGGCAGAACATGCTCGCGGAGATATTGTGCTTCGCTGACAGACAATTCTATAAAGTGAGTGCCAACCCTTATACCTAACCAGTCTGTCAAAAAAGACATATGCTGGATTTCACCAACTTCTTAGGTGATGAATAGCGGAGATAGGAGCCACTTATCATTATTTTTCATACAAAATTTGTGCTAGGTGGCTCCTATCTCCGCTATTCCTCACCCAAAAAGTTGATAAAATCTACGCTGAGTTGATAAATCTAGCAATGGTCTTCGATTAGGTCGTAGCTTTTTGGCAACCATTGTAAAATTTCGATAGAAGATGGTCAGTAGCCTGGTTGGTAACTTTCTCAACTGTAAATCCAGTGGGCGCGGGTTCGATCCCCGATGCTGACTTACTCCGCTTCACAACACAAGCTTACTGTGAAGTACAGAGATGTATTTGGGTTTATTCAGGTAAACCCATATTCATTTATAAAAAAATGACATTGTTGCTAGGACATAAAATTGTAATTATTCGGAGACCATTTCTTTCCTGACAGACTGTTACTTTTGGGTCCAGCCGTGAATAATTAACTAACTAGGTAGATGATTATCTCAATTCATCTATTATAATAAAATGCTTGCTGTTAGTATGTACTGTCGTGAAAATTTTCCACCTACTATCGATTTACAAGCTTATCTATTTGAACTACTACTGCCATCTATACATGATACTACAATCTACTACTCATCTAAGGCGCAAACCATTGACTACATTCCATTTTAGTTCCACCCTACTGTCAGTTGTGGTGGCGTTAGTAGTACCATGTGAATAGAATTTGAAAACTAAAAAAAATGTTTAGAATTCGACTCCCTTTGCTTATATTTTTTAAAAAATGAATAGCGGAGATAGGAGCCACCTAGCAAAAATTTTGCATGAAAAATATTGATAAATGACACCTTTCTCCGCTATTCCTCACCTAACCTGAGAAGTTGGTGAAATCCCCTTAATAATATAAAGTTTCAATAGACCATTGCGTGTATGTGTAATATTGCAGGACTGGTGGGTAGTGTCCGACCGAAACTGGTTTTTATGACCGAAACCGAAACCGAAACCGAATTTCGGCAACGGTCTCAGTTTCGGCCGAAACCGAAACCGAAACCGAAACTTTCTTACAAGAACATGTTTTGAGGGAAAAATAAAGAAAACGTTATTATAATCAGTCAGACTTTACTTTTTTACTTTTAAATCACATAACTATGCAGTCTTCGATATTTTCACTTATTGATAATCAACATAACAACCTCTTTTTTAAGAAAATATTATTGATTGCGCCTTAAAAATACTTAAAATAGGTGAGGTGTTTATTTGAGTATTAGCGAGAGAGTTATATTAACCATTTTTTTTTTAGATAGTTAGGTTAAGGTCCAACTTCACGAAAAATAGAACAGTTTTCAAATTTCACGCAAATATAGTGTCTATCTATATACTAATCACTGTAGTTATAAAGATCATTTTGCTTGCCCAAGTTTTCGGCGCTTACAAAAAAGACAGAAAACAAACTCTCGGAAATTTGTACTGAATTTTTTTTTCTTTTGATGTTTTGAATGAAAAATTTGCTATAATCAAAAATGTGCAAAACGGATCCACTAGGTATTATCAAATTCTACCATGATGTATATATTTTTTTAATACATGTTTTATAGTTTTTGCTAAAACTTAGTTGAAAAAATCATCACAAGTCAACTTCGGAATTTTTTTCTGAAGGATTGATACATTTTTTTACAAATCTGTAAAAGGGATCCACTAGACAAAGGTACAAACTAAATATTCTGCTAACATCTTACTAGCCTATTGTGTACCGGTGAGCAGATATTTATCTTGTAAAAACCCCCTATTTCGTGAAAACCCCTCTTAAACTTGATTCTACTATAATCTATGTATTAGTTTGTTGTCATATTGAATTATTTTTTATGTTTGCTACCTATTCTTATGAATGTATATGGTATAGCCTATATCACGTAATAAAACTTACCAAATTCAAAATAAATCACACGACACAAACAAAACGTCACAAACACAAACAAAACAAAACGACCTGCAAACGCTTGCCAGTCGCGACATGAATACACTTCATCGCGTCACAACGCGCCGAACATGACCGATCACAGCGCGAAAACTCCCGAATGCAGTTTCGGTTTCGGTCGTAGTTTCGGCAGGTTTGCCACCGAAACCGAAACTAAACCGAAACCCGTTTTTTTGCCGAAACTCGACCGAAACCGAAACCGAAACCGAACATTCGGTCGGACACTACTGGTGGGCCCAGGACAACTACAGAGCCCTCTACACACACATCAACACACTGCTGGATGACTGGCTCCACACACACATCTACGCAGACCTCGTGGTCCTAACGGGGAGGCGGAGTATTGGGTCTGCCGCTGTGTTTCTCCTGCCGGCTATCATCTACCAAGCTGTCTTCAGCCTGACTGTGGGCTCCTTGCTCCCCGTGGTGATGGTGTTATACACGGTGATGGGGAGCCTGGGGACCTTCATAGACCAAGTGCGGGGGAATCTGTTTGTGTGGACCACTCTAGTGATTGCGAATGGATTACTATGGATGTTGTACAGTATGGAGTATTATGCCAGGATTAATTGTCCCAATACTAATACAGATGTTTTGTTAGACTTTTTACTCCCGAGGTTATGGACTTGTGATAATTTTATTGTAATTAGAAAATAAATTCATACAAAACGACTGCCAATTCTATTCCCTTATCTCGAACCAACGCCAGCATTTATTTTTGTTTGTATGATAAAGTTAAAGAGGTGGTCGGTAGCCTGGTTGGTAACGCGCTGGACTGTTAATCCAGTGGGCGCGGGTTCAATCCCGACCTACTCCACTTCACAACACAAGCTTTTAAGCTTTCTGCGAAGTGTGCAAAGATGTAGAAGAACCATTTTTAAAAAAAAAAAATTAAAAAAAAATACTTAGCTTTTGTCAGTGCTACCAGCTGCAACCCGTAAAAATGGCACTGTGTGCGGGGTAGGCAGAGAGATTAGATCACCAGGCCCTATCCCTACATGACCTACAGGTATAGTTCGGTGAACGCTGCAGTAGACATTATGTATGAATAATATTGATAGTGAGTTTAGTATAATTATGAAATAAAACATAATGCAGTACTTAATAGATTAATAAAACCTTTAATGTAATGTATTGGACACATAGTAGTTCTATCATCTTACAACAATGTAACAATCATATTTATTATATTATATTACTATACTTATATACAATTATTTACATATCATTATACATAGTTCATATCAAATAATACATAGTATACTTGTTTCACATTATTCTTAGTACATATACATAGTAATATACATTATGTATTCAGATTATCATACAATAGTTGGTTGGTACCTGGTGACATTCACTTAAAAAATAAATAAATAAATCTTCATTAGCAAAAAATCATTTAGTGTTACAAAACAAGACAATGTAGTTTGCTAAAAGGCGGACTTATTGTTGTGTTGGTTGAGGCGGCAGTCTCTCAAGCGGGAGGTGCCGGGATCAAACCCCGGCGCTGGCGATGTATTCCACACTTTGTGGTGCACGCTTTGACCTAGTGCAAGGCGTGCAGTAAAGTATTTGGGTTTGTGCATGCAAGCCCGGATGCACATCGGATGGAGAAAATGGAACGTTCAAATATACCAGATACTCGACAGCGAGTAAATATTTTAGACGAGACAAAAAAGATTTTAATGTATTTCAAACAAGCCAACATCAGGCAAAAGTAATTTTTTTAATAAATCAGGGAAACATAAACGGTAATAAGTACATATAACAATAACTCAAATAAGAAAATTGTATGTTTCATTTGCAACAAACCAGGTCATATAAAGTAAAATTGTTACAAGTTTAAAAATTCAATTGGTAAGGATGATTTAAACAGGGAAGACCTTCCATCCTCTACCAGGGTGGAAATTATTGAAGGTTTATCAGCAGAAGTTCTAAATCAGCTAACAATGCATTGAAAAATCTTGAACATACATAGTTGTTATAATGTAGAGAGGATTTTAGGATTAAATGAAGTTACTGCATATATTAAAGTTCCTGAAAATTTTGAAAAGAACTCGATTTCTGCTTCCATTGCCGAAATAAATCGAAATCAATGTCTAATGGAACATATGATTAAAAAAGAAATTCTCTTAGATCCTGGGGTATCTCCAGATTTAATGGCTTGGAAATTAACAGGATGGGTAATCCATCGGAAAGAGGAGGTCCGAATCTATAAAAAACCTCGCATGAGTGCTGCCCTGGGGTGAGTGTGTTAAAAGTTATTCGAAAGTAGAACCTTTTTCAGTAGTGGAATACCCACATAAACGGGTTTCAAAACACACTCATTGAACTCTCCATACTGATTCACATACAAACTGATAATAATTATACAGTGTGAAATTGAAATCTCGCTGTGATATCTGATCTAGTACCTATAATGAAACCAATACAGAAGCAGGTTGCAATACAGAACCAGGTATGGTACTCGATCTAATCCATCCTCTAGAGACTCCTCACCTGCGAACAAACTGCGCTGTTCTGACCCACCCTCTACGAAACCGGAGAAAATAGAGGAAGAATTAAATTCCTTAATAGCGGGCAATTTGAAAGCTGACAGTAAGGATAGTTTTATGTAAGACCAAGGAATTATTGATGTGGGTTCTATATTATAAGCAAAAATTTGAGGAAATTCGAGAGAAACAGTCTGAGAAAACGGCTGAATCCATGGTACAGGCTGTTAACATGATTAAGAAAATTAATGAAAATACTAATCAAGCTATAAAATCGCTAGAAGGAAAAATAGAGGAAACTATTAAGGTTCGTGATACGGGAAAGTAGTGGAGGGATGCAGGTGGAGTCTGGCAAGAGCTATGCTACCGTCACGAGAAGAAACAGAGACTCACCCGAATCTACAATTGATCTCACTATGGGCTTATCCAATATTAGGTAATAAAACTTACAATATTATTTGCTCCAGCCATAAAGAAGCCAGAGGCTGTAAAAAGATTCATAATGGACCATATCAAATCTTTTGAGAAGGTGCCCTCACACTATTGCCGAAAAAACAGCAATTACGAGTTTTTGTCTTGGGACTTGGACGTTGTCAAGATGTATGAGCTTTACGAAATAGAATGTGTGGCAAATGAAATGGTTCTTGAGAAACTAAGTTTCTACAGAAGTATTTTTAATACGGAGTATCATTTGAAATTCCACACGCCCCGGAAAGATCTTTGTGACCACTGTTATAAATAAGAAAATGCCAGTGCAAGTGAGAAGAAAGGCATGGAAAAATCATATGATGCCCACGTTACAAGGAAAGTGGAAGCAAGGAGCTTGCTTAATGAATTCAAGCTAAAATCATTAAGTAAGGAAATTAACCTGGCAGAGTTTGATATGGAGGCAGTGAGATATTGCCCGTCAACAAAGGCAAAAGCTATATTTTACAAGAGAAGGTTAGCCGTATATAATTTAACAATATACGATGTGCCAAGTAAAACGGCGATTAATCACATGTGGCACGAGGGGATTGGGAAGAGGGGCTCGATTGAGATATCCACTTGTTTGTACACGTATCTGCAAAATAATGCAAATGGCAAAGACTTTGCCTTTTTTCGGACACTTGTGGTGGACAGAATCGTAATGTTAATGTTTCTGTTAGCCGTGAGCAAATTCAATATACCCAAAATAAGCCATTGTTATTTTGAACCGGGTCATTCCCAACTGGAGTGTGCTTGCTCCAATTGAAAGGACATCCAAAAACATTGATGTTTTTCATCCATTTGGATGGTACACAATAGCAAGGATGGCGTCCCAAAATGGTCTACATGGCCATGCGCGTATAATTCTTTTTCCGCGAAAATTATAACATTGTAATTCACTAAACAATCATGGAGCGACTGTCTACATGGGAAAATACTTTCCAGTGACAGATGGATTGTTTCATAAAGAAGTTGGAGAAGTTGGAGTTTTCCAGAACGTTCCGGCGAATTGTAGCGATCTAATAGTGGAATTCACAAACATTCGGAGAGTGACAATGTCGAAGCTAAACACCCTCAAAGAAGCCTAAAAAGTGCTAGAAGATTGTTTGGACAACTTGGAAACTTCTACAAGAAGGAAGGCCATCCTTATACACGGCGTCGAAGAGTCAGACGCCGAAAATCTGCGTGCTAAAGTATTAGCTCAATAAAGGTGAACATACGAGGGCGGAGTTTCTCAGCCTAAGACGGAAGCATCATTTTTACCAAAAAAAATTAATCTATTTATCCATCTTGTGGAGATGACACTAGTTTTTCTACAAACGAAGATTAAATTCGTATAATTTAATATCTCCCAAAAGCAGGGACACTGCTTCACACGGCGTGAGGGATTCAGAAAACAGGGGTCCAATAAAATTGGCACATCCCTTTATAAATTTTTAGCCCAGAGTAGGCACAAGAGTTATAATGTACTCCGATAACTGTTCCAGACAGAATAAAAATAAGTTTGTAACGTCGATGCTTATGCATGCTGTTAGGAACATTGAAGGATTAGAAGAAGTTGTTCACAAGTTCCTTGTGGTGGGGCATACCCAAAACGAGGGGATGCTTTGCACACCCTAATTTTTTTTGTACATATTTCGTTGTAAATTTATTATTATGCAATGTGCATTACGACAAAATTATTGGCTTACATGTTCATGGACTTACGAATTTATTAAGTACATTAAAATATCTCATTTTTAAATATCTTGTGTTTGCTTTGTTTTTGCCCCGTCCTGAAGCTGAAGAAAAATTGAGCGGGAGAGAAAGAGGTGCCTGAAGGGTGCCCACAAACTGACATATTCGTTGAATCTAAGCCAACGGAAGAAGTAGCCCACAATTTGAATGATATATATTTTTGACGATAGGTACCCTGTGTACTTTGCAGTCAGACAATTTGCAGACAGAAATGCCACAAGCAAAAGTAGATAAGTTTGACGATATTCATTTGTGGCAGAAACTCAAACTTGGCAAGGACTTACGAAAAAGCTCCAGATGCCAGAAATGCCAAGTTTTCATAACATTTGAAAATGCTCACATCATTCTTACTTCACGGAATTCAATAGAGTAAATCTTAATCCAGCGTCAGAAATGTCACAAGGGAAATGTAAGTAATTTCGATGATATTATTTTTATATACAGCTGGTGGGAATCAAATCATGACGATAAAAAGAGACTGCCAATCCCAATGACAGTTTGTACTGTGAAGCTAGTGGTTCATACTTTGTCCCGAGTCTTGCGCCAAGTAATAGTTCCGACAATCTCCGCAGTGGTCGGCATGGCACCACTTGCCGAACCAGAGTTCAACATGAAGTTGTTTAGTGTGGGTTTCCCATTCATAATTCGCCCGTTGTCGCACGCACATTTTACTGGGCGAACATGCTTAAGTCCATCAAGAAATTAGTTGGTTCCTGCGACACCTGCAAGGCATTCAACCATAACAATCAAGGCCCCCTCGGACTCATGATCACGCCGAAGCGCGTGAGTGAGCCTCTGCAGTCGCTGAGAGTGGATTTGATCGGACCACTGCCTTCATCGAATATAAGAAACGAGTATATTTTATCTGTTGTAGACATCTTCATGAAGAAATTCATTTGGGCATTTCACCTAAGGATGGCCACTTCGCGCACCATAATCAGACTGTTAGAAAACAGGATATTTTTGGCTTACTCTATTCCACGTACCCTGATCTTAGATAATGGGTCACAATTCACACTGAACGTTCACAACAGCGTACGGAATAAAGGATCTATATTATAATATAACCCCTATTACCGCCCTCAAAACAACGTCATCGAAAGGTACAATTTACCTTAACTACAGCTCCTTATACATCAACGAACCTGGTGCTCAAAACTCTCTCAGATCTGCTCCTGTCTTAACAATAAGTGGGGAAGAAGAAATATGCACGTATATTTAAATTGACTAAATTCAGTAATGAGTATACTTCAAGAACGCTGAAGACACAGCAATGGGCCTGGTAAGCCAATTCTTTAAAACGACAACCCGAATGATGAAACTGAGGAGCAGAAGAGTATCAGGTGAAGTATTGACTCCACATACAGAGCTGGTAATGGCCCACCATTTACAATTGAAGAACTAAAAGAGGCAAGAGGCTCGACATCGAGGAGTCCAACCACCAGCTCCTGACTCAGCTGGTACAGAACTCGACGGAGGCTGTACAGCTGGTGAAGGAAACCCACCAACTGGCAGCAGATGTCCAACAGAGGATGCTCGTCGCCATGGAATCTATGGCTGTATCGATTTATGAACTGAAAGCTAAACATTGTTTAAAAGTGTTGTGTTACTAATTGTAAAGGAAACTACAGCACAGGATCCAAAGTCCACGTTTTAACCTTCCCAGAAGACGCTAGACTTATATCATTCTACGTAGTATTGATACGAGACATCCTCAGGGAGACTGAGAAACATCTGACTACGTTTGCTAAGATCTCCAAACGAAACTGGTATAGAAATTCAACGCGATCAACGATACTACTGTTAATATGCAACACGACTGGGAACAATATGAGGTCTTAGAAAAAATCATCAATTACCTTCAGATGTGGAAGCTGAAGATAATTCCTTAATAATATCCCGTTTCTTAGACACTACCGCAATTTCGGACTTATCTAAATTAATTGTGGGTTACATATGAGGTTTTGCTAGTCAAAATTTATTATAAAAAATTATCCGTGAAGAGTGCACCAAATGCTTCACCGTCATCGAAGATAAATTATGGCATCACAAATTAACAGAACTAAAAGATATGGGAAGTTCGGTGAATTCCTCGCAAGATATTTTTAATATATGCTTGTTAACAGAATCCATGATAAGAAATAATAAAAAGATTGAGGATAAAAATAGATTTAATATATTAAGAATTACTTCCCAAGCTATGGCACTGGTAGATTCAAATAATCATAGGAATATTTTATCCATCATAGATAAGCATGCACTCCATCAACCGGCTATGTTTAAACACAGGTTGCATGTTATGCGTTATGCAAGGAGAGACTGTGGTCGGAGTGGCCTGAGGTTCTGGAAACTTCAAGTGAACAAAAAAAAAAGATGAACAGTGTCCATTCAATTAATAGCACCAGCACCGTCCACTCAGTCAACTCCAACACAATCAGAGCCAATTTCTAAACATCCCAAAAAGAAACACCCACCAAAGTTCCCAACAAGCAGTAAGTCCAATACCAAAACTACCAGTTGTAAAAGAAAAAAACTCGAACTTTGGCAGAAAGAGTTGCAAAAAGGATGTTTGGAAATGTTCCAAAGTAACAACCATAGTTCAATTGAAAACAAACAATTAATTGTGGATCTGGCCCAACAACATTTAAGTATGCTTCAGCAGAAATTTGATTAGTATTCTTATTCCATTAATATGAAACAATACGATTGGATTCGAAATCCTTTTGCAACCAATGCAACAAATTCTACAGAATCACTGCCTCTGCAAATTGGAGAGGAATTTCCAGATTTGAGGAATAATGTGACTTTAAAACTTCACTTCTCCAAAGTTCCATTAGATGTTAGGAAGACTTTTGGTGTGCCGTAGATCAGAAAAGGTTGCGGAGCACTGATGTAAGGAATGCGATACTAAGAAGTGCCCTACCTATGGTCAAATGTAAAAAATACAATCAATTCAGTGTGGGTTGCACTTTTATCAACAGACAAGTGCACAATATCAGCAACAATGATAGTAACAACAATATGTACTACGAGGCATTAACAGTAGAAAATAAAAAAAGTATCTTTTACTGGGGCTCAGTCGATGTAATCTCAAATTTACGCAATAACATTATTAAAATTTCAAGTTCCGCTAGGCTGTCAAACTCACAATGTACAATATGGACAAAGAGAAGACAGGAGACCTTGTTTAGTAATATAAAAAACGCCCGCAATCGAAGGTCTGATTTTTTTTTGCATATATTTCGGTCAACTGCTATATGTGAAAGGATGCCATTTAAAATAGTGCAAACGCTTGAAAAGAACAAAAAATCCTTGTGGGCTGTTACCAGTAACTGGAAACATAACAATTTACTATATTGGCCTAGATCCCAAAGTGAAACTTTGAGGAAGGTAGAGGGATCCGCTCCTCAGGACACGTGGATGTCCATGCGCCATAGAGTGAAAAGGCAAGATATTTTAACCCATGAAAAAGCCGAAATAGAACTCACGTGTATGGGACTGGCTTCCGACACTGAAGACGATGATGTCATTGGTCCAGTGCCTGCAGAAATACGGTCGATAGAAACGATGCATGCGACCAAATTAGAATGGTCAGACTATGGTGGTCATTGAACCTTTTACACAGTCGACAAGGAACACTGTTAGAAGACCCACTTTATTCTTTCGAAGTAGAAAAGAAAATAGTTCATTTGATACGCACTATGGAACATCATGGCTTTGGACTAACAACAAAGGAATGTATGGATTTAATTGAAAGTTATGTAAAAAGCAACAATTTTAAAACACCATTCAAAAATGGAAGACCTGGATTTGACTGGTTTGCAGGTTTTTCCAAAAGACATAAACTTTCAGTCAAACTCCCTCAAGCAGTGGAAAATCTGAGGAAGATAGCCTGTGATCCATTTATAATTAATAACTATTTTGATATTTTATACAAATGTCTCACGGAATCTAACGTAGCGGATAAGCCCAGTCAAATTTGGAATCTTGACGAAACGTCTTTTTGTCAAGATCCAAAGAAGATGAAAATTGTAGGGATCCGCGGATTTTCCAGCACACGGACTACATCTTCTAGTGGCAAGGAGAACACAACGTTTTTTTTGCGTGTAACGCTAGTGGAGAAAAATATCCGCCTTTGGAAAATGGAAAAAAATCGCAAAACTTTCCCATCCCTAAAACTATTATGTCTGGAAGTATTAAAACGTGGTGAAGAGAAGCCAAATTATAAGACACCAGAACAATTCATTAATAGAGAAGTAGTATCAAAAAAAGTTGATACATATAATAGAAGACAGAATATTGGAAGGGGCTGAGAGATTTTCATTTGAAAGTTTGTTACTAAATAAAATAAACAGAGATCCAAATATGGCAATCATAAAGAAAAAGAGAGTGGCAAAAGGATGCGATGTTAAAACACAAAAAGAAATTGTTGGTATGATTAAGGCAGAAGCTGATAAAAAGACAAGAGAGAAAAAAGTAAAACCAAAAACACGTAAAAGGAAACATGAAATTAAATCTCAAACGGAGGAGGATTCAGATGATTTTGACATTATCAGTTTTAAAACCAATGCCATTCAAAATTGTTCAAACGCTCGAAAAGAACAAAAAATTCTTGTGGGCTGTTACCAGTAACTGGGAACATAACAATTTACTATATTGGCCTAGATCCCACAGCGAAAATTTGAGGAAGGTAGAGGGATCCGCTCCTCAGGACACGTGGATGTCCATGCGATGTAGAGTGAAAAGGCAAGATATTTGATCTTCCCACTATCCACAGTGACTGGACTGCCTGATTCCAAAAATAGCAATACATTTTATTTAAAAAATATTGAAAAAAGTTTATATAAATAATCTTAGGCCTGACATCAGAAGAAATTCAAATAACTGAATGTCGGGCTATTTTTCCACTCCTGTGCAAGGATTGTTGGTAAGATTAAATATTCAGAAGGGTCCTTATACCAACTTCTGTCCAGTTGGTTGGCATACTCGAGGAAATCCAAAGCAATTTGAGTGGTGTCGTAGAAAGGGGTATTTTTGACAAGACTCAAATTACTATTGAGAAAGTGGATAAAGAATCTCGTGTATGCCTAATCAAAGAGACAAAGCTCCAAAAGAATGAAAAATAGATCAAAGAGAAAATGATCCCAACCAAAAGAATTATGAGGACCTAACGATTTAGTGTCCACAAGAGGTCACGTCCTCGGAGATTACCCTGCGTTAAGTGTCTCGACTAAAATCTCTGAGATTTAAAAAAACTAAACGTAGAATGGTTCCCCAATGCTGAAGAGTGCATCTTTATGGACGATGGAGCCCCGTGCCACAAGGTCAAGTCCGTAACAAAATATTTCATCGAAAAAAAAAAATGTTTTGGATTGGCCGGGAAATTCTCCGGATATGAATCCAATAAAGAATGTTTGGGACCTTTAAAACGAGAAATGGCTAAAAATGTAATTAATACAAAGAAAGAACTAATAGAAAAGCTAATAGAGGAGCTCCAAAATACAGTAAAAAACTGTATTTTGAGCATGCCACGACGCATTCAGGCTTTGATTGCAGCAAAAGGGCACCATACAAAATATTATGTCTGAGCTTCATGTTTCACGTGATTAGTTAAGATCAAGCCACCGGACAACACGCATCCTCCACCACTACAGCTCTCTATAGTCGATACACACCGCACTTCGGAATTTGGAATTCCAAGAGTATACCCTCAGATAGACACACAATATCGCAGAAATATTGCACAGCACAATATTCAAGTTGCAAAAAATCGAGAGATATTGAAAAAACTGATTGATACGGTCTTATTTTTATCGAACCAAGGTTTAGCGTTCAGGGGGCACGATGAGAATGATTCTTCCTTAAATCAGGGAAACTACGTAGAGCTACTGAAATATCTAAATCTCTAAATACGATAAATCATTATCCGATCACCTCCGAAATTCCAAAGACTTTAAAGGAACGTCCAATAGAATCCAGAATGACTTAATTAAAGCTCTCCACAATGCGGTTATGGAGGAAATAATAAGAGAAATAAATGATTCTCCATTTGTTGCCATTCTAATGGAGGAGGCCAATGACAAAACCAATAAATTGCAATATTTAGATATAAGGTGCGTTGGGGTAAGATCGGACTTGGGGTAAGATCGTATAATTGAATTTGGATGAACTCTGGCATTATTATTTAAATCGACCATCTGCATATGATACGTTATTCCATTACGCCCCGCCTCGCCTCACTCCGATTTGTCGCTTGAGCCAAGAGGATGTGTAGTGAGTGATTATCAGCTAAAATTCGAGACTTCCGATCTTCCGCCGTCGTTAATATTTTTGTACTCAGTTATGTTTTGGGTCTCTATTACTGATATTTATGCATTTTAGTTATTTTCCAGTTAAAAATAAAGGAATCAACGAAAGAAATAACTAAGCGGTTTGACAATAAAAAAAAACAGATAAAACTGCAGTCAAGGGTAAAACCGTAAGGTGGGAACCGGGCAGCAAAGGGGGGGGGGGTTTTAGCCGGTGTGAGTCTGGCACCACCCGACCATAATGGCTGGACGTCCATAATGGATTTCCCCCTCCACAAAAAAAAGTGCTTCCCGGAATGCCGAAGATCTATTGGGACGTGCGAAAACTCAAATAGAAAGATTTAGTTGTAGTGATAAAGTTGTGACGCAAGGTTATGACGGTACTGCAGTTATGGCAGGTGAGATAAATGCCTTGCAGACATGAATCAGAGGAGAATGCCCACATGCTTTATTCTGCTCATGCTCTAAACCTAATTTTTGCATGGCGCAAGTCAAGACAACGCACATACTCATGATTGAAAAAAGTCCAAAAGCGATTTTTAAGACACCTATATCGTATTGAATTTGGGTTACTATCCATACATGTTCCCTTCGCTGTTTATAAAGGGTTGCCTGGGATTGTCATCTCTCGAGAAACGGAGAAAAGATTACATGTGTCGTCACTTTTACAAACTGATACACGGCACAATTATGCCAATACACAAAATCTGATTCTGGCCGTGGAAAGATACCCATGCTTATGGGATTGCTCACAAGCTGATTACCAGGACAGAGAAAAGAAGGATTTGGCCTGGATCAACATTTCTAAACTACTACATATTCGCAAATTGGGAAACGTTTTAAGAAAATGAAAGAAAAGTAGGTGCCCTCACAATATTATTATTGTTAACATATTTTTTCCCAGCTGTTTGGAAAACTCCGACGATCACAATGAGTGGCATCCTTGAAACGGAAAAATTTCGAACTCTCATCTGCAAGTCGAATATGTGGTAGACATTTCGAGGCTGCCTGTTACATTAATTATTTGGACGAGTTACTATATTGGTCAACACAGCAGTCCCAATAATATTCCATTTTACAGACCATTTGCAAACAGAAAAGAAAACCAGAAAAGTTTTCGACCCAACTATTACCAGTAGTAGTACAGAACCTAGTACCGAATCCAGTAATACTGAAGAGATTTTACCAGACAGGTATGTGTAAATGTTTTATAAAATATTTATTAAATTTTGAAATGAACATGCTTTGGATTGTATTAATTTTTTCCACTTTTTTTTTAAAGGATTCCACTGAAAAGAAAATCCTACGTTGGAGACTTTACGGATGAAGATCTTACGAGACCCGAAGAAGTTAAGAAAGTACTCACAATTGCCAGAAATAAATTGTCCCAAAAAAATATTGAGATAAAGCGATCGGAGTCCAAAAATCAGAGATTGAGAGTGAAAGTTACAAATTTACAAACTCCCCTAGAGCATTTGAAGAAAATAATTTGATCTGAAAATTATTTTCAGGAATCTTTACCATCTGTTGCTCGCCAATTGTTGAAGAAATGCTTAGGAAAAAAGGGGCACAAGAAATTTTCACCGGAGTTGAGAAATTTCGCCTTAACGTTAGCTTTCTATTCAAATAAGGCGTACAACTACATTAAGAACACCTTCTGCAAAAGTTTGCCAGACCCTTCCACCATCCGCAAATGGTAACCCTCGATAAGACAGATCTCCGGAATCTCCGGGCAATCCAATTAAAATTAGACGATGCGAAATCCAACAACATAAATATTGTGTGTAATTTAGTAATGGACGAAATGTCCATATGGAAACATGTTGAGTGGAACGGTAGCCGACACCTGGGTTATGTAAATTATGGTACCAGTATTGAAAGTGACACCTTGCCATATGCTCAAGATTCATTAGTTTTGATGCTAGTCGCCCTCAATGGGAGTCGGAAAATTCCACTGGGCTGTTTTCTAACCAGTGGAATAACGGCAAGTGAGAAGGGGAATTTGATAAAAGGAGCCTTGAAAATATGCGGCGACATTGGGGTTCAAGTCAGTTGGCTAACTTTCAATGGTGCGGCACACAATATAGAGATGGCTAATTGCTTAGGGGCTCGACTTCATTATCCGCACTATGAAACATGGTTTCTTTACCCCATCACAAAAAAAAAGTTTATATTTTCAAAAAAATGGTTGAAGATTTTCCGATTCTTCAGCGCTCACCTTTATCGGTATCTCACTGAACACCACTGGTGGTCAGCACTGGGATTACAACCCGACACCTCCCAGATACCAATGTCAACAAAACTTAAGTCATTTACCTAAAAGCACCTACTAATTAACACTAAATCAATATACTATGTACATCAATTGGGTACAACAAATCATATTATATTCGGTCCAATTCTGTATACTCAGTGCGTACGTTAGTTATGAAACAAGACATTCATTTTTAATTATTTCATAGTAAAATAAATTTGAAACACGCTTAGTATTTTATTTTTTGAATATTCACAATTTTAATTTTTGTTCATTTGATTTAATTCACCAATTCCAGTTGAATCGAACCCAGA
This sequence comes from Ceraclea dissimilis, assembly GCA_963576895.1. Lineage (NCBI taxonomy): Eukaryota > Metazoa > Arthropoda > Insecta > Trichoptera > Leptoceridae > Ceraclea > Ceraclea dissimilis. The sequence continues at coordinate 173,619 of OY756365.1, forward strand.
CTTGGATCACATAAAACTAGTTGACGATCAGTCATAAACCCAATGGAAAGTCTATCCTTTGCTGTATATCTGTTGAGATAACTACTTACACTTATTTTTGAGAATTGGACTTACATATTATAATATGTGTACTTACATTTTGTCAAAATCACAATATAATAGTACATACTTTAATATTACCACAGAGAGAAAATATAAGAGTGGATTATACAGCTGGGCGGTGTGAGTCTCTGGTAGTATCTCACAGGTAGAGGGACATGGACGGCTTGTGAGATGAATCTGGGTAACCTGGCATGACCGGACGCTGGAATATCACAACACCAAATTAATACATCACATAATTTGAGGTGGTAGGTAGCCTGGTTAGTAACGCGCTCGACTGTTGATCCAGTGGGCGCGGGTTCGATCCCCGATGCTGACCTACTCCACTTCGTGGCACAAGCTTTTCAAGCATACTGCAAGTGTACAAAGGTGTATTTGGGTTTATTTCAATAAACCTAGATTCATTATAAAAAAAAATATGACCCCAAGTAATATAGCAGGTGAATATTAGTCATGGAGTTTATTCTACATTTATAGACAAAAAGATCCATGATGTAGTATTCCCACAATAGTGTAGAGTTGAAGATGAACATTGTCGGGCTCACGACCAACCTTGGTCTGGCTTAAATGATCACTTTATTCTCCAGAAACATTTCGGTTCATCCCGGCTGGGAATCGAACCCAGACCTCTGCAATGCTTTACAAGAATAATTTGTAAATTACAAAATTATTCAACCATGTACCTACCTAATAACACCCATGATTTGGACAGGTTAATGCTAATACTAATTTATAAAAAAAAGATAATAATAAAAACAAAACGTTACATTAATTATACCATACCTTGTTAATCTCTGGGAATATTGTACTGAGATTGAAGTTGGCAAGACTGGATGTTCCCGAGTGATTGGGAGAGCCGGGGCCTGCCTTGGCGTGTGACCCTGCGGCCTTGTGCGACGCTGAGTAAGCACTCATCGGCATCTGGTATCCGTACACGCCACCATCATCCCCCCCGGGATAGCACCGCTGCCCCCCCACTGCCATGGCGTACCCCTCATTCCCCCCCGCCTTACTCTTCCTCTGCCTCTTCATCACCGCCTCCTTCTTCGAGTTGTCACCCTTGTGATGTTTGCTCGACACATTGATCTTGTGCTGAGGATCAAAGTTGTATTTGGGGACTTCCAGAGAGGAGCACGGATCCATTTTAGTGTAGAAGTTGTTATCCATGTTGGCCGAATAGTCGTTGGCGTCCGGCATGTAGCCCGAGTTGATACACGAGTAGGACGAGACGCTGGAGCCAGTCACTGGGAGGTAATTGGAGGTGGTGTAGAGGGGAGTGTTGACACTGCCAGGGTAACAATATGAATTACTGAAGTTCGTATGAGAGAAGTTTTCAAATTCCATTTGATTGTTTCCATTAGTGTGTTGGACATTGGAGGAGATGCACAAATTGGACGCTTCGTACGACTTGTTAATGTTCTTGGACTTGGTGTTGCTGCTGACGTAATGGTTGTCTGTGGACTGCAGGAGGGACTCTGTGGAGTAAGTGTTCTTCTGAGTCGCCTTGTGTAGAGGGGGAGGTGGAGGGAAGTAGTCAGACATCTGCTGGACGCCAAACACTTCGGTTGGGAAGACAGGCACATCTCCCACATGTTTGTTAATGTTAGTCCTATTCTGATTGTAATGCACAGATGTGCCTTTAGGCAGTGTGCTGGCATCTTGATAGACATTCTCCTCCTTGCCTCTCTCCATGATTTGACTAACAGACAGGAAGCTCCCTGCATTGGATGCATTCATCTCACACTCCACTTTATTGTTGTTTGTCTTGACTGGAGTCTTATTCTTCTGTTGATTGCCTTTCTTCTCACTACTCTTATGGACCGCATTATTGTCTGGCTGCTCCAAGAACAAATGTTGATACGTCTGTTTAGTCTCTCCCATACTCAGAGACAAGTCCCCTACTAGAGTAGGGAGACTGCAAGGGACTAACGGAGCGGGTTCCGTAAGCGGCATCAGTTTGGACGGAGACCAAGTAAACTGATTGTCGTCGTTTAACGTCTGAGGCACGAAACCTCCCGAGGGCATATAGAAGGGCTGGTCGTACAAGTCAGTCTTCTTATTACACGACATACCAGTTGACAGTCCGGCGGCTATTGGGAGGCCTGTATCCAGAGCGGTGCATTGATTGGAACCTTGCAGCATATTGTTTCTTAAATCTTTTTGATTATTATTTGGAAATATTATGTCCTGATTGTTCTGACCGAAGTTGACTTCAGACGTCATCCAATTGATTGGTCCCTTCTGCGTCGCATACTCCGACTTAGTTTCCTTATTGTCTTGCACCAGGTACTTGGTTTCCTTGACGGAGATCTTGCCGACTACTTTGATATTCTTATTGGTTTGAGACGTATCTGTATTTTTATTGTTGTTACTAATGTGGATGTTGGAATTTTTGGATGGAATCGAGACGGGATATCTGAAATCTGGTTGAGTGTCCATCACTACTGAGCTGGATGCATTGTTCTGCATTGTGTTGGAAGGTTTCTTGACAAAATCAGTTTTGATATATTCCCCTCCATAGCTGTTGTTATCATCCATCCACAGATTGCAACTCTGGGTGTAAATGTTAGACGCAGCAAAGTCAGGGAAGTACATATTGGACGATTTGGATCTCAAGTTATTGTTGCTGGTTATTGAATTGGAGGCACTGAATGTAGTCGGTGTGATGGGCAAGTCAAATGGATTGTATGAATTGGTGGAGGTGTAGATGGTGCAGGTGTTGGGGAACACTTGTTTGCTTTGTACTGAAGTTGGATATGCGTCACTCTTGTTTGTTGTAGCTGCAGCGGATGCCAGAAACAATTTACATGAATTACTATTAGTTGTATTATCATAAGACTTCTTTGTATTGTTGCCACACGGGACAGCCCCTGTGTTCTTATTATCCTTATCACTATTATTATACAAGAAATTGGAACTGGAGTCATTATTGATGATATTGTGTGGAGCTGTGGAATACATGGAACTATCTGGAACACTAGTGTGTTGCTTATTGTCCGAATGAAGATTGTCAAAGTTGAATGGCACTTTGTTACTTTGGGAATAGGAAGCCTTCCCGATTCCCTTAATATTCCCACCCACAGGGGCGTGCTCGTAGTTGAATATAGACTCGGAGAATGGGTAATTATTGTTACACACTGATGGGAAGATGTTCTGAGATCCAGAGAAGACACAAGCAGATGAGGATGGAACGTCTTTGCTAACATCTTTGGTAGAAGATACGTTCCTCTCGGGCATCACAAAGAGTCGTGCGTCATTACTCATTTTGGAATTGGTCGCCGTGTTTGGAGTCAACGTCCATGTAGTCTTGGTGAGATCAGCAACGAGTGAAGGTTTTGTAACCGGGAGGTCGTTGGGTAAGAAGGCGTTGGTCTGAGTGGCGGTGGACACGGACGTCTCTCTGGTGAAGTAATTGGAGAAGTGATCTTGCGGGGGCTGCATGGGCTCCGAGGGGCCGGGACACACCAGAGGAAAGGTGAGGAGGAAGGCGGCCGTGGGGGAGGGGAGAGACAGTTCCTCCCCCATGTCTCCCGAGATCTCTTGTCTCTCATTCTCTGCCACGCTCTCCTCCACCTTCCTTCTCTTGTTGGAGGTCTCTCTGTTACAACTACTGCTATCCTCCGCCACCTTGCTGGATGTCCCCAGCACACTCCCACTGCTACTACTGGGCTTGGCTCCACTGCTGCACACTGCTTCACTCTTCGACGACTGATTACTGATGCCAGATTGTTCTGCTGTGGACTGTATAGCCTCCACTTTCCTCTTGTCACCATCAACTTGACTAACTTTGGTTACTTCTGCCATGACTTTCACTTGACTCTCTTGTGCAACATTTTGTTTTGCATCTGATTTCCCCTCCTGTTTATTGGGAGATGAATTGGAATCTGTTTTACTAACTTCCCTTGCTGCAGTCTCAGCTTTCTTATTACTATTAGTACTAGGTTTATTGTTACTAACATTGGCTTGATTGCTTGTTGGGACCACATCACTCTTATCACTGGTGACAACTTCCGCTACAGTCTTTGGAACATCCTTATTGTTTAATTCTTTATTATTAGCGTCAGATTTCTTCTCCTTAAGTTTCCTAGCTTCCTCCTTCATAGCCTTCAATAATTTGAATTTACTTTGATAGGTAACTTTAGGTAATTGTTTCAGACTCTTTCCGACTGCCTTCTTCTTGGCCATAGACAATGTAGTGGTCGGTATGGGAACTTTGTTCACCATAGTGGTTTTGGTAATGTCAAATCCGTGAACGAGTTTCCTGGGTGCAGTAAGTAATGGGAATGGGAAGGGATTGATGAATATAGTGGGAGGGGCGGGGGGTAATAAGGGAGGGAGTAAAGGAAGGACTACAGGACCTCTTAATGCAGCATTTGTGACCCACACTGGAAATAACACAAACATATGTAGTACATACATAAGGATATAGGGCATATTTTTTCTTGTGAATTAATATTATAAGCAGACTGCAAGAAGAAATGTAAAAATTACATTTTGGCTGAATAAAATTACTTAAGGGGTACTGCTAAGACAATTGCGGGGTAGACAGAGAGAACAGACTTTCCTATTTTTAAACACACTTCAAGCTTTCGTCACTTTCATGCAATTTGTCATACACTCTCTACGATTCCTTTTACTTAGAACCACCACCCCTTGAGAATCACCAAGATACATATTTCACCCAGGTATATTTTCTTTGTAATCCTTTCATAATTCATTCTTTCTACATGCCTCAAACATCTCAAATTGTTCACTTTCATTCTAGTCACTACAGGTTATGTTTTACATTCACTCAACTCTCTGATCACTTGATTCCTTATCCTATCTCTCCACACATTCATCTCAGTGACCTCATCTTGACTTCCTTCTCCAGCCACGTCCATACCTCATGCAATAATATGTTATAATATAGTTGTGTTACCATTAGAAGTATTATTGATGTTATGTATGTTGGCTGTGGCAGTCCCTGCACTCCCCACACCCCCCACCACACCAAGCGTCACACCTTTCTTCCTCGTATGCTTTCTATTGATGGTAGGCTTCTTCTTCACATTCCTCTTCCCCTTGCTCTTCCCCTTGCCCTTCCCCTCCCTCTTCCCAGCGTCCCTCTTGCAGTGAGTGCACTTGTCCTTATTACTGTCTGCCCTCTTCTCCTTGCCCTCCCCCTCTCCCTCCTCGCAGCTACCCCCGGCGTCCTGCTCCACATCATCACACACAATATTATCATCCTCCACAGTATTACATGCAGAATTACTACTTGTTTTCTCTATTGCATTTATATTTGGTGCAGCTGGAGTACTACTTGGAATATTTACATTTTCTTTTGTAATTTCTTCATCTTTTTCAGTCTTATTTGTGTCTGTAAGAAATAAGAAACATGTTTGTCAAATTTTATTCAAACAACACAACATTTTACCATCGGCTGGCGCTTAATTAACATTCACCAATTCCAGTCCATCCATCTGCAGTGGGAATCGAACCCAGACCTCCAACCTGACAAACCAGTATTCTACCGCTGTGCTATGAGTCTGAGCTGCCACTGAGATTATTTTTACTCAGCCGACGATCAGTCATATGGAAAGTCCATCCTTTGCTGTATATCTGTTGAGATAACTACTTGTTATATTCAACTACGACATGCAGAAAATCCAATGTTCTCACAAAACGTAAATTGTGATATTCAAAATATTAATTACCTGTGGAGTTAATGTACTTGTCTGCTGGGCTGATGGTGGAGGGGGGAGGAGTTGGTAGTGGAATCTTCTGCTGTACAAGAATCTTCACCAGCTCCCAGCACTTGGCCTTCAGTATTCTCACCTCATCCACTTCATCCGTCTCCACTGCCACGTCTACTGCCTCCTCTGCAACACACGGAAAACAAATAAATAAGCATCAATTGCATGGCTGACTCTGATACTATGTTCTGCAACTTACTGCTTACTGTCAACCTGATGTAGATATTGTAAGTAAAAAACCTCGAAGAGTAATAGAATTGTATAGCATTACATACTTTTGTCACGCCGCATCCCTTGCGGAGTAAGAAGAGAGCACAGATCTCCATACATTTCTATCCTTACACACACTTCTTGCTTCCGTCACATTCATGCAATTCCTCATACACACTCTACAATTCCTTGTACTTAGAACGCATCTCAATCTGGTCAACATGGTCAACTTCATGTCCGGCCGTGCTTCCAGCATTACAAACAATGCAAGATGGACATTGCAAACCAACCTATGATTGTGTGTTAAGCCCAGGATTTTCATAATGATGGACGATAATCTAGGCATAAGTCACTCTGGTTTAAGAAAAAAAAAGTTGCAGGAAAGAATCTGACAAAGTTAATGGACACTAATCCATAAACAGACTTTTAACACTGTTGTATTTTACTTTCAAATGCTATACAGTCTACAATATTGTGAAAGTATTAGAGTGGGTACCTTTAGAATTATTGTTGCGTGTGGCTGCCTGCAATTCTTGTATGTAATGCAAGGAGTGCTGCAAGATTAGGATCTTGGTGTTGGGAGTGGAGGAGGCACTGGAGGACGTGGTGGACGGCTGCGGCGGAAGAGCAGCTGCCAAGTTGGAGAACGCCACACCCAAGCGCTTCCTGCGTTCCTGCTCCCATGCCCGACATTTGCTGGAAAACATAATATCACCATTTTTATTATTTTGTGAGAAACATCCAATTTTCTACATGTCGTAGTTGAATATAACAAGTATTTATCTTAACAGATATACAGCAAAGGATGGACCTTCCCCCAGGCTTATAACTGATCGTCGGCTGGTTTAATGTGACCACTTTACACTTAAGTAACATTCACCAATTCCAGTCCATCCGTCTGCGCGGCCAGGAAACAAACCCAGACCTCCATGCTAACACACTGGTACTCTAACCGCTGTGTATTAAAGGCCGGTGAACGAAACGAGAAGGAAACAAAAAGTGATGACATTAAACCGGCCGACGATCAGTCATAAGCCTGATGGAAAGTCCATCCTCTGCTGTATATCTGTTGAGACTTGTTACAACACCGTATATCTATACTGAGTAGAACATAATAATATTCACTTACTTATATTACGGGATTTTGGGGCAGAAATAAAACATGAATCTATTCAAATTACATCGAAATTAACAGACCACATGTAACTCCATGTTTAATTCTAGAAAGAAACAAAAGAAATGGCAATAAAAATTGCCACACAAACAATCCCCTTGTTAATATTATCTTATCTTACATAAATACTAATAATTATTCGACAAACACTCAAACACAACTTAAATCTAAGAAAAGTATTGTTATCATTCGATGTTAAACGAATTAGACAACTCAAACATGGCCAAAAAAAGATTTACCAGTGCACATTACCTGAAAAAACCAATTACTAAGAATCCATAACATCAAAACTCCATGACTAATATGAAACAAAACTTCTCCAGACAAATCAAAAACCAATACGTTGAATATTATCACTGAATAAAAACGGATTCAAGAAAATAAAAGAGCGCGGAAAACCATCCATCGTGTTCGTCCATATTTGCGTTATGGAGGGGAGATTTTGTAAAGTTGTTGTACGAAAGTTGCAATTAACTTACCTGTGTGTTTTAGTTTTCGTTACGGTCGGCATGTTTCATATTTTCAATATAAAAGTAATGATTAATATTTATTTAACAAAAAACACTAAAAACTAAACGCGAAAAACGGAAACCCTTCTTCAATTTTTTGACAAATGAAAACACAAACAACCATAGATAAAAACATTCGATATTCAAAAAGGCATAGACAAAAACGTTTTGTCGAATCATAAACAAAACTATGCTGCTTTCGTGGCTTGCTTATAAAGTGGCAACACCAACAATCAAGGCGCAAAATTTAAAAACAGGAAACTCTAGCAAGACATTAACGAATATATCAGTGTTTCCTAATCTTGAGCCGATTTCTGTAACTTTTCGAACTAAAGTAAGTGATGTTTTAAATATATTTTACTATGAAATTATTCAGGAAAAACGTCTGAGCGTTCAACTGTATGATGGATGAGTGCTGACATAACTACGCTCCATACTATATTATAGGTATGTAAAGTACAACTATATAATCATCATCAGCTCCAGTTTTCCCACTGCAGGACATAGGCCTCCTCTCTCCTTCTCCACTTATCCCGCTCCTGTGCGATTCCCATCCACTGGGGTTCGACAAACCTCTTAATATCGTCCATCCATCTGGTAGGAGGTCGTCCTTGTGGTCTTTTATCGTCCCTTGGTCTCCACTCCAGCAGTCTCCTCGTCCATCTGTTATCCTGCATTTGTGCAATGTGCCCTAACTACTCCATACTTACGTTAAAATACTAACCTATGGATGGTATAACTTAAATATCGGTCTTTATTTTTATTACTTTAAAATCTAGTTGGAATCGTGTTAGAATATTTATTACAATTAGTTATAATATTTCCAGACCGTCGCCTATGTTAGCGATATGATATGAATGTTAGAAGTCGCGCACAGAAGAGATAACCTATGACCTGAGCTGAGAGCACATCTACTTGGAGTTGGAGCTGATAACATGGTAGTGTAGACTGTAGAGTGATTTTATTGCTACGTGGAATACAATATGGATGTGTCGACTGTCGAGTATGACACTTTGTTTTATGATCATAGAAAGACTACAATAGCATCACAAAACATCCCAAATACATAATGGGGTAACCAGTAAATTCTGTGTTTATAAAAACATGCATCAACAGTTCAACAATAACATTTCTTTTCGCAAAATTTTAGGTATATTATAACGCATTCAGAATGGGTGAAAACCTCATTGCTGACTATGCTGCTGAAAAAGAGACGATTGTATATAATATAATGCATGTACCTAATGGAAAGTATACTTGATTTTGGCACTGTAATAGCACTAGTGATGTGTCGACTTGAGGACTAGTCAGCACTTAAATCTTTTGCCGACTAATCGGTACATCTCTACTAGGCACACATAACTGACATAACTACAGGTACTTATAGGTACGAGTTTGCATCATACCTATTAGCATTTTCATTAACATAACTTTATACTTTCTGAAATCATCAACAAGTAGTATGGGGATGGACTCATTCCTCATTTCACGAAGTGTCCAACAGAAATACTTTTTTATTTATTTATTTAAACTTATAGTGAACAACAAATACATATAAATATAAAAAATGGACATAGTACAGATTATAAATCGTTGTTCACTAGGGCGAACTTATCGCAGACCTGCGATTTCTTCCAGTTAACCCCAATACTGAAGTTTTATTAATTTATATGTATGGAAACTTTCAGTATAGGCCATCATCTAATAGCATATCTCTATAAAATAGAATAGTACCTATGACTCCTATGAGTATTATGAAGTATGGATTGTAAATAAAGAAATATTCGCGAGGTTGTGGCTGCGTTTGTGTGTGTGTGTGTGTGTGACACAATAATATTGATCCTAATTAAACATAATGTAATTACCCCCGCAACACGCGAGGGCCGCGCCCCGCCACACCCCTGACTGTGGACACCACACCATCCATATCCATTGCCACATCATCTGACCAGACACTCCTCTCTCTAGCTCCACTCCACAGACATTTCTTTGTCCACCTCAGCAGTGACCACTGGCACACTGGCAACCATAACCATTCATTCCAAGATACGCATCTAGTACACGTTATTATCTTCCATCATGAATCACTTTTGATCCTACATTACCTGCTGTGTAATGTACGCCCAACTTCCCCCCTGATATAGTAATTAATTACTACAGAAACTTGTAATAAATATTAATAATTTCAGCAGATTTCATGACATTGTAATAAATCGCTAATATATATATATATTTTTAATTATATTTACCGGAAAATTTTTACTTACATTAAAATGCAAAAATCAGTAATTAGGTACCATTTCTACTTGCAATATTGTAAGACGATTTCCAAATACTGATATTTCAGGCACAATGCTTGTATTTTATATAGAGCAGTATGTCTGGGGTTCGTTCTGGATCCGTTAAATTTCACTTATCGATTCGCTCGATTGTTTATGGTTCTATTGTTCTCCGATCTATCATCGGTGCGAGTCAACTCGTTGTGCAATTCCAATTGGAACAATCACCCAAATGCGTTTTGCAGGTTCTGCTTCGTGCGATAATCGTCCGTTGACTCGCTGAGTGAAAATTAACGGATCCAGAACGAACCCCTGAATCTAATCCTTTGATATCCGTGATATCAGTAAGCAATATTCTTATGGGAATCATGGGAGAATTCCTAGTTACAGAATCCACATAACTCATTATTGATTGAATTAGACACCATTCTGTATTTATCCACTAATGGAATGATGGGGTGTTACATGATGCCTTGTTATAGACTCTGTATGATATGGTGGTTAGATGATGCCACTCCACCACCACTGGCTCCCTGCTCCCTGCTCCGGATACGAGGTTTCTAGGAATCCCCACATTATTTCAGTTCACTACTAGGTGTGGTAGATTGTAGGACCATCATATGATACGGTGTGAGGCATGGGCGTCGTCAGGAGAGGGGCAGTGGGGGGAGCTGCCCTCCCCTAGAGATTGTAATAGTTATATAATTTTTCGTACTAAATGATAAAACCTCACAAAAAATCACATTATTACGACACATTTTCTCATCATGTCATTCATTTTCTAAAATTAGTATAAAAAATCCATCAAAATACAATTGTTTCGTAAAAAAATTGACTGCGGCACTCCTTTTTTTACTTTTTCATTAAATATTTTATTTTCAGATATTTTTGTACAAAATGTTACACATCTTCAAATAAACCAAACCATATCACGACCTTCTTCACTATGTCTCACAAAAATATGCCTGCGGCGCTAATTATACCAGATTTTAAAATTTTGTTGCCCCCCCAGCTCCGAGGCTGGCGACGCCCACGGTGGTGTGTAGGTGTAGAACATTATGTTAGTTATAGTCCTGCCACCTGCCATGAGGTGGTATAAGGCATAGGGTGGCATGGAGAGGGCCACATTCCCTCGGGGTCCTCCCCTCCCCCCCTTACAATATTTATGTCCGACTACCACGCGGTTCACACCACATTTTGACACTATAGCTATTTCGAAGTAATTTCTTTCTGCTCACGACTGGATGCGATTCTTCATTTGATTAAAGAATCGAATATGGCACAAAATTAATTAAATTGTGATATATACAATATACATATCTATGTATTGGTATAATATGATTGTCTTCTTCTTTCTCAACCGTTTTAATTCCAATGCTGGACATAGGCCTCCCCTTTGACTTTCCACAGATCCCTATCCTAGGCATGCTGCATCCACTTGTTCCTGCGATTCGCCTCACATCGTCAGACCATCTTTCTACGCTCCTTTTGCTTGTTCTATTTATTTACGAGTGTATTTAAAATAAATTCTAAAAAACTGATAATTGCTCGAACATTAAATAGCAGTTATCCAAATCCATTTGTTCATACGTGGAGGCAAGATTAGCCAACACACTTTTCAGTACTACCAGCCACTTCTGGCACTTCAGTCTACATATTATCATTCATGATTGACATATAAACTCATCAGCCTAATACTGGGAAACATTCACCTACCCAGATATCACGGATATCAAAGGATTAGGCTCAGATATACTCAGTGGCGGCTCGTGGGTTGGGGGGATGGGAGGGCAATGTGAGGCAAAACTAAAATCCAATATACCTACCTAAAACGATAAATACCTAATACCAGCGCCATCCTTGACTTTTTCTGTCTTCCCCCATCCTAATACATATTTTAAGCTGTAACATTAAGTTTGGTACGTAATGTTATATATAAACCTGATCTAAACGAAGCGCTATTGACGAAAACTGCAATTGGAACTACTTATCATGATTATTTTATTTTTTTAAACAATAAGTAAGAAACTTACCAATTAGTCACTAGACAGATACTAATTAGAAGATACTAATTTGTCACCAGGCAGATACTTATCGAAGATACTAATTAAAATAAATATTGCCTGGGGGTATACTTCTCTGAAAATTTTATGCAATCGATTATTTTATGGTGGATGTATCCATCATCTACCTATTCGTTTTCTAATATCTATCGTTCCAAATAGATCAAAACCACTACGTATTTCAAGCCGCAACATTAAGATGGTACGTAATATACAATATACGAATATATAGTAAACCTGATATAAACGAAACGTTATTGACTAAAACTGCAATTGGTTACTTATCATTGATTATTTTCATTTTTTACATGAACAAAAATAAATTAAAAGACTTACCAATTAGTCACAAGGTGGATACTTGTAATTTCATTCCATCATCAGGTGCTTGGTTAACAACGCTTATGTAAATACTTGGTTTATTATCTATTATTATTTATCCACTTAATTGGGCTGTCTTAAAACTAAAACTTTCAACAGTACTATTAAATAAAAACAAGTCACTAAACACTAGATAAATAAGATTTCAATCAATCACTTATAAATAAAATCCATCCTACGATTCTTCCCTTGAGCAAAAACGTCTATAACTTGCTGATTAAAATCACTCATCGAATTAATCAGTCTTTTTTCTATAGATAACATTGCTAATGCATTAAGTCTGTCTTGGCCCATTGTGTTCCTCAAAAATGTTTTGATCCTTTTGAGCGTTGAGAAACATCTCTCATTCTCAACTGTCGTCATTGGCAACGTCGTTATTATTGAGAGTACTTTCACGCACTCTGAAAATATTTCACTTAAATTATTTTCTACTATTAATTGTAGTAAGGCTACAGCTCCACTCGCACAATGTATATCGTCCCGACTATATAAAACTTCTAATTCTGTTTTAAATTTACGTCCATCAATAATTGGGTACTCCGACAGTGTAGTTGTAAAGTCTTTTGTAGGAAACACTTTATGGTAGTCTTTGAAAAATCTTACCACAAACAATTTAGCTGCCGACAGGTGTCCCGTAAATTGAAATCGCTCTTGAGACCTTGCGATAATGTTGTCACAATAATTAATCGCAATTACCCCATTTTGTTCTCCAACAGATTCCACCCGTCTTCGTTTTGATGACTGCGATTGAATACAATCAAGCGTTTCAACAGGAATTTCATCTCGAATTGTTTTTATAGACCTAACAAAATTATTGATTATATCGAACATAGCCGAGGAATCAACTGAATCCTTTTGGATCTGATTGAATAAAATATCAACATTTGGCATTACCTTATGAAAAAAGTTTAACCAATACAAAAAGTCTCTATTTTTCAGTAATCTAACAAATCCACACGCTTGATTGATAGCCGATGTATCATTTTTTTCCGTCGCGTAGATGTGTTCCATACACTCCAATGTTCGTAAATAGAATTTACAGCCCGGCTTTGAAAATTCCACCTAGTAGGTGCAGATTTGGGTAAACGATTATTTACAATGCTATCTAATATTTGCGTTCGTTTAGCTGATCTGGAGAAAAAAGTCGATATACCCTGTATGTTGGCAAAAAATATTTTTGCTGCAGTGATATTATTCGAGGCTTCTTGCATGATAAGGTTACTTTGGTGCGCGTAACAGTGAATAAATTTTGCCTGGGGGTATACTTCTCTGACCAAAACTTGGACGCCTCCGCGAACACCACTCATTACAGAAGCCCCATCATAAGTCTGGGCGATCAATTTATTTGGAGTATTGTTAACCCCGATCTCTTTCAACTGGTCGATTAATACCGTCGCCAATCCTTCAGCTGTATGATTGCTAGGCCTAAAATATCCCCAAAATCTTTCTATAACCTTCGAGTTCTTCAAGTATCTAACAATAACAGACATTTGGGTCATGCATGCAGCATCCGTAGTTTCATCTGCTTGAATCGCTATAAAGTCTGCATGGTTAATCTGCTTCTTAATTTCTCTTCTGCAAACTATTAGCATCGAATCTAACAATTCATTCTGAATTGTCTTTGATGTGCCTTTAAATGCAGATGAGGTATCCAAATGTTCTTTTAATGCATTGTCTAATGAAGAAACAAAGTTGACCAATCCTCTGAAAATGCCGGGATTCTCTGAATTTTCGGTCTCATCTCTTCCTCGTAGTGCAAGTTCGAACACTCCACAAAATTTTACGCAATCGATTATTCTGGATAGAACATGTCTATTTTTATCGACGGCCTCATGTTGCTTTATGACTGATTGCCTGTATCCATCATTTAATTGCTTTCTAATATCTATCTTTCCAAGTAGACTAAAACTGAGATTATTACTCATATGTTTTTTGGATGAAACGTGTTTGGTCATTTTTTCAGAGAGATGTTTTAAATCCTTAACACCAGTAGTTCCCCAAACATCTTCGTTTCCGAAAATGAGGCAAGGAAAACAGAAGAATGCGTTCTTTTCCTCGCATCCACAGAGCCACGAGTATTTTTCATACATATTTCGATTAAATTTGCGTGAATAGACTTTAGATTTACACAAATATTCCTGATTTAACTTTAAGTCAGGACGATGTGGGCCCAAAACTTTCACATGCAATTTATCTTCGTATGGTAATGATTTTCCAAGCAAAGCCTTTACAGTATTCATGGTCGGCGTAAATTGCGATTTTACGATATGTCCAGTATAAACACAAATAATACGTACTTACAAAAAAGTACTTTACCTACTAAATTTAAACACTGGAGAAACACTTACACGTATATCACACCAAATACAACTTTAAACTCCCGTATATTCCTATTGAATAGTAACAAAACAAATTTATAATTTAGAGAAAAACTTTACGTGTCATACTAAAGACCATCAACACTAAACAGTATTATATTATACCTATTGAACTTTAAAATTTAAAATTTAGGGAAACACTTAACAAATTACAGAACAACACTAAACGCTCTTGCATACCTATTGCATATTACTAAAAATAGAAAATAAAATAGGATATAATAATTATTAACCGAACGCGTGTAACAACGTTATGCAACTATCGAGTTTGAACAAAGTTTGTAAAATGATGGTAAAAATGTGTCCAAAAAACAGTAATTAAAAAAACTATTTAGATAAATAGAGAAATTTCGGGTGTCCGTACATGTGTTGTTGGTGTCTAGTGAGCACATTTTTGTATCTATGCGACTTTCTATGCCGGGGAGTCGAATTCGGTCTAATAGTAAGCGTGCATTAGTAAAAGTATCGTCATTGTATTGTGGCTAAGAAATTCTATCTATTCTTTTTGTTTATGGCCATCTACTAAACCTTATAATAAAATTTGGGGACCCATAGGGGCGACATAACATTTGCCCTTCGATGCTCTTACATCCGAGTACTGAAACCATAAATGAAGCAGGTCATGTTTTCTATAGAAATCCTGGGCAAGACTCGACGTTGCCCATACCAGATGGTATTGCATAATAATATCGTATATAGCTCATAGTCACAGCTTAGCGTATTATAGGTAGGTAGTATCTTCGAGAAGGATACTACCTACGGTAATATAATACGGTATCTTATTCATAAGTTGTATAATGTTGGTTGGTAGTTATACTTCCATATACATACTGTGTATAGATACTGTAGATACATACATACATACTTAAATTTTATATGCGTTTGTGGAGTAATATTTTTGGGAGGACGTAATATTTTTGGGTGGGCGTCGCCCCAGTTGTCCTGTAGGAATATCCGTCCCTGGATATACTGCTCTATATAAAATACAAGCACGTGTGCCTGAAATATCAGTATTAAGAAATCGTCTTTCAATATTGCAAGTATGTATTATTCATAATTACCGATTTTTGCATTTTTATATATCTACTTACAATATGGAGAAGCAAATGTTAGGCGCAAGTCTGAGAGATAGAAACAGAAATGAGGAAATCAGACGCCGGACTGGTAGTGGGTGGATCCAGAAAGCCCAAAGAAGAGAGGATTGGAAAAAATGGAAGAGGTAAATCTAATTTGTTTAATTTAATAATTTAATCTGCAACTTTTCACAAATTTACTGAAGAATTCAGATAGTGACATCATAATAAAATAAAGATATAAAGTGTGTTCACTCAGTTCAGTGGTATTTGAGGTTCCATACCTACTTACTTACTTCTATAGGAGTACTACGAGCATGATCCATATTACTAGTATGAGTATTGTGTAGTGGTGGGCGTTTACGCTAACTTAAGTTAACTTTAACAGATGCTAATGCTAACCTCGATTAATAGTTACAATTAACTGCCAACGTTAATATGGCCGTCTCGTTGCTGATCAATTTCGGAAGATTCCCTGTTAATCTCCCTCTCGTAACGCTAATGAATCTCACGATGTCATTTTGGTCACTGGTCAACAGTAGCGCCTGTAGCGCCTATTAGCGATTGTTGATCTGTGACCAATGGCGTCGCGAGATTAACAGCAGTAGGTACCTCGTCGTTAATTTTTCTGTTGATATTAATATTACTGTTGACGGGCTAATACGCGCGGGAATTTTTCTTAGTTTTCTTCTCGTACGTTTATTTGGGATATTTACATACTCACTCCAGGTATTGGCGTGGATTAACGTTAGCAGACAATATACTTTTATACTTACTTTCCGTGTCCGGTCTAAAGTCTACCACTCCAATAAGCCGCGACTTTCATCGCTTTGTCATTGCCCATAATCAGATCCCCAGGTGTTAGTACAGCCCTCCTCCATCAGTGGACACATCAGTAGGTGGCTGTCATCCTGGGTGCAGCCACAATCACAAGTGATCTGCGGGGAGGTACCCCCACTTCATGAGGTTCTTTTTACATCGTGTGACACCAACGCTCAGTCTGTTATACTTTTATGTCAACAGTGTTGACGTGTTAAATAAGAACAACTGTTGACCATTATTGACAGAGTTCTAGTATTGAGTACGTCACTCATATAAGCAGGTAAGTATTTGTAGTTTGGTATCACACACTGATACAACACATCACACAGCACAGTCTAGAGGAGAGCAGATTGATTGTGAAATGTTAGAGTGGAAATTGATACAAGTGTTTTAGTTTTTATATCCACTTGTTTAAATATTAGAAGTAACCGACACAATAATTCATTAGAATAACATCAATACGACACACTGGTAGTCACACATAACTATTTGCATGGACACAAACTTGGTGTTGCCTATATGTAATAATAAAAATGCTTAACGCTGGATTTCACCGACTTCTTAGGTGAGGAAAAGCGGAGATAGGAGACGCTTATCATTATTTTTCCTACAAATTTGTGCTAGGTGGCTCCTATCTCCGCGATTCCTCACTTAACAACTTGGTGAAATCCAGCATTAGACTCATAATTTCATCGTTTGCTGTATCCAGATTCCAGATAGAGTAGGCATGATTCATGGGCGTATATAGGGCGCCACCCCCCCCCCCCTAAAATGTCAGACGCTGATTTGCCATCTACTATCTAGAAAGATTCCAGGTTCATCACATCACCCATATTTCAAAAATTACTAAAAACGGGTGACCTTAGATCTCGACAACCTTACTAGCTAATACGTAATATAATATGCTTTGGAAAAAAATATTTTCCTTTATAAAAAGATTTTCACAATAAGTTATTGAAAATTCATGACATGCTGAAAAAACGATGTGGTAATAATGTGATTCATTTCTCCTGTGTAAACCGGTGGTTTGGCTGAGAAATTTCGGGGGGGGGTTTGAACTCCCAAAACCCTCCCCCTGCCTACGGCCATGCCAGCTCTACCAACAACACAAACATGTCAGATGACTTCGGAACCGCTAAATTATCTGGGACCATGTGTACATGTATTATTTTATTGTATAGGTATTTAGTTTAGCGAATTCAATGTAGGTAGGTACAGGTGCCTATGTAGTTAGGTGTACATAATATGAACATTGTTGTATTGGGAAATATTCAATTGATTACGAAAATCTGATGGTTCATTTAATTTTATAATAACTATGCATGAATTATGCAAGTATTATTGTTCTCTACTTCACCAACTCTTCTTACATATAAATTGATTGACATTATAAACTCATCAGCCTAATATTGGGAAACATTCACCTATCCAGATATCACGGATATCACAGGATTAGGCTCAGATATACTGCTCTATATAAAATACAAGCTAAGTGCCTGAAATATCAGTATTTAGAAATCGTCTAACAATATTGCAAGTATGAATAATTACTGATTTATGCATTTTTATGTACAGATTTTCCAGTAAGCCTAATTAATTTCAATCATTGATTGGTAATTTTGGTATTATACCTGTAGCTGATAATACTAATGGGATTATATATACCGTCCTAACATGCCATATTTTCGAATATTTCTACGACGGTTGTTTGAATGTAAAATGTATTTGGTACAACGATATCAATTAAACAAGTTAATTTAGTTTATCGTGCAAAACTACAAATATCGCAAAAATACAAACCCTCAAATTATTACGAAAAAGAAATTATTTATGTGTTCACATAAAAATGTGCCATCAGATAAAACTGAAATATAGGTAGGTACCATGACTACCATGCCTACTTACCTATTTACTGATATCAATGTGTATATAGGGGTTGTGCGTAAAGTTTACCAAAGCATTGACCGGGAGCGGCCGCCTCCCCTAGGTGCGGCCCTGGTGGTCCGGGGCGGCTCACACACCCCACTCCGCCCCTGCTATAGTAATATTATGTATCATTGTGTGGCCACACCAGAAGTCTGGAACTCGTAGGAATAAAATAATAAATCTAATAACAGATACACAGCAGAGGATGGAGCTTCCATCAGGCTTATGACTGATCGTCGGCTGCCTTAATGTCATCACTTTACACTTAAGTAACATTCACCAATTCCAGTCCATCCATCTGTCGCGGCCAAGACTCAAACCCAGACTTCCAACCTGACAAGCCGGTACTCTACCGCTGTGCTACGAAGGCTGGTAGTTGAGTCAAGATGAAACGTGTATATATTGTACACGGCCCTCATATCATATTGAGATTATTTTTTTGGTATTTCAATGTATCGTACGTTCCAACCATTTTTATGCTTCCCTAAAGTCTTAGACAATAAAAGGATAGATGGCGGTAGACAAATAATGCCAACGATCAGCCGACGATCAGTCCTAAGCCTGATGGAAGGTCCATCCTTTGCTGTATATCTGTTGAGATAACTACTTGTTATATTCAACTACGACATATAGAAAAAACATAAATTGAAATTTCAAAATATGCAATCTAATAAATCTTATGTTTCAGTGTTAACGCATCTTTGGAAATTCATTATTTTCAAATTTCCAAAGTGAGAGGTTGTAATGCCGGCGCTACACGCTTGCCGAGCCTAGACAAGTGTTCACAAGTGTTTACGATTTTGAAAATTAAAATGGAGGAAGCAAAGAGTGTGTGGAGATAGGCGGTCTGGCGTTTTGTCATCTCTGCCCACACTGCGGGGATATTTTGAAAAAACTAACTGAAAATCGTGTTCAACCCCTGAAAGGGGAGAACACCCTTACATATACTTTATTATATATCCTGACATATACATACACCCACATAGGTATACCTACTGTTTAATGTTATACTTACCTACCTAATTGGTGATAAAACTGATATAATACCTACATATGTACTGCAAGGTGTCAGAAAACAATCACACAGGAAAAAATCGCACGGAAACAATCTCACATGCAAAAATATCACAAGAAAAAATAACACACTTTTGTTTAAAAATTATTAATGATTTTTAAGACACGGTAATTGAAAATATTTGACACAATAATTGACGTTTGCAGAATCATTGCAGTGGGCTGAAGACAGATCAGGGTGGGCCAGACTGCTGCGAGAAGTACCGCATGAAGATCCACGATCCTCAGCATTGGGGGACCGATTTGGAAGACGAAGAAGTATTGACATTTTATCGTTAAATTTAATGATCTATCTATTCTATCGTTACAAAAATTATAAGTTTTATCAATGTTAGAATGACAATCAAATTGTACAATAAATACTGAATGAAAATATAAATGTGTTTAGTATTTCTCCTTGTGGTATTTTTCGTGTGAGATTTTTTCCTGTGTGATTTAATCATGTAACCGTACTACATTTTTATTTATATAGTTAGGTAGAGGCAAACTGTTGCTACATTGAAATAGAAGTTCACTGTTCACCTATGTGGAATATGTGGAATGGTGATTATTTCAGAGAATATGGGATGATCCACTGACCTTGCTAATCATACGATAATTAATTAATTAGGTACAATCAAATTGGTATTCTCCCTGTTCCTGTATGGAGCGGAAACGTGGACAATGCGTGCCTACGAGAGGATGAGAATTGATGCGTTTCAAATGTTGTGTTGGAGGAAGCTCCTCCGAATATCATGGATAGAAAGAAGAACGAATGCGTCAATCTTATCTGAGCTACACATTACAACGCGTTTGTCTGCAGTGTGTCTGAGGAGATTGCTTGGTTTCTTTGGGCATACTGTGAGACGGGAGCCAGAGAATCTAGGAAAAATAATAATGACTAGCCGAGTTGAAGGCATTTTTGTTTTTGAGAAATGTATACAAAATACCTATAAAAAATCTTTTACCCTCATTCCCTTGATAAATGTTCAATGTATCTACTCTATTTTTTCCAAAGCATATACTAAAGTAAGGTTGTCGAGATCTAAGGTCTTCTTCTCTGATGCACTCTGTTATATTCCATTGAGGAATAAACTGAATTATACTCATATTAAGTATTTTATCAGTAAACAGTCGTTGTATGTATCTATTTATATAATTCACTATACAATATAGTGTAGACTTGTATGTAATAATGTGGGTAGCATATGTATCATACAGGATGTAATAACTCCTTTATACGTATTCATTTCATTGTGAAAAATTTAGTTAACAGCACGTAAGCGACTAATCTAACGAAAAGATTATCGCCAGGGCATGTAAACTAAATCTATCGACTGAGTTTTTTTCGAATTGAAGAAAACTGTGTGTGTATTTATATCTTCGCTGTTGGTTCTTCGGCTTCTTTTAAAGCTCGGTCATTCAAGTAAGCAGTAAGCCGTAAGGAAACCCGAAGAACCGATAACGAAGATACTCGTCTAGATTCATCACGCCGCGAAAGCCTGCAAGATTATTTGTGTACTTACATATATTTTAATTACATTATTTCAATACAGTAGGTGCATTGGTATATGCTTAGCGTATATTGGGGAAGTAGCTCAAAAAATCTCTAAAGATAAGAAGAAATGTCTTTCTTGTGTAAACTAATTTATAACTGAATTAAAAAATAAATGAAACTGAGATGTAAATTGACATTAATTTTTATTCTTGTATCTAGAAATCTTTTTTTCGCATTACAAGCTGATGTAGGTATCTTTTTAACGATATTTTTTTTACAATTAAAAAATCCTTTATTTGCTTGTTAATTATTTCTTAACTAATTATTATTTAACCTAAGTTTCCAAAAAAATAACTTTATTCAATTTATTAGGAAGAATTGATTCTAGTACATTACGTTCCGGTGTGCGTTTTTTTTAAATAATTCTAGAGATGCTAAGGAGTGGCGAAACAGAACAGATTAGAAAATGTTGACATGGTTGTGCTACCTAACACTCTGTATATTACATATGTATCTAGTAGACATCACACAAGTGGGTAGGTAAATATATATAATTCGATAAAGTATATAGTAGTTACGTACCTAGTTGTATATTGAATGACCCGGCGTTACCCGATCGTTGATCCTATGCCAATGAATTCCCGAAATTTGCATTTTAACGTGTTCCTAAGGTAGCGTCCACATTATGTGATATGTTGTATTATTATAATCATTATAAAGCTCCGTCTACATAATTATATTACGTATAGTAGAGTGTGAACTGGTCATATGAATTGGATGCAATATATAAATACTAATTATCATGGGCGTCCCCAACCTCGGAGGTAGGGGGGGGGGGGCAACAAAAATGTAAAAATTTGATGCAGCATGAAAAACGCATAAATAGCGCCGCAGTCAAAATGTTTTTAGTGAGACATAGTGAAGAAGGTCGTGATGTGGTTTGGTTTATCTGAAAATGTACATAATAATTTGCACAATAATATGTATGAAAAATGTATTTTACAAAAAAGCAATAAAAATAGAGCCATAGTATTTTCTTATAGGTATTTTGATGGATTTTCATACTAATATTATAAAATGTATGACATGATGAGAAAATGTGTCGTAATAATGTGATTTTTTGTGAGGTTTTATAATTTATAACATGAAAAAATATATACCTATTCCAATCTGGGGGCAGCTGCCCCTCCTGCCCCCTGAAGACGCCCATGTCCGTCTACAAAATTATATTATACATATTCCTAGTAGAGTAAGAACTGGTCATATGGATTGGATGCAATGTATAAATACTCATTTAATTATTGTTTTATAGAAAACTATAAAGGAAACGACACAAAAACATTACCTAATATTATATGCCATTTATAAACTAAAATGTTTCTAGACTTTTTTTAATGTTCGATATTCCTTCTGTATGTTGCTCTTTTAGACTGGCCACACACTAGAGCTTCTAAACTTCCGGACGTGTGTGGCTAGCCATCATAATATCAGTTTACCATAGACTGAAACTGTAGAAAATATTTAGGTCCACGGTGAAGCAAAATAAAGTTCGCAAATGGGTGGATCTATGACAAAAATTCCCCTCGATCCCCTTCACACCGCACTAAACGACCGCCCCTTTTCTTTTGTCTAGAGTCCTTAGTTTACTTTTAAACTACCTGTGCTCAGATAGTGTTGGTATTCTGGCACTACTCGTGAATACTCGACTCGTATTCATGTTGGGCAATATTGGTATGGGTTTTTGTCCGGCCACAAAATTAAATATACCATGTGCTTAGCGTGCTTTTCTCGTAGACATTACAATTTTTTTTTAAATACAGACAGAACATGCAACATTTCTAAATCTTCTATACTCGTGACCAAACTAGTAAACTAATCGCGTCGCGCATGTCTCCACCCCATGGACGGTCCTTTATCCTTACTACAACTAATAATATGTAGCCGTCCTATAAAACTTCTCTAAAAATACTAACAACTCTTGCGCATAGACTGACAACTGTCCTTTATTGGTCAGGTAGTTTTATTGCTATACTTAGAAAAGGGACTATAATCCTTTACTGGTCGGCTTGTTTTATTGCTGTACTTAGAAAGGTGTTACCTGCGCAGTAAGGTTTCAAAAACTGAGTAAACTAGTTTGGAACAGACAATAATTAGGTACGATCAGTATCTATCCATGACCCAGGTTTAGGTTGTCTATCATTTCACAAGAGAGTAGGTATAAGTATTCCACTACTAGTAGGTCTCTAAACACTAGACTCTAGACTCTAGAGTCCAAGTATTATTATACATAGTATTGTTGTGGCGCCCAACATTCTCTGTGACGCCTACTCTCCTTCTCTGGCCAACAATATTGTCATCTAATCATTATCTATACTTCACTATACATTACCCACCACAGTCAACACTAGTATGTCTATATCCAATATCTTACATACTACATACATCTCCATACTGTGGGATGACTAGCTGTAACCCGTCAAAAATTACGTGGCTTGCAGGGTAAGCAGTTATTGATGTACGTACATTCGTACAATCATATATTCTCATGCTTAGAGGATTTACGTACTGAAGAAGAAACTGGGCGTAAGAACTGTCAGGTAAAACCCTTTGCCACTATCGGACTTTTGCCATACCAGGAACTTCAGTTTTTAGGTATCGTCACTCGTCATTGATAGCACGCGATAAATATTTTACAAGTGGTTTAGCACAAAAAGAGTCACATTATTTCCTTTCTTCGTCAAAAGAACCAGTTGTTTTGAATGTGTCAAAATTATGCTTCTTATTCGGTGGATGCAAGTTTCAAACTGATGATTTGTATGGAATTGCTTCTCTAGTACCTACGAGTATAATGTTCTCATGGTATTTTTTTTATTTAGCATAGTATTTTGTGCCGCAATATTTATTTACCAATTCTATTTATAAATAAAAATGTAAATATTTAATACATACTTATAAAGAAGCTCGACATCTATCGATGACTGCTCTAAAAACGAACTACGAACAACTTGCAAAAGTTGCCACGGCGCTGCGTTACATCGTGAACCGATTTTCACCAGAATTATGTGACAAGACACATACCTCCACTATTGTGTCTTCACTATTCTGTGCCAATAACTAGCGTGCCAGTTGTCAAAATCATTTTGTTTTGGACGTCCATCATTATCTGTGCAACTAAATCACAATCCAATGGCAATTACAATTGCAATTCCATCAAAAAGACACGAGATATTTTATCGTTGTAGACATTTTGGAATTTCTCCATTCTCTATTTATTAAGGGCCTATATGCACTGAGCAAAAATCGTTCTATTTTAGCTTCAACTTTTTCAAACTTTGTATGAGAATGTTAGCGTGAAATAAGAATAACGTAAGCGACAAAGTAAATTATAACTTTTGAAAAGAAACCTGGAAGAAACTTAAAAATCTAAAACAATCGATTTGTTAAGATTATAATTACCAGTATTTTGGCTAAATTATACTTTTATATCTGAAAAACTAAACGGAAAATTCTCAGATCCCGTAAATTTCAGGGGTACTTTCGGAATATTTTTTTATTCAAGGAATTTCCAAATATTGTAATTTCAAAACAGTCAATCGGTAGTCCATACTTTCATCTATCACTGTCTTCAGTTTCAAGACGATTCTCTCAGTATTGGCTGAGAACAATTCAGGGCGTCGAAGCCGGATGACAGCATATAGGACCTTAACTTTACAACTGCTTGACGGAATGATGCCAATGGACATAACCAGTTCCGAAATGTAATTAAGTACAATGTCACCAGTCACATTGAATCAATACTTTCTTCTGAGAGTTTGGTTGGCGTTAGTTGAGTAGTTTGTTTTGTAATGCCATCATAGGCTTACTTAAAAGTTCATCAAATAGATTTACCTACCATTATTACACAACTAACTGACAACACATACAAGTCTATGGCATATTATTAAGGTGCTCTTACACGAGCAATAATTGCGGCAACTCGTACAAATCGTATTGATATCATATATTGATATAGCAATTATTTCGGCAATATTTAAAGCGAGACAGCGATGTTGCGTGGAAGTGCGAAAGAAAATTGACTAAAATGACCAAACCGATTGGATATTCAGCAATTCGTGTATTCAGCAGTCAATATTGCAGAAATTGAGGTGGTCGGTAGCCTGGCTGGTAAGTTGGTACTCCACTTCACGCCACAAGCTTTTCATGCTTACTGTGAAGTGTACAAAGGTGTATTTGGGTTTATTTCGATAAACCCAGTCTCATTTTATGTTTAAAAAAAAATTGCTGTAGGTATATTGGGAAAAAATGTTAGGCCTTGTGCACACTAGGCTAGTAGTTTAGTCGATTGAGTAGGTAGTGAATTAGTAACAATGCCAGATATACACTAAGATTCTGTATGAGTGTATCTGACCTTGTTACTAATTCAAAACCTACTCGACTAAACTACTGTACTAGTGTGTAGGGGCCTTTAATCAATACGATTTGTACGAACTGCCACAACTATTGCTCGTGTAAGAGCACCTTTATTGAAAGTATAATATGACAGTGGTAACTAAATACTGTATAGATTTGACATTAATATGATTTTATTTAGTACCTCTCTAATAACTTTCATGCCGACCTTGTTCGGTGTAAGCATTACATATACCTATTGGGTACCTACCTAATTACTCAGTATATTACAAATATATACGAGTACTGTACCTAAATCAGATGGGAAACCCTACATCGGCAGACATACCACATATATTAATGCCTATTGCCTATACAACCTATATAGCATTGAAATGTTTTACGTGTTGTAGATTTGGACACTGCTCTCTCTCTCAAGTCTCAGTGTACGATTTGTTTGACAGTACCTACCTCACCAACCTCCTCAAAAGCTATCTATCTATCTATATATATATATACACCATCACGCCACGTCCCTTTCAGGGTAGGCAGAGAGGACAGAGCGCCAGACAGCCCTTTCCGTACACACACTCCTAGCCTCCTCCAAATTCATGCATGCAGTCATACACGCTCGCCGATTCCTTTTACTCAAAATGCGTCCAATCTTAAGGATCTGGTCGACATGATCGGATCAGGTCAGTCTCGGGCGCCCGCTTTTCCTCGCCATTCTTCGCTCACTCAAATATATCTTTTTTGTCATTTTTCATTCTCTCAACATGCCCAAATACCATTTTTGTTTATTCACTTTCATTCTTGTCCCAACTTACACCAGTCTTGCAGTCACTCATTTCCCTCTTCTTCTTCTTTGTCCTGCCCTTCTGTCCCGGTTCATCCAGGGTCGGGCCTCCTCGTACGTAGGAGCCAAGAACTCCTGTCCTGGATTGTCACTGTTGTCACCCATTTCCCTCATTTCTTTAAAATATGCAGTATCTTAAAAATTAGAAATACAATGCAATGACAGACGTCTCTCTTTCATACAGTCTTATAAATAAGTTAAATAAGCGGTATTCGTATTGTAATATTATGCAGTGCCATTTCCGCTGCATTGGTTTACTTTAGGTTAGGTTAGAATACTCCTACCTACTGAATAATTTATTACAAGATTGTCCCACATTATTTTATAATTCAATGTGTTCCTGTATCCTGTATTAGTGCTGTAGCTGTACTACCAGAAGTACCTACTGTATAGGAAATGGTACCAATAATCACGTGACTTATCACGTGATTATTGCTATTCCTGTGCAATCAACTAAACGTGACAATAATATGTATTCTCTTTACCTGTCAAAATACAATATTTTTGTAGAACACAATGTTTCATAAACTTACCGTGAGTCAGTATTTTTTTATGGCGTGTATCGTGTAAGCCCATAATTATTTTTGAATCTACAATGTGTATTATTCACCTATTTTAGAAAAAAAAGTATGTATCTCAAAATAATTAGTGTCTCTGTGATCAACAAGTCGGGGTTTGGCGAAAAAATACGAACAAAAATCATAACTCGAAAACTACAAAAAGGGGGTTAATCGATAGGTATTGAGGTCCTCTATCATTCTGCTTCGGTTGATCCACGGGCTGTGTTACACCGTGTATAACAGGATTGGATGTCAGATATGAGAATAATCTGTCAATCACTTGATCATTTCAATCACCAAATATTAATAGAATCTGAAAAATCTACTCCATGTGTTGTAGAATATCCCCCACTCATTTTTGGTTTTGTTTTTTTTTTCGAGAAAGATAATTACCATGATGTCGGTGACACGAATTGCTGAATATCCTATTGTTTTGTACATTTTAGTCAATTATCGTCCGCGTTTTTTTTTTAAATAAAAAGGATCTGGGCCTGCCGTCACAAACCCAAATACTTTCCTGCACACCTTGAACTAGGCTAAAAGCCTATATCGCAAAGTCTGGAATACATCGCCAGCGCCGAGGTTTGAACCTGGCACCTCCCGCTCGAGAGACTGCCGCCTCACCCAACTGCGCCAACCCATGACCGGACAAAAACCCATTAGAATATTGCTCAATATGAATAAACCACAAAAAAGACAAAAGCCCTTTAGAAATACGCTCAAGGGACAAAAGCTCAAATCTAATTGGATTTTGAAAATAAAATTAATTGTATCTATTAGTATACGATTTCTTTCAGTGTGGTAGAAACTACCATAGATTTGGAAGTAAACAAATAAGTAAGCGAATCTAAAATAGGATAGACAATAAAGTATTCAACATTTTATAAATAACTCATCTACTGGAATCCAACTAGAAAGTTTGGGCTTTTATCCCTTGAGCAAATTTCTTGAGGGCTTTTGTCTTTTTTGGGATTTATTCGTGTTGGGCAATATTCTTACGGGTTTTTATCCGGGAACCGCGCCAACCATGTACTCACGCAATATCGTTGTCTTGCCTTAAAAATTGGCGAAATATTTGCTATATATTACGAAATAACGTGCATCAACACGATTCGTACGAGTTGCCGCAATTATTGCTCGTGTAAGCGCATCTTTAGGAATACCATATTTAGACTTAACTCAGTAATCCTAATTTTTTCAATGCGATTTTAGCATGTTGAATCAAATACTATGATTATATACAAAATACTTATAAAATGATTGAATCGCTGAGGTTATTATGTATTACTTACTTACTTTCCGTGTCCAGATGCCTCAAATCAAGAACCTCCAATAGTTGGCCACATGTACGGCCCTGTCACTTGCATTTATAAGATCTTCTCGCGCGCATGTCTCCCCGATTTTAGGACATACTAGTAGGTGTTGGTTGTCCTGTATGTCTCCGCACTCACAGGTGTCGTCCTCCGTGTATCCCCATTTTTTGAGGTTACTGTTGCAGCACGACACTATTATGTATTATGTATTATTATTTACCTACCAGTGACGAAGGGTCGATTTCTGTAGAAGGGAAGCCAGGGCTAACATTTCTTATGGTATTACGTCAGATTAGACACTATTACACCTATCATTTTTTCCAAAAGGTAACTCGATGGGAATCGTGTTCTTAGATAGCTTCGCCCCTGATACCTACGTACAAGTAACTGATTATTATTCTTCGTACTGTTAAGTATAAAGTCCATCCACATTACATACTCGTACTAGCAACATACAGCATATTATAGAATTAACTACATATTGAACTAAGTAACTAAACAGGTGTGATTGCGAAGAAGTATTAAAAACTACGTACTTACCTATTGCTATTTGTGTACTGTGTGACATGTACCTACATATGGGCGTGTCATATGTACCTTATTTTTCATTATTTATTTTCAAAATATATTACAAAACATTTTACGCCGAAATTGCCCTACTAGGTACAACCTGTATTTGGGCCAATCCCTCAAATGTGCAACAAAAATAAAACAGAAATAAAATAGCACAAAATCAGATAAAACAGATCAAAATAAAATAAACTAAAGTAAGATCAAACAAAATAAACCAAAATAAGATCAAATAATATAAAACAAGTCAAATGAAGTCAAAGAGTAAGTTAAAAAGTACATATGTTAAACTGAGGTAAGATACACAAAACGAAAGATCATCGACACAAAAGCACATCAACACCAATACATACACTCCTGCACCCACTCATACCTTCATAATTCAGTCCCAGCAGAAGCTCATCTCCTTTTTTCCCTCGGTTTAGGGAGATTGTATTTTATTGTATTTTATTTTATAGAGCACAGACAGTCTTACAAAAATTATAAACAGTACAACATCAACAACAAGTGGACCAGTAAAGGCTCAAGAATTACCAATTTATATATATTTGAAATGCATGCAAAAACATTAGTGAAATAATATATCATATGGAAAGACCAGCATACAATTAGAAAAAATAAAATAGCAGACAAACAAAAGTAATATAAGTATTAATAAATAAATGATGAATTATAGATGATGAATTCCGCATACACTCTCTATAATCTTTCTTTTTTAGACTCCACAACGGTACTTGATCGTCCGGGAACCTGTTGAATAGTTTAGTAGATTTGTATTTGTTTTGGGCAATAGTCTAAAAAGTGGTTAAATAAAACACGAATAATTTATGGCCAAATAAGCACAAAGCAGCCATTCGATGGAAAGTTATGGGGTAGTCTGGATTTTTTTCATTCTATACCTACATTTTTTGGGGTGCTGAATCCGAATCCGACGTTTGCCAACAAAATCTCGTAACGGAACATTGCGGAAATTTTCATTTTCTGGCGTATTTTGCATTAGAACTCGAAAACTGTCACCAAAATGAAAGTACGTAAAATTTACTACAAATTTGGGATAGGTATAAAATTTTTCGCTTAAATGATTAGCAACGGAGCTGTCACACTCCGAAAATGGCCAAATTTTCGTATTATTTTATTTATAATATTCATGTCGTTGTCTCGCTTTTAATATTGCCGAAATAATTGCTATACTTATATTGCGAAATAATTAATGTTAATCAATACGATTTGTACGAGTTGCCGCAATTATTGCTCGAAAAATTCCTCGTGTAAGAGCACCTTAAGTACTGCAATGGACACTGCACAAGTAATGCTATTGGTACATGTACTTATAGACATTGCTATAAAAAATACATAATATGCACTATTAAAATGTGGTTAGAAAAGTATAGACGCTTCTTCTACTATGTGGGATTGTATGGTCCATCGTAGTTTAGTTTGCAAAGTCAATGTGCCCATATTTCTTACAAGTATAACATCTGCAATACGTTCATATCTACATACATATTATATTATATACACCACATGATATGCCAGGCTAGACCAGATACTGTGTCCACTCCATTATAGGACTGACTGCAAACAGGGTGATCCAATTCACACCAAATAGCTACAGGATGTTCAGTGTTCACTATGTACTATGTAATCTATTTTACAAGATTTTACTCAACTTTACTCCGATATTTACTGTTTTCGTGTCTGTGAGCAAATCTTACAATCGATTTTGCAACCACTTCCTGGCTAATTAGAGACTTGAAACTTCTCAAACATATTGGTGACAATACTTTTCTGTACAACATAGGATCAGCCTTTTCCAAAGACAAAGATGTAAGGCCCTTGGATTAGATAAGCGAATATATTTTGTGTGTTCTAGCAGGGCTATTTACTTACTTACTTTTCCAGTCATCTCCGTCCACTGCTGAACATAGGCCTCCCCCGTACTCCTCCATATATCTCTATCTTGCGCCCTCTGCATCCAATCACAAGCAACTCGTTTAATGTCATCTGACCATCGCGTGGGAGGGTCTCCCGCTATTTCTTTTATCTTCACGAGGTCTCCATTCCACTACCCTCTTTGTCCATCTTTGGTCCTGGAGTCTTGCAACATGTCCCGCAAAAGACCACTTGAGCTTAGCCACTCTTTCGACTACATCTGTTACTCCTGACCTTCTGCGTATCTCAGTATTTCTGATTCGGTCCGACATCAGTCTTATGTGTAGCATGGCTCTTTCGTGTTTCCTTTGTGCTACGCGGAGTTTTCTTGCGGTCGATTTTGTGAGGGTAATATACACTAGTATGATTATGTATGTGAGGAATGAATGATATTGTATTGACACAACATTGATCGCATAACTTAATATGCACATAATTTATCATACACAATCCGGGACACACTCATATACAGACTATTTTACATTTCAAATGGGTCGAGTTGGTCTACCTAATCCAGGTGTCACGTGACCTCACCTGGGACCTAACCAACACATAATACATTATACAAACGGCGTCAAGTCTTTTCCATAATTTAGAATGTTATTCATATCCTATCAATTGTAGTTATATCGACTTACATAATTCTGGTGGAAATCGTGTAACAATGTAACGCATCAGGCCCTGTGGCAACTTTTGCAAGTTTTTCGAATATACTCGTATACGGAATTTAAAACACTTCGTAATAGCAGCTCTCTCACCTTCAGTCGAAATTGTTTCGGTTGATACTACTTTTCGTTGACAAAATGTTGCGTAACATAATTACGAGCCTGCAAAATATTGTGAACGGTTATCGATAGATGTTGATGTTTTTAAAAGTCTCGGATTTAGAAGCGCAGGAACTTTTTTTTTTTTTTATAACGTGAATTGGTAAATATTGTAGTAAGTACAAATATTATTAAATTAAAAATTTTATTACCATAAAAATGTACGCCCAATAATTTTATTTTACGTGTAAGGATAGGATCTGTTATAAGTCTGGTGATCTGCTCTCTCTACCTACCCCGCAAACTGCGCAATTTTATTTATTTATTTAATTTTATTTTGCATTATATATGACACCCACAGAGACATCAACAAAACATGAATACATTATCATACAAAAAAAACATCTCATGTCGACTCTCCAATTGAGGTGGTCGGTAGCTTGGTTGGTAACGCGCTCG
This sequence comes from Ceraclea dissimilis, assembly GCA_963576895.1. Classification (NCBI taxonomy): domain Eukaryota; kingdom Metazoa; phylum Arthropoda; class Insecta; order Trichoptera; family Leptoceridae; genus Ceraclea; species Ceraclea dissimilis. Next base: position 205,662 of record OY756365.1, read on the forward strand.
ACTGTAATCCAGTGAGCACGGGTTCGATCCCCGAATTCCCCGATGCCGACCTACTACACAAGCTTTTCAAGCTTACTGTGAAGTGTACAAACATGTATTTGAGTTTATTTCGATGAACCCAGATTCATTTAAAAAAACAAGGGCGCCCGCAGCATGCACCAACAACAAAGGCTGTAAAAAAACTAACTAAAGCCAATCAGTGCTCGCAAAAAAACTACGAAACTGACGAGTTAAAGCTAGTAGAATTCCTAATTCACATACATAAGGAATCAAAATATATGAATTATTGTAATTGATTTGGGATTTTATCTGCCCACAGTTAGACACGTCAATAAATTCAGTCAGAGAAACATTCAGTCAGTCAGGAAGCAATGACCGAAACACTTCGGGACAGACAGGCGATCTGATAAAACACCAAATTACAATAATTTATTGAATTATGTGTAATATTGTTAGTATATGAGAATTGTATAGGGACCTCCGCATTTATTCTAAGAAAGTCTATCCAGACCTATAGGTTGGTAGGTACTTCCTTTAGTTTAGAATAATGCATATTAATGGAGTATCACATCCAGGGCCGGCTCGTCCATATAGGCAAGGTAGGCAAATGCCTAGGGCGCTGGCATTCGGGGGGGCGCCATCGGCGCCTGCGTGGCGTAGCAAACGGGTGATTTAAAATGATGATGTTTGCCCGATTTAGTGTTCTTTAAAAAAAACCTATTTAACTATAGTCTTTTTAGCAAAAAGAAGGTGGATATACTCTCACTCAGGTATCTGTTTTATCTGATTTTAATGTTTTATTTTACCCAATTTTTTGGCGCTGTTCTAGCCCTTGCCTAGGGCGCCAAATTTTCTCGGACCGGCACTGATCACATCTTATTATTGACAGAAATTTAAATTTTACATAATTTACCATAAATTTCTTATATTACCTCTCCACGTCCCGTTCTAGTGTGTTCTAACTGCAAATCTAATCAAATAGATTCATATATTAAAACTACCTACAAAATATACCTACCTATACCATATCTATCGCATACCTAATAAAAGAGGTAGGTATGTGATGTACATGTTACCGAAAATGTATGAAATCTAGGAGTTGTATAAAATTCCTAAATGCCGGGTCAATTTAGGAAATGTGTGAAATAATTAGTCACAGGTTCTTTAATAGACACATTTCTTAACAAATATACGAATTAATAACTCAAAAACTTATTATTTTTTTCGGGTAAGCTGCCACATAGATAAAACCGAGAATTTAACAGCGCAATTAAACCGAAGGACCTATTTATTTTTGCAGGTAAACTGGAGTCTCACTTAAAATTATTTACATAATTTGATATATTTCAGATTCCTGTTTAAAAAATGTTCATAATTCCTATTTACATTACATTACATTAATACATGATATATTAGATTAATAAGTTTATTAAGCCAGCCGACGATCAGTCATAAGCCTGATGGAAGGTCCATCCTTTGCTGTGTATCTGTTATTGTCTTTATACAATCCTAAAAATATGTTATGTTTATTAATTTAATTAGAAAATATCACTAATCAGTTCATAAAAAATAATTACCAGTGATAACAGAATTTCATGATTTTTTACAAATACGTAATAATAAAATTGAGAGTAGAGAAATAAACAATGAAGGTGACATTTAGTGTACAACAAATATTATTATGAAATTATAAGAGATAGACATTATCAAATAGTGTATTTAACAAACAGGACACAAAATTGTCGATTAGGAACATTACATAATCAGAGAAATGACGAGAGATGACGATCTAGTTGACTGTATTGGTTTATTGGTTTTTAATCATCCGTAGGCCTTAATTAAGGCACTTGGAATCGTCAGGTTTACATATTGAACAAACATTACAAAATCAAATGCAGCAAATCAATAAATAGTTAGGTACAGCAAAAAATAAAACTATAGTATATATATAAAAATATAGGCAACGTCAGGAGATAAGAGAATTATGTTATCCGTTACATACAAGAGACATGTAACGATGTAACCTACAGAGCAACATCCAGGCTTCCAAGCCATTCAAGGGCATTGGGTGTGGCAATGTGGATATCTGCATATGGTCCAGGGAATGCTCTCAGAGGACAGTCTTCGATAATGTGCTTGATGGAATGCGCTGGCTCTCCGCAGTCACAGGCAGGAAAATCCCGCATGTGCAATTTATTGATACCTACATTTATTCAGGAACGAAATGAACTTGTTATTCATCATAGTCCAGTGGTTGTTGTTAAGGGTTAGTTGATGTAATTTCGGAGAGCTGACGACATCTTTACCTGACAGTATTAGAGCTTCCATATGACAATCTAATGCTGCCCGGTAAGATGTGAACAACTGCTCCATGGAGATGGATCTCCAGGTCTCCAACTCCAATCATTATTGCAATCCAAACGTAGCGACGTGTCTCTAAAAGCTGCCATCTTCATTCTTCAATATCTGTTGCTTCTTCTTTTTCTTCTTTACAAGCCATGAAAAAATACGCCTCCAGCCTTTAAAATTCCTTGTTGGAACTTGCAGCACTTTTTTTATTCTTTTCTCTTTAATTTGCTTTATTTTAATTTGGTGTATTCAAAGATCGCAACCTGAATTGAAGAGATTTGAACAATGATATGCTAATTATATTCCGTGAATAATAAAAAATCTCGTAAGTAAGTATGTAGCATAATAAGAAGGATAGAGATAAAATAGAATCCTGGCTCTGACATAGGCTATAAAAAATATATCTTGTAGGTACACCAATAAAGTAGATAACAATACCTAATGTCTACATATGCACCTGATTAATGATTAATGCAAATACTAGAGCATTTCGATACAAATTATGGTAATGGGGTAACAAGAAAATCACGTAAGTGTGTGTGAGTATAAAATACAATACTGTCTTAATGTATGTGAAAAGTGAAAAATCGTATGCATGTTTTTTTACAGGACGCTCGAAAAAATGACAAAAGTACCGGGGACCTTTTCTATTACAAACATAATTTATTAAATGCCTATCTATATTGAATCTAGGTAATGTTTTCACTTAATAAATCAATAAAATATAGTTATAATTCGTTTGTAGAAAACATTACTTGACAACAGATTATATACATACAAATAGGTACAACAATAAAATATTTACCGTTTTGTCTACCAGCGAGACTCTGCCGGGTACTTCAGCTAGTTAACAAGAAACAATTAAAGATTTAAGAAATTCCGACACATGTAACTTGGCAATAAAATAATATAACACGAGTTTTCTATTTTATACGAAATTCACCATAAATATAACGTTGATATGCTAATTAAATTACTAGGTATATAAAATACAGTAATAAATTATTATTAACCAGAACCTAGTTATATAAATTCATCATTAATTCATTAATAATAAAAAAAATCTCTCAATATTTAGGTGTATTAACAGTGGTGGATCATCCATCAGACAAAGGAGGCAAATGCCAGGTGCATAGAAGATTAATGGGCCTCAGACTTTACATACATCAGATACAGATTTTTTTTTGGGGCCACTTCTGAATGTATTAAATAATTACAATTCTTTTACTATTTTCTGTAGAAAGGTAGACACCTCTTTCATTGATTGGCCTGTTTTGAAAATTTTTCGACTGCGGCGCACTCAAGGACAGTAATTTTACAAGAGGAAAAAGGGCTTGAAATTCGAAATACCTTTTTACTTCAAACAAAAAATTGACAATCAATGAGGAGACTCAAAGTCTAAAGCAGTCTCGAGACTTTGGATGTCTAGATCCGTCACTGTTTTTACGGTAGCATCAGTAGGGCACCGAAAAGACTTTCACTGATTTAAAATCAAATAAATTATTATATACCCAAATAAAAACAAATACATATAATATAAAGAATGGAAGACGGAATGAAAATGAGGAAATATTTGTATAAATTATAATCAATATTATGTAAACACATCATTTAATAATGTCTTTCATATGTGACAATTTATAATTGTCGTTTTGTATTATGTTATTAGGTACATAAGTTCAAAGTAAAAATGTGAAGAATCGACTAATAGTACATGACTGCCTTATTTGTAAATATTGTAATTTTGGTTAAAATATTTTATAGTACAATTTTATTTATTTTATAGTACAATTGCGATAGGACGAATAGTTTTTAAGTATGATACCGCAGAGATATCTAAATGGCATTTACAGAGTAAATAGTTTGTGAAATGGGCAAGTTTTTGAAAACAGTTTGAAACAAATTTTCTAAGTGACTATTTTTTTTTAAACGTTCAGATTTTTTTTTTCTAATTTAAATTGTGACAATTTTGTAATTCAACATTTCTAATGAAGCGATGGTATCAGATAGGCCCATAATTGTTATTGTACTATTTAATCAAATAAAAACAACAAATACTTACTTACTTTCCGTGTCCGGAACACCATCAAATTTGAAACCCCCAATATTCAGCCACCCGGATAGCCCTGGCGTTCGCCAGTAGCGCATCCTCGGGCGTGCATGTCGCACAAAGAAGGAGCCTCCACGCAGATTGAGTTCATGGTACGGAAAACAATCGGGCGTCCCCTGGAAACGGCAAAATGCCGGCAAATCCTTCTAACACCGAAACACCAACAAAAAGAGTTAAACAATCGAGACATTCAAAACAACAAATAAGTATGCATCTCTGTGACGAATAATATCTTGTACGCCAGACTTTAACAAAAAACACAAAAAAAAAAATCATAACTCGAAAACTACAAAAAATCTCTGAATTGAGTCTGAATATAGTTAACTGGGTTAAATCGATAGGTACAGGGCCGTCTTTAATCTACTGGGGGCCCTGGGCACTTTACTCTAATGGGGCCCTTATGCAGAGCCGTATAACAAAAACTAAAAAACTGTTGGCCTCGGGCAAGAAAAAATTATCAACGGGGGGAGGGGGTGTAAAAAAATCCCAGGATTAAATTTGGGGGAGTGGGCTGTAGGTCGTCACATGCAAATATGACACTGTGGTATGTAGAATGTGAATAGTGCCACAGGCGACTTTTTTTATTGAAATTATAAATGAGCGACGGGCCGCAAGTAAAACAAAATTTTAGATCATATAACAGGGTTGGTATAATGCGCCGCAGGCGACATTTTTTCGGGAAAATGGACGAAGTGATATGAAACATACAGTGTAATTATTTAAAAAAATCGGTGAAGTGATAAGTCAAACGCAACATTAGCGCCGCAGACGAATTTTTTTTACCGAGCTGATAGATAATATCATGAATTCGTGATCTAGGCAGGAACTAGGAGGCCCCGTGGATCGTAATGAGAAATACAGGCATTGTTTGTTGGGGCCCCTGTTCATTAGAATACCTACCAAAAAATCTCAAAAACTCGTGATCTAGCAGGAACTAGGCGGCCCCGTGGATCGTAATAAGGAAGACAGGCATTATTTATTGGGGCCCCTGTTCATTAGAACACCAAAAAATCTGATAAGAATTATAATTTATAGTCAGTAATAATTGTTAGATTTTCTAAAATAATGCAATATACTAGCTTGGGGGCCCCTTGGATCGCGAGGCCCTGGGCAAGTGCCCACCGTGGCTAATGGGAGAGACGGCCCTGGATAGGTATTGAGGTCCCCTATCACCCTGCTTCGATTGGTGCACCGGTTGTGCTACACCGTGTATATTACTAATAAAAAAAAGGAAATCCGAGAAATTCTCCATAACTTTGAGATCAGGAATAGCGAAGATTCGAATAATGCGACACCAGCGACAGTTAGGTAAGACGTACAACATATTCTCTACTCCTCAATAGAATTTGATGGTCGAATTCGCGCTAAATAAAGTATAGCGCCGTTTACAATATTAGGCATTTTTCCACTTGCTTAGTTTTACTATAATATGCTGGACTAGGTACACAATATTTAAATATTGTTGTCATACCAGATGTTTCGAAAGAACATGTTATGGAGGTGACTGCTAAGCTATGTGAGAGCTGAGTTGACATTATGTATGTGTGGGCAGTGGGCAGCAGACACCAAATAATATACCCAATACTTGAGTCTGTAATCCCGTATTGGCATCACAACACATAATATCAGGTATTTTTATATTTCATTCTTGTACTATACATAACTATACACCAGTTAAGAACTACAACTTTGGTTCTTAAGAATATGTGGCAGCTGTCACCAAATCTTCAGTACGACACATGAGGTTGAGAACTTTGGGCAAGCACCAGATAGAGGTAGAATCATTTCCCATCTTTTGATGTAAAAAGAACCTTAAGAAGTGGGGGTACCTCTCTGCAGATGAAGACATCACTTGCGATTGTGGCTGGCACCCAGGATGACAGCCACCTACTGATGTGTCCACTGATGGAGGAGGGCTGTACACCTGGAGACCTGATTGTGGCCAATGACAAAGCGATGAGAGTCGCGGCTAATTGGAGTGGTAGACTTTAGACCGGACACGTAAAGTAAGTAAGTATTCCCCACCGAGTGCGCTGAACTTCGTAAGACGTCTGGGACTAGAGGGGCTGCTCTAACTGGGTAGTTGCCAGATGGGCAGAGTGGGGGGAGTACAGTAGATCTTATAGGTCGCAGTACAATACATAATACACCCCATCTAATAAAATAAAATAAAAATAAAGAGAGTACTCAGGGAATTCAAGAATATACAAATAAGTCTGAATCAGAAAATCGTCATAATCCAAGAGTCTCCTATAGATTTGTTGTTTATTGTTCATTATCGTCCCTAGGCCCTAATTTTGGGCACTTGGACTCGTCAAATTTACATAATTATAACAATTATAGTTTTTTTAACAATCAAGAGGAGCAACATCCACCACAAAGTATCCCATGGACGTATTTCTGTACGCATGGATACCTGTTTAATTGTGAAGACATACTTACTTACTTAACGAGTCCGTTTACACTAGGCCAACCCGCCCCAATACACTGCAGCAGCAACTGCTTTGTCGTTAGCCCTATATAGGTCCGCTTTATCACACCCCTCCGCCATATCTCGGCAGACGAGGAGGTGTTCGTCATCTTGTGTCTCTCCACAGCTACAGGAGATATCCTCATCCACACTTATGCCCCATCTATGTAGATTCTTTTTGCACCGTGTAACGCCGACTCGGAGCCTATTTAGCGTTTTCCACGTGCAAAAGGGCAGTTGGTGTCCCGGTCCCAGTGTCTCCAGCAGTTCGACCTGACTTTCACTGTGTTGTGTGTTCCAGTGTTCTAGTCTCGCCCTTTCAGGTGGTAATTTTAGGGGAGAAGTCATTCTTAGGAAACTTTTCCTAGATTTAAGTCTCGCTGCCGGAGGTTTGTGACCGAACAGAGGATGTCTCGGATCTGTCTCCTGTTTTTGCCTTTCTGAGTCCGCGGCAACCTTTCTCCTAATATTGGGAGGAGCAATGCCTATAATTGGATATATTTCGCTTACTCGAGTAGGCTGCAAGCATCCTGAGATTATACGTCCAGTTTCATTAATTGCTGTATCCACCTGTTTAGCATGTGAGGAGGAAAACCACACAGGGGCTGCGTACTCCGCTGCGGAGAAACACAGTCCAAGTGCTGAAGTTCGCAGAGTGGATGGTGCTGCGCCCCAGGTTGAACCCGTCAACTTTCTGAGAATGTTGTTCCTACTGCTCACTTTTTGTTTTGTATTCAAGCAGTGGTCTTTGTATGATAAAGTGCGGTCCAATGACACTCCCAGATATTTAGGAGTAAAACAATGTGTTAGTCGTTCACCTTTCCACTCTCCACTCATGACATGAAATAGTATAAGCTTAAGACATGAAATAGTATAAGCTTAGAAATCTATGAGTATAAGTCGTCTGTAGGTACATTTACGTAGGCTTTGGCCGAAATAATATTATGTAACGTCACTAATGGGGCGTTGCTGCTCAAACACCATGATACATCACTATTGCAAGATAGCAGAGGCTAGACGCCTTGTATATAGTTGTATATAGCTGTTATATACTCGTAGCTTGGCGTCAAGTTATAAAAAGCCTTCGCCAATATAATTTCAGTTGTATAACCGTTGTATTAAATACAAACTTGTTTCAAAGTAGCAAGTAGTGAAGCTACAAGTTGTATATAGCAGTGGTATCCAACCGATAGGTCGCGGGCGCCTGGTAGCCCGAGACCCGCAAACCGAAAGATGGTCAAAATTATTGTATCACTATGTTTATGTTTACTGTAGGCGTGTATTACGTTCATATTAAATAATATTTGCTGTCTTTAAATAAATAAATAAAAACTTTATTGCACATAAATTTACACACAAAATTTCTGCCAATCAACCCAACTTTGACATATGAAATGAAACATAAATTTAAAAAAAATAACATACCAATGTACTTAATATAATACATATAGATAAAAAATATAAAAAGCAACTTTACTATCCACTTACGTAAAAATACGAAAAGCATTAGATTGGGATAAAAAAAATTCATGTAGTGCAATTTTGATTCTAAAAATATACGTACTGTTCGGCAGGGGAAATTTAAATAGGTACTTAAATTTACTTAAACAATCTCAAAATCTCGCATAAATCAAATTGTTACCACATCGTTGCTGATCACAAATTTACAAAAATTGACGTAAAAATCCATTAAACCACAATTTTGTCGTAAAAAATTGCCTGCGGCGCTAATTCTAACTACTTATGAATGAGATAACTACAAGAATGTGTAGAATACAAAATCTATGAAGATTTAAAGGAGACTTGAGCAGTTATGATTAAAAAGTTAAACTGGGCGGTGCCCGCGAAACGTGGCTATATGGTTTCAAAGTAGCCCTTGGCGCTAATGCGGTTGGACACCACTGCTGTATAGTATAGTTGATATTCCTATATACCTACACGTGTATGGTACAGGTTGAATGCTATTTGTATGTAGCCACGTATATTTATACACAGACTGTATGGTGTATGGGGTAAGTCGAGGTTATTCTAGCGTATGTGATTATTGGCGGGAAACTGAAAACTATTGAACACTACACATTGAACTACATACAAGTCAACTGTATATAGAATTTCTATCACATCCTTTGCGGGGTAGGCAAAGAGAATAGAGCGCCAGACTTTCCTAACATTACACACACATCTTAATTGCATCCGTCACATTCATATAATTCCTCATACACTCTACGATTACTTTTAATCTTTAATCAAAGCACGTTTCGTACTTGGGAATCTGGTTAACCTGGTCAGTACAGATATAGTTTGAAATATTGTAGTAATAAGTGAAATTTTGTAACCTCCTTGGACAAGGATATTGAAGGAACGTAATTCGGGGGTGGGGTTTGCCGGGGGGCTCCCTTAAGGCTAACCCTGGGCCCACCTCTTAATAATATTTTGCTAGAAGTGCGGGTAAAGAGGTCGCTATTAATGCGCCTGAGCTACCCGGGGATGTGGAGGCCTTAAGCCCGCGGGATTTTCCTTCAATTTTCCTTCAATAACCTGGTCAGGTCACGTGATTCTTGGACGGCCGCACTTCCTTCTTCATTCTCCCAGGTATGCTTTCTTAGTTATCCTTTCACCATTCATTCTCTCAACGTAACCGAATTCGTTTTTTTTAGCCTTTTCCCAAACATTCTTCTCAACCATATATTTTTTTTTAATAAAAGGATCTGGGCTTGAGTTGCATCATACACAAACCCAAATACTTTCATGCACACCTTGCACTAGGCTAAAAGCCTGTATCGCAAAGTGTGGAATACATCGCAAACGCCGGGGTTTGAAACTGTCACCTCCTGCTTGCCGCCTCAACCAACTGCGGCAACCATGTTCCCAACCCATTTCCACTGCATTCAACCCTGATTCTTCCTTCTTCAGCCATATCTGGCTGCCAATTTTTGGCCCCAAAAGACTTTATCACGTTTTTGACAGTGTACTTTTTAACGATAGTACCTACCTAGAGTAATTATAAACTTTTAAATAAAAAATCGTTTACAACATCCGCATGTAAAGGCATAATAATTGGTCGCTCATTAGCCGAGGATATGGAGACAAGACTGAGGACAGGGATAGAGAGAGAGTAAGGGAGAGGTGTATAGTGTCGGAGTTGTCAAGCGAGGTTCGCATTATATCCTTAAGGCCGAAGACCTCAGCAGGAACATAAATTAAATGAGCAAAACAGGTTTCTTCACCTCTGCCGATCAGCTGAGTGGGACCGCTATATCATATACGTACATACATACTACACCAGTATACATATACATAAGTATTGTATACCTATATAAAATACAATTATATGACCAAGGGCGTCGCCAGTTTCGAAACTGGGCACAAATAAAATTTTGAAACAGATGTGGTATGATGTTGACTGTAAGATATTGGCTTTTGCAATAAGTCCGCCATTCACACTACTTTTGTCTTGTTTTGTAACTCTTGATTGGCTAATAAAGGCTAATAAAGATTTTGACTATATTTTGGCTATACTAATAATATTTTGCTAGAAGTGCGGGTAAAGAGGTCGCTATTAATGCGCCTGAGCTACCCGTGGATGTGGAGGGCCTTAAGCCCGCGGGATTTTCCTTCAATATATTTTGGCTAGATCTTGGCTAATAAAGATTTATTTGGTATGTGATTTTACGGCTGGAGTCATCGAAATCACCAAACATAGTAATTGAACGAATTTTCATAATAGTATAAGTAAGAAAAGTGTATGTATTGTTTGTAGCGGGTTGACTGTATGCTGGTATTGCTTTTGCCTTTTAGTACGCTACTATTGTCATGTTTTGTAACTCTTCATGGTTTTTTGGCTAATAAAGATTCATTTATGTATGTGCTTTAAATGCCTCGTACTGTGATGTTTAAGCAAAGAGAATATTGTTTGTTTTTATGCACACATACGGCATTTACAATTTACCCCAATTTTGAGATACATCATGCATCGTACTTAAAGAAAAGTAGGTGATTTCCCTTAATAAGAATAACCTTATAATTCATAAACAAATAAGATTAATGATAAGTTGAGCTGTTGTTTTTATAAAGAAAAAGAAAGCATATTGCGGATACATAAATCTCAGTTAGTGAGTGGAGTAACAATAGCACGACATTCCAGCCTAGCATGCTGGGAGCGGACACGCATGCACGCTCCAGGCTGGAAGTCTAGGCTGGACACACCACACCACGCGAGATATGGGACGGTTATACCATACAACCATAATGCTCGAGCAAAAACACAGTATTTCATACATCAATGTAGTGTGGACATTCATAGTGTCAGCCAAGAATCACACAGGAAAGAATATCACATGCAAAAATAACACAAAAAGAAAGAACATACTTTTATTCGAAAGGAGAATGCTCATTTAGTATGAAAAAAACGCAGGCCCGGCATAAACGAAATATAACTCAAATGATAGGTTTCCGCAGGACCTTTTTTTACATATTTCACGTGCATTTTCCTTTACGCCTATATCCAGCAGTGAAGAGATCAAGGCTGATAAAGAAAAAGACGAAGAAGACGGGCTATCTTATACTCATCGTATTATACGCTTTTAAACGCCAATTGTAACTGTTTAATGCTCCTTTTAAACTACGAATAAGTATTTCACACATTTAGCCACCGATTTCGATGGTGCCCCCTATGCAGTATTTTGAGTTTCATTTCTATGTTATAAATAGAATTAATATAATAAAATTTACAAATAATAAAAATGTATTATTACATCTTGTGCTATTTTTGCATGTGAGATTTTTCCCGTGATATTTTTTCCCGTGTTATTGTATCATGTAACCCAGGATATTCATGCCATGCCATACTATTATAGAACTAGATTTAACTAACTAGGTAATGGTAGTGAACAATATGTTATCACAAGACCACGAACATTCAACAGTAAATAATTAATTAGGAACAATGGTTCATATTAATAATTCTTAATCAACTGGGGAAGTCTTATAACTTTACCATGTGAAGGACAATGTAAATATAACATTACAATATTTTTCTGTAATGAACTGTTTTAAGATTTATGGGAAAATTAGTACCTACAGTGATTGAAATACTGATGCTTCAAAAGCTTGTAAAATAAGTTTACATTTGGGCTACTGACTTCTTGACAATAAAAGTTTTGAAATACTTACACAACAACTTAATACCAGAGTTTGTATTATCAAGATTTTCGACCGACGGTACATTGTGGAAGTCCATTCTGAAAGGCATAAATGAAAGACTATGTGGATTTTAAACATGTCTTGAGTTTTTCATTGTATAAAAACATGTTTTAAGAAATTGTCGGTAATTATAAGTACGTTATTTTAACAAAATACCCACCTGTTGCCGGGGAATTTAGTCAACACATGCTTAAACATTAAATTCTATGTTTATATGCTATCTTTCTATCTATCCCCTCATACAATGCTCAACCGCTAACTCCTTTAAGAATAGACTAGATAAATGCATATTTATAAACATAATTGCACTAAGATTTGCTCGAATCGGCCTACCCAAAATCAAATATGTAGGTACCTAATAAAAATTAATACTCTTTTGTGTAATAGCTAAGTATGTTGTCATCACCTAGTTTCTGAATAGCAGGTACGACTTTGTTTATTGATTTTATTAATATACAGCAATATGTTAACATAACAACAAATAGATGCCAAAACATTCGTTCACTAGGGCGAGCTTATTGCAGTGTTGCTATGTCTGCTAGCTAACCCCATTTATTGTAGGAACTCAAGGAAGTATAAATAGATGGATTATATACAAATACTATGAACTTCCGGCGAACCTTGAGCCCTTAGGAAAAAATGATTTTGCGTAAAAGACTGGATGACATAGGATGTGAAGTTCCTGAAACACCCAGAGATGGAAGTGGGTATACCTTTAATGAAATTAATACTATGAAGATATAGAAAATTGTATGCAAATACAGATATAATACGTACCATTAAACCACGAAAATTGAATAAAATGTTGTACCTACTATAGGAGAGGGGGAGTTGGTCTATTGTATTGTATGTATTGTCTAGGAGTGGTCACCACTCACCAGAGGAGTGTGGGGTCGCCCTGGGGGTGAACGACCTTCCCCAGGGTGTGTCGGTATGATTGGGGTGTGCTGGTGTGTTACATGTGTAGGTGTAGGCTGTGCTGTATGCTGTATGACATATTGTAGTATGGAAGTGTGGCGCTGAGGACACACGCGATCTTGGAGCGACTCTCAGTACAATAATACGAGGTAAACTAGTCTGTCCTACGATATATGTTAGGTACTTACTAAATTCTCAATCAATAATAACTTGCAATCATATTGTACCTACGTACTGTGTGTAGGTATATAGATTCCATAGTTTTGAGGTAAAAGGTCCAATTTTGTAACTTTTTGGACTCAAATAAGTGTGTTTTAAATTTGTTTTACTACAAAATGTATAATTGAAAAAAGAACAAGCAGTTATCTCAACAGATAAACAGCAAAGACGGACCTTGCATCATTGTCTATAACTCTAGCACATCCGTCCTCTGCGACCGGGAAGAAGTTTTTTCGGTCATTTCCTGCGGCATTAAGGTTCAAAATCGCATAAGCAATCACATGAAAAAACCTTAAAAATAGCGTTTTTTTTACTTTTTATTTTTGATACTAGATTTTAGTGCGTATTATCAATACGAAAAATATTTTTTTCTTTGCGTCTTTCGGGAAAAGAGTCTTTCACGAAAAAGATCAGAAGTGTTTCGGTCATTCCCTAGATAAAGGTTTAATGTATCTACTCAATTTTTTCCAAAGCATACATAGTACGGTTGTCGAGATATACAAGGTCTCCCGTTTTTTGTTGTTTTTTTTTTTTTCGAAATCATAATACGCCTACTCTTAATAACTAGCTTTTTTTCTAACATAAATAATGCGTCTATACATACTAAATACATTATGTACCTATGTACTATTCTACATAAGTAATATTATTGTCTTACATTAAGTATAGCATTGTAGATCTACAAATAGCAATTCACACATACAAAAGAATCGACTTAATTACCATGTGATTTATTTTAAAGTCCCTAATAAATTTCCCCGAGTGACTAACAGAACTACACGACATTATTATATTGTATTGTGGATTGTGGCCGAGTTCGCCACAAATATAACACTCTGAGTAACACACAATACTCCAACTACGCCAGCTCAGATATTATGATCCATGGTCTAATATTCGACTCCCTATACTCGTACCGTACTATAGAACACACGCATCATACATTGTCCTTGGGGGTGATGGTGACTGGTGACTAACATTATTGGAACATTACCAACCCGCTGCATCATCAGCACAGCACTTTCCTCATCATCATACGCCATCAACAAAATGTTGTCTGAATCAGTGAATTCATCGTATCTAATGGTACTAGTACTATATTGATTGTTGACGAAATGTAGTTTTGGAGCATTTACATCCAGACCTGCATTGAATAATATATCTCTGTTTTATACTGATTTCTCTCTCAAATTCTGTAGTCATTGATGTAATGTTCTGGATAATTCACATCCAGACCTATATTGAACTAATCCACACCTAGTTTCATAGTTTTGTTATGTCACCATGTATTTATTGATTTCATTATTTTTTGCTGTGACTATTTATTAATTTGCTGCATTGGACTTTGTAATGTTTGTTCAATATGTAATCCTGACGATTCCAAGTGCCTTAAATAAGGTCTACGGTGAATAAAAATAATATACCAATACGCCATCATGACTGATAGCGACTGGATATTTCATACAAACATTACTCAGCTGTAGGCGTAAGCGATGTCCCTTTACCCGAGTAAATACCCGAATTACTCAAGTTTTACTCCAATACCTACTTAGTTTAATCACTCTTTTAAGTTACTCCAGTATGCGTTTAGTCTATTTAACTCATTAGTTTCAATCTGAAGAAACAATAATGATAAAAAATATCAATAAATTAAAGTTTCGGGAGACAGATATTTCAAAAACGAGTAACGACTTTAGAGAGGATTTAGGTCAAGTAAAAAATTGCCTTATGATTCAGAAATCTGAAAAAAAACTTCTCTGGTTTATGTTCTTTCAAACGATGTACAAAACATTATAAAAACCATTAGTTTCACAAGACTAGAGTAGAATAGCTTCAAGAGATCACTACCTACTAATTTAAGCAAATTTTAAAGCCACCTCATGCACCGAGTGATTGGCTATAAGCTTTATATTGTTAATGATAGTATCTTTATGTATAATAAACTGGAGTAGGTCTAAGTATAAGTGTCAGTATAGGTTTAATAAGGCATCAATATAATAATGTTATTGATTGGTGCATCCGGTGTGTGATATAAAATAAACATTACTTGTATGTATTATCATACACTACACTGATACACAGTACAGTACAATATATACATTCTTACTGGGAAAATAATAAGGAGATGTACATAGTATTGAATACTGGAAGCATCCAATGGAAATCGCAGTAACTGGGTATTTGCTCAAGAAAAATGATTGAGATACTCGTAACGGTGCGTTTATACGAGCAATTTTTCGAGAAATAATTGAAAAATTCGTACAAATCGTATTGATTAAATTTTTTTCGCAATATACAGCAATGGATTAATTCGGCAACATTTAATGCTTGATGTCTTGTTAAGTGCTTATATGCACTGAGCAAAAATCGTTCTATTTTTGCTTCAACTTTTTCAAATTTTATATGAGAATGTTAGCGTGAAATAAGAATAACGTAAGCGACAAAGTGAATTATACCTTTTTAAAAGAAACCTGGGAAGAAATTTAAAAATCTAAAACAGCCGATTTGCTAAGATTATAATTACCAGTATTTGGGCTAAATTATACTTTTATCCCGTAAATTTTAGGGGTACTTTAGGAATATTTTTTTATTCAAGGAATTTCTAAATCCTGTAATTCTAAAACAGCCGATCAGTAGTCCATACTTACATCTATCACTGTCTTCAGTTTTAAGACGATTCCCTCAGTATTAGCTGAGTAAAATTCAGGGCGCCGAAGCCCAATGACAGCATATAGGGCCTTAATAGTGTGAGTTTTGCGACTCTAAAATACCAAAAAGTCCGACCGTGAAATTGCGTCACTTCCTTTTCTATTGGAAATACACGGAGTCAGACGTCTAGGGTACTAAATATAAAAGTCTATGCTAAATGTACCATAAATTGATAATGTTATTTACAATAAAATAAGTAATTAGTATGTACATAAATAGTTCTGTTACATTTACATAATAAATACTTCAATCACAATTCATAATTCACAAATATACAAGACGTAAATAAGCCATAAATATGTTTATTATTAACAACAATTATTGTAAATATTTACTGTGAAATTGTTGTTGAGACAAGGAGTGTCATGTCAGAAGACAAGGAGTAGGCAGAGAGTACCGATATGCAAGTGATAACATCACTCATATATCGTATAAGCAGTTATATCTCAACGGATATACGGCAAAGGATGGATGTAGAAAATCCGATGTTCTCACAAAGTGAGAGATTGCGATATTTTTTTTTAAATTTATAATGGCTTACAGGGCCGAGTTTGTCAAAAGGCTGAGCAGGCCGGGGACTATATCTATATGGGCGGCAGCCCTCGGAGGGCGGCGTTCGGTCGCTTGAAACAACAAAGAAGTCACTTGTAGATAAAATATAGTTTTCTACCGGTTTCCTATCTATAAAATGTTAAATCTCATTTGACAATAGTCACAAATTCCCAGTACTCATTCCAAATGGTGCATTTTTTATTGGATAAAAAGAAGAACGTGGGGGGGGGGGTTAAAATCAGGGCCCATTTCTATGAAAAGTGTAAATCCGGCCCTGGCTAGATAGAAAGTAGCTTGGAAAAGTCTACTTTCGGGATTTTGGGCCCCTAGCATGAAAATATTAAAATTAGCAAAACGATTTTAAAATAATGAGCTTCTTATCAATTCGTAAACATTGTAATAATACTATTTGATAAAGTTAATATTAGATCATTCGATGAATCAATACAGTAGGTAGTTTAAAGATCAAGAGATCTACAGCACAACGAGGACAAAGGATCAATATTGTTGTCTCGTGTTGATAAACTTTCATCAATGAACTTCTTATTTTGTTCCAATTAAAATGAATTTATCATCATTCAACATTGTTGCTTATTGCTTGCAGTAAATAAATCATTGCTTTGTGATCTGCCCTATGACTTTTGTCCAGTCGACTTATTCATTACTGATTCGTTAGAATTTTATGCAATAAAGTCAATTTATAAGAAACTGGTGTTTAGAGGATTGGAAAAACAGGCGAAAACAGGCGAAAACAGACGAAAAGTGATGAATAAGCCACAAACACAAATTAATCGGATTAAAAAAAACATCGTGTAATAATGTATCTAACTACTTGTGTGGAGAAAATGGCCTCATATCTATAATAATGAATCTGAAATAAGATAGCTTTGTAGATTTTCACGGTCCTTGTTAATCTCTTCTCCATTATTCTCGGGTGTACCGTGTGTATATTGTCGAGCTTTCGGCCTACTTACTAAGGCCATCTTCAAGACTAATGTAGTAATGTACTCACTACATTAGTCCTGAAGATGGCCTCAGCAAGGGTGACACGACATATGGTCTACAGACAAAATGTCTCCCGACAGAATTTCTCCGGACAAAATGTTCACACGACAAAATGTCCACAGACAAAATGTCTCCCGACAAAATGTTTACCCGACAAAATGTTTACAAGACAAAATGTTTACAGACAAAATGTCTCCCGACAAAATGTCCCTACGACAAAATGTCCCCACGACAAAATGTTTACACACATAATATTGACTAAAATGTATTTTTAGAGAAATTGCGTTTTCCGATACTAGATTTTATTAAAGGTAATAATGATTGCGATGTTCGATGTGTTACAATAATACAAGATTTTCGATAGATCAGATTCTTCTCCTATCAAGGATTCGCATATATCTTTTTAATAAGTAGTACAATATATTTTGTAATCAACTATGTATTTAGTAAATAAGGGTCGAAATTTGAAAAGATGCGAAATTTCGAGTGTCCTGCAAAAAGCACTTATCAGTCTATAATAGTTGACTAAGATATTACTTTTGGAATAAGTTCACCTTTTAGCACGCTACTAAACATAATTTCCCTAAAAAAATATTCCAGTAAACATTTTGTCGTGGAGACATTTTCTTGCGGTAACATTTTGTCGGGAGACATTTTGTTCGTAAACATTTTGTCGCGTAAACATTTTGTCTGTAAACATTTTGTCGTGTGAACATTTTGTCGGGTAAACATTTTGTCTGTAAACATTTTGTCCGGAGACATTATGTCGGGAGACATTTTGTCTGTGGACATTAAGTCGTGGAACCCTCAGCAAGTAGGCCGAAAGCTCGACAATTTACACACGGTACACCCCAGAACAATGGAGAAGAAATCTGAAATAAGTTTGTTTATTCACGTCATAATTTAAAAAATCAAAATAGACTCACCCTAACAATTTCAATGTCCTTTTTCTTCTTTTAAAGGTCAGGGGACCAATCCTGATCCCCTGCGTCACTACGATCAAAATAGGTCTATTGTGACACCATTCAATGTCCTTACTTCTTAATTTTCTTCTCAGTACTGAAACATCCCGAATTTGGATGTTTTTGTAAAAAGATCTGCAAAAAAGAAAATACAAATTAATTAGGTTGAATGAATATAGTAAGTAATAGACGGTGCATAGGTATTGTTCCTACATGGAAACTAGGTATAGGTTCCTCTAAAATGTACTTTTCTTATTACGACATTAGTGCCCACTGCCCAATACCACCAACTTCCACCTAGGCAGGGGACCCCTAAGTAAATTCCATACAAAAACAGAGATTAAAAATTAATAAAAATAGAAAAAAATTAGACCTTAGATTTCTAAAACCTTACTGAACATGCTTTGGAAAAAAATAGGGTAGATACATTGAACCTTTGTCTAATGTTTATGATTTGGGGAACATTATCTAGATATGCGTATAGAATATATGTACCTACTAATGTAAACTACGTACAACTACAAGCAGTGAGTTAGTTACGAGTATGATATGGATTTCAATATTTTATTACAAAATTGTATACTTTAATAAACACAGAAAGGTTTTATGATAGTACAGTTGCTCATATTGTATAGGCAGTTATATGTGTCTATGTCTATGTATATTCGTGTGGGTTGTTTTCCATTATTATATTAAATGAAATCAAATTGATATCATATTATGATGTAACATTTTTATGGCTCTGCTGCATATGTAGAAACCTACTTTACCTACCTAACTAGATATCATAAACATAAATATGTTTACCCGTATACAAAGTTATACAGGAGGATTCAAACCCGTTAAAAGGGTGATTGTAGAATAGACTCTTGTGGAATCTCACGATTTTATAAGAAAATTCATAATTTTCCCAGTTTTCCATTTCGGTTCTTACTAGTATTTTTTATATTTCTCTTATATGCTGTCAATTTTATCAAACATGCATACAAAAGATACAAAATACCATCCTAAAGTATCGAAAAACCGTTAAGATTTTAAAAGAATTTTTGTTTAAAAATTAAGCATGATTAAGTTGGCCAGAATCCCGAAAAACAATCCCTGATTTATGCTCTTTAAATTTATATAGAACACGCAACAACAATACATTGTTGTTTAGAAGAAAAAAGAAAGAATAATCTGAGATCTGAGTGGTAATTTCATACATTCCCAAACACCCTGTATAACCTCTTATCTTACTAATAATATTATAATAACAATATAATCCTCAATAAGCCTTTAGACTTGTGAGTGGCCACACGAGACATTACCTATAATACTCGTAAACTGAAAGACAAACATATATTGCATGATACACTGATACACTATACAGTCCAATCCATTTATAAAGGAACATTTGAAAGAAAAAGAATTCCTTATGTCACCGCCACACGCTGGCGAGCATCCACAAGTTTTTAGTGTTCGTGAGTAAAAAGGCGTCCGTCGTCGGTTACGTACACGAGCCAAGACAAACGCTCCATCCACACGCCTTTTTACTCATATACATGTTTTACAAGTACCTGACTTACATACGGGTCATTTGAACAAAATGGGAGCCAATTCTACAACCCGGAGATCCCACCAAAAAGAGGATACAAAAGTTCAATGTATGATTTTAACAAAAATGTAGTAGTCATATTAAACACAAATGTCTTTCTGATATTGTGGTAGGGCGTGTCTAACTGTAATACTATAAAGAGATTACCATTACACGGTAAACACAAGTAGTCAAATTATATTAATTATACTTACAGAATACCTCCCATACTCCCATACCATATTGTAAAATCACTACACACCTAACTAGTAGATAGGGTTACCATCTGACCGGATTTTAAGGGCTTAGACCGGATCCCGCCCGGATTTCATTCAAGACCGGATTTTTTGACATGCATTTTTGTCAACATCAAACATATGACATGTGTCGAATTTCACAGTGGCATACTATAAAAACAAACTTTTTGAAAGCTGTCACTAACTTTTTTACCTGTCTTCTTATGTTTCATGATAAAATTTTCGCCTGCGGCGTTAGTCGTTTGTCTTGATCAATATAACCCACATGGGTTGCTATTGATTACCAGATTAATCAAATAACCAATCTTAAAAAAAATCGTCTGCGGAGCTAAATACTCGTTTTCATTCCTTTCGGTAATACCAAAGTTTCCGCCCCTCCCATGTTTGTTCTCTTTGAGTTTTATTTTCAGCCAAAGATCGGATTTTTTAAACAGAAATCAATATTTTTTACTGCTTGCAACCAGTTTTTCGAACTTAATCCCTGGCAACCCTACACCTAACTGAACCACACAATATTAATATTAATACATTAACATCCACGGTTATATGAAAATTAAATTAATAATCTTACAACCACCGTGAAATTTATCTTCCATCTCGTATTAACTACAATAAATAATAATAAGACGTCTCTCTCTCGCTTCTCTATCCACATTATTATTAAATTATTAATTACCCACACTAAATGTAATATAATAATTACAATACATTTGATGGCAGATATAAATCTTAAGTGAATATGATTTGTAACTCACGCATTAAACTTAAACATTGAATTTTGTGAATCGTTTGTATTTTATTACTGAATTTTACATTATCATTCGCACTGTTGAAGTTTCAGATTGATTTAATGCGTTATTGTGGAATTCCTCCATAAAGAGCTTCTGACGCTTGGACAACGAACACGGACATTACTGAATCGGATGCTGTGGACCCATCGAGTTATATTGTTTAATCTAACTCAAATTATTGAGAACTCATTAAGGCTTCGTCATGTTAAAATATAGGCACGTTGTGAAGCTGTTTTTTGTAGTAATTTGATGTTTATTTTGTCTATGAAAACATCTATTAACAAAAATTTCACTACATTCCGAAGCAATAGCCACAAATTATGAACTTCATCGACAACCACAAATGTTTACCTACTATGATTTTTGTTTTATTTTGTCAAAATCAAGCGGTAGTTTGTGATATATTATCAAAAAACCTAATAGAGCTATTTTCAAACTGTTTGATTTTTAAAAGGCCATATCTACAAAGCGGTTCATTTTTTAATCTTTTTTTTCATATTTTACGTTACAATCGTATGTATATAAACGTTTTATTAAAATGTCGTTTAATGAATGCGTCATATTATTTTAACGCGTGAAATCTGAAGCAGCAACCAGTGATTAACAGTGGGACTCATAATAAGTCATAATATAAATATAAGATTACTCACTGCATGTTGCATATATTGCACCACAATAACATTCCATATCAACATACCAACTGATGTACAAAGTATTCGGTATGTGGAAGTATGAATAAAACCTTCACATACCTAAACATACCCTGGCTAAATATTTAATACTATGCGATGCTGTACTGTTCACAATTCACAAATTAGTTGTTAATTATTATTAGCTTTGTTTATTGTTGTTTATCGTCTTTAGACCCTATGTCGGGCACTTGGACTCGTCAGTTTCACATAATCAAATTTATTTAAATCAAAGGGCTCTGTTAGCATTTCGTCAGTGACATAGTTATCTCAACAGATATACGGCAAAGGATGGACTTTCCATCGAGCTTATGACTGATCGTCGACCGGTTTAATGCCATCACTTTACGCTAAAAAGTATGCATATTGATATTTCAAAAATTTCTAAAAACGAGAGTCTTTAGATCTCGAAAACCTTACCTACTAAATATGCTTTGGAATAAAATAGAGTAGATACATTGAACCTTTATCTAGGGAATAACCGTTAATGATTTTTATATCTTGTATAGATTTCTCAAAAAAAAGAATAAAGACAGCAACTCGTTTCCTGAAAGTCACGGAGATTTTCTTTTAGTATTGATAATATGCATTAAAATCTAGGGAATGACCATAAAAATTTTTTGAATGAAGCGAAATTAACCCCTTAAAAGTTTTAAAAACGCTATTTTCAACATTTTTTATTAAGGTTGTCAAGATCTAAGGTTTCAAAAATATATTTTTTTAAATGTCAATATGCCTATTGCCTTATCCTATATGCCTATTTTTATATTTATCCAATCTTATATTTATGCCTATCTCTGCCTATTCTTATATTTATCCTATCTTATATTTATGCCTATATGCCTGCCTTGCCTATCTTATATTTATGGCTATATCCTTAGTAATTAAAATATTTTATCCATTAGATTCTAGACTTTTCACAGTTAAATTACCGCAACAAATAATCATTGACGTCTTGACGCAACTACATGTATTATTGACGTAAAGTACAACTGAAATGTTGACGAAATCGAAAACTATGTGATGTTTTTCCTTTACATTTTAATATCAAAGTCTACTCATTGAATCTTCATGTTTTTACACAAGACTGTCGCAATACAATGTTCAAGACCGTTGTCTAGTAAAGGTGCGCTTACACGAGCAATTTTTCGAGCGATAGTTGCGGCAACTCGTACAATCGTAGTGATAAACATTATTTCGCAATATATAGCAATTATTTCGACAATATTTAAAGCGAGACAACGATATTGAGTGCAAATGCCAAAGAGAATTGACTAAAATGACCAAACCGATTGGATATTCAGCAATTCGTGTCGCCGACATCTTGAAAATTCTCTTTCTCATTTGCACTCAATATCGTTGTCTCGCTTTAGATATTGCCGAAATAATTGCTATATATCGCGAAATAATGTTAATCAATACGATTTGGACGAGTTGCCGCAGTTATTGATCGAAAAATTGACCGTGTAAGCGCACTTTAATGTCTAGTAAGGTAATGTTCATTGATACTGTAGGGATGAGCAAATTCAAATCTGTGTAATAAATAATTAGTAATCTTGGTCTTCAAATACACAGAAGTCAAATAACAGACTTAGAATTCTTAGTTTTACATTTAAAGTTTTATTATTTAAAATGAAATCCAGTAAGCATACGCAGATATAGAGAAGGAACACAAAAAGGAAAAAAATGCTTCTACGTAATTTGGAGACGAAAAACCTGTTGAAACAGCAACGTTCCTACGCAAAATTAAATTATAAATTAGGTACAAGTTGTTTACCAATTCTTTTAAAACTTATTTGTTTATTTATACAAACATCAGTGTTACAAGAAAATATTGTTAATAAGCACCAGTTGTAACGTTTAGAAATTTTATAGTTATATATTCTATTATTTAAATTAATAAATAAATAAGAAGTGCACCTTTCATATTTTATTTACTTATTACTTTAAACTTTAAAAAATAATTGAGGTTAGCTAGAAATAATCCCAACACTACGATAAGCTCAGTCTAGTCAACAATAAGGTTACAGTATCTATGTAAATAAACGAATGAAATAATAATTATAAGACCAATTTAAACGCGTATTACGGAGACCAAAAAAATATATCACTCAACTTAACGAATTAATCCCCATCACTAGTAGATAAAACATTTAATATAATTTAATACGTATTAATTATAAATGCATATAATATTGAAAGAGAAATTGTTTATAGTGAATTAGTAATTAATTACCTATATTATAATACAACAATATAATCTCCATCCTGATACACTCACACACAACCACTGGCAATGAAAACTGAATTATGTATATTAATTTAATATGCAATACAGTATGTACTAGCTGTAGCATGTAATTACACGTTGCAGTATTACGGTCAACTCACACACGACTTGAAACGAGATTTCCACAACGACAATACATAAGTTAATATGTAGTAATGATACTGAGGACGCGACCAGCGGCGTTGCGCACTAAGAATAGAATAACCTGTTATGTTATGTGAGCCGCAGCAGTTGCCACATCAAGTACTATATATATTACTACAATCATATCCTCGTATAATACACAACACCCTCTTCGTTGACACACCGCGACGGCTCGACGCTCTTGATGGGCCCGCTACACGCTCGCGATGCATGACGACCTTTTGGTCATGAGTAAAAAGGCGTCAATGGTCGGTTACGTACACGTCAAGACAAACATTTTCATCAATACGCCTTTTTACTCATTCACGGCGAGTGCGACGAGCGTCTGGCGTCAGCATGACACAAAAAAGTGACAAACGCGTGGATGCTTCGCTAGCGCCTGTCTCAAACTCGTGAACTTGTGAGCACTCGTCGAGGCTCCGCAAGTGTGTGGAGCCGGCATTAAAATCCATCAACTGAATTTAAATAGGAGGTATCTCGAAATACTACAAAAATAAAAAGAAATGACTCTTTTGTCTGAACGACGTAAAATTTATTGTTCTACAAAAAAAAAAAAAACAATGAAATTGAATTTTTAGTCATAGCTTTACTATGAGCTAGAAAGTATTTACAGCCATGCGATTTAAACTCCGTAGGTAGAAAATGTAGGGAGGATCGGTTTTTAATCGGATACCGAAGTCGTCATTTTGATTTTCTCCCTTTATATGTCGTGAAAAGATATACATATCCATGCGTAGGTACCTAAAACATTGTTGATAATTATTTTTTCCAGATACACAAGATACCTACATAAATATTGTTTAGGGCTTCTTGGTTTCGCCGTATAGGTAATTTTTATATAAGTATTAAAAATCCAAAATCTCTCTAAAATTACTGTAGTAAATAATAATTTTACATACCTAGATAAAAACTCTACTGTTTCTTTCATATTATTTCTTGAACAAATTCTCAGTTAGTGCGAATCGCACTGCAGGGCTTCTAGTAATACAATAATGTATGTAGGTATGTAGGTACATATAAGTCACTTGTTCTGATGCGATAGTCTTTAGTGAAAAATAAAAATAAACAAATTAATCAATTACTTATACTACTTATAAAGAAAATGTCTGACCTCTTTGCTGATTGTTTCGTATTCGATTACAAAGTTTCATACAAGCTTATTTATTTACACTTCGAATGAACAATTAAAAATGCTACACAAATCATACAAAACTCTTCACTAGGGCGAATTTATGCTACGATTTCTTTCAGTTAACCTAAGGTTGACATTCCGAGCAGAAGAAAAATTAAATTACAAACTAGTAAAATTATCAAAATAGTGTCATTACGATTTACAATAGATGGCGGTAATTCATCATAAAATAATTGAAATATTTTTATACGTTTTCGATAGATGTCACCTATTAGTCATTTTCTGGTGTTCATCTAATAAAAAATGTTAAACCGGTGGTGCGATTTTTCAAAAATACGTTTGCCGAGCGTCGACGAGCAAAGTTTTCATTAGTAAAAAGGCGTATGGATGGGGCGTTTATCTTGGCTCGTGTAGGTAACCATTCACGCCGTTTTCATATTCAATTCAACTACGACGTGTAGAAAATTACGACGTTGTCACAAAACATAAATACTTAGTGATTTTCAATTTTGTAAAATAAGTGTGTTTTAAATTTATTTCACTACGAAATAATTGCATGAGGAACGTCTTATTTTAGATAGGTAGTGCACACATAAGAGTAGGCATACTGACATTTCAAAAATTTCTAAAAACGAGAGACCTTAATTAGATCTCGACAACCGTTACCAAATATGCTTTAGAAGAGTAGATAGTTTGGGTTGATTGGCAGAAATCGCCAATAGGCGATAAATCCGCCCTTTGTGTGTATATTTATGTGCAATAAAGTTTTTATTTATTTATTTATAGTAGAACCTTTAACAAGAGAATAACCGTAAAATATTTTTTATATCTTGTATAGATTTCTCAAAAAAAAATGTGAAAACACCTCTGATCTTTTTTCCGAAAGACAGAAACTCGTTTCCCGAATGTCCCGGATTTTTTTTTTGTACAGATAATATGCATTAAAATCTAGGGAACAACCGTAAAAGTTTTTTGATTAAAGCGAAATCAACTCCCAAAAATTGATAAAACGCTGTTTTTACCATTATCATGCGATTGTTCATGCGCTTTTGAACCCTAATGCCGTGGGAAGTGACCATGACGTCATAGTTAGGTCGCAAGCCTTAACGAATTACAGAATTGGTTTGAAATCAGGTCGTCCTCCAACTTAACGTGATTATGCATGTAGGTGACTGACTGACTGACTAACTGACTGACTAGCTGTAACACGATTAGGTTAGGTTAGATTACCCAATAGTAAAAGTTGATGAATGATTTTGACACTCGACTAACTAGATCCTAAAATTCTTGAATTCAACTAAACATGATCAGGTAGATGGAATACCTATGCAACTACTACTTTCAAATATTACTAGGAGCCCGCAGTGTGATTCGCACTAACTGAGCATTGACGAAATGCTAACTGCACTCATATAGGTTCCTTACACACGCACTGACATTCAGTTAGCTGAATCGACCGTTCGCAAAAAAGTTTCAACCATAACCTCTTTCTGAATTCAAAATCAGGGTAACACTGAATTCAGAGAGAGGTTTTGGTCGGAGATTTGTTGCAAACGGTTGATTCAGTTAACTGAATACTGCGTGTGTGCCCGCTCTTAAACTCTTAATATGTTCAGCGCTTGTATGAGCAATTTTTCGAGCAATAATTGCTGCAACTCTTACAAATTGTATTGATTAAGATTATTTCGCAATATATGGCAATTTTTTCGGCAATATTTAAAGCGAGACAACGATATTGAGTGCCAATAAGAAAGAGAATTGGCAAAAATAACCAAACCGATTCGGATTGGATATTCAACAATTCGTGTCGCCGACATCATGACAATTCTCTTTATCGTTTGCACGCAATATCGTTGTATCGCTTTAAATGTTGCCGAAATAATTGCTATATATTGTGAAATAATGTGATAATAAGGCAAGATGGTCTGAGGATGTGAGGCGAATCGCAGGAAGCAAGTGGATGCAGCATGCCCAGGATAGAGATCTGTGGAAAGTTAAAGGGGAGGCCTATGTCCAGCATTGGAATTAAAACGGCTGAGAAAGAAGAAGAATGTTAATCGAAACGATTTGTGCGAGTTGCCGCAATTATTGCTCAAAAAATTGCTCGTGGAAGATCACCTTAATATTTCAGTTCCTATTATTAGTTGTCCTGATATTTATAGAGACATTTATCTATATTTAGACACATTATCTAGAATTAAATATTTATTGTAAATAAATAAGTCTAGAGTCACGAAGCAACAATGATAACATTACAATATTTAATTAATATAATACATGTTAGCGCGAATGTACGAAATTTGGGAATTGTATACAAATCGCAGGAAATGTAAACAATGCCGGGTCAATTTAGGAAATGTGTGAAATAATTTGTTACAGGTCCTATAATTCATACTTTTGTAAGGAAATATATGTTTTTATTAACTCAAAATCTTGTTATTATTTTTTTGGGTAAGCTGGCACATAGATAAAGTCGAGAATAAAAACGTAATCAAACCGAAAAACCTATTTATTTTTGCAGGCAAACTAGAGTCGTACTTCAAATTACATAATTTGATATATTTCAGATTCCTCTTAAAAATGTATGTAATTTCTCGTAAAACGTGTGTAACATAATTTATAATCCAAAAAAATACAAAAAACTAAATTTATTACGCACTTTTCCTGCCGATTTCAGGCATTGTATATTATATTTGGTAGGAATTGTATACAATGACGGATTTTATACATTACCAGTAACATACATATAATAAGACTTATTAACTTTGAATATTAGAGTCCACAGTCCCAAGTTCACAGAGAAAGTAAAATTATTATAAGCAGTCAAGTCAATAATAGACAATTTACAGTTACAGCTGATAGCTTTCAATGGCTTAGTGTCATCAGATCACATCAGTGATTTGGTGAAAGTTTTATAAAGTGATATTTTTGTTATTATGATTTGGTGTACGGTGGTTCCACCAATGCTTATATGACAAACTTTGATAAAGACAATATCATTTAATTTACGAATAATACATATTTAATGTACTCTAGGTACATTACACACACACATATTTACACACAGCTTATCACCGAAATTTGACCGAATACAACATTTTTACTTTGAAACATCGGACTATATACCTAGCTCAACAAAAGTGCAAGAGTGCAGATTTAAATCCGGCATTCTAAATCTACCATCAGCTATGTCATCATCCTACATCTTTTCTAGGGTAGGCAGAGAGGTCAAACAACAGATTAACCTTACTCTAAGTTTAAATGAACAAAACGCATCAGGAATATGTTAACATAACTAATAATCTAAACCTGGACACTTTGTCAAATAGAAGAATTGTTAATGATTTAATTTTTTTGTACAAAATAATAAACTCAGCCTTTGGCGGCCCTGACCTTCTTGAATTGATTAAGTTGCGAGTACCTCAGCGGATTACTCGCTTAAAGGACACCTTTTATTGTGACAATAACGCTACAAACTATATTTGCAATACTGTTATACACAGACTACATAGTTTAGGGAATACGTATCTGAATAATATAGATATTTTCAACTGTACACTCAATACATACAAATCATTGCTGAAGTCAAAATTGTGAAACATATATCTATATACTGTAAATATTAATAGTTATTATTGTCGGCTGTCTGTGCCTGCAAATTGGTCTATACAAAGAATTTCTCATGTACCTTTGATCTGATATTTTATGTTTTTTTTTGTTTTGTCAATGTTTCAGATGTACCTACATTGAATAACTTATTTTTGTTGTTGCTTGTATTGTACTTGTACAAAACTATTGTTAATGTTAAAGGCTTGCGCCGTAAATAAATAAATAAATAAAATAAATAAATAAAATAACAAGTGATAAGATTCTATAATATTTGTTCATTAGGGCGAGCTCATCGCAGTGCGGCGATCTTTGCCAGCAAATCCCAAATATGTAAGTGTATGATCATCGGTTCCTTTCACTCAATAGATACACACTAATCTTTGAGAATGTGGTCGACATAGTGGAGCCAGGCTAATCTTATACATACTATATAATGATGTGTGGTCAAAGGATGACAATCAGACAGACAGAGAGATGGATGAGTGTTGGGTGTAGATGCATCACGAGACATTCCTCGTGACAATGCATGAGATATGAGATGATAGTATGAAGTATGGAATGATATAATGCAGTTACATTACGATAAGATGTATCATGATTTATTATCCACAATCATATTAGAGACAATCATAGGATTTATTTATTTATGTATCAGGAAGATACTGACTAAGAATTAGCAACACATTCACAATAACAAACAAAAAACTTTTGAAACGGGCCAATTATTTAATTAGAAGTTCCTACAACACGCAATATTGTTATTATTTAATAGTAAGTCATTTTTCTTGCCATTTTTCTGAAGAAAATGGCATACTTGGGACACATTCTCGGCAACCAAAAATATGATCTGCTTCACATCATTATGGAGGGGAAAATTGAAGAAAGTCGCGGCGTGGGGAGAAGGCAAATATCCTGGTTAAGAAATATAAGGCAATGGACCGGAATCCAGAGGGTGGGGGAGCTGTTCCGGCTAGCACAGGACAGGGAGGCCTACGCCAGAGTGATAGCCGACGTCGGGGGGACCTGACATGGCACCCAGAGAAGAGAATAGTATGTCACAGATTGACTTACAAGAGGATACACGACTGGGCGAACAACTCCCAAACCGCGTGTGGACTACCTTTAACAGACTGAGAGTTGGTGTCACACGATGTAAAAAGAACCTCAAGAAGTGGGGGTACCTCTCCGCAGATGAAGACATCACTTGTGATTGTGGCGTAACCCAGGATGACAGCCACCTACTGATGTGTCCACTGATGGAGGAGAGCTGTATACCTGGGGACCTGATTGCGGGCAATGACAAGGCGAAGAAAGTCGCGGCTTACTGGAGTGCTAGACTTTAGACCGGACACGGAAAGTAAAGTAAGTAAGTTAGTCGAGAATGTACATTAATTATTTACGAGATCCTAACCCACGATGGCCCATGAGCAGAGACGGCACTTTAATCAAATGAGCCATAAGGATGAATCTAAACACAAGGAAAGTCAGCATGAACATTTGAATAATAGATGCGTCTTATAACTCGTAGTAAAAACAAGTCAATTACATTAGTACATGAATCCTATTAATAGCATATTCCTATGTGGATCACTGAAAGAATGTAGCTACAAGATACAACTATCTTACAATACAATATACTCGTATTATAGGACATACACACAATACAGTTGGTATACTGAGTCAGACACGGAGACACTGACCTACGCGAGGAGTGAGTCGAGAGATATCTGTTATCTGATTAGGCACAATACAACACAATACAATGACAATACAATACAATATTGCTCTATTAAGTGATGTGAACTCTCAGTTGCACTCGACAATATACGCTTTAATTTGATACGATCGAAGATGAAGATATGTAATTATGTATTTACAATACAAATTATATACAGTGGATTACTATTAATTTGGACGCTGTCGGTTAATCAAAATTACATTTTATAATATGCAGTAAATACATTCCCGAGTGAACAGTGCTACGAGGCGGTGGTGTTTGTATCGTGTACTAGGAGCTCAGCTAAGAATATTTAATATTATTATTTTTTCTTCTTTTCTAACTTGTTTATTCTGTTTCGGTGACAGGGTTGTCACTAATTTTTGTTTTATTCTTATTTAATTTTTGTTAATTAATTTTTCATTTCTGTAATCTACCGACTTTACGTACATTATTTAAAAAATATATACCAGGATGGAGGGGGTGGAGATCCCCCCTCTCCCTCCAGATCCCATCAAAAAGAGAAAGATTGACCTCGGCTTGAATACGGACTCCGACACCCCATCACACAGCAATCTCACTTCTGGACCTTCTCCTTCCAACCCTCTTCCTTCTAACTCTTCTTCTTCCTCACCTATACAACTATACCCCCCCAGATCAAGTGGACCGTTTGTTGTCCTTGTACAGCGATGCGAACAAGGGAAGGCTATCTTCCCTGTAGAATTCGGTAAATTTTTGTTTTCGAGAGGAGTACAAAACGTTGTTAACGGATCGGTAAAGGCGGAAGGGAGGTACCGTATATCTATTGAATTTTCCAACGTACTTTCAGCTAACACGTTCATCAAAAATATCTTCTTAATTTCAAACAGTTTGTACAAGGCCTTCATCCCGACCCATAACATATCCCGCATGGGGTTGATAAGGGGGGTCTCGGTAGACCTTACCGAGTCCGAACTCGAGTCTGCCCTCTCGGAAAGTAACCCAAACATTGGCAAGATATTAAAAGTACGGAGATTGAATTTTAAGGACAAATCAGGCGACACAGTCGAATGGAAACCGTCCAGGTCAATTGTGGTCACGTTCGAGGGGCAAGACCTGCCCTTCCACGTTTACCTGTATTATAATTCATTCAACGTCGAGACTTACTTTTACCCGACTATGCAGTGTTTCCGCTGCTGCAAATTTGGGCATACCAGAAACTCCTGCCGTTCTGCGGAAAAATGTTTCAATTGCGGAGGGGATCACCCTTCACTAGAATGTCCAATCCAAACGCCAAAGTGTTTTAATTGTAACGGACCTCATAAAGCGATTAGCCTGGATTGTCCGGAATATAGCCGGCAAAAAGCCATAAAATACACAATGGCTTCTCAAAACACTTCTTACATTCAAGCGGCCAAGCAACATCCACCTAGCCGAGTCTCATATGCCAGCGTCCTTAAGCCAACTCCTACACCTACAACTACAGTATCCCAAAAAATCCGTGGAAAATTCGTATATAGAACTCCTAAAGCACCGCCAAAGCCTAACTTCGATCAATCAGAACATAATTCCCTTCTTTTCTACCCTAATGGAAATTCAACTTCCGAGCTTCCCAATGGGTGTGCACTAAATTCAACTTCGTACCTTCCTAACAAAACCTCTAACATCGAAAACTTGTCCGAAAATCTTGCTTCAAGCAATGAATCATTCACTAAATCTCTTCTGTCCATGCTCCTTAGTCTTCTGCGCACTCAAAACTCCTTACCGTCCAACGTTGCCTGTTTTATTCCTGTTCTTCAGTCTTTTCTCGAAAATGGCGTCAATAGCAACGATTAATTCTCTTTCGATTCTCCAGTGGAACTGCCGCAGTGCAGTTGCCAATAGAGATGAAGTAATTTTCCTTTTACGTACCCACAATATAGACGTAGCTGCTCTTTCTGAAACCTGGTTCCCTCCAGGTTCCTCTATATCATTTCCCGGTTTCTCTTGTGTTAGAGAAGACCGGTCTGATGGCCGTCGCGGTAATGGTACCGCCATTCTTATAAAAAATAATCTGACCTTTCAAGAGATTAGCCTTCCGAAAACTCCAGGACAGCAGATTTTGGCTGTTAGCGTCATGAATATTTCCATTGTTTCTGTATACACTCCTGAAGGGCGTTTTAATCTCTCGTACTGGAGAAACGTCATAGGTAATTTATCGCCTAATTTTTACATTCTGGGAGATTTCAACGCTCATTCGACATCCTGGGGGTGTGTTTCGACGGACACTGCAGGCAGAGCGATTCTGGACTTCGTGGAAGAAACTAACATATGCATCTTAAATACCGGAGTTCCAACTCGCGTTGCTCCCCCTCATCACAGTCAAAATGCCCTGGACATAACATTGTGCACCAGTAATCTCGCCACAATAACATCTTGGAACCGACTATCTGATCTATATTCCAGTGACCATTTCCCTATCATAGTAACCATGATCAATCCTCAAGGACCTCGATATAACAAGCCTACCAAAACGAAATTTCTTACAAACAGGGCGGACTGGAGTCTTTTTGAAGGATTGCTTGAGTTGGATTCCGAGGTTCCTACTGTCAATAGTGCAGAAATGGATATCAATCCCTTTGTCGAGGTAGTTCACGACCGCATCATCAAGGCGGCCAACCAGGCAATTCCAATATCTAACGGTAATTCCTTTTACAAGTACTCTCCCCCTTGGTGGGATAAAGAGTGTACGGCTGCGGTAAAGAATAGGACTAATGCGATTAGGAGGTACAAGAGAAATATGTCACTTGCCAACTATTTGGAAGTCCGTAGGGCTCAGGCCGAGGCCAAAAAATTACTAAGAAAGAAAAAAAGGCAAGGTTGGTATGATTACTGTAACTCTTTGTCGCCAGAAACCTCCTTCACAAGTGTCTGGGATTCGATTCGAAGGTTTAGAGGTGCGTATTCTCCGAAGGCTGATTCTTCCAAGTGTACGACGTGGGTATCTGATTTTGTTGGAAGGTTGGCCCCGTCCTACGTTCCAAATTCTTTTGAGCTTCCCAAGCCCTCTTCAGAACTGAATCGCTCACAGAACTTGATCCCTCCTTTCACACTTAACGAATTAAAGACCGCCATTCAGTCCACGAGTGACTCTTCTCCAGGACATGACCTCATTCCATACACTTTTTTCAAACACTTTCCCGAATCGTTTCTCACTGTGATTCTGAAAATGTATAATCTTGTTCTGGATTCGTGTTCGATCCCCGAATCTTGGAGGAAGCAGCTAGTGATTCCTATCCCTAAGCCTGGCAAGGATTTATCCCTGGGATCTTCATATAGACCCATTGCCCTCTCAAGCTGTTTTCTGAAGATTCTTGAGCGAATGATCAAAGCCAGGATTGAATGGTTCGTTGAAAATAATAATCTTTTACCCCCCTGGCAGTTTGGCTTTCGAAAAAACAGATCGTGCACTGACAACCTCAGTGTACTAGTTTCAGATATTCATCTCGCTAGAGAAAATAAAGCAGATATGATAGCCTGCTTCTTGGACGCATGCAGTGCTTATGACAATGTTCTCATTCCAAAACTATTTGACACTATGATGTCTTTGGGAATCCCAGATGCTCTTGTTCATCTCATAATTAACATAATGTGCAGCAGAGTGATTATGATTGAGACCCCAATGGGAATAGTAGAAAGAAAAGTTTATAGGGGTCTCCCCCAGGGTTCCGTATTGAGCCCCATTCTATTCAATATTTATACTCAAGATCTTATTTCATGTATCCCTCCCGAAGTCTCTATTCTACAATATGCGGATGATTTCGTAATTTATTTAACACATAAATCAGTATCACGTGCCTCAAGGTTACTGGAGGATGCTTTGCGATCTGTGTGTGAATGGTTTGATGGCAAGGGCCTCACTCTGTCTCCGGGCAAGAGTCAAGCAGTAATATTTTCCAGGAAGCATAATACTCCAAATATTAAAATCAAACTTAACGGTATCGAAGTCCCTTTTAAGCAAAATGTAAAATTTCTGGGAGTATCACTTAACCGCAAACTGTCATGGAATGCCCACATCGAGAGTATAATAGCTAAATGCGAAAAGAACATCAATATCCTGAGGGCAATCTCGAGAGTCTGGTGGGGTGCTCACCCATCTGTCATGAGAATGCTATACTGTGCGCTTATTAGAAGTCATATAGATTATGCATGCTTTATCATGGACCCACTTCCAAAATACTTACAGATTAAATTGGACAGGGTACAATCAAAATCCCTTAGACTCATACTTGGGGCAATGAAATCCTCCCCAGTGGTTTCCCTGCAGGCGGAATGCGCTGAAATGCCTTTGTCCTTGAGAAGAAAACTCCTTTGCCTTAAATTTCTTGTAAACCGATCAAATCAAAGCAATCATCCTATTTTTTATAAACTTCGATCTCTTCATGCTTTATTCAGTTCAAAACCTAATCGACTCACTTCCACCCCACCTCTGCTGTATGAATCATGGTACTTCATCTTCAATGTTCTTTCATGCCCTCTCAACCCATCTCTCCCCATTTTCAGCATTCCCTTAGACGCAACCATGCTCGTTCCTAACATCTATCCCTCAATTGGTATTAACAGGTCTGTTTCTTCTTGGAACCCCACGTACGTCAATCGTCTGTTTTCCCAAACAGTTGAAGAAAATTGGCCCTCACATATCAAGGTTTTTACGGACGGGTCTAAGGGCGACGATGGAACTTGTGGTGCAGCATATTACATACCTTCTCAGAACCTGGTAGGTCAGTTTCAACTGCCTGGGGAGACATCTGTATTTACGGCCGAGTGTGTGGCCCTCGTCGAGGCTCTGAGGAAGATTGTTTATTTATCTATATCGCCTGTGATAATCTTTACTGACTCTCTCAGCATTGTCAACTGTTTGATGCTGAACAATACTTCCGCTTTAATTAATAATCGACTTATTTGTGATATAAAGGACATGTTTCATACCTCCTATACAAAAAACATTGATGTATCGATTGCTTGGATTCCCTCCCATGTGGGAATTGAAGGTAACGAAAGAGTAGACGCACTAGCGGGAGAAGCCCGCTCGTGTGGCGTCATTCCATGCAACTTCTCGCTACCAATTGACGATTACATTAATATATTTAAAAAAAGAGTTGATGGGGAGTGGAATCTTATGTTTTCTGAGTCTAGTACTGGTTCCTATTATAGAAGTATACAACCATCGGTCCCAACTATCCCATGGTTTCGACATCTAAAAATCCCCAAATTGAGCGTTTCTCTTTTGTGTAGGCTTAGAATAGGCCATACTGTTCTGGCATCGCACCTTAAAAGGATTAATATTTTGTCATCTGCTCTGTGTGAGTGTGGAGAGGAGGATGAGACGGCGGATCACGTCTTTTTCAATTGTAGCCGATTACCCAATAATGATCTACTGCGTGACTTGACTGGCCTCGGCTTGTCATTTCCAATTAATGTTCAACATCTCCTTTCATTGAATAATCCTAGAATTAACTTCGCCCTAATAAACCACTTGAAGAAACACGATAAAAATATTTAGTACATGCAAAAGTTTTGAATTTAATAATTTAATTGTAATTGAAATGCAGCGGCACATCCCTGTTTATAACGAGCATTGAATTTACCGATGTCCGCTAGAGATATTGTATACCGATAGGCATTGAAACTTGTAACATCTTGTACTGCCCGCTTCCTACTGAAGGAGGGTAAGTTGTTGTTTTGCGTGATAGTGTGACTAAGTGATTTGATATTTTGATTATCGTGTGTGCGGAATTGAATTGACTTTGTCTCTGTATGGCATATATCACTCGCGATCGGGTGCCTTGCCGAAAGAGAATAAAAAAAAAAATATGCAGTAAATACATGTGGATTCCAAGCTCCCGAAACGTGGGACCATAAGGTTTTCGAAGTTGGGATGAAAATTCATAACCTATAAAGCGTGGATAATCATACTTTTGCTGACGTTTCCGGGTTCTCAAAACCAACCGGAAGTAGCCGTATTCTGTCCTAGTTTTGGATTTTCAAATGACAAGGCTATCGTGTGACTTATCTAATGCTGGATTTCACCAACTTTTTAGGTGAGGTACCTAATTCCATTTTCGAAATAATGATCCACCTAAAGTTAACAAGTATAAGTCAGCAGATATACACCAAAGGATGGACTTTCCACCAGGCTTTCCATCATGCCTGATGGAAAGTCCATCTTTTGCTGTATATCTGTCTATTTCAAAATAATCACGTAAAGTTATTAATGAAACGCTAAGAGATATTAATAGAGGCTCCTTTCAAAAGACGTCCATTTTTAACAGACCTATCCAACGACATATGAAAAGCTGATATCGACTGCTGTTACCTCCGAATTGCATCGTGAGAATCTCTTGTCATTTGAAATCTAGGCTAGTCCATAGTGTGTTTAGAATAAGCAGAATCGACTGTAGTATCAGTATGCTAGACCAATAATAGTTAGGTTAGTAGTTAGTATAGGTAATGGAGGTATAATGATAGTGTATTAACAATAGTAGCACGTGGCTGCCAAGGATATAGAGATATCTATATGTAGAATATACATAGTAGACTATTGCAGACACTGGGAGGGAATAACATAGACGCTACACTTAGTAAACACAATCAGAATGTCAGTGTCTTACAGTACTAACTATAGACTATCTATCTATAATACATGTCATTTACTAGTATTCTATTCTATCCCCTCACGCCACGTAGACAGAGAGAACATATCTATTGGTTTATTGATTTTAAATAGAATCGTCAGGTTTACATATTGAACAAAATTTATACATTGCAAACTTATAAACTGGAAACTTATAAACAATTACGGCAAAAAAAGAATGCATACAATAATTACATGGTGATATAACAAAATCATAAAAAAGGTGTTGATTAGTTCGATGCAGGTCTAGATTCTAATTGTCCAGAACTACGTCAATGACAACATCTCTCAGACTTTCCTATCCTAGACACACTTCGTGCTTCCAACATATTCATACAATTTGTCATACACACTCTACGAAGGATTCGCCGCGCTGCTAAAGCCCATAGGATCTGCTGTTTAGCAAATTTTAGACTGGATAATAGACTTTCGTACTTTCACTATAAAAGCGAGTCATTCTAGGCGCCAGTTGAGCGAAATTTGCTGATAGTGGAGAGACATGATTACACATGAATTGGCGATAATATGTGACACGTATAATTAGCAATGTCTAATTATAGTACTTTATCCATTAATAGCAATCTCTGTACATATGTAATTATACAGCAGTTAATAATTAATGTTGTGAATAATTGTATTGTGAGTGCGAGGGACATTAGTTAGATAACAGGAATGATTCATTGTTAGGAATGCAGAAGTGATTTGGAAAAATTAAATTTTAATGAATTAATTTAATATTTAGTACTCAGAGAACTACACAAACATTTCCTCCAGAAAGTAGACAGACTAACAGTTCAGCAAAAACAATACTAGGTGTATGATTGATCAGGCTGTTTCAAATCTGCGCCTCTGTGAAAACACATGTTTTTCTAGCATACGCTTATATTATCCTATTTTCTTCCACTGAAATTGGGTTGGTTTTAGCGTACGAACCAAACCATATTTTTTGATTGCCTAAAATCGACTCGGTCACAAAATACACATTGTGCCGATAAAAAAAGGAGGTATTTGGGTTTATTTTTAAAAGTACGAATTCGTTTATGGAGTTAAAACTGCCAACAGTTATGCAAGTAGAACCAGAAATCAGTCTAACAGAAAAGAATCAGTGAATAATCTCACACATTTCAGATCATGACAGATAATGTTTTAAATCTGATTTATTTAGTTATTTATTTATTTACACTTTTGGTAAACAACATACAGTGATATATGTTAACATTACAAACATAAATCATAGCATTTGTTCACCAGGGCGAGCTTATCGCAATGCCGCGATCTCTGCCAGCTAACTCCAATATAAAAGTTTCGAAGTGCTCTCCAATACCCATGTTTCAATTATGTGATTTCAATTACATTCGAAAGACTATGTAAGTGTAAGAGATATTGGCTTCAAGCTACATGACATCGTGTGGAATACATAAACTTGTGTTAAATTACATAGTAATCCGTGATATTGCAATAAGTCTATAGGTACTCCTCACCTCACAGGCCACAGCTCACCATAGTGAAGTATTGGTCTGTCTCTCTGTCTGTCTGCTGACAGGCAGGGTGAACGTCCTCGCCGAGTTGGAGGACGCGGACGTGAGACCTCGGGAGAATGACAAGTAGTCTGTAGCCAGTAGCTAGTAGCAGGGTTCATCATCATCTCACTGTGTCAGCAAATAATCACACGGGAAAAAATAACACGAGAAAAATATCACATGGAAAAAATATCACTTTTTTTATTTATAATGATTTAGAAGACACTACGTAAGTAATCTGTAAGTAGATTTTGCCAGGTGCTAAGACCCCGATGGACCAATAAGATAATGGAATGGGGACCAAGTACAAGCCGAAGAAGCGTCGGCGGACCCCAGGCAAGGTGGTCTGACGATATCAGGAAGTGTGCCGGTGGTGGATGAATGCAGTGTGCCCAAAACAGGAAAGGGTAGGCCTATGTCCAACAATGGACCTAAGTGGCTGCAGAAGAAGAAGAAGAAGTGATCTAATACATTTATACGAGGGTTTTAAGAAATCTATAGTTAAATTTAATGATTTCTAGTATATAATCTATATGGTAATTGTTCTAAAAATTATAAATTTTATCAATGACAACCAAGTGTGATCTCATCCCCGTCAAATTCTTTCCACGTGATATTTTTTCCGTGTTATTTATTCCTGTGTTATTTTATAATGTAACCCACTTCGCGCCACATAGTAAATAAGTTAGTAATCTTATGGTCTGATAATCTAAAATCAAACGTCCACGAGGTAAATTTATTTAGTCAATCAATGATTGAATAATAAAATTAGTCTCGACTCTCTTTTTTGGTTAAATATTTGCATAGTCACAAAATTCTCATGCAAACAATTCCCTTAACCGATACACTATATAAAGTAAATCTGATCTGAATAGATACTTTGGTTGATAAAAAAGATGCTACAAAAAAGTAAAAAATACTCAAAATTACCATTAGATCCACATATAACCAATCACTCATACATCGTGGATTTCGTTTCAACAATGAAAGTTTATAAAGTACCTAGAGGTATCTACATTCGCACAGTGTAGCATTATGTGATCTCCCTCGGGAAGGACGCAGGATGGGCGTTACGACGCTTAGGAGTCGGTTTTGGCTGGCTTATGTGATACTTAACGCCCAGGAAAACGTTCACCCGTTTCGCCACTTTTTCTGTTAAACGTGTAGGCAATTTTTTGAATGCTCCAATTCGAGAAAGTTTCACAATGTACCCTATTTTAGAAACTACCGCCATCTGTTGTACTGGCTATATATAGTGAATTAATGTTTTAGCAACTGTTACTTGTTACGTTAACATATTGCTGTATGTTGTTCACATAAAGTGTAAATAAATTTTAAAAAAATGTTCCCAAAAAAATCAATAAGCACTATCTTCGACGAGATTCGAACCATTTACTCTTTGATCTCTTGATCAAGGTAAAGGGCTTAACTGAAATAGATTTGTATCTATTATATTATTAACAAAATGATTATAATATAATAGATAATAGATATCTGAATGTATAAACATTGAGGAAGACACAATATCAATTAGGCGTGTGAATAGAGAACTTGTTGATAGAGAAATAGTATAATATAGTATAATCGATTTGGTAAAATGACAGTAGGTGTTGGAAATATAAACGAGGTGGTAAGACGCGTGTGGAATTTAAAATATTAGTAAAAATAAAACAATTCGCCAAGAAGAAGGACAAGTCAACTATAAATTACATTCAAATACTCACTATTATATGTACGTGCCAAACTATTAACTAATTGTATGTGTATCTACATACGTAATATATCCTATACCTACTATCCAATATAATAAAAGGCAAACGTCTGTAGTTTTATTGATTTTGATTAGTTTTTTTTGTTTTAATATAACGCATATTGACATTAATAAAAGAGAGTTTTGAGACCTTAGATCTCGACAACCTTACTAAATATGTTTTGAAAAAAATAGACTAGATACAATGAATCTTCATCTAGGGAATGACCGTGAAAGATTTTTTATATTTTGTATAAATTCTCAAAAAAAAAGAGAATAAAACCTCATTTTTTTTTTCGAAAGACAGAAACTCATTTCCCGACAGTCGCAGAGATTTTTTTATGTATTGAAAATATGCAT
This sequence comes from Ceraclea dissimilis, assembly GCA_963576895.1. Taxonomy (NCBI): domain Eukaryota; kingdom Metazoa; phylum Arthropoda; class Insecta; order Trichoptera; family Leptoceridae; genus Ceraclea; species Ceraclea dissimilis. The sequence goes on from OY756365.1 coordinate 246,642, forward strand.
TAAAGTATAGTGATTCGCAGTCACTTATTTTCAACACGAATTTTCACGGGTAGGTAATAACTAGTATATCGTAGTCACTAGAAACACACACAATACAATACAATCGTATTATACTATAAAAGATTGGGCTAAATGAAACACACGAATTTAAATCCGAAATAAAATAAAATTGGACTTCATCTGGTGATAAAATTATTCAATAGGGCCCTGAATGTGTGAGGATAGGGCTGTCTGGAGCTTTGTCCTCTCTGTCTAGCCTGCAAAGGACGCGGCGTGAGGGTATGGGTATAGATAGATAATCTATCTACGAGGTATCATTAATGTTCTACGTGCTTAGACAATTTGCAATAGGACATTGACACAAAATCGTCAGACAAAACAACGTCTTTAAACCAACAATATTGGGGAGGTATTTAAACTCTATATTATATATCCCCGTGCAAACATTAAGATAGTAGAAGTATTGGTAAGTCTAGTTAGATAATATGGAGTGGAGGGTTTTGCTTCTCCGCTATCGCGTGTTCAATGCCACGGTACATAATCAATTATTACTATTACATCAATAGATTACTTACCTGTAGGTAGTGTAAGTACAGTATAGATAAGTAATTGTATTCAATTACATTGTAATCTACTACACATTATTATGGCGCATGATTGGTGATTGACGAATTACCATAAAATAAATCATTATTTTGAAAATGCAAGTGAGATTATTGTTTGCTGTTTTTTATCGTCCTTAGACCCTATATCGGGCACTTGGACTCGTCAGTTTTACATATAATAAGACAAATAATAATTAAATGGAATATACAGCAGGTATTATGCACAATATCAATTCCAAAGAGTGTAAAGGGCTCTGTTAGCATTTCGTCAGAGACAGTAACATAGTATGAAGCAAGACAGAATGAACAACAAACAATTTATGATATAGTCAATTCAACATTTCGTCGACAGAGTAAAACGATTTTTCAACGAGGTACCTACGTTTTCACTGCTTCCCTAAATTTACTATCACTCAGAGACTTCATTTCTTCAGGCAACTATTTGAACAGGCGTGCACTGAGGCAAACAAAACTTTTAGACGGCTTTCCAAGTCTGTAATTCACGGGCCGGATTCTTCCCTAGGAGCAAGTGTTGTAACTATTTTGGAGAGTATAGAAAAATTCCTTATTTTGAGTTGTTTAACATGGCGAGGGAGAATTGCCCTAACAGCAGGAATGCGAGTGACCTAAGATTTACCTTCATTATTTTGTCAATTTTCCAAGATAATACCGTTTTGACAAAGTGATCTAGTATAAAAATAAGCAATTTTGTCATAAATTGAGTTAAGAATAGGAAAATGTACCTAATCTAAAACTACACATTTTAAGATATTAACATGGCAACAAAAGCTGCCATGAAAGGCAGCACTTTTTGTTTCACAAACTGAACAAAGAAATCACTGAAACACCACGAATAGACTGAATCATAATCACATTTAATAGAAGACTTCTCATACAAAACGCATCATAAATAATATCTTATACAGTAGGTAACCAAGTGTAATGATATGAAATATATGAATTTCAGTATGTTAGGAATTACTACTCGTATTTACTCGTATCTTATCATTGTTAGGTATAAAATGTTATCAGAACATATAATATACTAGAGTCTACTTGGATCGTTATGTAACAGAAGCCAAATCAAATGAATTGCATATTATTACATTATACATAATGTATTTATAGGTATACAACCTATATAGATAGGTATTGTAAATACTATAATATAGTTTATATTTTAGGTACTTACTATATACGTATCACATTATATTCTACATGGAAATCGCCAAAACCTCATTTTCCAATATTAAATCCAACAGTAAATTGGATGTTTTTATTGTAATTCAGGGTAATATATCACTAATTAAAATATAACACAAAATCTTAAGGCATTACACACAACCAGAGAAGAAATCCGAGGAAAATAAGCGACATCAGCATCTAACGAAAGTGTCGAAAGTGAGTAAACTTATATTTTGTAACTCTTCGAGACAATGCTTCAAAAAATACTACAAAAAATGTTATCTACGTCGGGTAAAAAGTACATAATGTGGTTTAATAAAATGTCATGCTCGTAAAATACCCAACAACAATACCTATAATAATTAAAATTTCTATAATCTACCATATACCAGGTAATACATAAAATGAATATCTGTATTATTACCTATATAATAATTGTCCATCACTATAATATGATGAGATTAGAAAAAGCAGGTATACCACACTTCTAGGTTAGGTATTATTTAGTAGTAGGTATGTGATTCGCACATCATAGGTACATTACGACCCTCCCCGTCTCGGGATGCTGTGTGGTTGGCAGATTCGCAACAAGAGGGGATGATAGTAATAATATTATTATACCTTCATCCCCTAGCTGAGGGGCGGAGCTTAAAGATTCGGCGCATGGCTATTAGGTGACGAGGGATTTTGCAATACGTAAAAGTCGTCTCAATTTGCTCGTACATACTGGAATGCATGGTAAATTTGTAATACTATTCCAAAGACAAGATATAACATCACACGAAAAATCGCGAGACATAAAAAGACGTGGAGCTTTCTATGTAGGTGTGGTGCTGATGACCTATAATGAGTGCTATTGCCATTGACAAAACCCAAAAGCTAACAAACATCTGTTTCTTGTATAATTCGGTTAATCGCTAATCATGTACCTAATCATTATAGAATATGGTCAATTATTGGTCGAAAGTCGAGAGGGACTTTATACCATTAATTCACTTATGCTGGATTTCACCAACTTCTTAAAGCGCTAGTAGATAAAATTTAGGTAGGTACTCACCATTCCTCTAGCGTGGCGAAACATCCATGGTTATTGGGAAGTGTCATCTGTAACAAAATAATTCAACACATTAGAAGGTTGTAACATCAAGGGTAGTTCGATAGAATAGATACATGAAGGAGAGAAGGAAAAAAAAATATCATTAGTTTTAATTATTTTATGAATTCTATGTACATAATTTTCTCTTTATCTGTTTGTAATTTTTTGATTTGTGTTGCTTTTGACTACCCAGGATTTGTAATTGTGTAATATTTGAGTGTTCGCTAGTTTATTTGCTGATGATATTGTGATTACTAATATATAATATGTAATAACTGTATGCACTCTTTAAAATTAATAAAATAAAATAAAAAATAAAAAGGAGGGTAAAAGAACCTACATCTAAGTACCATACTCGACTCTCAATCGAGTGGGCGCGAGCTCGAATCCCGATAAGAGATAGATCTTCAGCGCATAATACAATGTACACGTGAGTATTCCTTCATGTTATCTTTCATCATTATCATAATATACATTTGTATATATGAGTATAGGTAGGTATAACATGGTTATCATATCACTGGAGAGATAGTGGTGTTTGTTATCAATATTTGTGCTACCATATAGAATAAAATAATATATTAAACTTATATAGATATGGGCGCTCTCATATCATCAACTTACATAATTCTGATGGGAATCGGGTAACAACGTAACGCAGCGCCATGGCAACTTGTACAAACTGTTCCAATATAATTATACGAAATTTTAAACACCTCGAGATTGTAGGGCTCTCAATTATTGTTTCTAGGTTTTACGGGCAAAACGTGTGTAGATAAACTTGATCGACGTTTCGACGCTCCTACTGGTGTCTTCCTCGTCGGACTTCTACACACGGTTCACCCGAAAAACCAAGAAACAATTTAACCAAAACAAAAAACCAAGTACAACGTGAAAACCTTCAACATTTACTGACTCCCAATTATGGTAGAGAGTTTTTCATCTAATAACACTTTTCATTGACATAAAATTGCGTTACGTCATTACGAACTTACAAAATGATTTCAATGCTTATCGATAGTGGACGACATCTTTAGAAGCGCGGGAATGTTACATTTGCACATTTATAACGTGAATAATTGGTAAATATTGTACCCAGTACAAAGTGTTATTAAGTAGAACAGAAAATACTATGCCCAATTTAATTTACTATAAGAATAAAAGTAAAATAATTATACGTGAAAGAATAGGGTCTGGCGATCAGCTCCCGGTGCCTACCCAGCATCATTTTTGACGGGTTACAGCTAGTATTTTATAATAACTTGTACGTCTTATCAGTCAGTGCTGTAGGTTCAGTCAATAAATCATTCTTATTTTAACTAGGTACTAAACTTATTTTATTATGTAGATCATTTCATATCGCTCCAACTGCATTTTATTTAAAGGGATATTTTCAAATGCGGATGTGTTTTGAGTGAAACATATTCAGTAGAGTACAAAGAATTACACGTAAGTGACAGAAGCAAGAGGTGTGCATAATGAAAGTCTGGCACTCTGTCTTTTCTGCCTAACCCACTGGGGATGCGGTGTGAGATGATAGAACAGGATAGAATAAAAACGAAATATTTTGCCTTAGACACTGAGTACAGAAGGAAAAGACGTGAGTGTATGACGAATTGCATGAATGTGACAGAAACAAGAAGTATGTGTAATGGATTGGAAAGTCTGGCGCTCTGTCATTTTTGCCTACCCCATAGGGGATGTGGAATGGTGTGAGGGTAGAGAAAAGAATAAAAACTAGATGAACTTCCTTTAGGGCTGGACGAGGCAAGTTTGTGGAAGATTCAAGTGTTGTCGTACTTTGATAAGGTTTTTGGGTAATGGGTAAATGGGTACTGTGTTATGAGGAATGCCATAATGGTATATGGAAGGATGGTAAAACTCTACCGTGATGGAATCCCAAGCCCATCAGAATGACTTAATCGCGATAACTAGTTACTAGACGAGGCTAGCCCAGCAAACATAAAAGGTTGTAATTTGGAGTTAATTACCTTTATTATGTCACTGATACTTTGGTAACCTCACCTAAATCGGAAATAAAAACCTTGATTTGATGTTCATTTTAACCAAAATGGGGAACGGAAGCACGTGCCTATGACGTCTAAATGGAGGTAATCTAAGAAACTCTAACCAGACATTTTACAACCAATTTGGTCGCTATAACCAGTTTGACCTAAACTTCACGTATACTTTACCAATTAATCGACCTGTTTAAAATTTTATGACCTAATGCGCGCGTGCGCGGATTATAGAACATATAACCAATTCTTTATTTTATTATTTAGCACACGCATCCATTTACGTTACAATACTTGTACAATGGCGATTATAATATTCATCAAACTGCATAAGCACTTTTTTTATCACTGATTTTACGCGCATATATAACAAAAATGACGTGCGGTGCAAATCTAATCGTATATTATGATGATTGGAGATCGAAAAATACTAACGGGCCCTAAAAATATTGAGAAATAAGGAAATACAATAATAATCGAATTATTTTTATATGTCTTAAAAATTCTTAAAATTGAATTTTAAGCATGCAAAATTGTTAGAAACATTGATTTATAATGTTTGCTCACCTTACTTTTGATAATTGAGCATTAATAAGGGCATAAATAGTAATCATAACATGTCAATTCATTCCGCCAAGCTAAAACGTCAGAATGAAAAAAATGGCGTCCACTCTTAGAAAGAGATATGACTTCTATAACGTCAAATAAGTCATGAAAACCAGTAATTCTCGGCTATCAAGAATCTTTTTCCTACTTTAGTGATAGAATCTACAAAGTTACCGACCATGATGTCTAATGTAGGTCATCCAAGGTTACCACTGTCAGATAATCGAGCGTCACGTGATATCTAGTGATGTGTTAAGCCGCGTTTTATAATAACCATAGCAAAAATTTCTCAAAAAACATAAAATCCAGTAGAACAGTTCAGTGGCGCACCTAGGGTAGCCGGCGCCCGAGGCAAACTATTTAATTCCCCCCCCCCTTTTAATAATACACACCACGATTATACAAATCAAAATAATTATTAACGAAAATTATTTAAATTTTCACATTTACAAGGGCGAGCTGATGATTAAAATAAAGTCATCGGCTCGCCCTAGTGAATAAAATACTGAAATAATTCTATTTTCTCACTTAATTTAGATTATCAGCTCGCCCTAGTAAATGTTCACAAAAAAATAGTAAATTTATATTAATTTCGATTATTAGCTCACCCTAGTGAACATTTACCTGAAATATTTTAATTAAAACACTTAATTTTTATCATCAGTGCGCCCCAGTGAACATTTAATTTAAATATTTAAATTTACTTATTTAATTTAGATCATCAGCTAGCCCTGGTGAGTGTTTACAAAAAATGTGAAATTTTAATTAAATTCAATTATAAACTCGCCCTAGTGAAAATTTAACTAAAATATTTAAATTTTCTCACTTAATTTAGATCACCAGCTCGCCCTGGTGAATATTTAAAAAATATTAAAATTTAATTAATTTCGATTAACAGCTCCCCCTAGTGACCATTTTCACCTGAAATATTTAAATTTAAACACTTAATCATCAGCTCGCCCTAGTAAACATTAACCTAAATATTTAAATTTTAATCATCAGCTCGCCCTAGTAGACATTAACCTAAATAAATAAATTTTAATCATCAGCTCGCCCTAGTAGACATTAACCTAAATATTTATATTTACCTACTTGATTTTGTGTCTTCGATAATTGAAATTAAGGAATTGAAATTTCACATTTTTTGTAAACATTCACTAGGGCTAGCTGATGATCTAAATTAAATGAGTAAATTTAAATATTTCAATATTTTCACTAGGGCGAACTGATGATTAAAATTAAGTGTTTTAATTTAAATATTTCAGGTAAATGTTCACTAGGACGAGCTGATGACATAAAATCAAGTAGGTTAATTTAAATATTCAGATTAATGTTCACTAAGGCGAGCTAATAATCGAAATTAATAAAAAAATAATGTTTTTGTGAACATTTACTAGGGCGAGCTGATGATCTAAATTAAGTGAGAAAATATAATTATTTTCGTAAATTATTCACTAGGGCGAGCCGATGATCGAAATTAGGTGAGTAAACTACATATTACATATTTAAGGGCACCACCACTATATACAAATATAAATAAGTAGGTGTGTTGTGAATCATGTGCACTTGCGCACCTGTCGCTGGTTACCGCTCATCGTGGTGAATATCGTGATCGTACGGTATGAATCCACATACTATTAAGATTTGCCCATCTCTATTGTCCGCTCACACCAACATTATACGGTAGGTATGTATCATATTTCATCATGGCGTCACAATTATAAAAAGAAACTCCATATTCGCCAAAATATCCTGTGCTACCAAAATACTTCCAAAATATAACTAGAATTGGAACACTTATGTGAAACTATAACCTCTAGGTTAAATTTAGAAGCAAATCCTACCATAAAGACATAATAATATTATTGTCCATAACCTATTGGTGTTCAAAATGACCAATAAGTCATACCTAACCTACAAAACACAACAGATACCGAGAACGCAATCAGCTGATCATTGGCCGCCATTTTGTGGAACTTGTTGGTCGAAATTTTGTCTCAAATGAAGTAAAACAAACTTCAATAAGGGTCATAAATTAGACTAGTAAGTTTTTTTTCCAATAGGTTGATTATATGGTTATAATTTCGACGCAGAAACGATTATTTCAACCTATTAGTAGGAATAGCTCAGTGGTTATTAAGAGAGGTAAATACCACGTCTTTTTAGAACTTTTATTCTACCTAGTGGCTATTTGTTCTTTATGGTTGGGAAATAAGTAAAAACGATGTCCTTTTTTCTTTCTATTCACCATAAGAGTCAAAACTTCTGAAAAGTTTAAAATGTCAGATAATATTACGAAATTTTACACCAAAATAAGTAAATCTGCTATTAGACCAGAATTATTGACTTCGCAATGTTTGCTGGGAGGAACATTGTAGTATCACCGCTCATCAAGCAATTACTCATCAGTCATTTCACCCCATACTTTGTAAGTTTATAGACATTGTCTGACTGTCTGAAGTTCGTACACCTTTAGGTGGTGTACTATACCATTATAGCACCTATAGATCTACATGACATACGAGTATACAAGTATGTAGTATTTTATGACATGGTGTACAGATGTACATACACAATGTAGTGACCACATGCGGGTGTAACACGACTACATAATATTGTACATACACTTCTATTACTTGATACCTGTACTTCATATTACAATGCTATACTCTATCCCCTCACGCCGCGTCCCTTGCGGGGAAGGCAGAGAGAGCAGATCGCAAGACTTTTCTGCTATTCTTACACAAACTTCTAGATTCCGTTACATTCATGCAATTCGTCATACACACTCTAATGCCGGCCATACACACTACGGTCTACCTGTGCAGGTATACCTGGTAGACCTAGACCAAAAACCGCACAGGTTTGATCCAATACACGCTCCGGTCTATCTGCGCAGGTATACCTGCACAGGTAGACCTCTCCGGTAGACCGTAGTGTGTATGGCCGGCATAAGATAACTTTTAGTCAAAATGCGTCTGTTCTTTAGCAACTGGTCGACATGGTTGAGCCAAGTGGTCCTTGGACGGACGCGCTTTCTTACATCTCTTCTTATGCCCGGTATATTTTCTTTGTTATATCCTTTCATAATTTATCCTCCTTACATGTCCCAACCATCTTAACTTGTTCACTTTCATTCCAGCTACGACATCCATTTTACAGTCACTCAACACTCTAATACATCGTACCTAATATGCGGAATTTGGGCACATAATCAAGTATACCTACTCATATTTTTTTCATTAAACTTTAATTTCATATTTTTTCATCCCCTTTCACCCCTTAAATAATTTAAACCCCGTATGACGATGTCGTACATCCCTATGTGTTGTATTTTATTATTACTGTCATACAAATTAATTACATACAGTATACAGTACAAATAGATATAAGTACATATGACTAAATGATGGTCCTATCTAACACCTGGATCTCTTCTCTATTGCGCTTAGGATAGACACACACAAGTATGTAGGCAGTAGGCACATATATTATAATGATGATGTATTTATACTATACAGATACGTACAAATTAATTGACACAGACAGATCAGATAAATACACTATATTGGACAGCATACTAGGTGATAAAATATAGACCTATCCTATATTTATGCTACTTTTTTAATCCTCCAATACTTTTTTACAAGATTTTATTTTAATTCACTGTGCTGTTTTTTTTTTAATTCACTGTAATCCAAGGGTCATGTGTGGGATCGTACGAAAGGACGTCGGAAAAGAAATCCAGGTCTTAAGTCAGATGTTGTCTAGCTCAACCCTCGAGACACCAAGCGACGAAAAGATCCAATAACCGCCGTGTTTGGTATCTCACGAAAGTGCTTCACGAGTAGATCTTTTATCAAATTTTGAATCTCTCAAGTCTTGGTGGAAGACACTATCAAAATGAGGGAATCCAAGCGCCCCGGTAGGGCCAGTTTGGCATCGTTTGGAAGGTCACGAAAAACAGTTCGAGGTTGGGAAATCATAAAATCTTGACTTTAAAAACGTATTTTTACGATAACCTTTTTTCGAGTTAACCTAAGCCTAAGCTTTCATAAGACTTTTTCATCGTTGTATTCTGAATGTCTTAATATTTGCACATATTGCGTGCTTTTAAATACAGAATTTACTGATAAGTGATAATAAATTGATGGTGTAATAGTTGAAAAAATGCAATTAGCAAGAGATGTAAATGATGTTCAAAAGAAATAGACATCACATAGTTAATAAAAAATATGAAAAGTATCATGATATGTGCAAACTGAATACACACCACGTAGTATGTAGAGAGAAGTCACATCAGGACCGGTCCAGGATCAGGCAAACCGGTCCTGGGACCTGGTTGCAATCACTTGAACTCCACAGCACCAGTTATAAGAGTTACGTGATACAATCACACAGGAAAAATCTCACATGCGAAAATCTCACAAGAAGAAATGTCGGTGCTGACGATGTATTTTGCGCTTCACGACACAAGCTTTTAGCTTACTGGGAAGTGGTGCTGGAAAGTATTTGAGTTTGTGTCCAGTTCACAAGCCTAGATACTTTTTACAAAACTTTTTTTTTACTTTTTTTTTATTCACACTTTATTCTCCTGCGGAGAGCCAGTGCAATCCACAAGCATATTGTCGAAGACTTTCCTCTGAGAGCATTCACTGGACCATATGCAGATATCCACAATGCCACACCCAATGCCCTTGAATGGCTTGGATGCCTGGATGTTGCTCTGTAGGGTACATGTCTCCTGTATGTAACAGATAGCATAATTCTCTTATCTTCCGACGTTGCCGCCCAACGGTGGCAGAAGCCATACGAAATAAATAAAAATTATACAATTTAGTTTAGTACACATTGTACCTATAAAAAAGTTGGAATAAAAATACAAAATGTGAGATTTTTACTCGTGAGATTTTCTCCCGTGAGATATTCTCCTGTGCGATGATTTCCTGACACCAGTTATAAGTTATTATAGTTGCCATATAATAATGATATGATATTACTTAGTTGTGGTGTGGCAATAATACTGGCCAGGCAGGTACCACGCACAGCACAGGTGACAGTAAACCAGATCCTGGAGAAGTTCCAAAAATAAACTCACCACCACATGTAATGTGAGAGGTTAAACCTGACTCTAGTGACTAGTGAGTAGGCACCAGTGGCGAAGAGTGGGTTTCTGTAGAAGGCAAGCCGGGGCTAATATTTTTTATTGCATTATACCAAATTATACTATGACCATAAATTATTTTATCGAAAAGGTAACTCGAATCGTGTAAGGGGACAATAATTAACAACTGGAAAGCGTGGTAATTTTGAAAATAATGCCAGACATTACGATGTGATAGAAAGTGCATAAAATTCAAAACTAAGCAGAAGTCCTGACTATGTCGTTTCAGTATGAAATGAAGACAACGGTATTGAGAGAGTGGGTTACGATTAAGTATGCAAAAATATGGGGGCCTATCTAACTTTAACTACAGTCTGTCATACAGTCTATTATTTGGAACTAAAATTTTGTTTTCTGGCAACAATGATATTTTTGTGTTTCCTCTATGGACAAACTGTACGTTCCGCGACTATTTTATGTACCATCCAATCCAGATACCTAAGTTAACAATTTAACGTAGGTATCCATGGTTAGTCAAATATTTCAGTGTGCAATCTATGTAGGTACTTAATAATAGTTACATAGTAGGTAGTAGGTATCATTACTTTTTGGTTGTATAGTAGGAAATAATCTGTCTAGCCGTAATCTAGTATAGATATTTAGTAGTAGTAAGCTTTTCAATATAAAATCATTATAACTCCTATTCACTTCACGTATCTACCTTTCGTAATATAGATAATACTAATTGCTTACAATGTATATTAGTTAATAGTTAGTAATAGAATACCTACTCTAGGCCAAGGTGGAGTGGATGTATAGTACAGTTTCCTGTGTAACACACTTCACTCAGTAGTAGATACTGACTGTATAATAATATGCCATTATCAAGTTCATTATTATATCATATAGATATTAGATAGCTAGCTACTTAGGACTTATAAGTTCTATTACGGTTAAGTGATGAGGTATGGGCAAATCATTTAGCAAATCAGGTGAAATAATGCTGCAACATTGTCCCATCCCTTAGACTTTACACTCGACTAAAGAAGTAAGTACTTACATCACGTTTTGACAACATATTTCCATTTTCTCAATTTTCTATTTTTCAAAAACCACTTTTTCATTCATATTTTTAACATAACAAACTCATTTCTTATCTTTATAACATTACCTCCGCAAATGTTCAAAACAGAGTGGGCGGAAGATATGTTTGTGTTTGTAATATAAAAAAACAAAATCTAACCTATTCTATTGATGCATTTCACTTCTAATTATATTTAACAAAATCCATTGGTCAACAATAAACACAATTACAGTTAAAAAAAAAAACAGAAATCAATAAACGAATGACGGCTTCAAAATTTTTAATATGAAATATGCGGTTATAAAAACAGGTATGGTTGAATGTTTGATTCAATAGTCCAAAACAGAACCGTTTCTGTCAATCGCATTAAAATATTCGTAAGTCGTATAGAAAAAAAAAACATAAAAAGTAGGCGGAGAGACGCACTCCCCTTTTTTGGGCGGAAAGTCTAAAATAAAGGCGGAGTGACACTCCCCCGTAAGAGGTCCGTTAATAGTAACATCTTACCTGAGTATTATATAATTTCATATACAGACAGACAGATAATGTGGAGAGATATTAATTCATGGATCCACTGTCATTACACGTGTTGTTCTAATTTATTTATTTATTTAATCTTTAAGGCCCTATATGCTGTCAGGGGGCTTCGGCGCCCTGAATCTTACTCAGCCAATACTCAAGGAATCGTCTTAAAACTGAAGACAGTGATAGATGAAAGTATGGACTACAGGTCTGCTGTTTTATAATTACAGGATTTGGAAATTCCTTGAATAAAAAAGTATTCCTAAAGTACCCCTAAAATTTACGGGATCTGAAGATTTTCCGTTCAGTTTTTCAGATATAAAAGTATAATTTAGCCAAAATACTGGTGATTATCATCTTAACAAATCTGCTGTTTTAGATTTTTAAATTTCTTGCCAGGTTTCGTTTAAAAAGGTATAATTCACTGAAGCAAAAATAGAACGATTTTCGCTCAGTGCATATAAGCCCTTAAGTGAACAAGAAATACATATAAACATAAAAAATGGACATACCTAGTACAGATTATAAATCGTTGTTCACTAGGGAGAACTTATCACAGAACTGCGATTTCTTCCAGTTAACCCCACATCTAATAGAAAAAATTCTAAACCTTGCGAGGCAGCTATGACATCACGGTCATTTCCCGCGGCATTAAGGTTCAAAAACGCGTGATAAAATGGTAAAAATAGAGTTTTTTTTTTCATTTTTTGAGGCTAATTTTGTTTCAATTAAAAAACTTGTACAGTCATTCCCTAGACTAGACTCACTTTTTTAATACAAATCGAATTTCTAGAAAAAGGTTCAATGTATCTATGTACTCTATTTTCTTCAAAAGCATATTTTGTAAGGTTGTCGAGATCTGAGGTAATGTTACTTAAGTGTACATTGAACCAGCGGACGATCAGTCATAAGCCTGATGGAAAGGCCATCCTTTGCTGTATATCTGTTGAGATAACTGCTTGTTATAAACTATAGTATTTTGAGTAGTTAGAATATGGCATAGCAACATATTACAAATACTTTCTAGTTGAATTGGGCGTCGAGAAAGTTGCCTTGGCAAAGTCTCGGATTGCTAATAGGTAGAACTTGTAATGTGGTAAGGTGAGTGTCATCAGGTCGCGGTATGATATGTCTATCTCTATACTGAATACATATTATTAAACACATACCTATACTTAACTAGTTAGGAACTAGACAACTACAATAATAAAGTTACAATATGTAGGCAGCTAATGGAATGTGGACTAATACAATTAGAAGAATATATCAATGTTGGGTTGATTCTATTCAATACAATTTTTTTTTCTTAGATACCACTAGTACCCTATACAATAACACGGTAAGTATATCCCAATTTCCAATACTGGGGTAATCTGTAAATGCTGTGTCACTTGCACAATGTCTGAGAAAACTTTAAAACATCAAATTAAGAACGATGCCAGAGATATGTGGATGACAAGAATGAAAGTGAATAAATTGAGACGGTTTGGACACATTCGGAGAATGAGTGTATAACGTGACCTGTCAAACCAACCTGGTTCGACCGTGATGATCAGATTCAACAGGACGGTCACGTTCTGGGTATGAGGAACTGACGAGCATGTACGAGTCCTCTCTGCCTACTCGCGAGGGATAGACCTATAATTTGGCGGTAATTGGTTATTTAATTCACGCTCCTATCCCTGAACGAATAAGAAATGCATATTTTTTTGCTATTTTACCGCATATTTGCATGCATATTTTGGGCATTTGGTAGCGCTTATAATCCTGTGAATATAATGATAAAACGAATAATATAGAGATACGTATAATATGTGAGAGAGTTTCTAAGATAATTTCAGCAGATGAACCAAGAATAGATCTGTATTGGATCTTAATAGTTTCAAATATAACAATAGACTGTCATATGTGTATGTATGTATGTGTTATGTTATGTAGATATAATTATTTGAATTCTAGCACCAGTTATTGCATATATAGTTCCTATAGTAGATTACAATACAGGGTGATTGGTTCCCTATGTCAAATATATGGAAGGGTGACATCTTTTTATTTTAACCTTGTGGCGAATGCACTTGGACATTATCAGATCGGATGCTGTGGCCCCATCGTCGGGATATGTCGGGTTTTCTCTAACTCAAACTTATGTAGAATGTAAAAATGGACACAGTATGCGACATTTTTTTTAGAAATTTGATATTTATTAGAAAAAATGTATTTTTTCTTGAAAATAAACATGTTTATTAACAAAATATTCAAAAATTGAGATCTTTATCGAAAGCCTAAATTGTTAACTATGATTTTTGACTAATTTTGTCAAAATCGAGTCAGCATTTTGAGAGATATCAATATGCCAATTGGCAAAAAACCTATATAAATGAGAAATTGATTGATTGATGATTTTTAGACATGCATCCATTAACTTTTTTCCATATTTTCCATCCTCTATCACCTCTCCAAATATTTGACATACGGAACAAATCATCCTATATAGTATAGTACTAGAAAACAGTTGTCATACATAAATATCTTCTTTCTTTAAGTCTAAACTAACTACACTGATTCACTCCCAGAACATTTCTCTCGCCCGCCCTGTGGCTGACACGACATCGTATTTTAAAATATGACTAACTGCTCGACGTAGCACTGCTAAATTAATAGCAGGTTAGCTCGAATAGATCTAATAATTCAGTCGTAATGTTTTTTTTTTTTTCAAAAAAGGATCTGGGCTTGCTTACACAAACCCAAATACATTTCATTTCATTTCCATTTCATTTATTTAATATCCACACAATATAACAAAATAAAAATATATAAGTAATAAGTAATAAACAAGTATTGGTTTTATTGCCCCACTAGGCGAAAGCCTGTTCTGGGGCAATACTAACTACAATATAGTTCAAGGCTACATGTATGGACAAAAAAAATACTTTCCTGCACATCTTGCACTAGGCTTAAAGCCTGTATCGCAAAGTGTGGAATACATCGCCAGAGCCGCAAACGCGTTTGACCTGGCACATCCCGCTTGAGAGATTGCCGCCTCAACCAACTGCGCCAACCATGTACTCAAATTATATTACTAGTTATACTATTATGTTATGAACTAGAGACTAAATACGAATAGGTATACTCAAGTGAAACTGAAAGATTTGGCCTCATATATTTCACATCAACATATTATCACTCTAGAGAACAATACTATGAGATGTGGGAACAGAAATATTTAATGTATTCATATGATATTTAAATTCCTAAATAAATTTAATTTCGTTGATAAAATGTGTTAAGAAAAAATAAATATTTCACATTACTGTATGACGTTTTGCTTATATTTTAGTACTGAGTAGGTTGGAAGAGCAATGTTCTCCACACAATATACGTATAATTTATCTCTACTTTCATACATAACACGAATCTTCATACGCAATATTATGAATTGGAAATATTTCGTGAATAGCATTGCGTCGGTTATTTGACAACACGTGCTTTGTGACGTAAAATCTAACGAAAAATGTGTTTTTTTTTAATGAATCTGGGTTTATTGAAATAAACCCAAATACATCTTTGTACACTTCACAGAAAGCTGAAAAGCTTGTGTTGTGAAGTGGAGTAAGTCAGGGATTGAACCCGCGCCCACCGGATTACCAGTCGAGCGCGTTACCAACCAGGCTACCGACCACCTCGAAATATTACAAGATTTGAATTCACTGTGGTATTTTCCGCGATAAAATCTTGCAAACGATCTATCAGCCACTTCCTGAAAACTTTGCAAACGTACGTAAACTCGATGACAATACGATTCTGTACCTTATTTGATCAGCTTTCCAGAGACAAAAAACATGTGTAAAATTTCAGCTGGATACAAGGATTTTGTGGAGTAATGTGTGTTCTCAGCGTATACGGATTTCGGACCACTATTTTACCTACATATATTGTTCTTTTTTATCTATCTATATCCTTGCAGGGTAGGCAGAGAGGACAGAGCGCCAGACAGCCCTAAACTTACGCAACACTCCTAGCTTACGTCACATTCTTTTTTTACCTTTACAGTAAAGAAATTTGGTTTAATAAACAACCTTTCTAATTCCTACATTTCTTTATCCAATTTCATACCTAATACTATACTCCAAACCATTTATAAAATCTTTACAACAAAATGTAAGGAGATGTACTGTACTTCTTATAACTGTAGTTTTTCATAATAGATTACAAAAAATACTACACTAATTTTTAATTACGGTGCAAGGAATGTTTACGTTGGGTGAGCATATTACGAGTATATGTAATACTTACTTTATATGTACATTATGTACTGTAAATTATGTCTACATAATATTGCTTTACTGTGAAAGCATCTGTATATACGAGTATTCTATATGTTTCTAGCAGGTAATCGAAAAAAACACAAAAATATTGCTTATAAGACGAATATAAAAACCTCCAAAAGAAAAAAATTCCTTTGGCAGGCCGCAGGCATAGGTAGATTTCATGTGATTTATTTATTTTATTAATTTTAAGAGTACATCTGTACATCCATATAATAAAAGCAATCACAATATCATCAGCAAATAAACCAGCGAAGTGATGAAGTAGTATGGATGTAGTTTATTCTTTGATGATTTTCGAAGTACCTAATCCAATAATCAAATTATTTTAATTCCACTCATAATATGATAAATTTGAAAAAAAGATGTGAGTTCTACTCGTATCGTGAAGCACTTTTCTAAGACAACAAACACGCTGGTACCTATGCGGTAACTACTTAACTAGATCTTTCGATCGACCAGTGTCGTCCAAGGAATTGAGCTAGACAAAATCTGTAAATTGATCTGTATTCCTTATTTAATGCCCTTTCATACGATACCAGACACGGACCCTCACAATCATTGGATCCCCTCAGAATGATTGTTTTTGTATTTAAAGCCTTAAAAAGTGAACCTTCCTCTTAATGGATTTAACCCATTCTCATATCAGTTCATCTACCACTTACCAAAAATCTACCACCCAAGTTTCACGTTTCTGCGACGCATAGTTTGGCCGCAAACGTGCGCACAAGAAAAGGGACATATATATGGCTTATATATATAAACATTTAAACCAAGGTCGGATTCGGGTTCTCCTGGTCCTAATTAGTGATCCTGAGTAGAAATTTTTCAATTCTGCGACATCACGGGAGAAACGAATAGGTAGAATTCCTTTTGGAAATCTACCTAAAAAGACACATAAAAATACTACACTCATCAACTTGTTATATTGCATTTGATGAGGAAATTTTTGTATTAGGTATTAAAGAAAAAGAATATGCGGGGTCAAATCTGCAATCCTGCAAGCTGTACAGTAAACTATAAAAGCTCGTGTCGTGAAGTGCAGCGCAGGGATTCGTATTCGGCATCTTCCGCTTGGAAGACCTATGTGCTCTTACCTCCAACCAACAAAACAAAAGTAGGCCGAAAGCTCGACAACATCGGCAATCTACACGCGGTACACCCGAAAAGAATGGAGAAGAGATTAACAAAGACCCTAAAAATCTACAAATTTTCTGCCACCAAGGCGAGTAAGGGTTAAAAAGTTCAAGGGCTTGCTGGGATTCGAACCTGCCACATCAAAATTCTTGGGGAAAACCAAATTCCACTACTAAACATACTAACTTCGCTACTTAATTCCATGAGAAATCACTTCTGTAAAAGATATGAGCTATAGACCTATACGTCCAAGTATTTTAATTCACCTGGATCGTGTCGGGTAAGGGAGCTGGTTCACAATATGAAGAACTCAGTACACCGTGAAAATAACATAAGCAAGTGTATGATATATTATGGATGGGTAGATATTATGGTAATGGTTAGTAATTAACACCATATATCCACTGTGCTGTATGGAGTATGGATGGATGGGTGGATTTGGAAGATAACTATGTATGTAGTAGGTTTTGGTTATTTTTATTAAGGTCCTATATGCTGTCACTGGGTTTCGGCGCCCTAAATTGTGCTTAGCCAATACTGAGGGAATCGTCTTGAAACTGAAGACAATGTTAAATGAAAGTATGGACAACAGATCGGCTGTTTTAGAATTACAGGATTTGGAAATTACTTGAATAAAAAAATATTCCTAAAGTACCCCTAAAATTTACGGGATTTGAGATTTTCCGTTCAGTTTTTCAGATATAAAAGTATAATTTAGCCAAAATACTGGTAATTATAATCTTAACAAATCGGATGTTTTAGATTTTTTAATTTCTGTCCAGGTTTCTTTTAAAAAGATATAATTCACATTGTCGCTTACGTTATTCTTATTGAGCGCTAACATTCTCATACAAAATTTGAAAAAGTGTAAGCAGTATGTGTTTGATTAGGTACTTCAATAATCAAAGGCAAAAATAGAACAATTTTTGCTCAGTGCATATGCCCCCTTAAAGTTATAAGGAAAGATAGTATGAACCTAATTGAAAGTATAATAATAACACATAACACGTCACATAATTCATAACATGACTTTGCACTACACATAACTCATAACATAACATA
The DNA here is from genome assembly GCA_963576895.1 of Ceraclea dissimilis. Classification (NCBI taxonomy): domain Eukaryota; kingdom Metazoa; phylum Arthropoda; class Insecta; order Trichoptera; family Leptoceridae; genus Ceraclea; species Ceraclea dissimilis. Next base: position 265,386 of record OY756365.1, read on the forward strand.
ACACATACTCACACCAAAATTCATATAACACAAATACAGTGACGTGTTCAGAGTTTTAATAAATAATTAAGATACCCGCGGGGATATTACGACGATAATTAATTAAATTATGATTTTTAAATCGTTTCTTTTTCGATTTGCTTGAATTTAAAACTTGAACTTCAATAATCGATAGAAAATGTACGAAGAATGTAACGACTTTGTAAGGTTTCTCATATTTTTTGCATTGTTAGGTATTCACTTTTGGATATTGGAATCGGAAGACATGGCGTTAGTTTTTTGAATAAATATACCTACACATGGTGAAGAGGCTGAAAGTTGTAATCTCAATCACTGTTTTTTACCTGAAAAAAATGAAAGACAACATTTAAAAAGTACTTAAGTACTTACATTGTTATCGTAATTTTCATTTGCTAGGGAAGTTAAAAAGTCATTTTTTCATACTATTTACTTTTAACAAAATCATCACGTTTTTTCTTTGAATTAACATACCTGCATTCCGCCCCTAAAAAACGAGTTAAATCTCTGTACATCATAACTTTGAAACGATATAAAATTGACAAACACAGATAGGAGGTTATTGCGATGGGACTTGAATTTCTCTTATCATCCATTCGTTCGGTTCAGTTGGACACAACACAATTATACTCGGGGCGCCTTGTATGCGCCACTGCTTACAGTATACTATGTATAAGACATGTATGTAGATAGGTATATAATAATATAAATAATACAAGTATTATGCAAGTTATCCAATTAACAAAATCATATTTAAAACATTATATACTATACGTACATATGTACTTAGATACAACTGTACTGAGCCGAGTAGTAACTTACTTCCACTATCTGTATATGTATATCGGTTCCCGGAGAAAAACCCATAGGAATATTGCTTAACATCCCAATAAATCCCAAAAAAGACACAAGCCCAGGCTCAGACAGACCAGGCTCGACCAGATCAGACCAGAATTGACGTATTTTTAGTAAAATGAAAGTAGAATATTTTGCATGTCGAATTGCATAAATGTGACTGAAGCAAAGTGTAAGGATAAGAATCTCTGGCATTCTGTTTTCTCTTTAAGGGATGTGGCCTGAGGGAATAGAATAAAAAATGCTACTACTTTGCCCTCTAAAGTGCCTCGAGAGAACAGAAGGATACCTATATAGGTACTTACATCTTACATAATATATAGTTTTAATGAGAATATAAATAATGATATAGGTAGGAAGTTCACATGTTCATGGTGTATTTATTGGACAATTTAATTAATCGAGTATGAAAATGGATTGCGGCGGAGGAGACGTCAAGCTGTGGCGACACTGAGGTTGTCGGAGACTCGGCAGACCTGTTACCAGCGGCTTGCAGCGAGTGGCCCGTCTCGCCCGAGGCTGGCCAACATAAGACTAAATCACATTGTAGGTAATCACTAATTAATATGCGTGGCTATTTGATGCACAATTAAACAGTAGAGGTATCAGTGACGAAGACAGACTTTTTATAAAGCAGTAAACTCAAGAGTATCAAGATAAATCCACGGAAATTAACACCAATGCATAAAATAGACAATTTATAATGCGCCGTTTTTTGGATTTACTCCACTTCAAGGGCGCCTCCTAAATATTAACATTAATACATACATAGTCTAACCTAGTTACATACTGTATGACCTACCAAACAAGTGAGTTTTCAACAAACTCTTGAACACAGCAAGGTACTGTGTCTTACGCACTTGTTCAGGAAGATCATTCCACATAGATGATCCAGCAGAGCTGAAGGCTCGGAAGGAGTACTTCGGTCTTCCTCTCACGTTGATTTCCGTCAACCTGACACCGGTATCGCAGCCTGATCGGAGAGTGGCTTGCCTTTGATTTGGGACCTTTTGTGTACAGAGTTCAGACATGTATGAAGGGGCCATGTATAGTACAATTTTCAATACACAATGTGCTGTGTATGTAGGTATGTAGTTATACTGGATATGTCTAGTGTTATCTCCAAAATAGTTGGCCGTATGAAATTTATATGCCAGTACACCCATAACATTTCACATTATTTATTATCTCGTGTAGACATAGCTTAGCTACCTACTATATGCAAGAATTTTTATTATCAAAACACTCGTACATACATATATTGTTCGAGCCCTCAGCCCACTGCCCACACAGACGCTCGGGTCGTCACATCCTCAATTCAGAAAATGTTTTAAGATGCTGGGACATTGGGAAGTTATTAAAAGTTGACAGATGTGATGAAATCCAATAATTATGTATAAACATTACTATGATTTTCAATTATACTTTATTCTATCCTTTCATCTCTTGCGGGGTAGGCAGAGATAACAGAACGCCAGACTTTCCCTATCTTTACGCACGCTTCTTGCTTCCGTCACATACATGCAAACCGTCGCATACATACTCTAATTTGCTTGTCTTGAAAAGGGGACATAGCCAAAACATGTAGTAATATATTATATATACATGTTATTATTTATGGTATATAATATAGGTATGTGATAAATGCAAAATATGAACGGAAGTGGTCAGAACACTTTATCGTAAAATAGACAGAATACTACAACAGTCAAAAATATTATTAAACCATAACTAACCAACACGAATTAATATGTGAGGACAAGGTCTGTACTGATTATAAAGAAAGATACTATGCTATACGTGGTCTGGAATAAGGATCTAGAATATAAAGGACATGAACATATCTTATAGATAAAAATAATTTTAGTGGATGGCACATTAAGGGCTTGGCACCAAGAATGACGTCACTGTCATTTCCTGCGGCATTAAGGTTCAAAATCGCGTAAACAATCGTATGATAAAATGGTAAAAAAAGCGTTTTTTTCCATTTTTTGGGGTTAATTTTGCGTCTATCAAAAATTTTTTACGGTTATTCCCTAGATTTTAACGCATATTATCAATACAAAAAAAAAATTTATCCCGCGACTTTCGGGAAACGAGTTACTGTCTTTAGGAAAAAAGGTCAGAGGTGTTTTTAAATTATTTTTTTGAGAAATCTATACAAGATATAAAAAATCTTTTACGGTTTTTCCCTAGATAAAGGTTCAATGCATATACCCTATTTTGTTCTAAAGCATATTTAGTAACGGTTGTCGAGATATAAAGTTTCCCGTTTTTAGAAATTTTTGAAATGTCGGTATGAATACTCTTAAGTTATGTTAGGTTACTTCTGTGGTCGTATGAGTTGATAAGGATGGTCCTATCTATCAATGGAGATAATATTTTAATACAGCTGTGGTTCCCGCACTTTGAGAGGATTTGACTTATTTAATGCAAACACATGTTAACCATTGATGATATATTATGAAATGTGAATCCGCAGACCGCATTAAGAATAACGGACTGTAGATAATTTCATGAGATAACTCCAACTGATATTGTTTCAGTACAAAATGGAGGAAGTGACGAATTAGGTTTTCAAATATTATGATAGTTCCTTTGGTTAGATCGTGTGGTTACGTATGCTACGATCGAAGTTCGAATCTGAATACTTACTCTCCTTTTTAATACAAAAATCAGAAATCCTAGATTAGAATCCCTGCCTCGGCAGATGGATTTGCCACTAGCTTTAAGTGTTCACCGAAATCAGCTAATCTGTTCTGATATACAATTTATGTTTCAATTCTTTCGCAGCCCTGGTCTTTTCATTGCTGGATATAGGCCTCTGATTCTTTTCTATCTCTCGCCTATTTCACCCCACTATCTACCACTTTCCAAGATTACGTCGTTTACCCATCTCTTCCGTGGCCTTCCGAGACCTCTTCTGTTTGCATATCGCATCGTCTGCATTTAATAAGTCTGCGTGACCATTGACCTACTATTATCATTTTGTCTTGCTACGTCCCCCGCCCATCGCCCTTTCATTCTAGCTGTAGGTATGATCCATGATTTCTAAAACCCAAAACCCAATTGTACGTCAATTTTCTCAATTTCTTATTCTGTCTCTGAGAGGTACACCGTTAGTGTTTTATACTATGTACATATCTAAATCTATCTATATTTCTATCTATCTATATTTTGGTTAGTATTGCCCCAGAACAGGCTATCGCCTAGTGGGGAAATAAAATCCAGTGCTTTTTTTTTCTTATATTCTTACTTTATAATATTATGTTTTTGGATAATAAATAAATTTAAAAAAAAACTATCAAATGTCTACTAAAAACAGTACGGTTAGGTACCTAACTGAGCTCTTATCTCAATAAAGGTTGGGTTGTGTGACAGCTATTGATAAGAATGATAAGTTAAAGATTGATTTGTTCAGACCTACGAAGAGTATGTATGTATAATACACAGAAGCTAATATTTGGTAGATAAAGTGATTCTCCACAGATACATAATCTAAGAATTAGTCATATCGTGGAGGCAACTGATATTGAATCCATGGCCGTAGGCAGGGGGGGGTTGGGGGGGTTCAGCCCCCCCCCCCCCCCCCCGAAATTCCTCAACTAACCCACCGTTTTATACATAGGAGAAATTAATCGCATTATTACCACATTGTTTTTTCATCATGTCATGAATTTTTAATAATTATTATGAAAATCCATTAAATCACAGTTGTTTTATTAAATTTCTTTGACTGCGGCGCTAATCTAGTTAAAGTGATGGTTAGTTCATAAAAAATAAGCTGCCTTCTTTTGTTTTATGACAAAATTATGACGAGTTTATCTTGTTGTAACCCAAAAATATATACAGATGCGTAACCATCAGGTTCATTAATTTAACCTCCGCTAACCTAAAAAATCCGCCTGCGTCGCACTTTACTCGTATTAGGAAATATCAAATTTTCCAGAGCTTGAGCCCTCCCCGAAATGAATTCTTGGCTACGGCCTTGATTGAATCTATGAAGAAAAAAGTTAGGTAGGTAGGTAAGGTATATAAAAATGCATAGCAAAAACTTCAATGAGTTGCCGGAGTCGATAATGACTTGACAATTTACAATCAACTGAATCAATTCGACTCATCAACGTGTATAACATCTATAAATAGGTAAGTACACCTATAACATCAGTGCAGATGGTTACCGGAGAAAAACTCATAAGAATATTGCTCAACATGAATAAATCCCAAAAAAGACAAAAGCCCTTCAGAAAAATCCTCAACGGATAAAAGCCCAAACTTTCTAGTTGGTTTCCAGTAGATGAGTTTTTAATAAAATGTTGTCTATTTTATTGTCTGTCCCATTTTAGACCCGCGTATTTATTTGTTTATTTTCTAATCTATGCTAGTTCATAATGCACTGAAAGAAATCGTATGCTAATAGACACAATTAATTATATTTTCAAAATCTAATTAGATTTGAGCTTTTGTCCCTTGTGCATATTTCTAAAGGGCTTTTGTATTTTTTTGGGATTCATTCATGTTGAGCAATATTCATATGGGTTTTTGTCCGGTCACGCAGTGCAGATAGCAAAGTTATAGGAACCTGTATACCTATGATAACACAAAAGGCTATATATTATATTATAAGATATACCTAAATTATAATACATATTGTATATACTTAATACAGTATAATAATATGCTTGTATTATAATAATGCATTTAACAGGAATTTGGTAAGCAAACTAGTGTTAAATAATGTTGCGAAGATGTTGAGTAAATGACATTGGATAAAAAGTCTACATTGAAAATTGAGGACCCAAAAACATTGCAGAACTTCTTTGTATCATCTACGACATCTACGTTACTAGTTAGTAGTTACTATGCCGTTTTCAAGATCAATAATGCAGGCGTTTGGAATCAAAATTTCGAGAAACATCGTGTCAAGAAGTCGACAAATACAGATGAAAAACTTGCTCTGATTAAAAAGCGATAAAAACCGTGCACTAGATATTATCATACTTCATCATTGTCACTATTGTCACATTGAAGGACTCCCATGAGCTTAAGGCCCTCCGCATCCCCGGGTAGCACAGGCGCATATATGTAGCTTCCTCTTTACCCGCACGTCTTGGAAAAATGTCGGTAACAATCAAATAGCAAAATTAGGCATAAGTACAGAACTGTAGTTCACTAGGGCCGAGGGCGAACTTATCACAATGCTGTGATTCTTTCCAGAGATAATTTTCTATAACGTTTAGGTTTTTTGTTTTAATAAAAATATGTTTAATTGTTTGTGCCTGCGACATATAGATGTGAATATAACTATAACTATAATATTATATAGGTAGGTATACAGAAGGTATATGACTTTAGGTGACAAGTGCTTTGCGTATGGAAGTCTGATAAAATATTGTATTGTAGCCACACAGTGGAGCCGACATTATTCGGATTGCATACTAGCTTAAAAAACAGTCGTTAAGTCATTTCTCAAAGAGTAAAAATAAATTGAAATACTTCGTGGGCAGATAAGTTCCTTATCGCATCGGGTTTGGTATCTCATGAAAGTGCTTCACAAGCAGAACTCATATCTTTTATCAAATTGTGAATCTGTCAATTCATGGTGGCAGGCGCCATCGGAATAAATGGAATCCAAGAGCCCCGGAAGTGCGTGTTTAATATCGTTTGGAAGACCGCGAAAACAGTTTTCAGATGTGAAGCCATATAATTGTTGATTTTAAAAATATTTATACGATTATTTTGAAAATCACAATTTAAGTTTTGGAAAATATGGGAATTTTCTACATGTCGTAGTTGAATATAACAAGTAGTTATCTCAACAGATATACAGCAACTACCAGCGTTCATAGCACAGCGGTAGAGTACCGGCTTGACAGGTTGGAGGTCTGTGGGTTCGATTCCCGGCCGCGGCAGAAGGATGGACTGGAATTGGTGAATGTTACATAAGCCTGATGGAAGGCCAATTTTTACATTCAATTAAGTATGTGTTTTTTTCTATCCTCACGCCTAATGAGTCCGAATAATGTGTGATGTACTACACACAAACAAACTACTCGATATTACAGTACTGAGCACATGAGTAAAGTCAAGTAATAATGTTATTTGAGTAGCAAACATGTGGTGATGCGATGTGTGTACCTTGTCTTGCACAATGTACACACACTACACACTACACACACACATACCTCTGTAGCACACACCATATCATCATCACCTCACATCATTCTGGTGGCAATCGGGTAACAGTGTAACGCTTCAGGGCCGTGACAACTTTTGCAAAGTCTTCCAATATATACCGAATGAATGAATGAATGATTATTGCCCTTCCATTTTCTGATACAATTTTTTTACACACCCTCAAAGATAGTTCCGTTGTATCCGCAGAGTTGAATTCCGTTTGCGTCTGTCTGTTTTTTTTTTTTTTTTTTTAATTTGTTTGTTTGCAATCATATTTATTATTGTTAACCTGTTGACAGTCCATCTATTGAAATGTAAAATAAAAAAATAAATAAAATAGTTGATGGGGTAAATGCTTCGAAGTCATTTTAAGGATGATTTCAATCTTATTTTTTTTTATCGACTACCTTTGAGGGGGTGTAAAATAATTGGACCAGAAAATGGAAAGGCAAGAAACGGATCCTTAATCTTTGATCTATCCCCAACAATAATAAATTGATGGAATTCGGTTCCCATATTATGCAAACGAAACTCCTTTCAGCGCCTGCACTATAAGTAGAATAGGGAATAAAAAAAAAATGAATTTCCATTAGAATAAACATACAATAATTATACGTGTAAGGAAGGGGAAGTCTGGCGATCTGTTCTGTCTGCCTACCCCGCAAACCGCGCCATTTATTGCCGGGTTACAGCTAGTAATAATAATATAATGTATTATGCATAAGTAAGTATAGTTTAATATTAAAAGATGTGAAAATAATAAAAAAGCCAACCAACCAGTTAAATGGGAGACATTTGAATTCCGGAGCGTTTATTTATAGATATTATATATTGTATATTAGGTATATGCATATTGTGGTTCCCGGATTATAACCCATAGGAATATTGCTCAACATGAATAAATCCCAAAAAAGACGAAAACCCTTCAGAAATTTGCTCAAGGGATAAAAGCCCAAACTTTCTAGTTGGATTCCACTAGATGAATTCTTTATAAAATGTTTGACTATTTTATTGTCTATCCCATTTCAGATCCGCTTATTTATTTGGTTATTTTCTAATCTATAGTAGTTTCTAACACACTGAAAGAAATCGTATACTAATAGATACAATTAATTTTATTTTCAAAATCCAATTAGATTTGAGCTTTTGTCCCTTGAGCAAATTTCTGAAGGGTTTTCGTCTTTTTTGGGATTTATTCATGTTGAGCAATATTCATACGAGTTTTTATCCGGTCACGGCATATTGTATACAACAGTGTGAATATAATAAGGTATGTATATACCCAATAAAGCATCTCTTTTTTATAGTAATCATATTTAATTAAAAGAAGACATATTGACATTTCAAAAATTTCTAAAAACGGGAGAAACCATTAGATCTCGACAACCTTACTAAATATGCTTTGGAAAAAATACAGTAGATACATTGAACCTTTATCTACGGAATGACCGTAAAAGATTTTTTATATCTTGTATAGATTTCTCAAAAAAAAATGTTGAAATACACTTCTGATATTTTTTTCGAAAGACATAAACTCGTTTCCCGAAAGTTGCAAATTTTACAATTTATGGCATACTTATTATACCTTTTTACAATTTGTATTTTGTATTGCTCGTGTAAGAGCACTTTTATAGTACATATTTCTTAATTATCCACCGTATTTATATTTTGCAGTCAACTAGCTTAATTTTAATTTTAAGATTTACTATATCTATCAGTTAAAATTAATATAATACATATAATCTAGATATCTACAAGTCTCCCACCTGCGAATATAATTTATAATGGATAGATATTATGTAATTAGACTATTGATAAGATATTGTATGTACGTACTTGACTACTTATTTAGATTAGCTACTTATATTCGATTAGGCTATTTTTCTATACCTACGATTATATTTCTGCAATACCCTAATCTAAGGCTAAGGCGTTAATCCCAGTACAAGGATGTTTGGATTTATTGCATGATGCACCAAATCCAATTAAATAAATCTTTATTGGCCAAAGAAAAATATGCATAGTTACAAAAACAAGACAGTAGTAGTGTGCCAAAGGCGGACTTATTGCAAAATCAATATCTTACTGTCAAATACCTACATTCCTGAAAATTTCTCATCAAGGAAAACACGTTTACGTCATTATGGATCGCTGAATATATTGTCCACTTAGAGATTCGAACCCGCAGATGTGCTATCTGCCCAAATGAGTCAAGTAATACTGGTAATACCTTCTGTATATGCAACTGAACGCATTTAAATTCTTATTTGTCGCTATTCTATTCTATCCCCTCATAGAAAAAAATATTTGATTAAGTACTTCAATAATCAAAGCCCTCACACTTCATCCCCTGTGGGATAGGCAGAGAGAATAGATCGACAGACTTTTCTGTCATTACACACACTTCTTACTTCTGTCACATTCATGCCATCCGTCACACGCTCTCATACGATCCCTTTTACTCCCACGATAATTAATTGATGCAACACTATTTTGAATATCACAATTTTTATCTTGTGAGATTTTGCTCCGGTGAGATCTACATGTACTTAAATGTCTTTACACGTAGGTTATGTTGAAGCTAAGATTCTACTTTAACTGTATTTTGTGTATGAGCTCTCAAAAAGACTCTAAATATCCTGAAAAATGCATTATTAAACACATATTTAACATGTAACTCACAGTACATTGTACTACAAGATACTTTAATACGTAAAACTACAGTCAGGAATGTGTATGGTACACACTACACACATAATGTGTGATTAATAAGACATTATGTATGTATGAATGAAAGAGTTGCAGAGGTGATTAAAGTTCAATAGAATCAATATTCATAATCATATTACACATTAGGCAAAACAACTACCTGCCTACATATTAGATACCTGTTTCATATCACTGTAGTTTTCAAGTCTGCTCAACAGACGAAAATTTGATCAACTCATGCACGTATATTTTCGAAAAAACAGACTTCATCTAAAGACATAATTTTTCAATAGGGCCTTTAATGCAAAATAAATTTATAATTGAAAAATTTAAGGATAAAAAATCTTCATCTACATTCGACACCTACAGTCTACAATATTGCTCAACCTGAATAAATCCCAAAAAAAGACAAAAGGCCTTCAGAAATATCCTCAACGGATAAAATCACAAACTTTCTAGTTGGATTCCAGTAGATGATTTATTTATAAAATGTTGACTATTTTATTGTGTATCCAATTTTAGATCCGCTTATTTATTTTCTAATCTATAATAGTTTCTAACACACTGAAAGAAATCGTAGGTACGCTAATGGATACAAATAATTTTATTTTCAAAATCCAATTCGATTTGAGCTTTTGTCCCTTGAGCGTATTTTTAAAGGGTTTTTCTCTTTTTTTGGGATTTATTCATGTTGACCAAAATTCTTATAGGTTTTTGTCTAGTCACGTTACGATCAGCAAGCATTCTATAAATGAGATATTATTATAGTTAGTAACTATAATAATATCTCATCACTTAGTTACCTAGTTATAGTTACTATAATAGGAACTAACTACGAGTTCTCCATTCGGTTGTACCATACGGTATTAACCTTTCCCAATTTTTGAAAGAATTTTAACGCATCTCTCTAAAATTTGATCGTCGAACACTTATAAGGTTGCAAAATTTACTTTCTATTTTGATATAAAAATCAAGGGATAAAATGTACGTAAGTAGGTATTTAGAATTTAGATGATCGCTTCAATGCGAAAAAATATCGCGAAAACCGTAACTCAACGATATGTCAAAATACCTATATTAAAAGATTTGATGATGCCTACAAACTTAATAAAATAGGAGTTATAAAATTAATAGTAAAAATACAAAAATATTCAAGGGTTTTTCTTTTCAACCTGTGCCCGCCCTTAGATGCCGACGGCGGCAAATTCGAATATGTGAAAACTTCGCTTAGCAACAGACTGCTGTGAAAAATTAGTTATATTTTATTTAAATTCACAAAATATAGTAAAATAAAGTAATAAATAAACTTAGAAAATAATAGAGTGATCTCCCTCACCTAAACACGTGGTGGAAAAAATGTGTAAAGCACGGAAAAACGGCCACGTTTTTAGTGCAAGGAACTAAAGAAAAAAAAGCGTGTACGGAAAATTTTAACGAAAAATGTGCTACAAATTTCACGAAGGATAATAGGTAATTAAAACTATTTAATACAAGAATGGTACAAGTTCGGAAAATTCGGGAAAAAATTGTGCAAAAAATAAGAACGTAAATAAAAACATGAGATTTTGACAGAAAATTGTACAAAAAAAAAAAAAAAGTGGACTTACCGATAAAACGGAGGTGGTGGTTGCAAAAATGATGAACTTACAGAAAGTTCAAATGATTTAGTTGTACTGAGTGTTGGTGCGTGCATGCACAAGTTAATGATAGTGAACATGTTGCACTCCCAGCTAGTTAGTGGCTGGGTACTCCCCGTACTCCCGAGCCGACCACTCGCGCGACGCACATACGACGACTGAAACTGAACTGAACGATGGTGGCACGGAGGAGTGGATCGCGCCGGCGAGGGGTCGAGGACTAATGGTCAGTCGATCGCTGATAAATTCAAAATTTCAATATGATATAGCACGTTGTGACAGACGGAGGAATGAATAACTGTTTTTATGTAATACAAGCAAGAATAATATCATAACTAGAAGAAGAGCAGATATGGATAACTTAATAACTAAACAGTTGCGCTCTGAGAAGAAAGAGATGGAGAACTGCAATTTTGATTGCTGGCAATCATGACATTTGTACTGAAATAATACAAGTGTTGCCTTTATAGTTGGCAAAAAGCTACAAGCAGTGTTCTCATCAAAAACCATCACTTTCTTGGCTGACTATGATGACTATCATACGTAAAGTTGGCTGCTGCTGCGACTACTCTCTAATATAATAATTTCATGGACATCAATTTTAGCCTTATAAGCAAAAACAAAAATTGATTCATCAAGCAAATAGAAAATATCTTACATTGACAAAAAGAGATAATTTTCAATTCTCATTTTTTGACATGGTCACAAATCACTCGACAACGGTTGTCTTCCCGAAAGAAAAACAAGAAGAAAGAGTACTTTCCAAAACTTGGTTGTGTGAGTAAAAATGTCCTCACAGAAAATCCTTATACGCTTGGCGTAATCAAACTGGGAACCAAGTGGAAACCAATAAGATTACTAGCCTTACCAAAAATCATCCACGATTCCTACAAGATAATAATGATGATGACTTGATGAGTATATTTTTTACGTTAGTTGAATTGAATCGCGTATTTCAGAAACCCCAATATACCGTAGAATACATTTATTCGGGGAATGAAAGAAAGTGTGTAGGCACTGTCATTCTCAGAGATTTTTTTTTTTTATTATTATTATTTATTGCAGATTAATATAACAGAGTATAAATGATATGGGCCTAATCCAAATGGATTTTTGGCTAATTGTATTGAATCATACGTAGGCCCGAGTCGGCCACTTGTACTCGTCAATTTTTACATCATAAACAAACTATTATGCAATACACCTGAATAGATTAAACAGAAAGAAATCAAATCTATCGACGCCGATTGGAGTTTGAAGAGTTGCAATTGGCGTTCCGTCAGAGGCATACATGGTGATAACAGGATCAAATGCTGAACTGAGTGTATAAGGATCAGATCAGCATAGACGCAAACAGTAATTGGCGCTAAAATCGCCACACATTCTGGCAGCAAGAGGAAGTCTGTACAACTATGGTAATAAGCGTCTTGCCACAAACAATGAGAAAATGGAATTATAAAACTCATAACGTGAGTTTTTGAAGGTTTCTGAAATACACGATTCAATTACAACTTAGATCGCAAGTCAATGGTTATCAGCTGCTGTATTGACGATAAGGTGTTTCTCCTGCCACTTCACTGGTGTGTCGTTGTGTTGGCAGACCAGGGTGTCTGTCTGCTCTGCTGAGTGCTCAGTAAAGAAACAACATGACAAGAGGCTTCATAACATAACAATATAATAATGGCTTCAAATTAGAAGGAAAACCGTAACATTATATAATACCATACAATTACCTACACGTGGGTACAGTTTGTTAAGGGATGTGTGTGTACTGTGTAGTCTTTAATTTCATACTTTTCGTTTAATGACCATACCTATTATTAATTTGAGCACAAACAATTTGGGGAAAAGAAAGATCGTGACCGAACAAAAACCCATAAGAATATTCTTCTTCTTCATGCTGCCCTTCTTCAGCCCTGCAGCTTCCATTTCTGGATATAGGCCTCCCTCATTCGTCTCCATCTCTCTCTGGATTTTGCCTCGGATGTCCATTTGAGGCCAGCTGTTAAGCTGTCAGAATATTACTTAACATGAAAAAATCCTAAAAAAGAAGAAACCCCTTAAGAAATTTGCTCAAGGGACAAAAGCTCAAATCTAATTGGATTTTGAAAATAAAATGTTAAGTATACGATTTATTTCAGTGTGTTAGAAACTACCATAGATTAGAAAATAAATAAATAAGCGGATCTAAGATGGGATAGACAATAAAATAGTCAACATTTTATAAATAATTCATCTACTGGAATCCAATTAGAAAGTTTGAGCTTTTGTCCGTTGAGGATATTTCTAAATGGCATTTGTCTTTTTTGGGATTTGTTCATGTTGAGCAATATTCTAATGGGCCTTTCTACGGGAACCGTTATTTTATACCTACTCAATTATTTTTCACACTTGCCATTATAATTATTGTCATCGTTATAAGTACTAAATGATGCACAGGTGCTTAACATGATTTCGGTTGTAGCCGACAATTCAAGATTTCGGTCAATTGGAGGGCTTGAGAATTAAGCATAATAGTGCAGGCGCTGGGTGTAGTTTCGTATGAACAATATGAGGACCGAATTCCATTAATTGATTGTTGTTGGGAATAGATCAAAGATTAACGGATGTTGCCGGTCAATTTTCCGGTCCAATTTTTTTTACACCCCCTCAAAGGTAGTCGACGGGGTACATTCTATGAAGTCATTTTAATGACTATTTCAGTTTTAATTTTTAGTTTATTTATGATGGTGAATTTGGGTTATTTAGTGAAATAAAAAAAAAGGTATTGATGGAATTCGGTCCTCATATTGTTCATACGAAACTACACCCAGCGCCTGCACTATAAAGACGATAACGCATATTCTATTTATATTTATCATATTTTGGATGTATTATCTACTACTACCATGTACTATCTAATCTGAAGTAAGTAAATAGATAAAATGTGGTAGCTCAGTCAATTATCATAAAGTCATGTACTTATGACATTTTAAACTCAATTTGATTTTGTGTTTATCATTATAATATAAGTTTGGTAAACCGAAAGATAAACTTAACTATTCTATATAGATTTTGTTATCTAATTACCAGTGGCGAAGATACCAAGGATTATCATTCCTGTCGAAATATCTATTTTGAGATGATAAAATAATAGGTCTTATCTGACATAATGAGACAAAAAATGGTATCTCCGGCTTTCCTCCTACAGAAATCCACCCTTTTCATTGCTACTTGGCTAATTTATTATTGGGAAGGTATCTCAAACATTACTATAAAGATTAGAAACGTATCCTAATTGTGGAAAGTGGAGACTAATGCCCAATCCCACCAACTTACACCTAGGCAGGGGACCCCTAAATAATTTCCATACAAAAACAGAGATAATATAATGTAATGTGATAAAAATGAGTATGTGCACCAATACATTCATAAGAAATTCTACATAAAACTCTCCTACGTTAGGTGCCCAAATATTCGCCTCACCTAAAAAAATGTGAAATCCAACATAAGTATAGAAAAATAAAGATCTTTCAAATTGAAATTGAATAGGTATCAGTGGCCAAGACTGTGTGGCCAGAAGAGAAAGTGCTAACTTTTATTTTATTTGCATTATGTCAAATTAGGCTTCATTTTACCTATTATTTTTCCCAATAGGTTACTCGATGTGCACTGTGTTCTTGGGTATCTTCGCGATTGAGAGGTATCTGAAAAAGCCTGCTAAAAGCTTGCATAATAGCGTTGAATTTTAGTTGGGCATGGACTGCGCTTTTTTGTTTTCGGTTCTGTTCGAAAATTAATGTTTCATTTCTCATTCATAGTAAGATTGGAGCTGTGACGAAAATATAAATGAATAAGCTGGGATGGTTTGGGTGATTGTTTAGGTATGTAGAGGGAATGAGTGATGACAGAATCGGTGAAAGAGGAAGGAAGGAATAGTCGGGAAACGAGGCTGTCCTAGCCCGACCATGTAGACCAGATTCTCAAGAAAATATTAACTAAGTATTAAGAGTGACATTTCAAAAATTTCTAAAAACGGGAGACCTTATAGATCTCGACAACCTTATTAAATATGCTTTGGAAAAAATAGAGTAGATACACTGAACCTTTATCTAGGGAATGACCGTAAAAGATTTTTTTATATCTTGTATAGATTTATCAAAAAAAATTGTGGAAAACACCTCTGATCTTTTTTCCGAAAGACATAAACTCGTTTCCCGAAAGTCGCAGAGAACTTTTTTTCTATCGATAATATGCATTAAAATCTAGGGAATGACCGTAAAAGTTTTTTGATTGAAGCGAAATTAACCCCAAAAATGGGAAAAAACGATATTTTTACCATTTGATCGTGCAAATGACCGTGACGTCATAGTTAGACTCCAAGTTTTAATTCTAATTAAATAAATTATTATTTGTGTAATGAAAGTGGGTAAAAGTACCTACCTATCAACTCTTATTATATGTTTAAGATATAAAATAATATTTATGTAATGATTTCATTATGTAATGAAAGTATAAGTAGGTACCTACTGTAGGTATATAATTGTATGTAGTCCAGGCCAGTGTAAAAATAATAATTAAAATCTCCTTCTAATTATCTTTAACTAAATATTTTATTGATAAATAAGACATCATTGCAATATGTGGACTTCTGATGTGGATGCACTGGGCCGCTTTCAGGGATAAGCTTTATTGAACGCCGCTTGCCTCTGTCTGTCATTTTATATTGAAATTTATGATTTTATTGCTTGTTCAAGTTTGCTTACAGTCCATTTTTTTTTTCAGAAGTGTCTTCTTCTTCTTGTGGATTTTGGCAATCACCCTAATGAAGTACTTTTTCAGAAGTCTCACGGAGCAAACTTGGTTGATGTAATAATAAGGTATGGTTCAGTGATACATATCACTGGTATGGTTACATTTTTTCGCTACTTACTTTCAAATTATATTTCATAATACGTGTTTAAAAAAATAGCCAAATTTTGGATTGTTAAAATAAACTGGCAACATTGTTTTTCAAACTTGTGACATGGCGGTTTAAAGGGATTATTGGAGATTTTTTTTCCCAACTCGTAAAACTATCTTGCCTTTAAAATGATTTCTCTAACGCCGCTCTGTAATATTTTCGGCATCGTAGGTTACTTGCAAAAGATACAATGTGAGAATATTGCGGACTTTTGACAGCTCTCATGACGAGGTTCGACAATCAGGGCTACCAATAATACTATCTTGCAACCCTACTTGCAGCTAATGTCCGCCGGCTGCCAAGCATTGCATTAATGCATTGTAACAAATATGAAATAACTAATTAATTAATTCGATATTTATTGTCATATTTTTTTGTATTGTTCGATTTTATGATATTGACTGTTGTCATTAATGCATTGTAACAAATATGAAATAACTAATTAATTAATTCGATATTTATTGTCATATTTTTTTGTATTGTTCGATTTTATGATATTGACTGTTTGTCTTGTGTTTGTTTTTATTAATTTTACTATTTGATAATTTTTGCTTTGGTTTACTTTCATTTTCATTGCTTAATTCACTTTTACAATGTCTTTTTGTATTTATTGGTAATTCGCAAAACCTTCGCTGGTCTATGAAATGGTGATGTTTTTTTTTGTATATATATTTTGTGTTGACTGTATGGTTTTTTAAGATAAAATAAAATAAATTAAAAACACCAAAATTTGATTTTTTAAGGCCCCAGTTTCCCCCCTGGTTGTTTACTCGCCCCAGCAACAGTGTGTGTCTGTATGGTGTATGGTGTTATCTGAAATATATTATTACTTACTTATATTAGTGTATAACTTCATTACTTACAAGTAGATAATTACTAGTATATCTACTTACTACTTAGATACTGTATTCTAATATTGTGTGTGCCCATAGTATCATGATAATACAGGGTGTTAATAAGTGGATGAAAATCCGTGAAGGGATGATACCTCTAGTAAAAGTCATCGATAATCTTTTGAGCCAAATTTACGGTACTAAATCTCACGATTTTTCAGACATTCTACATTTAAGCTTACGTATCAGCAAACTTACGGGGCCGATGTACATATTTCCTTAGACAAAAAAAGGAGCTCAAATATTTTCCAGTTTTAGTAGATGGCTGGTGGCTACCAAAATTACCGTCATTTTAATTTTTCAACAATAAATAACAGACTTCTTGTACTTTCAACGAAGCCCCAAACTTTTGTGTGCCTAGGGGCCCCGAAATGTCCAAAAACAGCCCTGAGTGCTCAGAGTAGTACCTGTAATTTCGAGAGGGGTTTATTGAATGGAGCCATTCCGGCAAACACTGAGCCTCTCCTGAAAAAAAAATGTTTTTGCGTGAAAGTCTGAATGAAATAGGACCAGCTCCGGAAATATCCAGCCTTTAATGTTGATTTGTAAGTTTCTATGTGCTTAAAAGGCTTTAGACGACCTCTATCCAGCGGATCTGCATTTTTTTATATAATATTATATTTTTTATATTTATTTATTTAATATTTAAGTGAACAACAAGAGATACATATAAACATAAAAATTGACATAATGCCTACAGATTATAAATCGTTGTTCATACCTATTTAATTATTTATTCTCCCAGCAAGCCCTGTATACTAATAAGATGTTGACTGCTTACTTTTACTGCTCCATGTTGTGCTATCTTGGTGTGGTGTGACCCACACAACCTCTGACACTACAGCAGATAGCTCGCCACCTCCTCCCTTATCTGACGACACTTAAATAAGAACACTAACTTGTTGGTTGGAGCTGAAGCCACTCAATTATGATAAAAATATTGTAATTATAATACATTATAATGTTCCTATGCAGGACCGTCCCTGATGCCGCCCTTAGGCTAGTAACAAAATAAGGTAAAACGAGAAGCTAAATTTTATATTTAATTTAAAATCCGCAAATGGGTTTATTAAACTAAATATTCAGTCTTTCATTTTACCTTAAAAATGGTAAAATGAAAGACCACCATGTACCGACGGTCAAAAACCTCGAGATTAAGTAACAAAATGCCGCCCCCCCCAAAATATGTGTAAATTAATAGGATACCTAAATAACCTCGGTAGCAGTTCTTAAAAAGGTAAGTACATAGTAGAAAGAGCAACTAAAATTGAAATAATATTGATCTGGCATTGAAACTAGTAATTAGCGCCGCAGGGATTTTTTTTAGAAGAAGTAGGAGTGCTGGGTGAACATGTTTGCATCTAATTTATAGTACAAAACAAATCACGGTGTAACTAGCGTCGCAGGCGAAACTTTTTACACGAAATTCATCCAGATTGCTGCCTCAATTTGCCGCCCCTTCAGAATACCGCTTAAAACTTGCCAATGAGGTAGGGACGGCCCTATTCCTATCTAACTAGCTAATTATTGCTGAATCTAATTACTTTATTTTCATAACTAGCACATACCTAAATTCCTTCCGAACCTACCGAACATTGCTCCAATTAGATACCTATTTGAAATCTAGGCAAATCATAAATACCTTGAAATAGTGATGGAAATTTTGTTGCTATGCTATTTGGAAATAAAATGAATAGCGCACGTGCTATAGGCCGGGTTTCCACCTGCAAGAAAACTCCTGCAAAAAGTGTCCGACAGTCTGTCAGACAGTAACTTGAAGGTGTCAACTACGGAGTTTACACCTGCAAGATGCTGTCTGACAGACTGTCGGACACTTCTTGCAGAAGTTTTCTTGCAGTTGGAAAACTGGCCTTACAATGCGTAACATGCTATTTGCTATTGCAATAGCAGGTCTATGTTAATAATTATGAGTTACTACTATATTTTTATTTTTAATTTGATACCTACGGAAAATCGCAATCATCAAAAATAGCATTTACAAATAGCAACTCATAATGCTATTTTCAAATCATATGATTTTCATTATGCTACCGCTAATTATTCCTACACTGGAACTAGATTTATTGCATTGGGCAAATGGAAACACAAACGCATTACAGTTTTTCCTCAATAGAAGCGAGAAGTAATATTTTTTTAAATTTTATTTAAACTTAAAGTAAACAACAAACACATATAAATATACAAAATAGACATAGTACAGATTATAAAACGTTGTTCACTAGGGCGAACTTATCGCAGATCTGCGATTTCTTCCAGTTAACCCCATATATCTACATTCACATAACGTAGCATTATGTGAACTACCTTGGGGAGGAAGCAGAATTACCTACCCGTAACCTAAAAAAGCTGAAGAAAAAATAGTACCACCATCTTTCGCAAGTTGAGACATTATAAAATGTGTTTTCAGTTCTTAAATCCCAAATATTTATCTAGCAGCTATGTATGTGAGAAAATATGGTGCCTTTTCTATTTTTAGTTCATAAATTAGAGCAAAATTTAATAATTAATCATTCCAGTGGGACTTATTTTATTGATTGTCTTAAATGGATAGCTGGTTAAAAATTCTGCACTCGACAGCCATATTTGTATCTGTGGTGAATACTTTTATTACATGGCAACACCGAAAGTAAACGTCATTCGTCCGAAAGTGTCAATGTGACATTTACAGTAGACCGCGGTAATCTGTTTACAAAATATATCAATAAATTCACAATAATGAAGAAGTCATGAATATAATATTGGTATTAATAATAGTAGCTGTGTCCTTCTATGTCACCATCTCATGGTAATACACCACCATTACCAAAACAATAATATAATAATAAAGAACGATGACTCAGTGCTTGCACAATAGTGTTTTCTTCACACACTGTTGCTTACAAGGCGTTTACACAATTTGTTACAACAATTCTGTCAAAAATTTGCTCCGTCAATATAAAATAAACAATTCTTTATCAGAAAGCGCAACTTTTTTGAAGATTTCTCGTATTTAAAAACCTTTTTATGGATATTTTTAGCAACGCGTTAATTTACTGAACTGATCTATACATTACAACGCATATGTTTTGTTCTTATCTATATTGTCTGACACTCATCTCATGATATCAATACTATTTGTAATTTTACACTATTTATATCGTAGAATTATGTTTATTATTAATATTACCTCTTTCTGCATTAAGGTGCTCTAACACGAGCAATTTTTCGAGCCATAATTTTGCAATATACAGCAATTATTTCGGCAATGCATAAAGTGAGACAACAATATTGCGTGCAAACAAGAAAGAGAATTGAAATGACTGAACCAATTGGATATTCAGCAATTCTTGTTGCCGACATCATGAAAATTCTCTTTTTCGTTTGCTTTGCGGCACACTACCATTGTCTTGTTTTTGTAACTATGCATATTTTTCTTTGGCCAATAAATATTTCATTATTTAAACATTGGCCAATAAATATTTAAATATTACCAATGTAATTGTAATTGTTAATCAGTGCAATTTGTACGAGTTGCCGCAATTATAGCTTGAAAGCTTGCTCGAAAAAACATCTCAATATTGTCTAAATGTGCAATGCGGCCGCTTCACGCTCGCGAGTCGCTACGACCTTTTGGTGTTCGTGAGTAAAAAGGCGTCAATGATCGGTTACGTACACGTCAAGACAAACTTCCATCCGCACCACTTTTTACTCATGAACACCAAAAGGTCTTCGTGACTCGTGAGCGTGTAGTGGGCCCATAACGTTTGCTATAGTGAATACGCATGTATAATGTTATAACAGCAGGTATTGATTTGATATTTCAGGCTGATACCACAAGTCCTAGCATGGCACTTCAAACGCAAATATAAAATAGAACTGAAAGTGGGACGGATTGTCTTACGGAAGGTTATTCTCAAAGATGTGACAATAGCAAAGAATGGATATTCCATAGTAAGTATTACACTACCTACTACAAGATATTCGGGTAACAATACTGTTCAATTTACATACCAGCGATAGTATACAAGCCTACATCCACGAATTCCATCACCACCATGATTGGTGACGTCACCTTGTATCGGTTTTTCCTTTCCCATTTTCATGGTGTCATCATCGTCAAATGTCAGTTGGACCCATATGGTCAACGCCATATTGTTCATACAGGCCGGGTCCAACTGACATTTGACGATGATGACGTCACCAAGATTGGGAGAAAATGTATGGGAAAAAATATTCCGTAGTTCAAGTGTTTGTCACCGATACAAGGTGACGTCACCAATCATGGTGGTGATGTTATTCGTGGGTGTAGGCTTGTATACTATCGTTGGTTTCGGATTAGCTTTTGACTAATACATTTATATGAGTATTTCATCTACATACTGTTACTACTGCTAAATCAATACTGTAAATTACAGTACTAATAGAGTAACCAGTAAATGCTGTGCATGTATAAAACACGCAAGATTCTCTTTGCGCAAGCATTTATATATGACATTCACAATGGATCACAATGGATTTGGGGTTAACTGGAAGAAATCGCAGTTCTGCGATAAGTTCGCCCTAGTGAACAACGTTTTATAATCTGTACTGTGTCCATTTTGTATATTTATATGTGTTTGTTGTTTACTTTAAGTTTAAATAAATAAATAAAAATAACGAAGATATGAAATGTCTCAATAGAAGTTTTACGAACATCTGACTCTTACAGAACGCTCCAAAAAATGACATGGAGCAATGGAAGGGGGCAGTTCCACTACCCAAGAGATTTTTATCGCGATTGCGTAATTTTCCAATCTCTACTTATTATTAATAAATTTCGCCCATTGATATATAACAATATGAATATATTTTCCAGCACATTGAAGACATTAGCATCAGAAGTAGTTTATTCAATTCAGATGTTGCCAAGTTGATATCAATTGGGATCCGGGATGTGAGGATCAATAAGGATGTGGTGGAGGAGAGGGGGGGTGGGGCTGTAGGTGGGGGGAAACTAAAGAAGTCATCAAGCACCAAGCAGATAGACACAATGGGTGGTGAGCCTGGGAAGCTGGGGAGCCTACAGGCTGAAGTACAGAAGCTGGTGGACTTTAGGGACATGAAGATACCATCTGGGGTTATGCTGTTTGCTCAGGTATGGTAGTAATTTCAAATATGTATTGAGAAATCATAGAATTTCGGCAGAAGGATCACCTTGTGACTTTTTGAGAGGTAATCTAAAGTACAATATGTACTTATGAATCTTAAGACTAGCAATCGTTCTTAGCAATGATGTTCCCGATATCAGCTCTATTTACACCCTGAATACCAATACCCATTTGAGAGGACATTCTATGAAGCTCACCAAGGAACGGTTTCACAGTAATCCGAGAAAGAATTTTATTTGAAATAGAGTAGTGAATATGTGGAACCGTTTACCCGTAAATGTGATACAAGCACCATCAGTGAACATTTTTAAAAACGGATTGGATAACTTTCTCAGAACGATGGATAGCACAGACATTGATTTGGGCCCATCAGCCTAGGCTGCTTACCCAAAGAATTAGTAATAATAATAATAATAAAGAAGGCAACAGTAATGCAATAGGTTATTATGTTTCAGTTTTTATCAGTTAAAGTCCACAACCTATCTGTGATGGTGCTGGGAGACGGGGGTAGCGGGGGATGGCTGTGGCACTGTGTGGTGGGGAAGGGGGGTGCAGGGGGCGGGGCAGCGGGAGGTGGAGGCCCCGGGCTCCACCTGGGGCTCGTGGCTCACGACGTTCGGGCCAAGCTGCTCAGGAGACATCCCCACCCACACCCCTCACACCCACAACAGACTTGCCTCGCAGAGTTCTCCTTTTCTCTCAATCTAGATCTCAGTCTTCTCGGCGATAATACACTCAATGTTGAGGTAAATCAACTTACATAATTACACTTTTTCTAAACAGAAGCGTTATGTGAACTCCCTTGGGGAGGAAGCAGGATGAGTGTTTCGATGCTTACGGGTCGGCTTTGGCTGACCCA
Organism: Ceraclea dissimilis; assembly: GCA_963576895.1. Taxonomy (NCBI): domain Eukaryota; kingdom Metazoa; phylum Arthropoda; class Insecta; order Trichoptera; family Leptoceridae; genus Ceraclea; species Ceraclea dissimilis. The sequence continues at coordinate 288,623 of OY756365.1, forward strand.
AGTGATCACTTTATGCCCAGGGTAACGTTCACCCATTCCACCACATCCAATTTATTAACAACTGGTTTCAAACACTTTTCTAAATTGCATAAGATCTTTTTTGTAGAAAAAACTATTGAAGCGATATATTTCACATGATTTTGATAATTACAGAAAGTAAGCTGCAGCATAACGAATCCATCTGCCACTCTGAATGAAGGAATCTACAAGTTCGTGTATGATCAGAACAATAAGAAGAAATTAAAGGCGCAAGTCGTAGTTGAAGTCCCACAGAGGAGGACAGCTGAAGGAGATAGTCTGTTCCAGAGACTGGCTCCTGTTATACCAAAGGTGAGGACATATACATCCAACTCCGTATAATATAACCTGGGATGTGTTATACAGTAAACATGCTCCTACCCAGACGATTTTTCAAGCAATAATTGCGACAACTTGTACAACTCTTATTCATTAACATTATTTCGCAATATTTAAAGCTAGACAACGATATTGCCTGCAAACGAGAAATAGAATTGACTGAAATTACCAAACCGGTTGGATACTCAGCAATTCGTCTTGCCGACATCATGATAATACTCTTCTCGTCTAAATAATAAAAATTCATACATATAAAATGCTTGTATTTTGGCCCCGCGTTGACCCTAATCCTGTGATATCCATGATATCTGGATAGGTGAATGTTTCCCATTGGCTGATGAGTTTATATGTGAATCATGAATGATAATATGTAGACTCTTCTGGCTGATAATACTGAGAAGTGTGTTGGCAAGTCTTGCCTCTGCGTATAATAAGACAGTGCACATGTCGCCTTAAAAAAAGACTTCCACCATGTACCCTCGGTCAAAAATCTTGATACTATTTCATTATTATAATAAAGTTTATTATTGTGTTTTGCAGAATTTTAGTTTAAAAGTGAATACAACGACTCTGACTGGTGTGAGAGACAACAGTCGCACGGACTTCTGCTCCTCCCTGCAGAGTCTCCAAATCAACGCCAGATTCTCCGCCTCCAGTGCAGCCAACTCTATGGAGGACATGCCCCTAGGACTACAGAGCGACGGCGCAGACTCCAAACTACCTCAGGTCTACTTGGCTTTCCAGATGGACCAGTTTAAGATTAATAGTAATAAAGAGAAATTAATGTTCTTGAACAAACTCAAGTTAGATGCTAAGGTAACGTATGAGTATTTTCTATCAATGTAATGCTTTTGAATTCTATTTTATACCTTCATGTTTAATCCTTTATGGAGTAGACAGAGAGAACAGACTTCCCTATCCTGGCATACGCTCCCGTCATAATATGTGCCCAATTCGTCATACACATCAATAATTTTCAGGTTGTGCTTGGTTCGACTACCATTATTTTAAACGAATCTGGGTTTATTTCAATAATACATTTGTACGCTTCACAGTAAGTTTAGAAAGCTTATGTCGTGAAGTGCAGTAAGTCGAGTGTGTTACAAACCAGACTACCAACCACCTCTTTCTTCAATAATTGACTGGATAATTGCACATAAACACAATTTAACTGGGATTGGAGTTAAAACCACAAAAGCTGCCCACCCAATATCAAATACTAATAATGATGATATATTGCACATTCATGCAATACCAATTTTATAATGCGAAAAGATATTTGGAATTGTTACAATCTGCTTTCAGACCACCCACTCGCTTACGAGTGATCAGTATGCAATTTTTTTGTTCCAATAATGATGTGTTATGTTTGTTGTACAGTTGGAGAGAGAAGTGTTGAACCTGTACCTGATAGTGAATACTCTCACACTGAGTTACAATCACGATGATGTCTTCAAGTGGTGCTGCTCCTCCTTCCCTCTCAAGGACCTGGACCTCGTGTCCGATAGCATACACCTGGACTCCAAACAGATTGGTGAGTCTCCAATAACCATACAATCAGTTATCTCAACAGATATACGGCTAAGGAAACTTGTAGGAGACCCTTCGACAATGCCACCTGGTAGCCACTTGCTACGCCGCTTGTGTAACCTGAACAGAATCAGAACGGGACACGGAAGGTGCGGTCTCCTCCTCCATAGATGGGGCAAAGGGGAGCACCCATATTGCCCCTGTGGAGGGGTAGAGTCTGTCACCCACATCACCAGAGAGTGTCCACTTACTAAGTTCAGCGGTATTATCGAGGATATACACAACCTGTCTCCCACAATCTTAAACTCTGACTCTGCCCTGGAAAGTCCATCCTTTGCTGTACATCTGTTGAGATGACTACTTGTCGTATTCAACTACGACATGTAGAAAATCCAATGTTTCTCACAAATTAAATGTAGTATTCAAAAATATTATACAATCTCATGAATTCACAAAATTAATTCAACTAGCGAACTTGGAATCATTAAAATTTTTATGATATTTCTTACAGAAGTACGCAACAGTGTCCCATCATGGATTGAGGAGGTGTGTGGTGCTTGTGTGATTCAGGGCTGTGCAGAGTTGTGGGGACTGACTTTAGGGGTGCAACGAGGGGGACATCATGCCACGTTGGCTTGCAGTGGACTTAAAGTCAAGCTGGATCAACTCAATGACTTGAGAGGTATGAAGTTTTCTATCCTATCCCCTAACCCCACACCCTTGGTGAATTAGGCGGAGTAAACAGAACTCCATACTTTCCTATCCATTCACACACTTCTAGTTTCGATCACATTTGTGCAATTCGTCATTCACACTCTATGATTCCTTTTACTCTAAACATGCCCGTCCTCAACCATCTGGTTGACATGTCGATGGTTGCGTTTCCTTACACCTCTTTCTCAGGTATTTCTTCCTCTCTACGTATCCCAACCATCTCAACTTATTGTTCACGATCATTCCAGTTTTGTACCAATTCAATTTAATATAAAGGAGCTCGACATCTATTGATGATTCCTTAAAACATTTTGTGGGCTCGTATAATGTAATGAATACCAAACGATATGTATTGTATTGCGCAATATTTTGTCAATAAAAAGTAATATTATCCAAAGATATTTCGACTGTAACTGAAGGCATTGTGATCGTGAGGTGTTTTAAATTCCGTATACATATATTCAAACAACTTGCAAAAGTTGCCACTGTCTTGCATTACAAACATACCCGATTTCCACTAGAATTATATAAGTTTATGATACTATTTATGTTTGTTTCAGGCTCTCCGTACAAGGCGACCCTTCCAAGATTAATATTAGGAATGCGGCATTGGAGTACAGAATTACTCGTGGATTCCGCTTGGCTTCAAGTCGGTTCAGGAGACATTCCCTTAAAAAGACATCACTCGTGGGGAACCGGACTGTTCGTGGGAGTGGCTTTACTAAAATGGGGCTCGCACGCACATCAAACGACCAAATTAGAAGCAATGCTCGACTGTCTGCGAGCGGAGTGGGGACCAGAAGTAGCTCGTACATTACTTTTACTTTTAGATTGTTATACGGATTATAGGAAATACAAAAGTATTGCAAAACAGAAACCGCAAACGAGTAAAACTGAAAATAAAATGTCCGTAACGATGACTCTAACTAATGTCAATATGTTTACTCTGGCTGACAATGATATATGTCTGATGACTCGTGTAGATGCGATTTCGGTGGACAAAAATAACGGAAAATTGAATTTGGTTATTTCCGGTTTTAAAATGGCCGACGTCGTTCCGTATAAGGGGAATTATATTTGTCAACGAGCCGAAGAAATGGCCACGATGTTTTGTTATATTAAACTGATGCGATGCGAGTTTCACGATAATGTATCCGATGTACAGTTGCTTGAGGTTGTGGAAGGGCAGTGGAGTCCTAACTTACATTTGAAATGTCTATCGATTGTCAAGGATTTGAAGATGTTTAAAGAAGATTTCAAAGCGGCATTCAGCTCGAGGGCTGTGGCAGAAGAAGTGGATGTAGGGCCGTCAATAGAAAAGCAGTGGTGTGTGGCGTTCAAGGGTGATGTGGCTGTCAGACTTGTGCTGTCACAAAAACATAACCTATTATTCTCCTTCGGTAAGTTATTATTATTACTGTCGTGGTGCTGATCCTTATGTAATTAAGCGATATGGCTGAAGACAGACAATTCGGAGTTGAATGCAGTGGGAATAAGATCGTCGAGGAGAAATTGTGTGGGAAAACTCTGAAAGGTAGATTATTATTAGAAAGTAGAATGACTGTAAAATGAGTGTAGTGACTAGAATGAATGGGAATAAGTGTAGATGGTTTAGGCATGTTGAGAGAATGAATGATAACAGAACGATTGAAGAGTGAGGAATCGCAGTCATCTGAGAATGACCCGCATCTATCATGTTGACCAGATCCTCAACGATAAATGTGTTTTGAGTAAAAGAAATCAGAGAGCTTGTAGAACGACTGCATAAAAGGTACAGTTGGTTGGAGAGTGGACTTTCAATCTGGAAGTGTCCGGTTTGAATCTCAGTGCAGACTATGTATTCTGCACTTTACGATAAAAGCTTCTAGCCTAATGTGAAGTGGACAAGAAGGTATGTTAATAAAATGGTTTTATTTCCAGATGAGCTGACATTATCCCGTGGTCCCGCTGGTTTCTCGTTAAGTTGGGGCTTCGGCCACTTGGCTATAGATGACATGGAGATATTCTCCGTGGAGGGAGTGACTCTAGACAGAATACAAGACAGTCCTAAGATCCGGGAGGAGAGACAGAACGCTGAGGGATTCACATTACCGTGGAATAAAACATGGTACACTTTACATAAATAATATAAAATAAATAAATCTTTATTGATAAAGAAAATATACCTGGGAGAAAGAAGAGGTGTAATGAAATGCAGCCGTCCAAGAATCACATGGCTTGACTATGTAGACCAGATTCTCATATAATGTTTCTTAATTTAATAATGTTTCTCATGACCGGACAAAAACCCATAAGAATATTGCTCAACATGAATAAATCCCAAAAAAAACAAAGGCCTTTAAGAAATTTGCTCAAGGGACAAAAGCTCAAATCTAATTCGATTTTATATTTATAGGATATCTTTCAGTGTGATAGAAACTACCATAGATTAGAAAATAAACAAATGAAATCAGCGGATCTAAAATGGGATAGGCAATAAAATAGTCAACATTTTATAAATAGTTCATGTACTGGAATCCAACTAGAAAATTTGGGCTTTTATCCATTGAGGATAATTCTTAAGGGTTTTTTTCTTTTTTGGGATTTATTCAGTTTGAGCAATATTCTTATAGGTTTTTCTCCGGGAACCAATGTATCCTTATGTCTTATTCGATATTTTGTGAACTTTTTGATTTTGTTTCTCCAGGGGTGTGACCATCGTGTCCTTCCGAGCCGTGTTTCCCTACGAACACAACTTTGCAGAAGCCGTGCAAGATGAGTTCATCTCAGTCACCAAGTGGATCAAGATCATCCACAATTACAAGAAGAAGGAGTTCAAAGCCAGCAGTCCACTGCCCAGTGATCTTTATATTAAGGTTAGTTAACATAATCAACTCAATTTATTTATTTATATAGGCTGGCAGCACTGTCTACAGTCACACTGTGGATTATCCCTCATTCCCCACTTGTGGAGCATGTCACCGCAGCAACCATAACCCATCCTAAGCCTATTGAGTACGGTCCACTGCCTGCGAGGCAGGTGGAAACCAGGCTGTTGGGATGTAAGCCTCGGAGCTAGGGGGGGAAACAAAAATTTGAAAAATTGATATAGCATAAAAAACGCGTTAGTAGCGCCGCAGGCGAAATTTTTTTGTGAAACACAGTGAAGGAAGTCGTGATATGGTTTGTTTCAGTTTCAGTAAGTTTCAGTGGTGATTTTAGAATTATTTTTTTATGGAGAAAATATACAAAAATCAAATTAAAGTCACTTGCAGCATATCTTACATTTATCCATGCTTTCAGTCTTTAGATGTCATTTTTATTATTATAGTCGTAATTATAGTCGAGTAATCTTAATTTTCCCATGTTATTATTTACTGACACATATTCCGTTTTGTAGGTAGAAGAGTTTATATTGGAACTGTCGGATGATCCATTTGAAGTGAAGTTGAGAGACAATTATGAACTGTTGGAAGACGAATACAAGGAAAGCTTGAAGAGGAAAACTATGCTGGACGCTAAGGTAGGCCTTTTTTTCTGCTAAGGTAGACCTAAGGTAGGAAAGGTTATTGAGGTGTCTGGAGTGAATTTCTTTCCTACCCCAAGCTACTAAAAGTTTGTGACTGTTGTGTTAATATGTAGATTTGTTTTTCGGGTTGATCGTGTGATGTGATCAGATGATCCGAGGTTTCGGCGAACCTACTGCTGCCTTGGTCACGGAAACGTCGGATCATCTGATCACATCACATGATCAACCCGAAAAACAAATCTACATATGGATCAGCGTGAAAACGTGCAACTACTATTTTTGTGTTAATATGATTGCAGGTAGCAGAGTTGTGTAAGCCCCACCTCTTCCTACCTGCAGGTAAAGTGGAGGAACTGTATGCTGGATTGAGTCGTCGTAATGCTCAAATATATGTGCAGCGCTCAAAGCAATTAGCAGCAGGGGCCGCACCCAGACCCTTACTGTGCTGTCGTCTGCTCAACACCAGAATATTGGCCCTGGCGGATCCCACACTGCATGGCACACAGCGTTGCATCAGTCATCTCAAACAATTGGACCCAGACAGGTTAACTTCAATATATATTGTTCTTCTGAGTAAAAGGAATCGTAGAGTGTGTATGACGAATTGTATGAATGTGACGGAAGTACGAAGTCTGTTTAAGGATAGGAAAGTCTGGCGATCTGTTCTCTTTGCCTACCCCGTAAGGGACGCGGCGTGAGGGGATAGAATAGGATGCTTAAAAAACAATAAACAATATTTAATAGTTACATTTACACCCTGAATACCAATACCCATTTAAGAGGATATTCTATGAAGTTCAATCTGAGAAAGAATTTTATTTGCAATAGAGTGGTGAATATGTGGAACCGTTTATCCAAAAATGCGATACAAGCACCATCAGTGAACGTTTTTATAAACGGATTGGATGACTTTCTCAGAACGACGGATAGCACAGCCATTGATTTGGGCCCATCAGCCTCGGCTGCTTTTCCAAAAATTAATTATGTATTCTCAATGTTGCAGTTCGTGGGGTGAAGAGGGTATGGAATTCAGTACACTGTGGTGCAGGTGGGTGGTGGGGTGGTGTGGCGAGTGGAGACTGCAGTTGAGAGACTTCCCCCAGCCGCTCCTGCTGGCTACAGACTGGCAGATGTGGGGGCGAGTCATGGGGGCGGAACAAGTGCCCCCGCCTAGAGGTATCTTATTATTTTGTTGTTTAGCCTAAGATATTTTGACCGGCCATTGTGGGTAAACTGCTAGTCCTACGAAAAAAATATAGAACATTTTTTGCAGAGAATTAAGTAAGGATTGTTTTGCACACCTTGCACTAGGCTAAAAGCCTGTATTGCAAAGTATGGAATACATCGCTACCGCCGGGGTTTGAACCTGGCACCTCCCGCTTGAGAGACTCATGCCGCCTCAACCAACTACGCCAACCATGTACTCTTACCACGTAAGGGGACCTTTTTGGGGGAGGGGCAATAAATGTATATTTGGCGCAGCTTTTAAAAGCCTACTTTGTTGGTATTCCCAGCCCGTCGCCTGTCCGGTGTGGAGCAGGGAGCTCCCTGGGGGGTGATGCAGATCGAGCGCAGCATGACCTCCCTGAAGTTCTACTACGACCTCAACTGGGAGATGGACCACTACACGTATGCCTTTGGACCCTGCTGGGAGCCAGTCATAGCTCAGTGCAATATCAGTAAGTTAAATCAGCAATTTCTTAGTCTACACTCTCAAATTATATTGTCTAAAAAAATGTAGGTATACCTGAAATAACAAGGTTCTCACTGACAAGACAAGAATATTGAGAAAACATTTTAAGAGTATGCATACTGACATTTCAAAAATTTCTAAAAACTGGAGACCTTAGATCTCGACATCCGTTACTAAATATGCTTTGGAAAAAATAGAGTAGATACATTGAACCTTTATCTAGGGAATAACCGTAAAAGTTTTTTGATTGAAGCGAAATTAACCCCAAAAAATGGAAAAAAACGCTATTTTCACCATTTTATCATGCGATTGTGAACCTTAATGCTGTGGGAAATGACCGTGACATCATAGTTGGGTCATGAGCCTCAATGTAACCTAACCTTACTTAATAATGGACTTTATTGGATAACCTAAGCTAACATAACAGTGGATAATGAATAACTTAACCTAAAAATGGGCTTATCACTTATGCCCAGTGGTGTAACCCTAATTAAACAAATCATGGAGCCCTCTCATCTTCCATTGTTGAATTTTAAACCTTCACGTTCACAAAATAATGTACCACAATTTATCTAACAGGTTGGGACCAAGTGTTGAGAGGCTCCCGTGACCCGAGCGTAGCCCTCCCCTGGTGGGATAAGGTCCGCTTGCTGATGCACGGCAGACTGACATTGTGTGTCCGGAGACTCGCCTTGTTGCTTCACGCCTCCCTGGATCCGTACAACACTACGGAGGAAATGGAACTCGCATGGACGGATTTGGCGGTAGATTGGACGAATGGTAATATTACATGTTACTTAATTCAGAAACTTTAAAATTATGGAAGCGAGGAAGCGTGGATGTCTGAAACTGACTTATCTGATCAAAACAGATTCTCAAGGATGGACACGTTTTGAGTGAAAGATATCGGAGAGCGTATATGACAAATTACATATGAATAGCATATGTGAATGTATATTTTTAAACCTTCTTCCTGGCGGGCGTTGGCCATCAGACACCCCATGCAAAGCGATGTATGGGAGTCTGGCATTGTTCATTCTTGACACATGTTGGTGCCAGAATCTCCGGCGCTGTTGTCCCCATCTCTGACTACATCTTGGACATCACAGATTTCTCGAATTGCAGTGTTTTCCACATGATCTCTCAGAGTCCTCCTGGCAATAGTTCGCAGTGTCCTGACTTCTGTAGTTCTCAGCATACTCTTTGTTCTAACGGTGTCTGCCCTCGCCTCTATGCCATATTTTTAAACCAATTACATTAATTTGTATGTTTCAGCCAAGATCGTGTTCAAGGGCGACTTGAATGTGTATGTGCGTACAGCTTCTAAATATGATGACTGCAGACTGCTACACCTCCCTAACTTACGTCTCACTCTCAAGCTATCATGGCTGTGCTTAGCTGATCCTAATGATCATCATTCTGTCGTTCAGTGTGCCCCTGACAAGATACCAGAATATTCCAGCAATCAGGTATACTTAGTTGAAATAACAAGTAGTTATCTCAACAGATATACAGCAAAGGATGGGCCATCTGTCAGGCTCATGACTTATTGTCGGCTCAGCATTCGCCAATTCCAGTCCACTCATCTGCCGCGGCCGAGAATCAAACTCAGACCTCTAACCTAACACACCGGTATTCAATCCAATGTGTCATGAAGGCTGATAATCGAAACAAGAAGGAATCGGTATACATTTTTGTACTACCGGCAACCGATGTGGTTTTGGTATTCAGTGTACACTCTCGGATGGACTGGAATCAGTGAATGTTAGGTAAGTGTAAAGTGAAGACATTGAACCAGCCGAGGATCAGTCATAAGCCTGATGGAAAGTTTATTTTATATTTGTTGAGATAACTACCTGTTATTTCAAGTACGACATGTAGAAAATCCGATGTTTTTTCACAAATATAAAATCTGATGTTCAAATATCATTGTTAATTCTTGATGTAGGAGCATGATTCCTTCAGAGCATTCAGGTCCCAAGGAGTTGGAGTCCATCTGGCCTTTGAGACGAGACCTTCAGATGAGATTGACTGTCCGGTATTACTTCTCTATGGCAGCACACTCAGGTGAACAAACTAACCTATCCTTACATTCAGTTAGGTTAGGTTATCCTTAAATTAGGTTAGATTAGATTGGAAAAATGGAGAGGCGGGAAGGAGATGGAGTAGGCCTTCGTCCAGGAGTGGACGGGAGTGGTTAAGAAGAAGAATAGATTAGGTTAGATTAGATTCTTTATACATATTAAGGCACAGAATGATTTGTAACAAATATCAGATAGTTCTGATTGACCCAAAATGTAAGTGCTGCCAATTGTTTAGTCTATTCCTAAAGTACTGGCAGAAATACAAGTGACTGACAATAATAGGGTTGGTTGGAAGAAATCACCAATAGGCGATAAATCCGTTCTCTATATATTCTATGTTTTTTGTATGTAATGCTAATGATTATAAAATAATGTGTTGTTTCACAGATGGTTTGAGAGTCTGAAGCAGATATTGTCTGGCGCCACAAGACCAACCCGCAGGGGTCCTCTATTCAACAACACTAAACCTCGCAGACCACAGTTCTCCAGGCACATCAGAACAGCCAGACTGTCTTTAGCTCTGCATAGATTCCAGGTATAGTAACACTTATCACAAAACACCACTATGTATTATTGTCACTTTTTTAACTCGTTTAGTAATGATCGAATGCTGTGGCCCATCGTCTGAAAATATTGTGTTTTTTCTAACTCAAATTATTGAGGTATCTTCAGTCTTAATTTCAAAATAATAATTTGGACATATTATTTGGCTATTATTTTTAATAATTTGACGTTTATTAGAAAAAATAATATTATTTTTACAATTTTTTTTCTTAATATTCTAAGGCAAAAGTTACAAATTAAGATCTTTATCGAAAGCCTAAAATGTTTACTATGATTTTTGGATTGTTTTGTCAAAATCGAGTCAGCAGTTTATAAAATATTGTCAAAAAACCTGACAAGAAATTTTCATTTTTTTCAATTCAAAAGGTCTTACATATCTCCAAAACGGTTGATTTTTGGACATCCAAATATTTGGCATATGGATCCAATCACCCTAAATAAATAATTTCTATAGTTTATGTCTTCTTCTTCTTCTCTAGCCTTCTTCCCTCTACTGCCGGATATAGGCCTCTTCCAACTGTTTCCACTTGTCTCTGCTCTGACTCTTCCGCATCCATGTTCTCCCAGCAATTTGGACAATGTCGTCCGTCCATCTCTTTGGTGGCCTTTCGACACTCCTTCTATCTGTCCAAGGCCTCCACTTCAATATTCATGGCCCCATCTGGTGACACCCTGCCTGGCCATATGTCCTGCCCATTGCCACTTTTTCGACACACGGCTCATGATATTGGCAACTTTAGTTCTCCGTCTAATTTCATCATACTTTAACTTTTCTCGGAGACTAATTTGTGTATATGTATGTGTCCAGGTGTGCTACTGGATGTCCTTTGCAATGCAGCGAGGTGTGGAGGTGTGTGGGCGTCGTGTGACATGTGGAGCCCAGCACACACTGTCTCTCGCCCCGTCACGAGATGGACTGAAGCGTCGCCCCCGAGCCAACTGGCAACCACTGTACATCAACTGTGAACTTAATGATGCTGAAGTGTGGCTCAAGTCCGCACTGCATTATGATCCGGATAAAGAGGTGTGTACTGTAATACATTATGTTTACATCTACTCTGTTTACATCATAGTCATTCCCACTGCATTGAGGTTCAAAATCGGGTGAACAATTGCATGATAAAATGGTAAAAATAGCGTTTTTTTCCATTTTATTATGCCATTGTTAGGCTTCAATCAAAAAACTTTTACGGTTATTCCATAGATTTAGATGCATACTTTCAATACAAAAAAAAAATTTGCTACTCGACCTTAGGGAAACGAGTTTCTGTCTTTCGGAAAAAAGATCAGAGGTGGTTTTCTCAATTTTTTTTGAGAAATCTATACGAAATATAAAAAAATCTTTTACGGTTATTCCCTAGATAAAGGTTCAATGTATCTACTCTGTTTTTCCAAAGCATATTTAGTAACGGTTGTCGAGATCTAAGGTCTCCCGTTTTTAGAAATTGTTCAAATGTCACTATATTAAAGAAATGTGTGTGAAAAAGAATATGGGCTGGAGGCATCGGACACTGAGGTCGGCTATGAGTCTAGCACATGAACTAGAAGAGCCGCGGAGGGCTGTTTCTACGGGTTATGGTGACCGTGCATTCTGTGCAGCGGGCCCAAGCCTGTGGAATGCCCTTCCACTTGATGTTAGGTGTGCCAAAAGCCTGGAGGAGTTCAGGAGGTTGCTAAAGACTCACCTTTTTGTGCGTACCTACGAGTCAGTCACTTGTTAGCCAATGATAGGTCAAGTTAGCCGAAACTGATTAGATTAATTCATTTTTATTATTTTGTTTTGTGACGATCCTATGTGGTGATTTAATTATCATTTTTACTGTTTCTGACGATCCTATATGGTGAAAAGAAAAATGTACGGTGCCCTTGGGGCGATTTTATCGCTAAACGGCGCCTAAAGTTGTCCGATTATTATTATTATACCTACCCTTAAGTTATTATTTGTAATCTGTTTGTTTTCAGTCAATGTCTATTGGCCAACCCGTGGAGAAATGCTATTGTCTGAGTGTAGGGAAGGTGTCGTATGGAAGGGAGGCGGGGGCGGGGGCCGGGAGTGGAGGGGGGCCAGCACCAGGGGTGGGGGGAGCGGGAGAGGCCCCCCCCACACATAGGCTAGTGGTGCACGACCTCAGGGCCGCCTGGACCAAGACCAACAGAGACGTCGCATTCGCACTCTTTGACACTTACATGAAGAACAAGGTATGAATAATAAACTTATTTATGTAGATAGTTTGGGTATGTTGAGAGAATCAGCAATGACAGATATAAGTTTTTTTTTGTTCAATACAGTATTGCTACAACAATGCAGAAGAATTAAGGATGAACATTGTCGGGCTTACGACCGACCTCGGCTGGCTTAAGTGATCACTTAACACTCGAGAAAAATTCGCCATTTCAGTTCACACCGGCTGGGATTCGAACCCAGACCTTCGTCTCGCATAATGTTGTTGGGCTCGTGCACGGTCAGATTTTTGAGCAATAATTCCGGCAACTCCTACAACTCGTGTTGATCAACATTATTTCGCAATATATAGCAATTACGTCGGCAATATTTAAAGTGAGACAACAATATTAGGTTAGGTTAGGTAAATATTGCCGAAATAATTGCTATATATTGCGAAATAATGTTAATCAATAAGAGTTGTACGAGTTGCTGCAATTATTGTTCGTAAAATTGCTCGTGTAAGGGCACCTTTACTGTCCACAAGTAATGATTATTAATCCAGAGATTGAATGTTTTAGCAACTGAAGAAAAATCTGTCAACCGAGGCTCTGAAGATATTCAGGAATGAGGAGACTGAGAGTAATATGCAGAATGGGAGGGGACCTGAACCAAACACTCCTGCAACTCCTCCAACTAATCCGGTTCAGGTAACAGTCCTCAGTAAAATTAAATACAGCGGAATCATGTTACCAATAAGATTCTTTATTTTATTCTATTTATTTAAAATATTAAATTGTATAAAATATTCCACTCTCCGGCATGACAGCTTTTAGGCCTTTGCGCCGAAGAATGTCCAGACATGTACAAAAAATATATAAACAACCAAATGTATCAAATATACCTATTCGGATGAACAAACTCGTACATCAACTACCCTCATAATATTTCTACAACAAGAGATTATCACAAGAAACTTCTTTTAGCCGGTAGCAGCTTAGCCAGGTTGCTCGATGGCAAGTGGTTCCATTTACATTTGCCGACATAAACTCGAAATCTCACATATACCTATCACATGATTTTCCACACGGCTGTTGGTCCTATGTCACAAACTTCCAAAAAGTGTTGTGAAAATCCACTAAATTTTAATTGTTTATATGGAGTTGGGCCAACATTCTATCTCTACGACCCAGACACATAATCTCAATGAATTATTTGTGTAGGCCGGAGCAGGTCAGACTCAGGCCCTACTGGCTCAGTTGGTGGCGGAGGCGGAGCACAAGGCAGTGGTGTTCTCAGACGACCTCTCAGAGTCCAACACACAGCCCCCGCCACATGCTGTGACTGCAGCCAATGATGACTCCTCAATGTGTAACTGGCTGAGTGAGTATTACACCATTACACTATCAAATCTTATTTTGTTCCCTTGAATTCTTACAAAGACTTAGTTATTGTCAACAGAGCATAGAGCAGTGGTGAACTGATGCCAAAACACCGCTCTGGCACTGGTTTTAGGAGATATAATAATAAAAAATATTTCTTCTAGAACTATAAAACATTTTTACGCAAGGGTAACATGAACGAAACAGGCATAAAAAGCTGGATGACCTATTCTCAGTATTTAATTACAGTATGCCTACTGAAAAATTAATAAAAATAGCGTTGGTTGTTGTTGCCGACCGAGATATAGGATCTACACAATTATGTGAATTCTCTTGGGGAGGATGCGGGATAGATGTTATGAAGTAATGTGATTCTAACTGTGCATAACAAAAAATCGACTTGTGATAGCTACCTGTAATAATTGAGATATATATCTCAAATAGCTATACAGGGTCATCAAAAAAGAATGTCCTCATTATATTGGAAGGTGGTAGATGAATAGTGCCGGTTACCTTTGTCGACTGAACAGATATTCTGCACATGCACTAATGCATTGTATCGTGCATCAAACAAAATTTACATTAATGAGTTATTACACAGTGAAAGAATCACTCGTCTAACATACATGGTTCCAAAGTTATACCTTTTTAATGTAGGGGCATTCTTTTTCGATGACCCTGAATAATGAGATTTTTTTTAAATGAATCTAGGTTTATGAAAATATACAAAGTATATCTTCGTACACTTCAAATTCATAGTCGAGCATGTTACCAGCCAGGCCACCGATCACGTTTATCCCAAAATGTGTTTTCATCTTTATTAATTTGTCATTCAATAAAAAGATATTCAATTATATAAATTTCTCTAATTCCAGTTGCTTTGGTGAATGCCCAAGTGGTGCTGCGTGGCTGTGAGACGCGAGGCTATGTAGTGTTGTGTGCTGCTCGTGCAGAAGTCAGGCAGAGGATCCGGAGGGGGCGCTGCACATGGTCAGGCTCCCTGCAGAGTATGCAGTACTACGCCACTGTCAGCGCCAGGGACAACGAACAGCTGCATCGTAAGAATACTTTTTTTAATTACATAACATTTGGAATGTACGCTAAATACCAAACCACATCTCGGCAGTTGCCGGTTGTACAAAATATATAGCGTTACCAGAGGTGGTCGGTAGCCTGGTTGGTAATGTGCTCGACTGTTAATTCAGTGGGCGTTATTTCGATCCCCGATGCCGTGATACTGTGAAGTGTACAAAGGTGTATTTGGGCTTATTTCAACAAATCCAGATTCATTTTATAAAAGAAAAAAAAAACGTTACTTCAATCATCAGCCTTCATGACACAGCGGATAGTATACCGGTGTGTTAGGCGAAGGTCTGAGTTCGATTCCCGGCTGTGGCAGTTGGAGGGACATGAATTGATGAATGTTACTTAAGTGTAAAGTGATGACATTAAACCAGCCGATGGAAAGTCCATCCTTTGCTGTGCATCCGTTGAGATAATTTCTTAATATGAAAATATGTTCTTTTTTAGAAAATATCCAGTGGGTGTGTGTTGAGGAGATTGAGGACAAAGGCAATCGGGCCATCTCGGCTTTACCTGATGTCCCCCGCCTGGTGGGGAGTGGCCACTCTGCCGGGGGAGTCTTGGGGAGCACAGTAGGGCCCAGCGCCGACCAGGCTGATGCACCACAGGTATTAATAAATAAATTTTCTTTCAATATCATTGGAAGTATACTTTAGCGCCAATATAAGAGCCTTTTTTGTGGTGTTCGTGAAGGGACAGCTATACCTGCCTTGCTTATCCCAGGAATGAAATGAACAATGAACGCATCTGTGTGCATTCATTGTGCGCTCACTAATACTACTAAAACTGCGTGTACGGACTTGCGTGTAATTACACTGTTACTCACACTACAAAAAATGCTCTCATATTGGTGCTAGAAGTATTTATACTTATAAGATTTGTGATGATTTTAAGATATTGTTATTACTACCTACCTCTGCTGAGATGTGGTACTTAAGTGTAAAGTAATGACATTAAACCAGCCTACGATCAGTCACAAGCCTGATTGAAAGTCCATCCTTTGCTGTATACCTGTTGAGATAACTACTCGTTATATTCAACTACAACATGTAGACAATCCAATGTTTCTCACAAAAAATGTATATGTATTTTAAAATTTTTTTTTAACGCGGAGGCATGACTTTGCCAACACACTTCTCAGTATTATCAGCCAGAAGAGTCTACATATTATCATTCATGATTCACATATAAACTCATCAGCCTAATACTGGGAAAAATTCACCTATCCAGATATCACGGATATCACAGGATTAGGCTCAGATGTGCGGGGCCTAAAATACAAGCATTGTGCCTGAAATATCAGTATTTAGGAATCGTCTTACAATATTGCAAGTATTAATAATGACCGATTTTTGCATTTTTATGTATAAATTTTCCGGTAAATCTAATTTTTTTAAATTGTTTATAGCGATTTTGGTATTATACCTGTAGCTGATAATACTAATGGGATTATATATACCGACCTAGAATGCCAAATATTTTTTATTTCACCTGCTAATTCTGTATATTTACGAATTTTTTCGGCGACGGTTGTTTGAATATTAAATGTATTTGGTACAGCGATGTCAATTAAATAAGTAATTTTAGTTTGTTTGTTATGTAAAACTACATCGGGTCTATTATGATGTATTGTTCTATCTGTTATAATTGTTTTTACTTAATTAATATTGTTTTTTACTTCCACTATTTATTTTGAGTACCGAAGCCTGCGATAGTAGAGTACAAGCCTACATCCTCGGATTCCATCTTCGCCATTATCGGTGACGTCACCTTGTATCGGTGACAAACACCTTGTCTCGGTGACAAACACTTGAACTACGGAATATTTTTTCCCATACATTTTCTCCCACTATTTGTGACGTCACCATCGTCAAATGTCAGTTCATTCCGGCCTGAATGAAACAATATGGCGACGGCCTCGTGAGTACATACACCAGAGATCTTTGAAAGCTTATTTCTTTACCTTCAGTGATTTTCTATGAACTATGTTCGATAGATAAAGCAATAAGCTTTGAAAGATCTCTGGTGTATGTACTGAAAAATAAATAGCGGAAGTAAAAAACAGTGTTTTTTATTTTACTAATAATTTTACAATGTGCTTCCATAAGGTTAACCTTCAAACAATCAATAAGATGTATGTTGAATGTGTTGCAGTTACAACGCATAGTGTCTCGCTGCACGTGTGAGTTCTACTACGTGAGTTATGAGGACACTGCGGGGGTGGGGGACGGGCCTGGGGGGAGCGTGTGGGAGGAGCCCGACATCCCCTGCGACTCATTCACCCTCATGCATCACGACCTGGATGTCTGCACCAATTCATTACAGGTAAAACCATTTTGATAGTCTTTTTGGCATAGATCCTTTACATTTACTTGACGGTTCTGATGTTATCTGCATGCGACATGTTGCAAAATTGTATTGTTGGTAGCCCTAACTGTCATGTATGTATCTGTAAATAATTGTAAATATGTTTCCATCCTTGGACAAGGACACTGAAGGAATGTAAGTTAGGGGTGGCGTTTGTCAGGGGGCTCCCTTCTGGCTAACCCTGAGCCCACCTCTTAAAAATATTTTGCCAAGAAGTGCGGGTAAAGAGGACGCTATATGCGCCTGTGCTACGCGGTGATGCGGAGGGCCTTAAGCCGTGGGAGTCCTTCAATGTAGCCCTAATTGTCATAATAGCTGTCAAAGAATCTTAATATTCTCATATTGTACTTTTTGCAAGTGAGATATAATGCCGAAAATATTGTAGAACATTGCTAAAGCAATTATTTTAAGGGCAAGAAAATATATTACCAAAGTCTGTAATACCAATTATGTTTTCGTACGTAAATTGTAGAATCAAAATGCCATGTTTTATTAATATGTTGATTTCCAGTATGCAATGCTTCTGGACGTAGTAAACAACTTGGTGCTGTACGTGGAGCCCCAACGTAAGAGAGCCTTGGAGCGCATGGCTCGTATGAGATTCCAACTGCAGTTACACAGAGTGCCAGACCCCAGGAGACCCATACAGTTGTTACAGAATCAGGTACCTATTTATACACTTGTTACAATGTCAGGTAACCATTGTACGGTTGTTACAAAGTCATGTAACTTTTTATATAGTTGTTACAAAGTCAGGTAACTAATTAAACGGTTGTCACAAAGTCTAGTAACTATTTATACAGTTGTTTCGAATATGTTACAATGTCAGGTACCTATTTTTACAGTTGTTACAAAGTCGGGTATCCATTTATACATTTGTTACAAAATCAGGTACTTATTTATGCAGTTTTTACAAAGTCAGGTACCTACTTATGCAGTTTTTACAAGGTCGGGTATCCATTTATACATTTGTTACAAAGTCAGGTACCTATTTTTACAGTTGTTACAAAGTCGGGTACCTATTTATGCAGTTGTTTCAGAAACAAGTATGTATTTACGGTTACATGAAAGATGTTCGAAAAACAGTATTTCGAATTCCAAATGTTCGAAGAACAGTTGTTCGAAAAACAATAATCAGAATAACAATAGTTTGAAAGTAATATGTTCGAACTCACATTTGTTAGAAAAGCAAAATCATCGAATCACAATAATTCGATTCCCATTTTACAGGAATATATTTAATTTTCTGCAAAGTTTCGAGGCGGGTTATATAAATAGGATTGTCTTATATCTCAACCGACTACCAAAACCCCATTTTTGTCGCAATGTTTTGACTTTTCCTTACATACGTCATCCAACAGACTGCGATTTATACAGGTTCCCTCCAACTGCGAATGAAGTGGATGAGTTCATAAGGAGCTAATGTCACTTTTAGTGTTACTAAGAAAATGAGGCGATTACTTACTAAGTACGGTACCTGATTATGAATATTATCAAAATGATTTATTTCCGTATTTTGACATTTTAGTTAATACAGTTTTTTTTTATTACTAACTGAGTAATATTCGTAAAATAGGTATTTTAGTTAAGCACACGTTTTTTCTTCTTCGAATCATAATATAAACATCGTCATTTGAGGTGAAATCCCGGGACATACATCCGTTTAGTTTTTACAAAAAATATTAAATTAGCAAATTGTCTTTAAAATAATTTATTTAAAAATGCAAAAATAGTGTACCTTGAAATCCATAAATTAGTCTAATGATCTTATTAAAAGATTCCGGCGTAAATTAGTGGTAGTTTCTAAACTTTGAATTTGGATATACTTACTATTGAGATTTACGGCTTCTTACATTTTCTAAAAAAAAAATCTAATTATTTTTTGTATTATTATTTTCTTTTAACTAAAGTAGCCAAGAAATGACATTGGTACTTATTGAACTGAGTTCCGTGTCGCCATGTTGCCGCCTTTTATCATTTGTTGCCAGTGAAAAATAATTGATAGAAAATTATCAGAGATCTTAAGGTAATACACTTTTGTGGTATTATTATTGAAACTCTTTTTGCATAAACAAACAATAAATTATGAAAAATTTAGAATTATGCAGTGTCTAAATACACATAAAATTATACCTAGTTCACAAATTATATTAAATATGGTACAACACGCAGTTGTGTTGACGGCGACACTATATTGGCTTGCGCCTTTAGCCAGTAAACTTTTTTCGAACAATTGTAATTTCGAACAATTGTTCGTTCGAAAATATGTTTTTCGAAATAAAGTGCGTCGAACTATTGTCATTCGAAAATTTGTATTTCGAATTATTGCCATTCGAAATGTTGTTTTTCGAAGTATTGTGCTTTCGAAAATATGTAAATCGAACAACTTTCCTGTCACCGTATTTACATAGGTACCAGTGTAATGAAATAATCTAATGGTATCAGGTCCGTGGTCTAGTAGCACAACTCCGCAGGCTAGAGAAGGAGACATACTTGGTGCAGAGAGCCTTGGCCGAGGGAGCTGATCAGCAAATGGAACTGCAGGAGCTACAGAAGCAGATCATTCTGTGTAAAGATCAGCTCAACAGTGATGGGGAAGTGAGTATATTGTTCCGCTGTGAAATACTAAACAGTTGTAGTCTTATAACATTTACTCATTTGGACTCAACTTATGAGTCCCCTATTTAATAAACCTTGACTTTTTAGACCCGACTTGACTGGAGATTTGTTACAATTTTATTAGAATTATGTCATCCATCACTAATTTCTCTAAATTCTCAATCCATGATTACTAACAAACATAATAATTTTTAGACTCTCATCCTTTTTTTCAACTGAATCTGGATGTATCAAAATAAACCCAAATACATCTTCATACACCTCATAGTAAGCTAGAAAAACTTGTGTCGTGAAGTGGAATAAGTTGGCTTCAGGGATCGAACCTGTACCCACCCAATTAACAGTCGATCGCTTTGCCAACCCAGCTACCGACCACCGTCTTATGGACTTGATTCATGACTTGACCTCAACGACTCTTTTTTGGTAGTTGTATATTTAAACGACTTGACATGAAACATGGTCGTATATTTGAAATGCTTGAGTTTTGAATGACTGAATATTTGACTCGAAGACATCACTCGTAGTAATCCTAGAAAAGCTCCATCTTTGGCTGAGTCAATAATGACTCCCTGATAAAGTGTTACTCAGAAAATCTACAAAGCTATATATCTGTATTATTGATGTTTGTTTAGGAACTGCACGCCATGGTGTCATGTTACCAAGAGTCCCGCAGCAGTAGTGTCCCGGCCACAGCGGCCCGTCCCGCCGCCCCGGTGAAGGTGAATGAGATCTGCTTCAAGCACGCGCAGTGGAGGTTGACTGACGCCGATGGACAGTTGGGCATTGCGGATCTCGTCCTCACAAACTTTCAGTTAGTAGACATTACATAATTACAGTGTGTCAAGAAAGAAATGGTCTTGGGATTAATTTAGACTACAATTATGTTTGCTGGCAACAATGACATTTGTATTGAAACTCTATAAGTGTTGCCACTATGGTTGCCAAAAAGCTACATGTAGCGCTCTCATCAAAAACCATATCTTTCATTGACAGACTATATTTTCCCATTTCATGGACCATATGTAATTTGAGATGTACCTGAATTAATTAGGTATTGGAACTGGATTTTTCTGCATTGCGCAGATGCCAGCTATAGTCGATTGGTAAGTGTCAGAACATCCCTCCTGCTTCCTCCCCAAGGGAGTTGACATGAAGCTACATTATACCTCTCGCTTCTGTTGAGGAAAATCTGTATATGTAATTTATTTGTTTTGAATAATTTTCCAGGTATACAAAGAACACAAAAAGTGACGATTCAGTGGAACATTTACTGGAGTTAGGTTATGTGCGCATGACCAACTTGCTGCCCAATGAGCCCTACTCCGAGGTGCTCCTGCCTTCTGAGGTGCGCACGCACATGCCCGTGGCCCGGCAGAGGGTGCTCCGAGTGTTCTGCAGGGAGAAGCCACCCGTTGGGGGCATATCCGTCAAGGAGCACTTTGAAATTAACGTTGTGCCCATCACTATTGGTAAGATAATCTCTAGTAATAAAATTATATTCTGATGCTATAAATTATTACGAATGATAGAATATCCATAACATTCAAAACTAAAGAAAAGTCCTGATGCCATTGTTTCAGTATGAAAATTGGGGCACACCATATACTGCATTGTTTAATCTTAACAGCAATTAAAAAAAACGAAGGAGCAATAGGTCAAATAAATCACATAAAATTGTTCACTAGGGAGAACTTAGTATGGAGAAAGCGGATCACTATTTAGTATGAAAAAATATGGGGACATAACTATGTTCCTTAGGTTAAAATACAAACGTATGGATGGTGGATAAAATATTTCAATTAGCAAACTCTATATTGTTAATATTTTGAGGTGGTCAGTAGCTGGATTGGAAATGCACTCGACTCTTAATCAGGTGGATGTGGGTTCGTTCCCCGATGCCGACTTACTTCACTTCATGACACAAGCTTTTCCAGCTTACTGTGAAGTGTTTAAAAATGTATTCGGGTTCATTTCGACAAACGCAGTTACATATTTCATTAAAAAAATTATATGGCTTCCTAACTTTATTAGTGTTTATGTATTTCGTTTTAAAGGTTTGACAAAGAAATTCTACAACACAATGTTGAAGTTCTGTTTCCCCGAGAGAGACCCCGAGACTATAGACATGGAGAGGGGAGAGGGGGGCGAGGAGGAGGACCTCACGGGAGGGGGGGGTGGCACTCTCTCCAAGCAGGACAAGGACAAGGGGAAGACTAAGGCAAAGGGGAAGAAGAACCACAAAGATAGCAACTTTTATGTCAAGATCGATCAGAAGGATGATGTGGAAAAAATGAAGGTAATGGCAGTAATTATATATTTATTCTTTCAGTAATATCATGAGCCGTGTGTCAAAACTCAAGTGGCAATGGGCAGGACATATGGCCAGGCAGGGTGACACCAGATGGGCGCCACGAATATTGAAGTGGAGGCCTTGGACAGATAGAAGGAGTGTCGGAAGGTTACCAAAGAGATGGACCGACGACATTGTCCAAATCACTGTGGGAACCTGGATGCGGAAGGGTCAGAGCAGAGACGAGTGGAAACAGTTGGAAGAAGCCTATATCCACCAGTGGAGGAAAGAAGGCTAATGAAGAAGAAGAACAATAATTCAGTACAAAACGAACAATTTTCTAAATATAATTGAAAAGAGAAATGCTCACCAAGGCGGGCTTCTTCGCGATCTCTTCCAACTAACCTTGATGCATAAGTTTTAGAAAACGGTCGTGCCCAGCATCACAAACAAACAATATTCTGAAATGGTAGTGTTATTCTTTGGAAGAATTAAAGGAACAGGGTAATTAGAGAGCTGGGTGATTGTAAGACGAAGTGATTAGAAAGAGAATGGATAAACGTTTGAATATATTTGGTATGTTTGGTTTGAATATATTAAGAAAACTAATGACAACAGGATGAATCAAAAGATATATGAGTGGAAGAAAAGGTGTAGGAAATGTTGGCTCTGAAACTAACCTGGGTCGACTAGATCCTCAAGGATGGACGCGTTTTGAGTAAAAGAAATAGGCGAGCATGAATGACAAATTGTTTGAGTGTGATGTAAGCAAAGAGTGTTTGTGTAGGGGTAGGGCAGATAAATAGCAAAATTTTCTTCTCGTAATGAAGTTGATCGTTAATGTTTGTTTTCTGTTATTGTATTCAGGAGCGGGCTGAGAAGAACAAATTATTCATCTACATCAAGATACCCGAGGTCCCCGTGCGTGTGAGCTACAAGGGGAACAAAGAGAAGAATCTGGAAGACTTGCGTGATATTTCTATTGTCATTCCAACTCTCGAGTATCATAATGTCACCTGGACTTGGCTGGATTTGCTTTTGGCGATGAAGGTTTGTACGAAGCGTTTCAAACTACCGTAGTTCTCAATTAAAACAATCTATTTCTTAACTGTCTATATAGAAGTGGTCACCGATGGTCGGCTGATGTGATCACTTTACACTAAGCAACATTCATCATTTCCCGTGCATCCATCTGCCGCTGCCGGAATTCGAAGCTGGGACCTCTAATCTGTAAAAAACGGTATTCTACTGCCTTTGCTGTATATACATTGAGGATACAGCAGTTGATTGAAACGCCGGTGTCCCAAGCCGGAGGTACGAGGTTCGAATGCCAGTGCTCACAATGTATCTAGCACTTCATGTTTTAAAGTTTTTAGCCTAGTGCAAAGTGTACAGGCAAGTATTTAGATTCGTGTTTACGAGCCCAGTTACTTAACAAAAAAATATCACTATTTTTTATTGTTATATGTACTATTTGTTAAGACTGTGTTGAAAGGGACCTCAACGCACTGGGCACAACCACCTGGAGGAGCGTGGCTGCCAATAGGGCAGCGAGGCGAAAGCTCTTTGTGGAGGCCAAGTCCCACCCCGGGATGGAGCGCCAAAGATAAATGAATTTGTTATTTGACTACGACATGGAGAAAATCCAATGTTTCACAAAAATTTTTTTTTGTAATTATTCATTGTTTTACTTCAGGTGGACAGCAGAAGAGTGATATTATCTCAGGCCATCAGACAGAAGCTGAACTTGCACAGGGGGAGGCAGGGGGCAGGGGCTGGGGGGGCCGTAGCCACCCCCCCTGAAGAGGATAAGGCCCGGATGTTGCTGGGAGACAGGAGGCCTGTACGTATTATTGTTGCATAATATGTTATCAGAGTTGAATGCCGTGGAAATGAGGTCATTGAGAAGAATGTGTGGAAAACACTGAGAGATAAGTTAAGGAATGAGTGACTGCAAGACGAGTGTTGTGACTAGAATGAAAGTAAATAAACTAAGATGGTTTGGACATGTTGAGAAAATTAATGACGACGGAATGACTAATATTTATATTTGGGAGAGTGAATATATGTGAGAGAGCGCAGCTGCCCAAGACTGACCTGGACCGGTCGTGTCGACCGGATCCTCAAGGATGGACACCTTTTGAGTAAAAGAAATTGGAGAGTGTGTATGGCAAATTGCACAAACGTAACAGAGGCTAGGAGTTTGTGCAGGGATAGGGTAGTCTGGCGTTCTGTCCTCTCTGTCTACCCCGCCAGGGATGCGATGTGCGGGATAGATAGATTATTGCATTATGAACGAGTTGATTTGTTAATGACTTGCGTCGTACATTAAGTAATGATTTTATGTGTTTTATTTTCAGGGAGAGACTAAACCGCACAAAAAGGGAGTCCCTGGAGCATTTAAAAAATAAACTTAACTATTTTATTTATTTATTATTTTTTGCACTAAGTTGTACTAATATTATTTATTTATTTTATTTTGTCATTGCATTCTATGCTATACTTAATTATTATGGTAAACGGATCATACAGAACAAACCAACACAGAATGCTACACACTAGAAGACCGAGCATTTCTAAACAGTCAATATGAAACTTGGATATTTTAGACATTACCAATACAGGAACAGAACATGGATATTACAGAACACTACCTACACAGAACAGAACACAAAAAAGAAAAACGCAGCACATCAATAATTAAATATTGCGTTTTGGTAGCGTTCTGTGTTGACATTTTTCTGATTTGTTCGCATGCTTATTTCTAGTGTTCTGGAATGTCCATGTTCTGTATTAACTATTTTGAAATATCTGTCCTATATAAGATCGTTCTCTGTTGGTTTGTTCTGTACAGTTTGAGAACCAGTTGTCACATATTTTATTGTCATGTAGGTAGGCCTTTATGTGTTTCATTATTATTTTTTTTATATTGAAAACCAGTGGTGTACAAATTGTATTATATTTTAATGACTATTTATTTATTTTTTTAAACGTTTTTCAAATTATTTATGGTACGAAGCATTCTTTTTTTAAGGTAAAATGAAAAACTTAATATTTAGATAAAAATTCACAAAAATGACTAGATTACGCAACTAGTGTTCGAGGATTTCCACGCTCATCATCAGGCGATTGTGAATAAGTTTTACTTTAGTTTATTCACATTCGCTTGATGATGAGGGTGAAAATCCTCGAACACTAGTCGCGTATTCTAGTCATTTTTACGGATTTTAATCTAAATGTTTAGTCTTTCATTTTACCTTAAAAATTGACATCCTCCATGTACCGACTGTCAAAAACATCGAGATCATTGTTTTTTTGTTGACAGCAAACGATTAAGTATTATTACCACTTCACAACATGAGCTTTTTTTAATTGGGTATTATTTTAATTGAGTACATGGTTGGCGCGGCAGTCTCTCAAGCAGGAGGTGCCAGGTTCAAACCCCGGCGCTGGCTATGTATTCCACACTTTGCGATACAGGCTTTTAGCCTAGTGCAAGGTGTGCAAGAAAGTACTATTTGGGTACGTGTATGCAAACCCAGATCCTTTTTATTTTTTAAAAAAAATACTGTGAAGTGTGCAGGGATGTATGTATTTGAGATTGTGCACGCAAGCCCAGATTCTTTTTAAAATTAAAATGTATTGGCATGTGATA
This sequence comes from Ceraclea dissimilis, assembly GCA_963576895.1. Classification (NCBI taxonomy): domain Eukaryota; kingdom Metazoa; phylum Arthropoda; class Insecta; order Trichoptera; family Leptoceridae; genus Ceraclea; species Ceraclea dissimilis. The sequence goes on from OY756365.1 coordinate 314,630, forward strand.
GAGGAAATGTGAAACAGAGAAAGAAAACCAATGTATATTTTATTTTCAATATATTTTATAAAACTCTACACAAATTAATAAATGTCTTATAATTATTATATTCACTACAATGAAGTAGAAATTATTATTCGATGATGGCAAATATATAAATGTGAAAGATATCGGTTAAAATAATCGAGTGAATTCACTCCGATTAAAAGAATACCACGCAACTGAAAAACAATGAATCGTTACAGCTATTCACTCAATAAACAACCTTTACAAACTCTCCTATCAGCGGGGCAGTTAATTTAACGAATTTTGTGATGATTTTGGTGTGGACATTTAATGTCATCTTGATAAAGAAGACATGTGAATATGATAGTATTGACTACAATTTGACAGATCCAGAATTACAATATCTTAAAATTCCCTAAATAAAAAATAACTTTGAAAGTACCCTGAAATTTGTGCGATACATGGGTTATACGCTCAATTTGCAAGATGTTATTTACTGTGGGGATGGCTTAGATACCCGAGCAAGTGTAATTTAGCAAAATGTTGGTATACATGAGATACATTGACAGTTTTGAATTTTTTAATTTGGGCCCTGTTCTTTTTAATGGTATAAATCATCATATTGTCGCTTACATTATTCATATTTCATGCTAACATTCTCATACGAAATTTTAAAAAGTTGAAGCGATAATAGAATGATTTTTGCTCAGTGCATATAGGCTCTAAGGGTCTGAGATACTTAGGGTTGCCAGATTTCTTGGAAGTCAAACCGGGACGACCGAAAAATTTCATGAGCGGGGGGGGGGGGGTGTACCAACGCAGAATTTTCATTTTTTTAGGTATAGGCACAAACTTTTTGCGCTCCCCCCCCCCCCATGGAAATTTATACCTTATAAAAAACGCATCAACAAGCTAGCGCCGCAGGCGAATTTTTTTAGATAAATGGAGACTGGTTGTTTGTTTATAGTAGGCAAATCAAATGCGTAACATCATTTGTTTTTTACATTATTTTGTATATAAATTGTCAAAATTACCACAAATGATTGTAATCCTAAAAATATACCAACTATTCTGAAAACCGGGACATTTAGGCGTCCCGAGAGGTTTGTTCGGGACACCGGGACACGAGGTACAAAACCGGTGACAGTCCCGGTAAACCGGGACGTCTGGCAACCCTAGTGATACTGTAACGTCCAATAGTGATATTTTAGCCAACGATTCCTGAACACAGCCCTGCAAGTATTCAATGAAATTGTCCATTTTAAAGAAGACCCAGTCACAATGTGAATTTGCCATCATAGTGTAATAATCTCTACTATTGTTTTCATTTTATTCCTTGCTACGTATTCTAACGACAGTACAATCTAGATTCCACTGCACGGCAGTTAAATCTTCTTGGCGATATTGTGCCAAGGTAGTTCACAAGTATATCCGGGATATTTCTCCCTGGTTGTGAGTCCCGACACCAGGGTGGATCTCTTGGGGAAAGCTGAGATGCCGTTGAACATTGTGTCCGTATCTGCAACAGACATAACAAAATATGTGAAAACAATCTTACAGAAGTACAATATCGAATAACCAATTGGGAGATTCAATGCCCTAGGTACCTGGGACTACAAGATGTGCAGGGACGTAGAGTGAACAAAAATATTATACAGTTTATTTATTTCTCAAATTTTGTTAATATTACCTGCATAATGCACGCAGGTACAAGTCACGTGGAATTTATTGTTTACAATTCACTTATTGTTTTATTCCCCTATAATAGATATTGATGGTTGTATAGAATTCGGGTAAAAATGGAAACCCCCGTAATTTAAATATGAAGAAAAATAATACTTTTAAGAGGCTAAAAAGTGTGCGTAACGACAGGGCAGTCTGGTTCTCTGCCTATCCTGGATGGGACGCGGCATGAGAGGATAATCAAATGGGCATTAGCTTACTGAGAAATAATTGAATTTCCCGTGCCCGAAAATGGTGTGAATACAACACATTCATGAAAAGTCTACGTGCAACTGACCTGGGTGGAATCTCACATAGTCTTGTTGTACGTGAAGATTCTTAGGTAAGTCCATTGATCCTAGAGCTTCATACGGTGTGGTGGTCACCACTGGAGTGTTGTAGAAGTTGAGAAGGTCTCCTGTGGACATAATAAATAAATAGTTAGTCTAACAAGAAGTTATCTCAACAGATATACAGCAAAGGATGGACCTTCCATCAGGCTTATGACTGATCATCGGCTGGCTTAATAAAATCATCACTTTACACTTAAGTAACATTCACCAATTCCAGTCCATCCATTTGCCACTGCCGGGAATCGAACCCAGACCTCCGACTTGACAAGCCAGTATTATACCGCTGTACTATGATGGTTGGTAGTCGAGTCGAGAAGAAATGTGTATTTATGTATATTGCACGCCTGTCGATCCTTTGCTGTATATCTGTTAAGATAACTACTTGTTATTGGGAGGGTAAAACCTGTGTCTTCCCGACTGAAAGGCAAATGTGCTCCTAACACATCTGTTAAAACATGTCAAAAGTGTCTCGGTGTAATGGTGGTTTGCACAAGAAATTTTAACAATTAGCTTATGTGTAGGACAAAGCATAGTTCCTTACCAACTGTTTCAATATGGCAGAGTTGCGAGTTAGGCACAGCATGATTAAACTTTTCATTACACTCCCTCAGTACATTGAATCGAATCACAGGGTCATCCAGAGTTGTGTCGGACTCTACTGAGAGTCCTGCCTCACTGCAAATAGCCTCTACCCTGCTGCTAGCATCAGTGGGAGGATCATATGCGGGAATAGAACGGAGGAACCTGTAAATCCAATGCAATGAAGAATGTGTCTTACAGAAATAAAGAAATCTGAAGATAATATGATGTTTGTTTCTTACCCCCTAGCTCTGATAGATTCATTTTGTGCCTGTAGTTTTTTGCTGGGACGTGGGCCAAGTCTATAGATGGATTTGGGTTTATGCGTATTTAAATGCCTCGAAAACAACTGCAAAAACACAAGAGGTTAGAAAGAATATCGCAGAATTTTGTACAATAACAAACAATCAATAGAAACAATAACCTACATTTTGAGAAATTATTGTCCGGGCACAGATCAGTCCATTTAGAAAACTTGTCATCTTTATTTATAAAATCAATTCAGCTTAAATTGCTCAATCCCACTTTTCTCGAAACTGTCAAAAACACGAAAGTCGGAAAGAGAAATCACAAATTCACGAAGCATGCAACCGGAAGAAGAAGGGAGGGAAGGTGAGGTTTCATATTTGCGGTGAATTTGTTAATAACTTCATTCCGTTTCAACTGCACGAACTTCAAGTGGATGAGAAAAATGTTTGATTCAAGCGCCACAGATTCGACATCGTCCGTACTCTTCTTCCAATACAAAGAGCGAGATAGATATGTGGCAGTAATAGTTCTTTCTGTAACTATAGATGTCACTAGTGTCGGCTTGGCTTGTATTGTATTGTGTATTCAATTGTATATGTATCCGCCATTTTCCAGTCGCCATTGAAAGGTGAAATCTCTTAGTGGGTGTCCGCGGTAGTTTGCAATATTTAAGTGTTTTTATCGTTTAAATAACCGTGTGTTGTGTTGTGCAATGAAGATGTTGTGTTTAGAATTACCATGACGCACCCCAACCACCAGACTAACGGTGCCAGTTTGGAAGATTGCCACACAAACTTCTTCGCCTTGGTAAGTCACTTTTACATGGAGATTGACTCGCCTGCTACTCTCTCACCTATTTCGAAACTCGTACAACAATGTCCCCGATTTCGATCATTATTCATTTTTTATATTAGCAAAGCGCACCAGGCCGGATTGCCGGCTTCTCTAAGTGAATGAAAAGGTATTAGAATATAGAATGAAAAGTGTCGATACCGTGTACATGTTGTTAGTTGACGCAAATATCTCGTTTAGAGAAGGTTGCCCTACATTTTAAATGTTTTCATTTTTCTAATATTCCTTTCTAGTGAAATGTGTATAATCTCACAATTAGATTGCGCATTATTCTACGTATCGAGTGTGGCTACTCGGTGTCTTGTACCGAGTGGCAGTACTAGGCGGTGTTGAGTCTAATCCTAACGTAATGTCAAAGGTTTATGTATTAATTGTCAGCTCGCTCCCGAGGGCTTCGGTGTGTACATAATGTAGTAATAGAGGTCATGGAATGCCGCGTAGGAGAGTGTGGAGTTCCTACGCGGCGTATAGGCCACGGGGGCACATCCCAAGGGATGGTAAACAGTACTCGATGATGGTGTAACTGTCAAGATGAGGAGCGGACCTCGCGTGCGTACAGTGTATACTTGAGTAGGTATGTATGTAGCGTAGTATATTATGTGGAGTGTACAGTATATTGTAGTGGTACCGCTGCGCCGCGACTCTCCACCTGGCGACGTTGCCAGACTTGCGCCGGTCTCCTTGTCTTGCCGCCAACACACTAATACACTATGTAGTGTACTAGCACTGTGCTAACTGACAAGACGCCACATAATTATTAACCCAATCTCTCCACAATGCAAATAATAACATCATTTTAATACAACACAACATTTAGGCGATGTTCTACATCCCTTGCGGGGTGTAATGTTATCCTGTGATGAGGGAATAGGGTTACTGCCCACGTGTGACTGTGTGGTGTGAGTGTTGTCTTATGTATATGGCATTGTATTGATTGTTCTATCTATATAAGAGTTGTGTGTATGTATGTTATATTATATTGTATGTTACAATTATTACATATCATGCACATCTCTCTCACTGCTGAAATGGGAAACATTGAATTTCTTTGTACAATTACTACATACTAAGTATATTATTATATATAACCACACAGCTGATAAGGATAGATAGTTATCTCATATCGTATCGTGTTATTATATCGCGATGGTACAATGGCTTAGAATGTGTTGAATTGATTAGATTACACGTTGGTTCAATCCCCTACCATACATTGTTTACTTTTAATATTATCATCATCGTTATTACAACATGCCTACTACTTAGTAACACAGTTTATTTTATTACTTAAAAGCGGTCTGGACATAATTGTTTTGTACGATTTTTTATATTTTGTCTGCTTCAATCTTCAATCCAACCATTATTGTAATCTGTAACGTCAACCAATAAACATGTTGGGGTTGACGATCTAAATATTTTACCGTCTCTTACACATATTATTACATCATTTTAGATACCTGGCTAAATTTTACTTCCCATTTAGTTAAAAACAAACTATTGGTCGTAGATTAAGTGTTATTCTTAGAAGGCATTTGTGTAGCTATTTCAATTATAGATATAGTGTCTGATGCCGTTTTTGCTATCTCCTCTATCCCTGCCATGTATTAGAATAAAGAGGTTTATTATTTTTAACTCCATAATAATAATCGAATTGAAAACACAATATTTAGTATATTCACAGACTTTGAATATACTAAATAGGCGACTAGCTTACGAACACTCTGTTGTCCTTCGTCAGGACAATGCTAAGTGTCCATGAACTTTCATTTCATCTCATTTTCATTTATTTACATAATATCCCAAAAAGCATTTAACAAAGCAAAACATAAGCATAAAACAAGTACTGGATTTTATTGCCCCACTAGGCGATAGCCTGTTCTGGGGCAATACTAACCACAATATAATAATAGTTCAAGGTTACATGTAAGTACAAAAAGATAACAAAAATACTGAAGAATAAGCAAATGATTAATGAATGTTGTAGACTGATTAGTGATTATGGTGTAATAGTGAAGGATTTCTTTAGTAGGTTTGTTTATTATGACACAACATTTCCACTAGTCGTCTATTTATTCAATTCAAAGTCTGTGGAAAATACTAAATACAGTGTTTTCATTTTAACTATATTACAATGAACGTCCACCGAGAACCTTCGGTCACAGCACTCAACATTCAATAATCTAATTCTCGGTATCGCATCATTTTGCTCCATTGCATATTAACATATTATTCTCTAACATGTGTATGTGTGTGTGTGTTGGCATTGTATAATATTCACTACTATACTACTTACTATAACACTAGTATACAAGTGTGTGATGTATGATGATTACATTCTTGGAATAAATTGTAACGATTAGGTATTATGAAATATCCACCCGCACTTGACCAGAGACATCACACTACATCCTACGAGTCGTATTATCAATTACGATCATTCAGTCAGTAGCAGCAGATATAGCAGTACCCACTACCCATGTAATACTAATAACTAATAAGTCGTCAGTTTTATATATGGATTTCGTTGGATTTGTTACATATATTATATTAAGTGATAATTTTGGGTGCCTGCTATATTTTTATTGTGATTCTTTAACTAACAAGGGCTATCTTTCTCATTTTGTTTGAAAAATGTCGAGCGAGCTATGAGTTGATCCCATATATAAGATAAGTATTGTTAATCCATACAAATGTCACTAGTTGACCAGGTTTACCTACATCGGAAAAGCCGTGATAGTATAGACCTTCTTCTTCTTCTTCAGATCTTTGTCCTCCACTACTGCATATAGACCTCTTCCATTTCCTTCTGTCGGTTGCTGCTTGCAGCCAATTTTTACCCCCCACAGCGGATATGTCTTCCAACACCTCTTTATTTTCCCAAGGTCTCCACCTTAAAATTTTAGAGGTCCATCTTGTGGGGTCTTGCCTTGCAACATGTCCTGCCCATTGCCATTTCAGTCCTGCTACGAGATCCGTGCCGTCCGCTACTCTGGTTCTGTTCCTAATTTCTTATTCTGTCTATAGATAGATAACAATAATTTGATGGTCGATATTATGCAAAATACCTACATAGTACATACCTTTCATTTTATTCTTGTTTGTGGTATTATTGAGTCTGGTTTTGCGCACTGTAAATCGATTAGTGAAAACCAAACTCAACCACAAGTAACTCAGCCTCTCAAAAATAATTAAGATGCACTTACAATACAACCAGTTAGAGACTCAGCACTATTGTACTAAATTTAGACATACTATTTATGTATGGTGAACATTACACACATTAAAAGGTGAAATAATATTGCGTGTTGTATGTATGTTGGTTGATGTATCTACACTCTACATTATGTATAGGAATGCATGATAAGGGGAAGGTGTAGTGCTCCTAGCAGGACTGTGTGGTTATATTGTGTGTCGCGTATGTATTCACCATAATACTATTGATTGATTGTTTCTTATACTCCCTATATACCATCAGTGCCTACTTAGTACTTACCCATATCATATTAATGTGACGTATAGGCACTACCCTATCTGGTGACATAATCTAACTATAAAACATATTATGTTGATTCATTGTGGAGGCCTTTAAATTGGTGTGCCGTATGGAGGGACTTATGCTGGATTCCACCAACTTCTTGGGTGAGAAATAGCGGAGACAAGGGTCACCTAATAAAAAAATTGGTGTGTGGCTCCTATCTCCGTTATTCCTCACCTAAAAAGTTAGTGACATCCGGCATCAATCATTATGTTCGACGAGCCCAAACCATCTAAGCTTTAGACACTTTCATTCTAGACACAACACCCTTCTTACAGACACTCATCTCTATAATTACTTCGTTCCTTATCCTATCTCTTCATTTTAATGTTTTGTGTGACTTCGCTTCACTGTATCGTTTGCACTTATCATTTACACTATTTAGGTATTGGAGGACTTCCACAGGTCCTGGGAGGGAAAATGTAATCAATTAAAATCACTGGGCTATTGTGTGGTTCTACTTTTTTATTTTGGTATTATCTGTGAAGCGTTTCGGTTATCGGACCATTTTAAAGCTGCATGTTATTAAACTATGGAGTTCTACAAAAATAAATGAAAACGTAATAGGTATTTAATAAAAATATCAGTTATTATTACACGATTTACCTGCACGTGTATCTAAACAATTTCTAGGTACACGTTTCAAATTGCTAACGTAGGAAAAAATCAGTAGATCGTGTGTGCTATATTCTCTTAATAGTATGATAGGTATACAATGTGTATTATATTCAGTTAGGTTAGGTTAGAATACCAGTATGTACTTGCATCAGAGACCGAGTAATCGATTGTCCTAAATTCACACAAGTGTCGCGGAAACAATATTAGTGTGTTTGTTTTTATGTAGTACATGCAAATACACAGCAAATTATCATATTATGTGTAGCTACATAACATCACCAACTAGTCCTTGTATATTTGCATACGTTTCAGTATATTGCACAGACATCCCCTCGCTGAAATCAACAACGCCCTGAAAGTGTATAGACAATATACCTCATACGATACACTTTCTTTCCCATTACGTCGTGTTGATATTACTTCCTCGTAGGTGAATGTTTGGTGTAACTAAATCTTGACGTTATTATCACAAGTACCTAACCTAGTATATTAGGTATGATTATATTATTGAAGGGTGGAATGACCTTTTCGCGCCCCCCTTCGCCTCCCACGTATAATATTCACCCCCTCCCCCACATCTACTACCCCCGAATTGTTGTATTGTGTATGACAGCCGCCTTTCTTTACAGTATTATCAGCCATTCTATCGTCATATTGACTTCTCCATTTACAGTAATTTATCTAGATAATAAACGAAAGTGCCTGACTGAATGAATGACTGAATGACTGACTGACATACTCACTCATCATATTTTTATAGTGATTCACCTGACTAGTGAGTCATCATATTTTTATAGTGATTGATTGTCTCTTATCTATCTGCGTATCTGTCCCCTTACTCCGCATCTCTTACGAGGTTAGCAAAGAGAACAGAACTACTCACACTCATGCAGTTTGTTTTAAAAGCTTGGATTGGAGTGGCCAGATGTCCTGAAAGCTGCAAGTGACAGGGGCCTCTGGGGAAGATACACAGATGCTTCGAGCCCCCGACCCAACCAAGGATAGAAGGGGAAGAAGATTTATGTAGCTCTCCGATTGCTGTATCATACGACGCGTCCGTTCTTGAGGATCTAGGCGACTCGAACGGCCTCTTTTCCTCAACTTCTACACAGCTCTTCTTTCGTTCTTATGTATATTTTTAATTATTCTGACATTATTTTGAACATTGAAATTTTTATGTTTCAAAGAATCTTTATTTGCTATGGCTGAGACATGGTAGGAGACAAAATTTTGAGCATACGAGATTTAGATTTGTATAGTGAATTGATAAAAATGTCTAACAGATCCAACGACTTCTAATTCTCTATTCGCTGCAACCTATTCATTGATGAACTATACTCTGTTATACTCTCTGGGCATATTATATAAAATAGTTTGCTTATGTTATAGTTTATAGTGTTTCCAAACGTTGGTGTTAAAGTCTGAGGTATCTCTGCGTATTGTATTGTATCGTATTGAGCAACCAGTTGCGTCATGATTCAGTAATCAGTACTTATTGTTGCAATATCACTGTTATTGTTTTGATAATTCCAACTTACTGCAGTGTACTATGCTACTAATAATCCATACACATTTCAAAGGGTATTTAAGATTAATTGACTCATGCTGAATTTCACTAACTTCTTAGGTCAGGAACAGTGGCGGATCCAGGATTCAATTTTGGGGGGGGGGGGGGGGGGCTGAATGTCGTCACATGGTAAAAAGTATTGTCACTCAACGTTTTGGGGGGGGCTAAGGGGCTGAAACCCCTAGATTTGTTGTATATAAAGTACTGTCACTTATGGTTTTGGGGGGGGGGGGCTTCAGCCCCCTAGCCCCTCCCCTGGATCCGCTAGTGGTCAGGAATAGCGGAGATGGGAGCTATCATAATATTCCATATAAGATTTGTGTCTGGTGGCTCCTGTCTCCGCTATTCCTCACCTAAAAAGTTGGTGAAATCCAAAACTAGATTTTGACCTATTAATCCCAAAGGTCTTGTATAAAATTCTCTCTCTTATCTTGAGTCTTTTTAATTCGTTATGATTTGGTAGCAGTATTTAACTCTATTCTGCATACAATGAGGAGAAAGCTACGTACGTACAATTATTGTGAATAACGTACTCATATGTTTACGTATAAGTACTCACAGTACTACGTAACAATTAGTAGGTAGTATAAATAGTGGATATTCACTTTATTTTTAACAATTATTATAGCGTTATCATATTACGTATTTAGTCTAACTGGGTACATTCATTTAATTATTAGATATCGTGTAATGTGTCATCTCATATATTGGTTTTAATATAAGTGAGGTGATACTTTATTTTTAGTGCATAATTGAATGCCCAAGTTATATACGTGCACACACACACACATAGAATAATTCCAAATATAAGACGAATTCTCTGCCCATCTCCTTCTGTGCTTCGAGCCTGAGGACGGCGGCTGCACTAGGAGAAGATTGGACTGCAGATTTCACCAATTCACTCCACCTGGTTGGCGCACGTCTACAAGGTCATTTTCGCTCAACATCCCCATGATCGCGAGTTTATTGAGGCTAACTTAATGTGTGTTTTTACAATGTATGTATTGGAGCTGTCCATTTTGCAAATTAACCGTCCCTTATACGTTGAGCTAAGAAGACGAACTAGCTTCATAAGAAAGGTTTGAAAAAAGTGTTCACCATGCATATAGTATAGTATAGATAATAGATATATGCAGTCACAATAAGTGTTTCATTACGATGTTTACAAGGAACTCGCGACTACAACATGTTTGTATTGACCTTATTATTGATACACGATTGACGGTTGATTTAATATCGTTGCATTACTTATCAACCAAAACCAAATACTACTAATACTTGCTACATATTCTGTAGTGTGTAGTGTATAATACAAGTCCACACCACATTGCAGTTGTTGTAGAAGTATGGAATGGCACTGTAAGCGAATAACGTCGTAGACAAGACAGACTTCATATTATTATATAGACATTGTAACCTATGTTGACTCACACTGACCGGTGTTATATATACGCACTTGTGCTACATAGATACAGTATATTATGTAGTATCTGCATACATGTGTAATGTCGTTCACCTCATCACAATATACATGCAAATTATTGCTTAATTTTAATTTTATGCCGACATTAAATTGATATTTTTATATTCGGCGAACTCACCACCGCACCGTTTGGATCTCTGTTTGAATTCACAAGACATTTTACTCTCTAAACTAGATATCTATGTATGTATATGGATTATACAGCTATGCAAATTTTTCGTTTTGCGCATCAGTCTGTTGTATATGCGGCCGCATAATCACCTCTGTTATGCAATGATGTGTTTACTTCTGTACACTCATGATCTGTGTAAAATTAAATTTTCTTTTAGGTATTAGTATTTTCGACGACAAGAAAACGCCGGTAATATGTCATCCACAAGAATGTTTTCAGCATATTTATTTATCTATACTTAAGTAAAGAAATACAGAAATATGTTGAAAATCTAGCGATAAGAAAACGTGACATTTATTCACTAGGGCGAGTTTATCACAATGACTAACAACCATTATTAACTAACCCCACAATATATCTAGTAAGTATATTTTACGTGTCAGTAAATTGAGTTGCAATAAACTGAGACACCTTTGCATAAAAAAAATTACGTTACGTAAGACCTTAATTTGTTCTTTCTCAGTCAGTGTTGAAAACGTATCATATTATAGCCTGGTAATTTCATTGCGAGTCATGTTCTTCACCTAATTAATACGCACGTAATATTTATACACACAGTGCAGGCAGACAAGATACTACATAATATGTCCTAGGGCACTATGTATTGTTACGTCCGGTCTATCGCAGGGGTAGCGCGAGGATATGACGCCGCACAGGTCACCGCGGAGTCGCGAAGATGTTACCTATTGTACCCACAATATCCTCCGTGCAGAAGAGGAGAACATAATAGGAATAATATGAGGTGCGAGGTCGCTGACCTCACTACCCGGCAGGTGGATCGTTCACCTAAACAACTAGCTCCTAACTATTCACTCGGTGGCTGCCCAGTACCCAGTACCCACCTACATACACCTTCCATCCTATCTACCTACAGGTAAAATACCTAACTGTTGTTGTTCGCTCTCAGGTTAACTTATTCAGTACTGTACCTAGAGTAATAGTTATTATTATGTTATATTATCAATCAGCCTCCATCGCATCATCATGGTTCGTGGGATATCTTATACAGTGCACAGTACACTTAGCAGTCAACCTCCAGTTACCGTTCACATAGCCGCGGCGGTCATCAAACCATTATTCAGTCATCGTGGGTAAAATACCTGCGGTGTGTAGTGTGTACCATCAGTACCTACTGTATGATTTGTTGTATCGAATCAACATCTACATCATATCGGCAATCAATGAGATCCCACCACAAATGTAAAACAATAGTACGCTAATATGTTACCCGTTGTAACAACTGTATACTTTATGTCTAAAAGTCATCATAGGATAGAATATTGTATTCCTTCGACCTTTAGGAGTATGATGATGTGTACCTACCCAAGTATTATATTTTATGTTTCTGACCTTTTCAGGAATACCGTAAGAGTTTAAAATAGGCACATTATTGATTATATTTTTTCTGTTATTTCTGCGCCCTCTTCGACCCATATTATGACATCGTTGAAAAACTTAATTAGGAGCCCCCTTTTTTTCTTTTAGTACCCTTCACTTGTCTGTACATGATCTAGGTCAGTGTTAGTTGCTTTTAGAAGATTTTTTAAAGTCTTTCGTGTTATTTATCAGTGAACCAGTAAATTCTAAATTTTTCAGAGGTACACTATTTTACCGGTCAACTTGGTGACGTCTGATTGAATTTCTTTACCATATCTCCTTTAAATTCTCGCTGGTACTGTTCCCTGCAATATTTTACTGACTATCAATGTTGACTATTTTCACATCAGTGAGGATGATGTCCATTTCTACGTTTATGGAGGAAGTGTCGTCAGTTTTCTCGGCCAATTCAGACCTTTTTTTACATGTCAACAGTGGAAAATAGGTGCGTCTCTTTACTATTGCCGTTGGCATCAGAACCAATTTGTCCACATAATGTTTAGTAATTGTACAATGTGCAATGTGAAGAAATCTGTTTAAGCTACACGCACTGGAGTCTAACTTATCTATATACTATATTATTATTTGTGTATTAACTACTAATCCAAAATACTTACCTTTATAATAATAATAAAGGTCACCATCATAGCTTAGTGTTGTGCTAGTGATACAATGTTGCCATGTTAATAAAATTATACTCGTAATATACATAGTACATAATTTCTTTCATCTTGTATCGCGTGTCATCACACTATTGTTCTCTTCAGTAGTTTACCACAGAGCAGAACAGCGTAGCGATACAATCATCTTACATACATACATATAATAAAAATGTATGTATGTTTGTTCCACCATAACTCTGGAACGTCCGGAGCAATTTAGACCAAACTTGGTATACAAATACATTGCCATCTGGAAACGAATACTGTGTGCTAGAAACTTCTGGAAATCCAGAACCTTCTGAGAAATTCTGCTGATGACGCGATCCGAGCGATGTGTGTGGTATCATATGAAAGGGCATTGGAGAAGAAATTCAGATCGCAAGTTATATTTTGTCCAGTTCTTGCCATTGGGAGAAACCGAGGGATCGAAAGGATACCGATCACACGCGGATCACCGCATACCACATACGTGTTTGGTGTCCCATGAAATATCTTCACGAGCGGAACACAGATCTTTTGTCAACTTTTGAATCGGGCAAGTCATAGTGGGAGACTCTATCAGAACGCAGGAATCCAAGCGCTAAGAGAATTACGTACAATCTTTTGGAAGGCTGTGGAAATAAGGCGAACTTTATAGAACCTTCTAGAAAGTTGTCAGAATTATTGAATAGATGAATGTGGTTCGGGTCATACTGTCGAACTACTTCACAAATTGGCTTTGCGAAGCACGGGTAACTTTGGCTAGTGTAATATAATATTCCAAGTGAAATCTCATAAATTATAACGCGAATGTCGAGGCGAGTATACGAGTATGTTTCCTTACCAGAGTCACGCGTTGATGTCTTTACAAGCTCTGCTATACTATTCACTCAATCCACTGTTGACTGTTGGCGGTACGTTTTTATAATAATAATACTGTATTACTGTTATACCCACATTCAGTTGGAGGTATCTGCGGTTTGTGGATGGAAAATAAACTAAACCTACTACTGTTTTGTACCCACATTTAACATTTTGATAATCTTGTCTCCGCGTCCGAATCAAAATGGCTTCACCACACCACTCCATAATTAATTATCTTCTTCGACTTTCTCAACCGTTTTTATTCCAATGCTGGACATAGGCCTCCCTTTTGACTATCCTGGGCATGCTGCATCCACTTGCTTCCTGCGATTCGCCTCACATCGTCAGACCATCTTGCCTGAGGTCTTCCTTATCTCCTTTTGCTTGTTAAATTATGAATTCAGGTTAAATTCCTATGTAATAAGTGGGATTTTTTATGTCCGACAACATCTTGAATTCAACATGTTTCTGTACATCGCCCAAATTAAAGTATCCTTTTATTAACAAGTAATTATCTCAACAGATGACTGATCGTCATAAGCCTGTTAGAAAATCCATCCTTTGCTGTATATCTGTTGAGATAACTACTCGTTATTTGGTCAACTACGACCTACGACATGTAGAAAATCCGGTATTTTCACAAAACATAAATTGTGATTTTCAATAATATCCTTTTTTGTTCGTGAGTCGATCGCGCATTTGTGTCCCTCATTTAAACGTACAATCCTTAGTAACTTGTAATATGAAATTATTTATATTGATCGATATACCTAATTGTGAATGGTTATTGGTTATGTTATACTTGTAATGTCTACCTATCTATACATGACGTGACGTTATTATTTTCTTTGAACTTTCACTTTTTTTTACCTCGTATTGGTTGCTACCTGCTTGTTACTGCTATCGATATACTAATGTCTAATATTATTATCTTTTGATACAAATTATTGTCATTTTAAGAAATATTGTATAGATAGGCACCATCCATGTGCAGATCATAGGGGAACAGAATGTTTGAAGTATTTTACCATTCACTTACATAGTGCATATAGATTTCGACCACGCGATGTGAATCTTCAGAGAAAACTCTAGTTGTAATGATTATTGAGAAGGTTATCTTCGAAGAGTTTTATTATTTAGACTCTCAAATACAAATGATGAGCACAAGACTGGGTAGATTCTTTTTCCTAATCTTTTCTCAGCCGTTTTGACTCGTAATACTGGACATAGACCTCCCATTGACTTTCACAGACTTTTTCTCGGGCATTCTGCATCCATCTGGTTCCTGCGATCCGCCTCACATCGTCAGACCATCTCGTCTGAATTACATTAGAATTGAATAGATGAAATAGGTTATAGACAGATGGAGTATGCAGAAACGTTTATATTATTAATATTAGGAAGGTAATTTACCTGATAAGAATTAAGTCACGTGAGGGATTTGAGAGTATGGAAAAGAAAGTGCTATCGTGTGTATTATATTTGTATCACATGTATGGTATGTTATAATGTGTGTTACTTGTAACTTCCTTACACGTGTTGAATGTGTCGTACGTTATGTTACAATTCGCTAAACTGTTGTAGATGGAGGTATTAGAGCACTACATACTATACTACACACATTCACACATGATACAGCATTTCATGTGGCGGCAGTTTTGCTTCCTTTGCAGAACTTAAACCGTAGAGAAAAATAACTAAGTATCAAGTGCATACAATAATATGTAGTATGATAGAATAGATCAATGACCTTAGTGCAATCGATATCATGTACTTGTACGCGTATGTATGTATTAGATTTTAGCTACACGTATGTGGGAGTAATAGTAGTATACATACTACAATAGTTAAATAATTTTACACCAATTCTTTCTGATAAGTTGTATCAAAATTTACCTAATTAGATTTAACACTCAGATATATGGTTATAGGTATGTCAAGGAGGAAGGATCTTGTCTATGAGTACTAAGACTATAGGTATATTTTGAATGTGTTAAAGACAAATACTCGTTTAGTGATGATAATGTCGAAGTGCAATCAACGGGTGTAGGTATAATGCAGTGTGGCTGCAAAATACAGCTGTGGTAGGTGAGATGTATGTAGCTGGCGCCAGGTGGTGAGTGCGGAGTGCACGTGTACGCTGGGGGTGGAGGCGGGTGGAGCGGCAACAGGTGGGCGGAGCGACCCGCCCTAGGAGATCGATTCTCGAGGAGCCGTACTACACTCCACACCGCGCCACCCCACACCCCCAGCCACCCACACGCTGTGTTCAGTTACAGTATTATATGGTGTGAACATCATAATCTGCGTATTATATGGATTATCCATGTTGCACTCTGCATAACCATTCTTTACTAACTGCCCACTACCCATATTACTCTATAATACTTGCAGAATAATTCATTTAAAGAGATCTCGTTTAGGGATTGTATAATATAAGATATCATTAACGTTTTATTATATTATACTTCACGAATATTCACTCGTCTGCGAGTGTTCTCAGGCATCTTACTTCAACAAAACAAATAGGAACAATAGGAAGCAAAAGGTGCACATATGAAGAAAGTCAAACTGTAGTATAAAATTATCTAAGAGACAGATTCGAAGCCGTAGTAAACACATTATCATTATTATCATGCTGTACTTAATACATATTAAACTAACCAATTACCAACTTTAGTCTGTGTCTGTACATTCATATGGGTAATTAAAATTCCCCCAATTTAACTACATTATTGTAGATATGTGTAATTCAATTGACTAGTTTTTGTAGAATTCCTTTTAAATAACTTTATCTCCGTGATAAAAGACGGTTTGAATGTTTGCTCCTCGTTTATAGTATGCTGGTCCTGCTGTTGCAGTCTGTCAAAGAAGAGATGGACATTTCTATTGAAATTCGTCAAGCAGTGTTGCCACTGTGGCTGTAACACTCTCATAGAAAACCATATCTTTCCTGACAGATTGCACGCATGAATTTGACTAATAAGTGAAAATTGAACGTGAATTTTATGTGTATGCTCCTAATTCTGTATGGGTTTTCTTTATATTCTCTGTGGTGTTATCAGAATATACTGAGTCCATCTTTTTACATGATTTTAGATAAATAATGAACAATAGGTATATAGAGTCTTTTCATTATACCTATTTTCCATACAATCTCTGAATCTTTCGTAATTAATTGTATGAAGTCTGTGAAATGACAGTATTTTTTATGAGACACTTGTATTGAATAAATGACACTAATAAATATGTAATGATTTCATTCATGTAACACAGTTTATCACTAACATTATCTACCATAATACATATTATCAGCTGTAATAATAATATGTAATAGGCAATCATACATTTGGTTGATCTGATAGTGAACCAATGCTTTTTAAAAATGTTTTCTTTGCTCATACTTCAAGTACTTGGGGTATGATATTGTCGAAAGAGATAACCACATTTGATAATGCGTATAAATATCTACAACACTATATCGTCCTGTTTATCAAAAACACGAAAATAATTATTGTATTCCGTTTGAGGTTGCGCGCAAAAACTGTAAACATACAATAAAAACATTCATATACCAGGGTAGATACTTGTGTGTATGTTGGCGGAGATGTATGAAATCCGTCATTGTATTACTATGCCTAAAATAGACAAGAAATGTGTAAAATATTTTTTTTTTTTTGAATTATGAATTGAATCTTTTTCCCTGGAGTATTCCTTGTCGACTTTTGGTCGGTGTTATTGTGAGTGCTCCGTCCAGAGGTCTTCTGGAAAAGGAGCAACCATCACAAATTCTATTGATCTATGTAAACGATTGATGTAAATCCAATATATTTTACATCGTTTACTAGGAATTATGTATATTTATTGAACAGGAATCTGAAATATATCAAATTATGTAATTCTAAGTGCAAATCCAGTTTACCTGCTAAAATAAATAGGTTCTTCGGTTTGATTAAGGTTTTTTTCTCGATTTTATCTATGTGCCAGCTTGCCCCAAAAAATAATGAGCCTTTGAGATATTAAAACATATATTTCCTAAGAAATGTGTCTATTAAGGAACCTCTGATAAATAATTCTTTCACGCATTTCCTAAATTCACTCAGGTTTTGTATACAATTCCTAGCTTTCATACATTTCCGGTAACGTGTGTTACAATAATGCAATGATAATCATATTATTTCCAATAAAAAATCTGTGCAATGTTGTTACGATTGTGTCTTGTGTGCGCCCGCCTGAATACCTAGAGCGGCACTGTATCAAGTGAAGTAGGTACCAACACGCAAAGCTTCAGTTCTCTGTAGTCGTTTCCCGCCAAGACCGTCGCTTCAGGAAAATCCCGCTAGGTGGCACTGGCGGTAGCGCCGTCGCCGCCGCCGAGTAGGCCGGTCCATTGTCGTGGAAAACTTTTCATTATTTTACCTACATAATAATATTATTACATTTTCATATTCAGTGTGTTTCATATCTAGATGGATAGATATTACAGCGTGACATAACTACACGTTGATGCATGTATTCGTATTATTGTCACACACACAGGCAAACACGTTTAAACTTGTATACGTAATTTCAATGTCGAGTAGTCTATCAGTTACCTATATTAATATCTGCTGTATAGCTACTAGTCCTATAGTATAGGTTGAATGTGGATGGAAGTTTTCCGACTATAATTTCAGATATTATTTCCACTGTTCTCGTGTATTTGATAGGTTTGTTATATGTACAGTATAAAGACACCTAAATAGTCGTAGACTAGGCATATTGACATAAAAAAACTAGATTTTTGAGACCTGAGATCTCGACAACCTTAATAAATATCTCTTCTTCTTCCTGTTCTTAATATATGCCTTGTGGCCTGTTATGAAGATGGATTAGCCTCCTGCGATGTCGACTCCCAACTGTCAATCCATCTCTTTGGTGGTCTGCCCCATCTGCCCTGGGGTTGGCCGTGCAATGCAATGTGAGGGAGTCTGAATGGCTCCATTCTCCTCACATGTGCATACCATTGTCTTCTCCGTTACTAAATAGGCTTTGGGAAAAAATAGAGTAGATACGTTGAACCTTTATCTAGTGAATGACCGTAAAAGATTTTTCATATTTGTATAGATTTCTAAAAAAAAAATGTGAAAAACACCTAACTTTTTAAAGTTATAACTTGCTAGGTGCATTATGATTCTCGTACACCATATATTACTATATAACCTTGACATTATTGTAACTAGATAATAATATTATGTAGGGACTGTAGTGATATGATATGCAGTATGCACGCGTGCCTATTAAATTCTAGACTATATAAATTACATGGACGTAATAAGTGTTGGGTTGGGTGGTAGTAGACACCAAATGTGATCTTCCTTTCTGCAAATGTCGCAGTATAGTATAATATTATATATAGAATCTGTCTGCTTTACCTGTTAATTATGTAACCTTGAAAACACATCATATTTACTATGTTTATACTATATAGTAAACCAGCCAGCCCGACTGCCTAGTTCACTTTAGGTAGTTTAGTTTTGATATGTGGCTACCTGGTACACACTACACAACATATAATATACGTCTAGATATAGTAATAATTCGGGATTCTAATGTGATGAGTCACTTCTGGTAATGTGACATTGTGATGGGAGAGTGGACGCTACAGTTTTTACATTCAATTTAACGTTACGGATATCGTAGTTAAGATTACTCGGAAGGACAACTGGACCTCCTCATCCCAGGACAGCCCGCCGTCACAAACAGATCACCTGACCTAATGCAAGAGGAAGAAGAAGGATATTATAGTTTCTTCCTAGTTAAGTTTTTAGACCCATAAATTTGTCGCGGATATTCGCCCAATTTCTCATACTTCTTTCTTCTCCTTAGCAATTATTAATACCACATGGTGGTGGAGTCTACTTTTCTGCTCCTTTGCCGCCACATTGCTCTATCTTGAGCATCCTCCGGTACATTAAGGCCGCTCTCTCTCATGTCCTGCCTCCAGGCTCAAGAACTGGGTTCCATTCCCGGAGTCTTACTTATGTGTTGGAACAGGTTTCCTTTGGCCGGGTTAGACCACCACGGCCACCCAATCCTACAGCTGGACTTGGGAGTGAGAAATACAGGAAAAGATAAGACTCACAGTTTCCTCAGGGTGTAGGTTTCCACCTTCCAGGGGTTTATCTCGTTGAGGGGCCTGGCCAAGACCCCACGCGTTTCCCCAACCCGGAATCCAGGTCGTGACGGTCGGAGGCGTGCTTCCCTTGCCCAAACCCCTCAGCGGTGCGGCTAGAAATTACAACACGATTGGTACAGTTTGATACTTTAATAATTAATATCGGAACATGCTTTACAATGAATTATGTACATATAATAAGTCTGCTTTATAAATTAAATACTATTCTATGTATACACGCGTGTACCTATGAAACCTATTTCCCGGTATCGACGCTTTATGACTTTTATGATGTATCTTGATTGTAGACAACATTCACTCTCATTCTTCTTGGCAAGGCGTTATAATAATAATAAAGTGAATCCGACCTGATATGTTGTGGGTCCTTCCTTAGATGTCCTTCGTCAAGGTTATTATTGGATTGTCTATCTATTGTTTCATACTTCCTTCCTTCTTAGTTTATTGGTTTTAGACACGACCTTCATGTAAATGTCACCTTACTGTTTGCTGAAATTGTTTAAAGGTTCACTGACTCTATTTGTTACAAAATATACTGTTATCGGCAATTAACCGACTATCAACTTCAGTTTCTCGTTTCCTCGAGATTTAATCTTTATTTAAATATATTCTGGGCTTAGCCCTCTGCTCAATCCAGAGCGTTTAAAAACTGACCGCTTCCGTCGGTCCACGGAAAAGAATCCGCTCTCGTGTCTTCCTGAGTTTCTTCGCTTGTATCATATCTCCCGTCTTATTGGTTGAGAATTGAATTGTTGCAAGAACGTTCGCTTCTTTCATAGTCATGCAACAGAGGCGTCGCCAGGGTTTATTGCCCACAACTAATTAACTAATTATTTTATTTTTTTATAATATATTTTTCATTAAATCGGAATCGGGCGCGCTTCCCTACCCAAAAGATCCGTTCCAGTGTAAAATGATGACATTAAACGAGGCGACGATCAGTCAAAAGCCTTATGGATAGTCCATCATTCGCTGTATATCTGTTGAGATGACTACATCTTATCATCATGTAGGCAATTAATTTTTGTTGCTGTAATACTCCATGGTGAAACGATTACAGTATTAACTTCAACAAGGATTCAGGTAGTTAGTGTGATCCACCCACGCGCCGATGTTGTAAAGAAATACTACAAGCATTTACATGGATATTACATCATGTGAACTTCCTCCTACAGATTGGTCGGGTAGTCCTCCCTGCAGGTGGGGTGGGGTAGTGTGGACACAGGAGTACTAGAGTAGAGTTATAAAACATGAATACTTGTTGTAATGTAACGCACACCCACACGACCCTTTATTACCCACCTTTACTCTATACATAGTCCTAATACCTACCCTACCTGTTAGTGTTACCAGCTATCTGCTAAATAAGATGTTACACAGATATGTGTTATGTACCACCACCCCGGGACACAATTGTGCCATAATGCGGAATAATAGAAAGTCCGGAATTCGAATACTGATAATTAGTTTTAAAAGAAAGCAAACAACAGTTTTGTAATTAGTGTTGTATCTAATGTACTCTACCTATTATCCTAATTTTGGCGTAATTTCATTGATAATTGATTTGTTTACATCAATTAATATTCAATCAAACCTTAGGACGAAAACCAGAATATACTTGATGTTATTACCGCTAGGTTGGTTTGTTTTGTATGTGAATTAGATTAGGAACGCGAAAATTAAACACTCCTTCAGTTGTTGTTACAATTACCGAATACGATGATTAAATGTTTCCGCCCAAAACAGGAAAATTTATCTTGTTGTAAGTTACATAGATGTGGTACTATTTTCATTTCGTTACAATGTACCCACTCTTGTATTCAAATGCATGTTTTATCTTTGATCTTTTAATCGATGCAAATCACTTCGTATTACATCCTTATACTTACAGCGTGGTACAAATTGTATCAATTCCATTGCAAGTTGTGCGAGGTCTTAGAAACCATACATGAATGATGTTGGAGTCTCCTTCTGCTTGTTTTACGTATAAAAAATATCGTTCTTTGGGACATCACTCCATGATTGTGATTGAAGTGCCCTCACTTTATCATATCCCAGTGTGTATGTACCACGCTGACCTCTAAAACTAGACATATTCGTTTATTTGTCAGGCAATATTAATATGTGCATAATTATGTAATAGTGTAGTTAATCAGTGATACCCTCGTAGTAAAGAGATGCGATGTGAATGTACGGTACTTGATATCAAGTAGATACATTTCTCTACAGTCATATTCCATTGTATGGGTAATCCTGTTATTAAATACTGCAAGTCATTGGAATGTGGTTGGTTCCACTTACTAACTATAGGAGGCGCGGTGGTGCATTCATTGTTAGTAGCACTATACGTATACAGGCCGTGTGAATTACATATTGTATGTATTAAAACATCGGCCGATCATTTAGCATGGGTTTATGTTATTGTAAACATCCGAGTGTAGTGCGGAAACATCCACTATCAATACACAGATACAATATTATATCTATCCCTGTCTCTAGATCGTAATTCCATAAAGATTTGTGTTGAAGATGAATGCACACAGCAGCAGTAGTCTCACACAATATTATTATTATGTGTTGAAGTGGGGACACAGTACCTGTTCTGCCAGGTGTCTCATGAGCTGCACACTAGTGTTCAGAACCGGGAAATCCCGGTCCCGAAAGAACCGGGAATTCCCGGTTCTTTTGAGGTTACAAATAACCGGGATTTAAAATTTGTGTCCCGGTTTTTTCGGTACTTTCGAGACTCGACTTCAAAACGTAAAATTTGGTTTGTATGGCGTGTGCAGACTGCGGGCTCTGCAGACGTAGTGTGATGCGGTTAGCAGGGGAAGGGGTCAGTTGTTTTGTCATCGAAAACTACAAAATTCGGACATCTCAAAAGTAAGTCTTATTTTTTTATGATTATGATCATATCGGTTATTTTTTATAGTAGGGTGGACGCACCAATCCCAAACCAGTTAAGGCGAAAATTCACATTGCAGTACCTAAAAATCATTTTAATTATTCGGTAGCACCACTTTCTACTCCCTTCATAGGCTGGTATCCTAGTACCGAAAGAACCGGGATTTCCCGGTTCCGTTGAAGGCCGGTACCGAAATCCCGGTTCTGTAAAAACATACCGGTTCCGGATACCCTAGCACACACACATGAGAATCTAATATAACTACACACACTCACACATTAACATTTTTTTTTTTTTTTTTTTTATTGTACGGCATTCCACCCGATGCCGAGTGATACAGCCATAGTACATACCTGCAACAGCCCTCAGTAGGAGCTGTGCGGCGCGGTAGCAATATTTCTATACTCAAAATTGCAACGATACTACATTATACTTGTACAGCGCACGGTCATAATATAAACCGAGCTGATTATTTCGATCGAACAATGGATTTTAGATTATTTTTCTGTATATATATTTTTTAAACTTTTTACTTATTAGGTAGTATTATTTCTTTGCTCTAAATAGGTA
The DNA here is from genome assembly GCA_963576895.1 of Ceraclea dissimilis. Classification (NCBI taxonomy): domain Eukaryota; kingdom Metazoa; phylum Arthropoda; class Insecta; order Trichoptera; family Leptoceridae; genus Ceraclea; species Ceraclea dissimilis. The sequence continues at coordinate 338,289 of OY756365.1, forward strand.
TAAGCTTACATATTCTCTACAAAAATTTTTCATTGTATTTTAGGAATCTAACTATACTTCTCATAATAACAATATCTCCACTTGCCAACAGTGACTGAATACTAGTCGGAAACGGCGTCACATTCATTAATTCGCTAATTAATTCGTCCCGATCGAGGAGAGGACACTCAAAGAAGGTGTGGTTTAGGGATTCCTCCTCATCACCGCACCTGCATTTTGGGGACTCGATCACTTTAATTTTATATAAGTGGGAAGCTGTGCAACAATGTCCTATTCGCATTCGGCACAATAACGATATATCGACCTTGGACAGTCTGCAATGTAGGAACCACGGGGACGATATAATTTTTTCTTGTATATTTTTGTAATGATTACCTTTAGGTGAAGATTGCCACTCAGAAAACCATCTATCTCCTATCTTTTTACGGATTCCTACCAGCATCTGTGATGCTGGAGGGGCAAATTTCTCAACTGGAGTACCCGAGTGACAAGCATCCTTAGCCAATTGATCGACCATTTCATTACCTACGATCCCGACATGGGCTGGGATCCACGCAATATGTATTGTAAAATGACTCTGAGCGAGATCAAACAACGCTTGCTTGATTGCCCAGAATGTCGCATCTCGAGGATCCTGTTTGATGTTTTTTAATTTATGAACGAGGCTAAGGGAATCGGTAAATATTACTGCCTTGTATAGCTTTATCTTTGAAATTTCTGTCAATGCCTCCCTTAGTGCAATGCACTCTGCTGAGAACACCGACGAATTCCTGGGAAGAGTAATTTTCCTTTCCAAACCAAATTTAGGGATGCAAAATGCTGCCCCACACCATCCCCCAATCGATTTTGAGCCATCAGTAAACACGGGGGTGAAATCATTCCATCTAGAATCGATTTCTGAGTCAAACATCGCATTGACCATTGCCTGGCTCCACCCAGAAGCAGTTCTATTTAAACCCATTGACTCAGAGATCTGCGGTCGGAACATTATGGCCTCGAACGGCACCGAAAATACTGGCATATTTGACGCATTACAAGATGGAAGGAGTGTTGTTCTCTCTGTTATAGCGGTGCACAAAAATGGAGCACTAGCATCCTTCGCCCTGGAGGGTCCAGCGATTACCTCAACTAGAGACGAAAGCTTACTAAGCAAGGGGTGGTTCGAGTTTTGCATTTTTAGGATAAACTTAAATGAGAGAAATTCTCTACGAAACAGCAAAGGCATCTCAGCACACTCCACCTGCAAGGCGTTCACCGGGGATGATTTCATTGCTCCTAGTATTAGTCTTAAGCATTTGGATTGGACACGCTGTAGTTTTTCATTCAAGTAGGTGGGCAAAGGATCCAGGAGCTGGCATCCATAATCCAAGTGGCTGCGTACCAAAGCAAAATATAAAATTCTCATGGTTGCTGGGTTACAACCCCACCATACTCTCGATACCGCCCTGAGGACGTTCATGCTTTTTTCACACTTTGTGATAGTATGTTCTATATGTTCATTCCAAGACAACTTGCGGTTAAAAAATACTCCTAAAAATTTAACAGACTTTTGTATCGGAATATCTGTACCGTTCACATTCACGGACACCTTCGGGAGTTTATGCTTCCTAGAAAATATAACGATGTTGCTTTTCGAAGGGGACAGACTAAGCGCACTGGCAGACAGCCATTCATTCAGTCTTGATAAAACTCTCTGCAAGTTCTCGGCAGCAACCGATATATTCCTGTTCTCGCAGTATAACACAAAGTCATCCGCGAATTGAATTATTTCACATGGTGTTGTGTCGATTTCCTGCAAATCCGCTGTATAAATATTGAAGAGAATCGGGCTCAAGGCTGATCCTTGAGGTAATCCTCGGAAAACTTTCCTGTGAATTACTCCCTCAGGGCAATCTAAACGAACGCAGCGCTCCGCCATAATGTTAATTATGAGTTGAGAAAAATTGTCTGGTAATCCCATTTTCGAAAGTTTCTGTTTCAATACCGTCAATGAGACATTGTCGTAGGCACTAGATATATCGAGAAAAGCGGCAACAATATTCGATTTCCCACAGAATGCCGATCTGACCTCCGTTGTCAACACGCTAAGTCCGTCCAAACAAGACAACCCTCGTCGAAATCCATACTGCCATGGAGGTAGCAAGGAACCATTCTCTACGTACCACTCTAATCGTGTCTTCACCATACGTTCGAATATCTTCAGGAAGCAACAGGAAAGGGCAACAGGACGATACGAGGATGACAACCATGCATCCTTACCCGGCTTTAGGATAGGAATAATGACTTGGACTTTCCACTGAGCCGGAATCATTCCAGAGTTCAGAATTGCATTGTACAGTCTGAGTAATAAAGAAAGGAGGCTCTCAGGAAAGTTGCGAATAAGTGCATAAGAGATGCCATCGTGTCCCGGAGCTGAATCTCCAGAAGACTGTATGACCATCATTAGTTCGTCAATAGTAAAAGGATAGGACCAGTGTGATTTATTATCCGATGGATTTGAAAACAAAGATGGAATTTCTGAAAGATGCGGAACATATGATGGCACTATTTTATTAGAAAAATCAGAAATCAGTTCTTCTCTCAGATTGGCACTTCCATGGGGCTTTCCAGAACCCCTAAATCTCTTAATTGATCTCCAGACTTCTGATTGTGGTGTATTCGGCGATAGGCTGGAACAAAAATTATACCATCCCTGCCTTTTTTTCTTTTTCATAATACGTTTGGCCTTGGCTTGTGAGTTCTTCGCCAGGATGTAGTTATCAAATGTCATATCTTTGTTGTACCTTTTAAGCATCTGTTTTCTTTCCTTTACAACTTCATCACATTCCTTGTCCCACCAAGGTGGATTTTTATTTCTTTTAGGTTTATTACTATTTTTTGCGATAAACCTTTCAGCTGCTGAAACAACAATTTCGTGGATATCTTCCGCAGCTCTGTTGATATTACTGGGGTCTATTGAGCATTCGTAATGCTCAGAGGAAGAATCCAGAGTTTTTCGGAATTCTGCCCAATTTGCCTTACTCAAGTTGTAAGTGCGAGTACCTCTGGGATTTACTTTTGGAGTATGGTTTTTCCCTAAGCGTATTATGATGGGAAAGTGATTGCTTGAATGAGTATCATCCAGAACTGTCCACTCGATCGAAGGCGCCAAACTAGCCGAACAGATAGAGAGATCAACTGCGCTGGGTCTATGGTTAGGGAGCGTTATTATTGTGGGTTGCCCGTTATTTAGAATACACAAGTTATGTAAATCCACATACTCCAGAACATTTCTTCCAGAGTGGTCAGTAAAAGCACAACCCCACATATTAGCGTGAGCATTGAAGTCACCCAGAAAGATCAAATGTTTTGTGAAAGAATTTGCTATACTGTTCCAGTATACTAGGTCGAAAGTCTTCTTCGGTGGAATGTATATGGAAACAAAAGTGATATCGTAGATTTGGGCAGCCACCACTTGAAAGTTAATGTTATAAGGTAAATTAATTTGAGTGAAAGGAAACTTGGAATCAATGAATAGGGCAGCTCCTCCTTTACCATCCAGTCTATCCTGTCGAAGGCAGGAAAAGCCATGGATTTCGAAATGAGACCCAGGAGGGAACCATGTCTCAGAAACAGCTGCAATGTTGATATTGTAGGATTTGATTAGTTGTCTTAATTCATGCCAGTTTGAAACAGCGCTTCGGCTATTCCACTGTAGGATTGAGAAATAGTGATTATTAGGATGTTGTAAAGCCATTTTGAGAGATAAAGTGTTGAAGAGATGAGATTAATGGAGCAGCGTTGGACGGTAATTGATTTTCAGAAGAGGAAAGAGTTTCAATCAGTATATTTATGATGTTTTTAAGAAATTCTGTATTGTCGGAAACCAACTTGCTTTGAAGCTTGTCAGTTTGGTTGGGATTGATTTCATTACTATTGGGAGTGGGACTGTCTGTCAGAGCGCAACCATTTGGAGACGGTGAAGGAGTAGTTCCGTTCGGGAAGTACAGCAAAGATTCGTACTCAGCTCGAGTAAAAGAAGGACGAAGTGAAGCGTTGGGAGTTTTATATGTGAATTTACCTCGCGTAGTAGAGCGCTTAGAGCTAGAAGGATTAGAAGGAGCAGGTACAGAGTTGGATGAGTTAGAAGGAGCGAGAGAGGGATCAAATGACATAGTTTTGGCAGTTGCATTTGCATAGCTGTTAAAAGTAGGAGAGTTAGTAGACTTGGGGGGTGCCGTCTTTGCAGTTACTCTTGCATAACTGTCAAAAGACTGAGGATGGAAAGAAGCTGCTTGGATATATGAAATGTTTCTGCAAGCCATAGTTTGTTTAATTGCCTTTTGCCTTAAGTACTCAGGGCAGGATTGACTAATAGCCCTATGTGGCCCCTTACAATAAAAACATTTCGCATCTTGTGCTGTACAATCATTTGGTGTGTGGCTACCTCCACAGGTGTAACATTTCGAGGGTGAACGACAGATATTTTTTGCATGCCCAAACTTGCAACAGTTGAAGCATTGTACAGTGGGGTAGCAGTATGTTTCTACAGTAAAAGAATTGTAAAAAATATATAGATGCGACGGCAGTGACTGACCCTCGAAGGTCAAAACCAATGACCGAGATGGTTTCCATACCGTCTCTCCAGATGACACATCCTTATAATTAATACGTCTGATTTTGGTTACTGGGCTCATGTCCGGATTAGAATCCGAGATTGATTCCAGTATCTCTTCTTCATTCAGGTCAGTTGGTACTCCTCTTATGACACCCATTCGGGTGACATTGTGGGAGGGTAACACATTAACATAACATCGTTATACTTTTATCTCAATCGAGTGAGTGTTCTGATATAACATTATTATGTTGTTATTTAGGTCATGTTCAATATTATTTTTGGAGATTTTTATCGCTTTTGATACAAACTTGCCATTATTATTTATACCTATTATTAAACTTATAGGTACATCATTATTATACAGATTTATCTCACACGTAATGACCAGTAGATACAGTAATGTGATTTATTATTGCGCACATACATGCGGAATAACCTTTTATCTAGTCCTTTTCGCTATTATCTTGTCGCAAAGTACCTACAGTCGATTACTCACATGGACATTTATTTATTTACTAACTTACGTTGGGTTCACTGCAAGATTCATAAGTCCGCCATTTGGCACACTACTATTGTCTTGTTTTATAACTTGCAAACTTTTTTGCGAATATATATTTTTTTTTCATAAATGAATCTGGGTTTATCGAAATAAACCCAAATACACCTTTGTACACTTCAAAGTAAGCTCTAAAAGCTTGTGTCGTGAAGTGAAGTCGTGATTTATTTATTCCTGTTATAGAGGTTTTATACTAAACGCCAACAGTTAACACTTTTTAAGAACGAAAGATATTTAGTATTCATTATTGTACACATATATTTGACAAGGAATTACATTGTCATAAAAGTAAAAGTTAATAATATTAATGCGATTATTCCATGGAATTGGGATTAGTCTCTCAGTATTTCGGCAGTACACAGAATACCTAATACATAAATTGAACTGTGGATTGTAATATGTAGTCACTATGTAATGTCAGTTGTCACATATGTGGGACATTTACCTACTGTCTATTATAGATTGGTATAATGTATATTGTGTATGTAGTTTGATTTGATTATATTGTATCGAGGAAAGTTGGAAAATATATTTGTAAACTAGGTTAATGTTATGATGGGCGAGTGAGTGAGTGTTTCCCAACCTAAATATTTTATCATAGAATGGTGTAATATCAATATATGTAATGTAGTGCTCTAGTGTAGTGTTTAGTCTATATGCTGAGCTGAGATGAAGAGTGTACTAAGTACTTGTAGTATTGTATTCTAATTGGTATTTTGTTGTTTGTTTCAGACTGAGTTATGTGGCATAAAGTGGCGTAAACTAACATGGGTTGGAGGTGGCGGAGGCAACGGGGCAGGCACAGGGTCCAACAGTCCCCTGGAAGACCCCGTCCTCAGCAGCTACGCTCGCTGCTTGGCCGCGGACTTGCTGTGCGTGTGGCGGCGAGTGGCTCACTCTCCACCGCCGCCCGCGCCCCCGGCTCCCGAGGAGGGCTCCGCCTTGCATCACCATCCCCCGCCGCCGCCACCGCCGCCCCCTCCTTTGTCGCTCGATAGCGCTAAGGAGCTCTGGATCTTCTGGTATGGCGAGGAGCCTAATCTCGACAGGCTCGTCTCCGAAGAACTTATTGATTCCGGTGAGTCTATTTACATATTATTAGTAACATTAAGTACACATATTATATTCATTGCGTACGATGTGGTGTGATAAAGTGAGAGATATGAATTGTTTTCCGGGAAATGGTGTCCTATTCTTGGGGAAAATAATCGACTACGTCTGCGTTAGTGGTTGCATAAATACAGGAAGAGTTATTCTGATCGCGCGCTATACAAGTGTAGCTAGTATTGTATATGTGGTGTATGACATGTTTATTTATTTACTGGTTACACTAAAAGTAAGGATTTAAAAAATATTTTTAGAGAAGGGTAGAAGTTACTAACGAGGAGAGCCCATTGCTGTGTATTTAATCGTGATTTCACGTATGTATTTAGAGATAGTTTGGTTTGTTATGATGACTTATTAAATTTAAATACATCGTTCAAGTGATGCGATTATGTACTACAGTTATATTATCCCCTGTCATCTAGATGAATTTGCAAATGATTGACATGTTGAACATAGTATAGTGTGTTGTTGCTAATATGACAGGCGACTGTCTTATGATTGTGATGTTACGTGCTCGTAATATTTATAACAACAAACAACGAGATGCGATTTGCCGCTCTGTTTGCGAAGAGAAAGGTATAATGGTTAGCGATGTGCTAGTACTGAGTATTGTACCAGCGATGGTTAGCCTGGCACCACACAACATTCAGTATGACTGCCTGCCTATGTAATAAAGTCTTCCAAATCCAAACATCGTCCGCGAATTCGACCAATGAACACATTCTGTAGAAAGTTTCCCATCAAAACATTGACGGTACGAATACATGCAACAGACTGATGCTAAAATTGTAACATTTATACGTACTATCGCGTTTCCATTTTGTTTACTTGGCAGTTTGTACAGCACACATAGTAATCGTGAGAAAATACTAGGTATTATACACACCTACTTGTATTATTATTGTATGCGAAATCTCCAAGTAACGCGTCCTGGGATGTTAATTAAATAGGTTAATTATTTATTGCGTGTCATTTCATTAGTTCCTCGAGGCGTGGAGCACTCAGCACTCGGCACAATAGTGTGTGGGTATAATTGTATCAATATTGATTAATGTATCTGTCTATATTTAGTTAAGCAACACATATAGAACTAATAAACAACTACACTACATAATAATAACAACAACAGCACTAAGTATCTGATTATTGCGACGACTTTTTAAATATATTGCGTATTTCTGTTTTGGTATTATGTATGAACATGGACTAGTTGTTAGTTAACCTTATAATGATTGAAGTGTTTCCCTGATTCGGGCTGTTGATTGATTGAAAATAAATGATGTGTCTCTGTCCTATACAGTACGCAACAGTTCTTCCTCATTTCCTATTCCCGAATATTGCGAAGCCAGAACTGCCTGCAATCCTGTTTTTACCCCCTATGTTTCGCCCAATGCATGACCTGAATAGGATTTCGAACTTTGATATTTATCAGCAACTTTCATAGCTGTCTGGAGAAAATCTAAAGCAACCCATGTTCTTGGGGTCGGCTCTCCTAGTCCTCATCCTCCAAGTTCTTCTGTCCCCCGCATCCTCCGCACGAAGCCTCGCCTCCTTTAGATCTCTTGTCATTGTGGACATCTAAGTAGTCTGGGGTCTACCTGGTCTTCTGGCTCCTTTTTATTATATTATTCCGTGGTATTCTCATAATTTGCCCGTACCATTTTAGATTTTTTTACATTGGTGACTTGGTATAATATTATTATGATGCTATCACAGACTATTGTAGGTAGGTACTCCATACCATCACCTATCGACCACCAATCAATGTGTATCGACTCGCAGAACGGGGAATGTTATTTTTAACCATCCTAAATATGGATTCACACTACTTGTATACTTTACTTGTACTGTGTTTGTTGTTATACAGATGTGTATGTAGTACATATACTTCACCATTCTCACTCACTTTGACGGGGAATTTTATTTGTGTTGTTGGAGTAGTTTGCCATCTCTCCTGGAATACGTTTACTTGGTGCACGACTATTGTGCATACAAATACAATGTAATTTGGAGCAGAATACACTACGACAACATACTTTCTTACACAACATACATGTAAATTATTTCTCTCACGTCTTAGCCAGTATCAAAAGTCTCTTTACGTTTGATTGTTGTCAATCGATTGAACAAATCAGGCAAAAATTGCTGAGAAACCCCATCTCGCCATCTCAAGTTAGTATTAGGTACGAAATTGTGGGCGTAAAAATATATAGCTTTGTAGATTTTCGCGCTCCTTGTTAATCTCTTCTCCATTCTTCTCGGGTGTACCGTTTGTAGATTGTCGATGTTGTCGAGCTTTCGGCCTACTTGCTGAGGCCATCTTCAGGACTAAGGTAGATCAGATCACATCGACAATCTACACACGGTACACCCGAGAAGAATGGAGCAGAGGTAATAATATATGTTTGCTCGTATTCCAAAAAGGGTATTGATTGTGAAAACCTTATTTTCACCTAGTTGGTGATCCGTAATAAACGAATTTCCGGAAAACTGCCAGTTTTTGTTTTTTTTTCAGGGATATCCTTGGAATATGTTGTATCGAGAAAATCCACGATTAACTGCATCTTACGAATTCGAACTCGAAAAAAGTCCACGTCTTCTGTTGTCTAAAAAGGGGGAGGAGAATACATATAGAAACCAGCCTCTCATCCCCTTAGACTTTGACACTGGGACTTAATAATACTGCAGTCAATAGTGCATCGCATTCCGACATTCGTTTCTCCCCACTTATACATGGAACGTGGCACCCAGTTAGTTCCTCACTATTGTTTTTTAGTTGTATCATTTCTTGTAGTATACACTTCATCCCCCAATCTAATAGCTCCCCTTATTTTTATCACAGCATTTCTCACGCTTTACGATTAACTTGGTGTACAAATGTAGTTGACTTTTGTACTGTTGCTAAATAAATGTCATAATTGAGTTTATTGTTGAATAATATCATATATTGTACCTTTTGCCCTCGTCAAATAAGTTCTACAAACCATCTTAAATTATGATGAATTTGTCACGTGAAACCAGTGCTTTTCCATATCAATGATGCCTTACGTGTTCATGTAGAGACTACGTGGTACCTTAACGCTGGATTTCACCAACTTTTTAGGTTAGGAATAGCGGAGATAGGAGCCACCTAGCGCAAATTTTGTATGAAAAATGATGATAAGTGGCTCCTGTCTCCGCTATTTCTCACCTAAGAAGTTGGTAAAATCCAGTATATGTAAGTGTAATATTAGAATGCATTTTTAGTTAGTTCATTGCAAGATCAGCCACCATCGTAATGTGTTTTTTATCAACGCCCTATCAAGGTACTGGTGCCTCATATAAAGCAACATCTACAGTACATTATAATACCAATTCAATTATTGTATCTTTCTCTCTCTTTCTGTACGCCGTCCACAGATGGCGCGCGCCGCGTTACGTCATCGGGCCTCGTGACGTATATCCTACGTCACCTTGTTGCTCATAAAGCCTACGAAATAGTAAACACATATACTATCGTCGTAGTACCTACCTGCCTATACTTACCTATAATATTATTATTACATCAATCACTCGGATCAATCTAAGTAGGCTCTTATCAATTCCACTAAATTCTCCCAAATCTTAGATTATAGGAGTATTTAAAAATTATTTTCTCTGAAATGTTTGCTTATTAGATAGTTTTGTAGATTTTCACGGTCCTTGTTAATCTCTTCTCCGTTCTTCTCGGGTGTACCGTGTGTCAGTTGTCGGCCATCTTCAGGACTAGTGTAGATGGCTCAGCAAGTAGGCCGAAAGCTCAACAACAACGACAACCAACACACGGTACATCTAAGAAGAATGGAGATGAGTTTTGCTTATTATTATTTATCTCAATTAATTATATCAATGCAACCAATTAGGTACATGTAATGCTACTGATAAAAATAGTTTCAATTAGTTCATCTTTGAAGATGTATGTCAACTGGGCGATGAATTCGTAGAATGTAATCCAACGAATGACGAATTGCATGAATGTGACGGAGACAAGAAGTGTGTGTGAGGATTGGAAAATCTGGCGATCTACCCCGCATGGGATGCTGCCTGAGGGGATGGAATAGAATTTCCTACAATCATTAGCTTCAGTAGATGAGATATTTGTAGTATTTTATATGTCTGTTAGCAAACTATTGTAGGTATATTACAATTTGTTGTAATGTCCCGCGTTGAAATGGTCTCTTGTAGAATATGTACCGCGGCGTAGGCCTCTTAGAGCCGTAGCACCCGTAGCCCTGTGTGTCGTGTGTGTACTGTGTAGTTGTAGTATGACAGACTGCAGTGGAGAGAGATGCGTGGTAAATGCACTTGACTAAACAGCCATACATTAGTGGTGTTAGATTATGAATGTTTGCAAGTTATGTTGCGTTTCTTACTGTTACTCAATGCCATAACATAATATATTATAGTGGCGTAGTAAATAATAAAATATTATCGCCAAACATTGACACTGTTGTATTTAGTTCAGGGCTACGGTGTGCTGTGGACTAGAGAGAGATATTCGCTACGTTGGTTTACCTATCGTATAAATTCACTATTACCAGATTCAGTAAACAATGTTCCACGTAATATCTTCATAGAACCGCTTTTATCTAGTAGTTAATTAAATCCTTAGAAAAATGGTTATTGTACCCGAGGAACACGTTATGATTCAATTATTTGGAAGTGTTTTCACTCATCCTCTTCAATATGTTATGTTTTTCTTGTCAGGACACCTGCCCGATGAGTTCTTATTATTGTCCCATGGCTTATTCGATCGCTAAAATGCCTCCCCTCTTCAGCTTATTGTATTATGTGCGTGCAATAAGACGGGGTAGTACGATTTTAATTTAATCGAGATGTTTCACAAGGCTATATATAAAGCTTGCCTGGTGTTCATAACCCTATATATTTAAAATCTAGTATCTGATTCAGGATCTAAAGATTGACAGCACAGGTTGATCATGAAATTTAAATTGAATTCTATGAATCGTTGTCAAATTTTATTACACATTGACGGATTGTATAAGAGCTTTCGGAATGAGTGTATCTTGTGCAAATGATAACCGTATATTATCTAGGTAGTATTGATATTATTATGCTACATTGTTTAGTTCAGTTAGCAAAGACCGGCCCATCCCACGCTGTGTGTTGTCATCATACTCGGGCGATGTTAAGTCAAGTGGGGGGCGCCGTGCTACGAAAAGTGAAAGGACCGGAAGACATCCTCAGTGAAACGATGATGAGATGATAATATTGCGGTGATTATACCTAATAATGTTGCACTGACATCTCACATATATCGCGAGTGAAGTATGCAATGCAGATTAACCAGTCAATCTTATCACCAAGCACCGGCTATTGATTGTATGGTATTGTGGGAATGTATTGTACAGTGTACACTCACTGTGCAACCACTACCCCTCATTCTGCAGATAAAAGTAGAGATTTGACGGGCCGAGGTTATCAGCCGTCCGCTAATCATTCCCGCGTATAAGTTTGGCAACGTTGCGCTGTCTCGCTCGCACTCTATCCGGCGCCTTCCCTCTCCCTCTTCCACCTATGTAACGGTCCCATGTGTTTGGTCTCCACTCTGTTTTCTTCGGTCGCGCCGCTCACCTCTACACTAGACTCCACTAACACATTAACTCCTTCTGCTCTGCGCTGCGACACTCTCTGTTGATGTTCCATCTCTGTTGTATCGTCGCGCCGTCCCGTTCTGGTGCAGGCTATCTGCGCGTCCTACTTCGCGTAGAAAGTATTTGCGTTTCCTTCACGCATTGCGACGTCCGCCCTTCTCCGTGGATGGAATCTCGCGAGGGCACCTCGATCGTAGGGACACACGTTTAAGTCGGCGATAAAGGGTCGCGGTATATGAATGCCGTGTCCTTTTTTGTGTATAGGTCTAATTAGATTACATTGTGAGGTGGAGAATAATAGGAACATGACATACCGAATTGTGTATTGAGTGGTGTGGGTGCATTGAACCACGGGATGTTCTCCTAATCTGTCAGATGGACATTCCTTCGTATTGTTTACTGGGATTTTCTCCCATTTAACCATAGTTCTCTGTAGAGCCTGAGGTAAATTGTTAGGATGTCTCTATGACACTATCAGTATACAATATTTTTTATTACGTTTTCTTGTATTGTAAATGCCTACATGATGTCCTCTAATAACATTGTATGTGTGCTAGGTATGCCGCCTATACCTTGTATAGTTTAGTATAATATAATAACATGCATCGTGCATCCTAATAAACAGGTTTTTACACAGCCGTGTCATCTCCATGTTCTGCTAAATAACTTGATAATTTCACTCAATACTAATGCGGGATCGTGTCAAACATACATCCGAGTATTAGGAGGGCATTCTAAATATTTTCGCATAAAGCGTTACAGACTATTATATTGTTTCTCTAAGAAAGATACTTATATGACTGATATCCCAAAATAGGACATCTAGATAGACAGATACTTTTATTCAGTCATTTCAGTGTGCATAAAAAACGTAGATGGGTAATGGGTATTTCATTTCAAATTATAGCGACATTTATCAATATATAAATAGTTCATCCTCGTTTAAGAGCATAACCGTGGGTGAACTAGAGCTGATTGCCCTGTATCTTCTTCTTCTTCTTTTCAGCCCCTTTCCCTCCACTGCTGGATATAGGCCTCTTCCTGTCTCTTCCACAATAATTCTCAGTTTTGGGCGCTCTGCCTCCACCCATGTCCCACCTACTCGATGATATCAACGGCCCATCTGCTTTTAAGTAGTCAATATTTCTTCTATCACCGTCTTCAGTTTCGAGACGATGCTTTCAGGATGTTGCTAGGTCGAATGATATGACATACGTAAATTTTAGACAGCGTTTAATCTCACGAAGTAATTTCACTGTGCAATACACGTAACTCCTTGAATTATCTAATATTGTAAACCAGTTTATTATCCACGTTGACTTGTGCGAGGACAATGTAGCTCAGTTGAACATTGTTTATAGGAGAGATGATGGTGATACATTCATGCAATATTGTAATAACTTTATTTGTAGAACCTTCGTGTTGACTGTATCACATCATCTCACCTCGTATTGTCAATTATTATTGAACCACCAAGCACTCAATTCGAAGCATCTCCATTTAAAATGGTTATTTGAAGCAATGTATTTTAGTTTAGCTTGGAACATACCTAAACAAGTTTCCGTACTGTGCTAATAATGTCAACTCAACACTGTATTATGCAGAGTTGTAGTTTAATTGTATGATTAATTGTCTATCTGTCTACACTACATATTTCCATTACTAGAATGTAAAGCAATGGGGTCAATGTCACTCCGCTATTAGAGTAGGTATACTGTCACCGTATATAGGTACAGATACATACATGTACTCCACGTCGTATATTGTGACTGTATAAGACAAATCTAAAGTTGTCATAAGATAGTCCATAAGATCAGCTATAATCCTCATGCGTGTATCGACTATGTGTACAATATTTTGCATATAACATACACTGCACTTTACATTGGAAATTGAATGCGAATAACCTCTTTTCACTTTCTAGTCCAAATCATTTCACAAATATTACCCACGGAATAGGAAATCTGCAATTAATTAGCGCCGATTACCAGTATTCTGTATTACCACCCAATAATCCTGCTTCATTGATTCATTGTGTTACATAGATAAGAAGTAGGCATGTATTATGTAGATTTATTCCTACATTTTTCTTCAATGTTCTTATCAGTATGCGGTGAAATATAATATATAGTATTCCTGGTCGTGGAAAACCGTTTTGCAGCTTGCAAAGTTGCGACATTCAACAGCATGTCCTAGTCGGGACTAGCGACGGATAACCTTCATATAAGTAACGTGATGTTTTGCTTAACATTGATACAACTTCACGGCTGATTGAGCCCGAATCTCTCGGCCATAACGGGAAAATGATTATTGTCATATCTAACACATTATAAAAATACACAGTATTTTCACAATCATTTATACTGTTTTTGATTGACGTATAGGTGATGTTATATTTTCGCACTTAATAAAGCAGTAGGTATAGTGTGCTCACTACACGCTACACATGTTAGACCTGTTTAGTATTTAAGCGACAGGTGTTTGCTATTATACAGATGTAATTAAATTATTTACTGCAATTAAAGACAGTAACCGTTATTATTATAATATTACCAGAAGCCCCGCTTTAACTGGGTATTTGTTCAATAAATTACGAAAGAAAAGTGAGAGGATTTGCCTACAAGTATAAAGGAAGTAAGGCTTGTGCATTATAATCACTTGAGAATGCAATGTGCTGCGCCGGTCGCCTGAAATTTTATGTGAGATTTATGCCGAGCTTTCGGCTCTCTTGCTGGAGCCATCTTCTGGACTAATGTATAAGTAAAGACTGTGAAAACTTCCGCAACTATCCACAGTAATGTATTGTTTATTGTTACACACACGCACGCACGTTGGATGTTTTGCCAAGTATTGTGCATTGTATGGTGGAGGTGGTACCACTCAGTCATTGTATGTGTATGGAAGGAGTCTACAACTTGCCTACTAATGATTCTACGTTAAGTTAATACGTATTTAACTGAAAGAAACTAACGTCGCGTCGTTGCCAATTCTACACAATATCACCATGTGTGTGTGTGTGTGTGTGTGTAAGTCTGCTGAGACTGAATGTGGATTCCTGAAAATTATCGACATTCCCAGCGTCCGTCTATCATTGTACATAATATGCTATACTACAATACATAATATACAATGTGTCGCACACACACACTGCAGCTGCAACAGCTTGTCGTGTCAGTGGACATAACCTACATTAATTCATTTAATAATACATAGTAAACTAATATAAACATTGAGGTATCCGCCAATCAAAAAGTAATAGATCGTCCATATATTGTATTGACGAATAAATATTTATAATCGCAGGTACATATCTGTATTTTAATACAACTATGTGTTTACTTTTTATTTAATACAACAATATACTTTGCAGGTACATACGTGGATTGTTTTGCATTGTGAGGGCCTTGACCTCAATTGTTGATAATATGATTTCGTATCACTTTTTTTTTTTACAAATTTACTGCAACAATTCAATATGCATTTTATTGTTGTTAGTCATGCATCGATTTCTGATGCAGAGTTCTTGACCGACGATGCACGCTGGATGTCCATTATGATTAGCGTTTGTTTATCGTTTAATCTAGATTAGATTGCACCAAACTGATTATACCCTGCGCTGATATTTTTTTATATAAAGGATAATCGTTAAAAGTATTTGTAAACTCATGTATTTTTTTAGTCTCTTATGTATCGTAATTGTATTGCACACTATAGTATCGCCCTTTGCTATTAATAAAGACCTATTTGTTTTAATTAGCGAATATTAGTATTCAGGACAAAGAGATTATTATTGCTGTAAGTTTTTTGAGTAAAAGAAATCGTAGAGTGTGTATGACAAATTGCATGTATGTGACGGAGGCAAGAGGTGCCTATGTAATTATTGGAAAGTTTAGCGATCTGTTCTCTCTTCCTACCCCGCAAGGGATGCTGCGTGAGGGGATAGCATATAATAGACAGAGATTATCCCAATTCTGCTATTTCCTTCTGCTTGCAAGTTGCAACCCCAACCCGCCTACTAATGCAACCTTTCGTGGTATGTTAGTAGTCCTATATTTTAAAGTTTGTTTTGTACTATGCGATGAATCCGTATAAAATACCTAAATAATTTGTGAGACATACCACCTACACCACAAGCCCGAGGAAGAAATTCTGGTAAAAAAAAGTCTAAAAAGTTGCAGTATTTTGAGGCTATAAAGTTTACATAAATCCAGGCGTAACAATTGTATGGTATTCCGTCTTACTCTTGCTGCGTACTGCTGCACTTGTACTTTCTTCGCTATTTACAGCGTATAATGAAACAAATCATAAGCAGAACGCACCCTAACATAAATGTAAAATGGTACAGCTATATTATCCACAAGGGTATTTAAGAATTATGTTGCAGTCCCAGTATGTCATAGGAATACCCAGTGCTAAACCCGAATATGTTGTTACTGTTTTTGTGTGTTTATTTTCCTTTTATGTTAACAAGTTTTAATTATATGATTTCACCCAAATACAATAGTTCAAAAGTTTGTAACTTCGTGTGTTTCAACGTACGTACCTACCTACTGCATGTTTGGATTTAAATCTTCGATGCCCTCTCATGCCAGCCTACTGAATGAGAACTGAGTACTAAGTTTTAGTCATATTGTTTTATAGAAATAAAATTATTGTAATATGTATTATATCAGAGCGATAATATTTTATGTTTAATTCGTCATATACATATTATGAATTAATGAATACATATTGCAATTAATTAAATTAATTTATAAGTTGGTACGACTGGTGGGTGAGACGGATTATAATGTCTAATGTCGTATTGCATTCATCCACCGATGCACTTATTGTATTGTATTGTATTGTACTGTATACGTAATAATACCTAATTGTAAACATAATACATGATAATATTATGATGATGTGGTCAATATAGTTCCTGTTCCAAGTGTTCCGGAACATAATAATAATCTATCGTAATGAATTAATATCGTACCTACTTCATTTATATTTAGCACGTACCTATGTGTAGTAAGTATTGTTATTGACGTGTACGATGCATGTTTTGTATTGTGCTAGTAGCTTGTTTACATGTGTTGAAACAAAGAACAACACCGTCAAGGTGACATTACTTGCATACCTATTAGTATTACCTATATTGTTATACTGTACTGTACCTCACTATACCTACATTGACACATCGCATCACCCGCCACTGCTATAGGGACAACGAACTATTATTGCAATAGCGCTACCAGCCACCACTACCCATTCATACTATTAGATACGACATTATAATACATACCATTACCATGAGAAGACACCACTGCGATTTACGCTGACTAGGAAGCTCAAGAACGAAGAAATTATATTGTGTCTTAATTGTTTTTTCTTTAGATTTTTAATACGTGTACAAAAATTACCTGTATACAAAAATCTAGTACTGTGGCACTACAGTTAAGTTGATTTACATTTTATGTATGCGAAATTCTCTTCTCCACACCACATCCCATTTATTTGGGGTCGGCGGCTAAGATCCTTTCTCACCATTTTCTTCGATCACGGCAGTCTTCCGGAGTTATCTCCAGGTGTTCCATGTCCCCTCTGATGGTCTCCTCAAGGGACTTTTTTGGCCGTCCTCTCTTTCTTGGTCCCCCAAGTTGCTACTTGAATTTAGGGATGAGGGAACTTCCTGGTTTATAATATCGGTGATCCATGCAAAAGTGAAGCTGCCATAATCATATATGCGTAAAGTACATGTAGTAAAAATATGCGGTATTATTAGGAGCAGCATAGTGTCCCAGCCAAGCAGAGGTGAGTTGATAGAATAATTGTAAGTTACCTGTGTAGGACTAACACCTGTTGCTAATCATATTTAGTGTGAAGTACAACGCACCGCTGTGTACTGTACTGTGTACACTGTATAGTGAGACTGGATGTCTGTCTAGTCTGTCATACATCACTAGCAGTGATAGTGCGGGGAGATTTGCCAAATAAATTTAATGCTTTCTACGTAATGGGTATCATAATATAATTTATCAATCGTATGATCTAACAACTTAAATGATGAATCAAAAGCTTATTATAAACACACAGTCATCTACAGATTTTCCTCAACAGAAGCGAGAGGTATCTACATTCACAGTAGTGTAGCTTTATGTGAACTCCCTTGGGGAGGAAGCAGGATGGATGTTCCTACGCATACTTGAAATAATTACTTTATGCTGCTGTCAATTGTGTATTTTTGAAAGTTGCATTATATAATCTTCAGATCGAAATTATTTCACAATGAACCAATTTTCTGATACTACCGCCATCTGGTGCTGAGGAGTGGTGCAACAACATCTCCACACAATCATCTTTTTCCCAAGAATAATTTCCTCTCGTAAAGCCTGTAACTTTTATTTGGTCTAACACAATCACGCTGCTTGCGTTGGACTTACAAAAAAAATATGACTCAGATTGAAGGACTTTCCACCAATGGAAAAAATATACATGCTTATGTAATCACTACCTGCTATTTGATGAGTCAACAGTAATTAATTGGTATAATGCTTATTAATGACTGTACTAATGAATAATTAGTTGGCATCATTACTGACTTCCACTTGCACTCAATATACTCAATGTAATATGTGTTGTATGTTGTGAATCCCAGTATCCTACTTCACCGCACATCAACAGGAAACTATAATGTTAAAGGATTTGATAACTAAACCGCTGAGTCTCACGTCACTTCCTTAAATTTTCCTACAAATGTTTGTGTGGTCACATTATATACGTCGTCTGTTATGTTTAACGTTATTTCCCCATTATTGTTTTTATATAATCCCTATGAGTGTAGATGAAAAGACTTCTGCTTCTGTAATGTCCGTTCCCTTAAGGGGAGCATATGGACCCAATAAAGTGTGTCCATGGTCTTCAGTCTTGGGCGAACCTCCCCAGCCCTTTTAGGTGACACCAGACGAGGAATACACTAAACGATATAAATAAACATACGAATAAACAGCTTTCAACTACTGACTGTCTTTGTGTAATCTACATATAGCTCATTATTTGTTATGTTCCTTGTAGCAGGGATGTTGAAGTTGTCATTCCGGACGGTGTTGCTGGGGAGTGCCCTTCCGACTAACCCTGGTGCCGTCTGAGTAAATTTGGGCTGAAAGAGCGAATAAAAAGGCTAGATAAAACTAGAAATAATAAATCAATTAAAAATAATAAAGAAAGTGTAAAGGGATTATATTAAACCAGACGACGATCAGTTATAAGCCTGATAGAACGTCCATCCTTCGCTGTATATATGTTTAGATATACAGTCTTCGCACTGAATTCGTGTAGGTAATAGCTACACAACAATATGCACTACACGACTCCACATACTGGTGAGATGGGGAGATAATATTATCAATATGATAAAGGTGGAAGGGCAGAGAATGGCGCAACGCGTCAAATAGTCATCCCCCGCTGTGGGGAGGTTGTGTGGGGGTGGTGCACCGCAGGGTGGTGGTACCCGGTGGGCCGCGTGGAGTGGAGCGTGGAGATGCCAGATGGGCGGAGACCACGCGACCAATCAATCATTCTATCTACCTGCTCCAAACTGCAACTGTCACATTAACGTTAGTATAACGTGTTCAATTTTTTATCCGTAACTTCACTGTGGCAAAAATCGCTGCGTCCATTATTTTCCATCTGCACTCCAGCTATCTCTTTGTGATAATGGTTGTATATTTGAGTAACCCAATGTGTGATTGTTTGACAAAATTGAGATACCACAAAACAATTAGATATTTGATTATCGCGAAACAGTAATGTAGGTAATATATCTGGTTTACGTACCTACGCACGTCGATATTATGAGGTAGATGTGTATTTATGTCACTGTATCAATATCTAGCCTCCATCTATTGTAGGTAGTTTAGTACGTATTATTATATAGATTAGTAATAACAACACTCAAACAATTTGTGTGACAAAGCTCTCTAGGCAAGTTTAGTTACATGTGAGTGTAATAGGTGTATACTATATAGGTGCGTTAATTCTGTTTAGAGACAAACTGGCTTTCGTGATTAATTAATGCTAATACTAGTAGGCAGGACTTACTCGTAGTTTCAAGGTCACACTATGCTTTATATATTCTACCGATTGATCCTTTAACCTTATGGGTGTGTCGTAACTCGTAAGTCGTAATATGTTACAATGTTATCGTATTTTTTTATCTCTATTAAATCTATCCCCTTACACCGCGTACATTGCACGACAATGGGAGAAAACAGATAGGTAGCCAAATTCACACACACTTCTTGACGCAGTCGTCAATCTGGATTATTTGGACAACGCGATTCTCAGACTACTGGGTGTGTCTTTATACATTTTTATTTTCAGCGACTCGAACCCCCTTATTCACTTTTTATTTCAGTCGTTGTAGATGGTCGCTTACTGTATGGTTTGATAAAGTGAAGCCATCCGCATTCTTGTTATTGTAATTGTTGATGTTTCACAAACTGGCCGGTCCATTTTTGAACATTATGCCGACACACTACGTATAATATAAATTATTGCAACTATACATACATACATAGGTGTATATAATATGGTTGAACTTGAAATACCTGTTACAGGTTTATTATTTATGAATGAAAGTTTAATATAGTAGTAATCTTATAAGATGTACCCAACTGCATTGCGTCGCTTGCGATATACTGTTGTGTTGTGACATTTGGCAGTGCTGGTAATATGTACGTAGTATTATTGTCTATTCATTTCGAGCCGAGTTCGTTTTTATTTCAAGTACATATCTAGGTTATTCTGACATCGCATGACCGGACAGAAATCCGTAAGAATATTGCTCAACATGAATAAATACCAAAAAAAGACAAAAAACCCTTTAGAAATATGCTCAAGGGACAAGGGACGAAAGCTCAAATCTAATTGGATTTTGAAAATGAAATTAATTGTATCTATTGGCATATATGATTTCTTTCAGTGTGTTAGAAACTACCATGGATTAGAAAATAAACAAATACCTAAGCGGATTGAAAATGGGACGGAAAACGAAATAGTCAAGATTTTATAAATAATTCATCTATTAGAATCTAACTAGAATGATTAAACTTTTTTCCGTTGAGGATATTTTTGAAGAGCTTTTGTTTTTTTTTTTTTTGGATTTATTCATGTTGAGCAGTATTCGTATGGGTTTTTGTCCGGGAACCATTCTAACGCAGAGATCTTTCTCTTGTCGATTGTCGACTACTATTGTATGTCTGAGAAGTTGACGTGTCATACTGTATCAATGAATTTGTATTCAACGACAGTATTGTTTGACACTATTTGGAATCGTTATTAGTTCGTTGTTACAATATCATTGCCTATACGCTGCTTACTGTATCTAGGCTATAGTCTGATGTATTGATGTGCAAGCTGTGTTGTATGTACACACGTACTTGGTAATATAATAATGTTGTTATTAGTATTACAATATGTTAGCAGTTAGATAGTATGATGAGTAGTACGTTGACCCCTATATAGTATATAGTACCAACTGTAACGGTCTCTCAAAGAGAGTGGAACTTGCATAGTTCATATTAGTATAACAACACAACACTCGATACAATACAACAACTTGACATTAAACTACTAACCATCAGAAGTAACGTTTTCACCCAAATTATTATATCTGCTACTATACCGCCACTGAGGGACATGACGCGACAGTTTTTCCCTACAAACATAAGCAAGTAGTGAATAGCAACTTCTAGAAAAGATTGCGTTATGTCTGGTTGTCTTAGTAGGAATAACTCGATCTAATAACTTAAAACCATCTCCGAGAGACGTGCCCGCTGGATTGCCGCCACGAGGGTCTCTTACATGACTTAATAGAGGGAATGGTTGAGGGAATAAATCGCAGGGGGCGCCCTCGACGGCAGTACCTGGACCAGGTTCAATATCTGTTTGCCTCCCCCACTAGGCAAACAGATATTTAACATGATATTGAAACTGGAGAAGAAGATTAACTTATTAACTTGCTGATTTTAACTTATTAACTAAGCTGTTGTATTCTCAAAATAAATAAATAAAAAAATAAAAAAAAACTTTTGTATTAGAGTCTAGCGAAATGTATTGAAATAGTTTCACTGCTATGAGGTGCACTTGTGATGCAATCACTTAATGATAGTAATTAGAGAGGGTGGTGTGTGTAGTGTGTAACACGCGGGGAGATGTCTATACACTATACAGTCTACAGGTGAAGGATTAGCAGCACTCGTAACATTTTCATCCACAATATTATTAGTAATAGTAATAATGTAGACTAGCAGTCAGGCTGGCATGGGGTGGTCCCAGCTACCCAGCTAGGGGGGAGGGGTAGGGGGCTGGGGGAGGCGACCTTGCGGGCGGCGGCGGATCGATGAGTGGTATTCAAAACACCGTTGCTGTTTCTCTCGTCTTATACTAATAGTAGGTACTGGTACTGGTACAATATCTAGTAGTGACTGTGTGCGGTGCCCGTGCCCTCCTACTACACTCTACACTCTATAGAGTACACTGCCAACCAATACACGGGCGACCGATCAATAATACGTGACCCCATGGCACCACATCCTTTACCTTACATACCCTTTCCTATCCATCCTACCCAGTACCCACATTACATTACAATACACGTACATATTATACTCTTTATCTGTACCCGCATCTACACTTACTCAATCACTTCAAGACAACTGAGCAAGGTCACCTGCACTGCATTCGTCTCCTACATACTTGCAATCATCCTGAGACATCTGTAAAAGATGTGCCATCCAATGGCAGGGATTTACAGTAGACACATTGCTTTCTTTATACCTATGGCAGATAAAACATTATAGAATAGGACACCATAGCTGCGATACTACGATGAGAGAATTGCCTATTGGTATATTATTTTGTAAACATCATCCAATTCTCGGTCTTTTACAATGTGCCGTAGTCGAGTAACAAGTAGTTACCTCACCAGAATTATACCAGCGAAGCTTTCCATCAGGGTTATGACTGATTGTCAGCTGACTTAATGTGATCATTTTACACTTACATAACATTCACCAATTCATCCATCTGCCGTGGTGGGGATTCAATCCCAAGACCGCCAACCTGAAAGCACTGGTTTCTACCGCTGTGTTGTACACGATAGCAGCTGAAGGGAGATTAAACAGATTACATATTGTGCTGTCGACTGAGTATTTAGTGTACGAACCAGCCTTCCAGTGATAAGAGTGAATTACCCTATAAACAGTTGTGTTTTTTATCTTTGTACATTTGAGGTTACTACTGGTTCTATTCTTCATACGTAAACTCTTATCTGCGTAATATTGCATTGTAATATACTGCCTGCCTCTACCACACATCATAATGTTATACAACCTCAATCAATTTTATGAGCATTATCGTTAAACTCCTGATGTGCATAATAATATACTTAGTAGGAGATAGGTACACTATACAGAATGTTCTCACCACATAATATAATACCCATGGCCCTCTTCGATGACAAAACTTTCGCGAAGATCGTATTTTGTCGGGAGTCGAAGTCGTCCCCATCATTTGATATGGGTGTAATGTCAAAAAGAAAAAATATCTTGAGTACCAAACTTACACCTGTCCTCTGTTAGCTGCCATTTGTTTGTTTACTTACACTTACAGAAAACAAAACAGAAAATTGTGTTAACATTACAAATTGATATTATTGTTCACTAGAGCGAGCTGATTGCAATGCTGCGCTCTGCCAGCTAACCCTAAACTACGTTGTTATAATTCCTGTTTCACGTCACAAGACGTACCTACATAATATGTAAGTGTTTTCCAGGGCCACGATACCAGAGTTTTGTATACGGCGGCAATATTTATTTGTCCAGGTATTCTCCGAATAAAACAATTATTTTCTATAGATAAAAACTCTCTTCAGAGCAAATACATAATCAGTGCAAATCACCCTGGAGGGTTGGGGCTTCTAGTAATAATATAGTCAGCTGCTCCACTTGAATAATAGGCGGCGCTACTAGGGAAATGAAATGACCAATGAATTACCTTATCATTATTATAATACAGATGCCTATCTAACTAATAATGATTGTGTGATGTAATATAGCATCTACCTACTTACCTGATCAAATAATCGATATGCTCCTCCCAATTCCGATTATGATTTCGGATGTAGTGCAAATAAGACAAGGTTGAGTATACTACAATGCATTAGCTTTAAGGATTACTTAAATAATTCTTTAAACTATATCACCTCATTTATCCTAATTCATTTTCTTCTCCACACCATATCCTATTTATTTGGAGTCGGCGGCTATCTCTCCATTTGCCCCGATCGAGGCAGTCTTCTGGAGTAAGCTCCAGGTGTTCCATATACACTCTGATGATCCCCTCAAGGGACTTCTTCGAACGTCCCCTTTTCCTAATTCTCTTACCTATATTCTCCCATACGTAGATGATAAAGCTGTGATGTAAATTATGTTAGGTGTTTGGGAACTCCAAATAATATAGGATGATGCACTCATATAATAGTAATTGCAATTAACGTATCTTCAGATTTGTGATAGTAATTTGTATATTGTTAGGCAAATCACGCGCAGTTATGTGAGTTGTCTCAGCTTCAGAGGAAAAAGTGCTCTCAAGTGAAAGTGTGAATTATCAGTATGTAAATGTAATGAATGTTAAACATGCAGTGAGGTGTTGTGGACGAGACGGAACAGGTGTTAATTGTTGCTGAGCCGAGTCGAGACTCGAGAGGGACAATCCACTTATGCATACTCACACAGAGATGATGTAGAAATAATAACGTATTTATGTTTCACACCTTGACCTATGTTCAAGTGACCTCGTGTATTCTACACACACAATGTCGTGACAATACTATAATATACTAGAGGAAAACTAACTCTTAATATAAATGTATTTTGGCTGAAGTGATTGTAGTTATATATTGATTGCTTCCCTTCCCAATGCATTCTCAGGTAGACTAGACATGTAGATATGTAGATGGGTGAATGAATGATGATGTAGTCTATTGCATTAGATGCACACGACTCTAGGATATTATAGCAGTAGGTATGACGATTGGTCCGACCTTGAGGGAGATACGTCACCGCGTTGTGATGTGATGCACTACTGTGGATTGGCTACTTATTACATCTGTATGTAACTAGTGTGACGCGATGTGATCATTGTGATTGGTTTGCATCGCACTTAATCTCGCCAGTTAGTTGTGTTACCAAGGTGTATTGTATTATTGTGGGATGATTTAGCGCGCGCTTATTGATCTCGACACACACACACGCGCCCCGTATGTAGAGTATTATAATGTATGTATCCGATGCTAGCGGAGAATTGAACAATCTCAAGTGTGTAAGCCGAACAACAAGTTGGCACCGCGCGTAACATGGCTCGGTAGGTAAATATATCGGGAGAGAGAGAAAAGACGGGACGCGACGGGATAAGGGGATATGGATATCATACTCTTGTAAACTCTACTCCCGCGTGGGGGCGGGGGTGGGTGTGAATGTCGAGACCAGGACGTGTGGCTGCCGGGGTGCGTGCAGAACACATGGTCACCCCGGGGAGGGAGTATCGATCCGAATGTCCTCCTCCCCCCACCCCCCCGGCACCTCGTGGCGGGAAAACCACATTAAGAATTTATAAACAATCCACTCTTATTATCATCACGATGTTGCCTTACAATATCAACACAATACAGCCAACAAGAAAGGGAATGATCCTAACTTAACATTATCTATAATAGCTTCAGGAGAGATTGACTAGTATTGTGCATTTTGTAGTACTATCTGTAATACATTTTATCCAAAAACTTTTATCTATCTAATAATCTAACGTTACCCTGGGGAAATATAATGAATGAATTGAATATCAAATGACCTTGTATTACGCAACCGAAATCAGTGATCCCTTTATCAAAAAACCTACTGAGAATCATCTCCCCTATTAATGTAATAATTGTTTGTTTTGCGCAGTGATACATTCATTGCCACTGTTTGATATGTATTATTATATTGTATGATAATATTTAGAATTGCATGTTACCCACTGTCATCCCTTGTGTATCTGTCTTTATGTTGAGTCCAGTGCACTTATGATTACAGGATTATTGATTGCTGTCGAAATGTAGTTTTGAACAATTTACATCCAGATCTGCATTGCATTAAACCATACCCGTTTTTATAATTTTGTACATTGCAATGTATTATTCTATTTTCTTTTATTGTAACTGGTTTATTTGCTGATTATTCTATTCCCACACGCCCCATCCCTTGCGGGCTGGGCAGACAGAATAGATCGCCAGATTTCGTGCTTCTGTTACATTCATCTGAACTCTAATCACCTAATCTAATCACATTTTTCCATAAATTCTTCTTAGCGAATTCATTTGGTGATTGATTGCTTTATATTTGTTAAATTTATTCATTATGTTAACCTCATGAGTGCCTTAAATAAGGCCTACAGATGATTCAACAACAATAAACTATACTGTACCTGTATGTAATCATGAAGTTAATTTATTTTCCATATTTGTTGCAGGTGGCGGAGATCAGGGCTCCTGGGAGCTGGGACTCTCCTACGAGTGCAGATCTCTTCTATTCAAGGCCTTACACAACCTCATTGAAAGGTGACTATATCATTGTTATTATATCATTATTATGCACCTGGACTCCTGGAAGTTTTACACAAATGATATACCTAACAGTATTGCATACAATAATGTGAGGAGAGTTTATTGCAGCTGTTCATATTGTAGTTAAGAAGCCCTTTATTGAATTCCTACTTATTGTTTATTGTTGTTTATTGTTTTGAATCATCCCTAGGCCATTTGCAGGCACTTGGACTCGTCAAAGTTACATGTTGACAATAAATATACAGGGAAATTCAATGCCAATAGAGTGTAAAAGGCTCTATTGGCACTTCGTCATGGTCGTACTAGGTACATATTCTACAAAAGCACATACAAATAAAATTAATAAAGAGATAATAATTATGGTAAGGTACAGATGTGACATTGCAGTACAGACCCACAATCAATTTCAATATCAGATAAATTTACAAGTGTTCATATTAATAAAGTAGAATCCGTGGCAAGAGAGTGTAAAGAGCTCTGCTTGTCCTTCGTCATGCTTAATAATGATTCCATGCTAACCGGTGCCGGATAGCATTTCGTCAATATTATAAAATTCATTTGCCACAAGATACTTTTTCACCTCTCTCCGGAACGCGACAGGCTCTAGGTGCTTAAGATCAACAGGCAATGCATTAAACAGCCGAACACTCATGCATATGAAGCTCTTTGATGTTTTTGTGAGTCTATGGGCTATAGGTCTAATATCATTCCTGGAGCGTGTAAAATAATTATGGCATTCCCCATTAAGCGGGGTGTTAATCATGTTGAGCCTCGCATAGTTCAAGTATTCATAGATGACAGTACAGGATAATGTGAGTATGCCCAGCTCCCTGAAAACACCACGGCACGTCTCCCTTGGCCGCATACCAAGCAAAGATCTCACAGCTCTTTTCTGGAAAATAAAGACTCTCTTGGAGTCCGCACCGGTCTCCCAAAACATCACTCCATATGTCATAATACTATGAAAATAAGCAAAATATATTTTCTTCGCGGCGTCGAGTCCACAACATTCTTTTATTTTCCTGATGGCATATATGGCAGAGTTAAGCCTTTTACACAACCCCTCGATATGTGGTGACCACTGACTTACTGACACTATTGACTGAATTGAGTAAAAGGTGGATCTGCCTGCTTGGATTTCTCTTAAAAAACATAGCATTTTAAGTCACATCACAACTTTTCTCATGAGACCATTGTCCTCTTCACTTAATGATTTCATTCACTGTAGGTCACGCTGTTATAAAATTCTTATTAAAATGTATCATCAGACATTCTAAAAGCTTGTAAATGTATTGTATTTGGAACCATTGTTTCTCAAAGTAGGGAGGCAACCTCTTGTCTAACAGTTATCTCTTTGATTACAATTCTCTATAGACATATTATAATTGTATACAAATATTATATTGGTTATTATAATACAATATTCACAACCTAGACACAAGCACCCTCAGCTTACTGTATGGAGCACAATACAGTATACACCTTCACTACTCCCACACAATATTGTCTTCACTTCACTACATTATCAATACATTTCACTCACAGGTCGTTCACCTACATTATTTCCTATCCTATATACCTTAGTGTTATTCCATTACACTACACTTGATTCTCAATACAATGCATCATTACATTACATTAAATATGTATGTATAATTGCATACAATGCTACATGTGTAAATGAAATAGGCACTTGACATTGTATGTAGGAATGCCTGAACTTGGCAATGAGGAGTCAACTTGCCTATTATGTGGTTTAATCACTGCACATTACGTTTGTGACACTTCTCCACAGACCTGCATTCTACTCCGGGTCTTGTTGATGAGGCGTTGCTTTCTCTGAGATCACAACTGCACCGTAAACTTCACTTTAAACCCCGCATATACTGTCAATTTTATGTGCAAAGACAATAATGTTCTACTCTCTAGAAATTCTCCATCAACTGTACAATGTCTTGTTAGGATTCTCCGTATTAATAGTCAATTGGCCCTGTCACACGGCTGGTGCATAAATAGAATGTTCTACTTCTTCTCGTTCGTATCATTGTCATATGATGTACAGTGGTAGAGGGTCTCCCTGAGCCTCGAAGACCCTACAGCATTGCTGTTTTTTTTCCTATGCTGTCCCCTCACGCCGCATCCCTTGCGAGGTAGGCAGACAGAACAGATTGCCAGACTTTCCTATCCTTACACACAGTTTGTGTTTCAATCACATTCATTCAATTTGTCTTACGCACTCTACGATTCCTTTTACTTTGAACACATCCGTCCTTGAGCATCGCTGGTGTATTAAGACCCTAAGAAGTTTATTTGACCCAGTTTTTGTTGAGTATAATAAATAAGCAATAACAAATTACTTTGTCTACTTTCAGATGCTTACTGTCAAGGGATTTTGTCCGACTAGGAAAATGGTTTGTCCAACCGTACGATGGGGACGATGAAGACATGGCCAACAGGTGAGAATATCTCCTTGTATTCAGTGTACTATATGACAGTATGATAAGATAATATGGAAGTCCTTAATAGGAAGTGTACAAGTCGCCCCTAATTTGTACACAACGAGGCGAGCTTCCTACATAAACAAACAGAGAACTCTGTGTACTATTTATCTAGTCTAAAGTACGTACATCGTTCCCCTCTGTACAAACACTTTGCTGCGTTTAATTACTACATTACCTGCTCGCCTGACAAATTATAAAAATCATGGATTGTTTGTTGTGTTTCAGCTGCAGTAACTTATCATTCTCGTTTGCCTTCTTTGTCCATGGAGAGAGCACGGTGTGCGCGAGTATGGACGTGAGATTACATCCGCCCGTGAAGAAGCTGTCTCTCTCCAAACCACCTCCACATAATACCAAAGGTAACACACACTTATCATACGTTGTAGCGCATAGAGTAGCGGTCTCACAAAGGAGAGGTGTTGGGTTCGAACCCCGGAGCTGGCGATATATTCCACACTTTGCGATTCAGTGCATAGCGTGTTTTGGGTTCAAACCTCGGAGCTGGCAATGTATTCCACACAGGAAAATATTTGGGTGCAAGCCCAAATCCTTATACGCGTACATTGTGCAGTACCTATAACACCCACTTTATTTAATATCAATAATGGAACGATATATTTTGTAGTTATCTAAACAGATATACGGCAGAGGCTGGACCTATTTATGACTGATTATCGGCTGGTTTAATGTCACCACTTTACACATAAGTAACATTCACCAATTCCATCCGCCGTGACCGGAAATTGAACCTAGACTTCCAGCATGACACACTGGTATTCTGTCAGATGTGTCATGAAGGCTGATGATCGAAGCAAGAAGGAAATGCTATGTATTTTGTACTACCGGCACCCGCTGTGATGTGGTTTGTTATTTAGTATTGGAAAGTCCATCCTTTGCTATATATCTGTTGAGATAACTAGGTACTTGTTAGAAAATCTGATGTTTCTCAAAAAATTAAATTGTTACCTTTTTTATTTCAGTAATAATGGCCCCGTTTGGATTAGCGGGCAACCTGGTGTCCGTGTCCGGTAGTGCGGAGGTTGTGGAGGCGTGGCGCACCTTCTACCCTCTGGAGGACAGTGCCACCGTGGAGGTGGCTGTGGGAGGAGTGCGGATGCACTACCCCGCACCCTACGTACTGCTCACACAGATGGACACCACCACCTCCTACCAGACGTCCAACAACAGCAACGGCACCACCCTACCCTCTCTTCTGTCCCACCGGACCCTCACACACCTGGGGCTGGGACAGGGGGACATCCTGTCGCCCTTGGAGACCGGCCTGGACGTCAAACCTACCAAGGAATGGGACTTCGTGGACCCTCAACGGAGGACCCCCTGTCTCTGCTCAAAGTGAGTCCAGTGTTTTGATAATTAATTCATTAAGTGTTAAAGTGTCTGAATCGAAACATGAGATTATTTTAATCATTGGAAGTTGTTGTGTATTGTGTGAATAACGTTTTATATATTAATCTGCTTGTAATTCAAGCCAATAATCTCCCTAATTATTCTATAATGGGATTAATTATAACCGCCAAACGCAGTAATACAAATGTGACCGAGAAGGGACGACTACCTGCTTTATTTGCACTTACGACAGAGCCATAAGGTGCGAATAAAGCAGGTAGTCGTCCCTTCTCGGTCTGATTTTATGACTGCGTTTGACAGTTATAACTAATTTTACTATAGTGCATAATTATTAGGCTTCCTTTGACTAAAGTATTAATGTTTTTATGTTTAACAATGAAGCGACTACTACTGTATATATTTATGTGCAGTATGTATTGAATATTACTGTGTAGTTACTAGACTAGGTAGTGTATATGTTATGACTGTATATTACTATAATGTATTGTGTAGATATTACTATATATAGTGAGATGTTTGTATGTATTGCATGGACACAGTATTATTTCTCTTCTCTTAAGGTGCTCTCACACGAGTAATAATTGTGGCAACTCGTACAAATAGTTTTCATAAACATTATTTCACAATATGTAGCAATTGTTTCGGCAATATCTAAAGCGAGAGGATATTGCACACGACAAAGAGAATTATCATGATGTTAGCAACACATTTTTTTTTTAAATGAATCTGGGTTTATCGAAATAAACCCAAATACATCTTTGTACACTTCACAGAAAGCTTAAAAGCTCGTGTTGTGAAGTGGAGTAAGTCGGGGATTGAACCCGCACCCACGGGATTAACAGTCGAGTGCGTTACCAACTGGGCTATGACCACCTTAATTGCTGAATATCCAATCGGTTTGGTCATTTCTCATTTAGTCAATTCTCTCTCGTGTTTGCACTCAATATCATTCTCTCGCTTTAGATATTGCCGAAATAATTGCTATATATTGTGAAATAATGTTAATCAGTACGAGTTGCCGCCATCATTGCTCGTGAAAGAGCACCTTATGTTTAGAATATTTCAGAATTATTATTTCTTCATATTACTTTTGTCCTATGAGAGCAGCAAGTTAGTGCTGTGTACGGAATGATTTATTATTAGTAGTAGGAAACATTAGGAGAAAGCATGATGTAGATTTACCGCTGTGTAGTTTGTCATGCCGCCCACTTTGTGATGAGTCTCTCGAGGTGATCCAAGCAGCTGGATTAGTAGGTTATAAGGAGAGGATTGAGTGATGGTAGGATTGGGGGGGTCGGAGTGGATGTAGTGCTGAGCGAGGTGTGGTGTTGCAGGTGCTGGCGGGGAGGGGGCAAGCGAAGCGCTCGCCGCGGTGGAGCTCCCTTCCACAGGAGGCACAACACACCACCGTGAGTCTTATAACATCACTCACTCACACCCACACACTCACTCACTCACTCACACTCATATGTAGTCATCATCATTGCTCTGCTCTGCTCATCACTACTCACCCTTTCATCCCTCATACTACATATATAATAATACTACCACTAGAGGAATGTTCTACGTGGTTGTTTTTCGCTGAGCGTTTGTCTGACAATTATCGGTACTAGAACGCATTGGAGCGTTTTTAGGTATCAGACACGAAAGTTATGCGATAATTAATCATTATAAAAACAAATAGTAATAGTGTAAGAAACAATGAATTTCGTCACTTGCGTTTCTATGGCGAACAAATATCACGGTACAAATTTGTTGGGTGCTAATCGCGATCTTCGAGCTAGTCAAACCGTGTGCAGTCTGATTCGCGCCGATTATAGAACGGAGAACAATAGAATCATAAACAATCGAGCGAATCGCTCATCGAAAAACAATCCATACAGAACGAACACCGGGGTACATTTCGACACCATGAAGAAATGGACTAAATATTTATCTAATGTTGTCGTATTGGTAGAATGTACTCTGGTGTTTTTCATAAGACTAATATTACACTAATCCATATACTGGTAAATTGTCGGGGCCCATCAATTCTGTGAAGAAGGGTCCATGCTTTGCATTTATTAATGACTGCCTAATATCCGCTCTCCATTTGTGTTTGTAACATAATGTTGTATCTCCATAATAATTAGGCACAGAATGCAGCTTAATGTGATGTGAATATTGTATAGTTTGCTTTAAATATTGTGTAATGCATGTAGCACATTATACCTACACACAGTAGTCCTTTCTCAGGAGTTACATTCTGTTGATTTTTATCCATTTCTATTGTGAATTTGATAAATTTATCTATTCTGGGGGCGAGTTCGTAGTTGACTGACTAGAGTGAAAATTTCTCCTAAGGTGGCAAGTTTTCTTCTGCAAATATTTCATCCACTGATGTCAGAGGACTACTACTTGTATTATATTGCTATCCAAACTTTTATTAATATTTCGCCATCAAATCTCTTCTAAGTCCATTGTATGTATGTTTATCATCTTCATTGCAGTGGAACCCCGATTGATTCATTGATTGTAGGGAGAAAGTAGTATGTGTTGCATGAAATTACGTACAAAGTTCAAAAAAACAATCGGGGTTCCACTGACTCGTGTTACTTTTGTATATATTTTTCTTAAATAACACAGTGCATGCAACTCATCTCATAGATGTTAGTATGAGGAAAATAAATTGATTGATGTTTTGTTTGTATATTCCAGGTGCCTGAGTGTGTCGGGATCCCAGGGCACGCCTGGGGGTCCGGGAGGGGGCGAGGGCTCCCCGGGCAGCTGCGGGGGCGGCTCCCCAGGGGGGGGCGTGTCCCCCGCGCCCCTGCCCCCAGTCTCCACACCGACGGGTGTCCCTCCTCCACAGCCC
Source organism: Ceraclea dissimilis (assembly GCA_963576895.1). NCBI lineage: Eukaryota > Metazoa > Arthropoda > Insecta > Trichoptera > Leptoceridae > Ceraclea > Ceraclea dissimilis. The sequence continues at coordinate 371,552 of OY756365.1, forward strand.
ACCACCCAACTGCCTTCCACGCCTCAGCTCCAGCAGCCCCCGTCCATGGGACTGCCACATACCCCTGCCCCCACGCCGCCCCACCACACACCACACACGCCTCACACACCTCATACACCTAAGCAGGTAAACAGCCTAACCAACTCATTATATCTCCACCTTAGTAATAGTGTACTAACAAGTACTTCTCAACAGACATATGGTAAGGACGAACTTTCCATGACTGATCATCAGCTGGTTTAATGTCATCACATAACTTTACACTTAAGTAACATTAAAAGATGGATCAAAATCGATCCCAGATCTCCAACCTGACAGACTGGTTTTTTACAGCTGCACTATGACGGCTGGTAGCTGAGTCTGAGACTACATTGAGATTATTTTTAGTATTTAGCTGACGATCAGTCATAAATGTGATGAAAAGTCCATCCTTTGCTGTATATCTGTTGAGATAACTACTTGTTATATTCAACTACGACATGTAGAAAATACAATGTTCTCACAAAATATAAATTGTGATTTTTAAAATAATAATATATTCAATTACAATTTCTTGTTGTTGTTGTGCAGAGTGGAATTGAACCTCCTTTGGAATGTCTGAAGAGGCCCATCCTGTCCCTGCAGGAAACTGAACTGGACCCCTTAGAGGACGAGAGACCACTAGACCGCCTGTACGACTATTCCAACATCCACGCATGGTAATATACATACATACATTACTCTTACTGTGTATGCGAGACTAATACGAGTTTTATGTGTGTCGAGTGTCTTCATATAAAACATCTTTTGCTCGCTATATTAATACATACAGTGTATCGCCCCGCAGGGAAACCCATTCGGTCATATTAAGTATAGACCTTTGGTAGACGATTAATGGGGTACATATTCAATTTATTTTATGAGAATGCTTCAAGAGAGTATAAATGCTGTCGAGATGAGATCGCAGATGTGTGGAGAGATAGGAAAAGAAATGATGTAATTAGAGAGTTGAGTCAATGTAAAACGGATGTTGTGACTAAAATAAAAGTTGAGATGTACTGGACATGCAGAGAGAATGAGCGATGAAAGGATAACAAAGAAAATATACCTGGTTCAAAGAAGAGATGACACATGGCTTGACCATGTAGACCAGTTCTGAGTAAAAGGAATCGTAGAGTGTGTATGACAAATTGTATGAATGTGGTGGAAGCACGAAGGAATTGTGCATAAGGATGGTAAAGTCTGGCGTCTGTTCTATCCGCCCATCCCGCAAGGGATGCGGCGCGAGAGGATAGAATAGAATATATTGTAAGAGTATGTGTTACAATGTTTGTCTTATTTGAAGGTTAAATCATCCAGTGAAGAAGTTAAAGATGGACGAGGGAGGAGAGTGGGTCTGCTACGACGATACGGGGGGCGTAGAGAGGTGGGGGGAGGATCTGTATGCGGGGCACACGCACACCAAGATGGCCCCCCTGGAGACGCACACGCCACACACACCTGCCTACCTCAAGTCCTCAGACATTAAACAGGAAGTTAACCAGGTAGGTGACACTTCAGACAATCCGTATGAAGAAAAATATTTGCAGGTGTAAAATGTCTTAACGTTAAAAGGCTACTATGGAAATATGGTTTTAGATTCCTTAGCATCCGATAACCAACCAGTTTGTTGTTGTTTGAATTGCAAAGTCAGTAAATTAGAGAAAATATTTTGTGTGTGTAAAATGAAGCACATAATTTATACGTGCTTTAAAAATATTTTTACTTGATTTAAAGCATAAAATAGAGTTGAGACTTTGACAGACAAATAACAACAAACTGGTTGCTTAACCTTAAGCTATAATTCTATTTAGGAAAAATTGGGGCTCACTAATAATTTTGAAAGCCATGTAGTGGAATAATCTGTCTTTCTCGTTGGTCAACGTTGACTCAAACTAGCAGACAGAAGATAAAGCGTCTAGCGTCATATTGTTTGTACAATAGATCCTATAACATTGCAATGTGTTGGTTGCAGGACGAATCTAACAAAGAGAATAAGAACCTATTCACTTCGGACGGCCTCCAGGCGTCCTACAAAGACTTGGAACAAATATTTGAGAACTCAGACGACACCAGCGGTGATGAGACGGTAAGACTTGTGAGTGTTGAGCTTGTTTACCATTTCATATCATTACATTACATCATACATCCGTACAGTCTGTCAAGGAAACGTTGGTCTCCATCGGTGAGGTAGATGGAGATTAGAAGGTAGACACCATGTTTCTTGATAGACTGTACATCTATATCATTGACTTTTATATTATGTACCCTAGATGTCTGACTCCATGTATTTTCAATAGAAAGGAAGTGACGCATTTTCACGCTCGGCACGTTTTGGTATTTTGGAGTCGTAAAACTCTCACACTATTAACAAGATGTATCAATAATAAAAACTAAAACATCTTTAAAACTATCGCTCAATTCCTAAATAACATAATAACTAATACAGTTTTGAACTATGAGAACAAAATTCGTAAACGTTGTCTACGAAGTGTCAAAATTCTCCATACGATTTGACAGTTTGTAGGCACCAGTTTACTTCACTACTAGCATTGAGTACGCCATCTAGATAGTACTTAATATAAAAGTCTATATTGTCATCATACTCTTAATTAACAACACCACTTGTCATCACTTCATTGTGTCCTGTAACAATATCTTCCATAAAAGAGTGTCACCCTTACCTCTCACTGTTGTGTGTTTCATGTGTGATTTGTGATCTTAGACTAATTTGGTTATGGCCTTTTTAAATTGTTACTTGTGTCATTTTTCAGCAACTATATCTCATTTTTTTCATTCTGTCCTCTTAATTCGACATGTATGTCTTTTTCATTGTTGTCAGAATGTATAAGAAGATATTTTGGAAAAGAATTGTATCTATTTTACCAGTAAATAGTGCAATCCAATGAATTCAAGTGTTTAGAATAATATTCCATCAAAATCTCATGTTGTATTTGAATTAGGCCGACAATATGACGACGACCAAAACACCAATTTAAGAGGTCACAGTTTGAAGTTAAACAAACACAGTTTGAAGCAGAATCCCTTGAAGCATTTCTTATTCAGTCAAGTAGTGGATTCATGGAATGGTCTGCCGCCAGAATTAGCTGTTGACGTGACAGACTGAATGATTGAATACTGTTGTGAGATCAGACACATCAGCATAGCTGCCTGGTTGATAACACCTGATAATAATATATTTGCTTTCCATGCCTGTGTCATCTCCAATATCAAAACGACAATCACAAATGATCGTCGGAAGTACAAATACTAATGAATGATTGTATTCTTACAGTTACAAGTCCACACTCCTCCAGATTCCAACAAGTCAAGTGGGGGATGCATGGGAGGGGACGACACTGGGAACGGCAAGGGGGGCGGGGGCTCGGGAGGGGGCAGGGTGCCTCTGGTGAGGCCGGAGGAACTCTGCAAGATGTTCCCTACGCCGCCTTCGCAGGAGCCCTCCCTCCAAGCCTCCCCCTCCGCCTTTACCCTCCCTGAACCTGAAACCATTACCACCACTGCCTGCATCACAAGGTGTGGATCACCGCCCGACGAGCCCATTGAGGTATACTGCACTGTCTTTTTATACATATTGGGTTAACAAGTAATTATCTCAACAGATACACAGCAAGGGATGAACTTTCCATCAGGCATATGACTGATGGTGGGCTGGCTTAATGTCACTTTACACTTAAGTAACATCCACCAACTCCAGTCCATCCATCTGTCGCAGCCCGAAATAGAAACCAGACCTCCAATCTGATGCACCGCTATTCTATCCGCTGTTATCCTTTGCTGTATGTCAGTTGAGTGACTACATAATCATGTGAAAAACATATTGGGGTATTTTGTGTTTCTATATGATTTGGTTGTCTTATAATACGTTGTATGTTTCTGTTTCCAGGACTGGTCGTATGTGTTTAAACCCCCGACGATATGCAAATACGTAGGATCATCCAAGTACGCCGCCCTCACCGGCCTCTCGGGGGGAGCGGAGCCCGCCAACTGCGTGTACAGGCCCTCGTGGCAGCACCCGGGGCAGAGCAGCAACACCTCCGCCTCCAACTCGTTGAATAACCAATCCAGCAACAGCAATACCTCCAATAGTAGTAATAGCATTAGCAACAATCCTGATAGACAAAACAGAAACACTAGTAGTAATATACATCAACCTCCTAGAACACCGAGAACTCCACATCATAATCTACACAGGTGAGTTCTCTGTCCATACTCCTGCACATTACAATCTGTAGTCCCTCGCTATTCATAAATTCGACAGTCCCACATTCGTGGATGAAGTTTTTTTCCATATTAATGTAGTACCTACCTATTATTTTATTTGTACTTTTGGTGAACAAGATACAGAGACATAAAAACATTTCAAATATGAATCACAACATTTGTTCACTAGGGTGAGCTTATCGCAGTGCTGCGATCTCTGCCAGCTAACCTTAATAAAAAAAAAGATCTTCGAAAGAGATTCGAAAATATTTGTGGTATAGTATTACTGCTACTACCCCGGAAGACCCTCTTTCACAGTGCACCGTTCCTATGACAACGAGATCAGAGCGTTAGGAATGACGTGGAGAGAGGTAATATCACTCGCACAAAATCGCTCTGAATGGAGACGCCTGGTAGCCTCCCTGTGCTCCCGAATGGAGACATAAAGGGCGTAGTAGTAGTAGTAATAACTGCTTACCCAAAAATGTGATACAAGCACCATCAATGAACATTTTTAAGAACAAATTAGATGACTTTTTCAGAACGACGGATAGCACAGACAGAGATTTATAGGCCCAATCAGCCTAGGCTGCTCACCCAAAATTATTAATAATATTTTTTTTTTGTGAAATACATGAGCCCACTACCGAATCCCAGAGAGTCATATTGGCTTTGGCTCTTGGACTAACTCCGAAAATATTAAATGTCAATGCAATCGAGCGCAGATGCGAAAAATTATTGAAAACTCTCGACAAAACATTACAAACGCCCTTAACAGTGTATTGAAAACATAGTGAATATTGTTATTTTTTAGTAATGTCTTGTTTTTTTTTTACTGATTAGAGTCTCGACAATTGTGGTCTTTTCTAACCCCTGTAAATATCAGGGGACTACTGTACTTCCAATTGGATTGACAGTATCATAATGAGAATATAATTTGATTTGTTTTGTTTCAGTGTGGGCAGTATATCCCAGCCAGCGTCCGTTGGTTGTGTGAGTGGTGTGGGTAGTGCTGCACCTCCCCTAGCATTACCTAGTCCTGCGGCCTCACCTGGAGGGGGAGGGGGCGGGCCCCATCAGGTCCTGCCTCAGGAGGAGTGCTCCCTCCTGCTGAACCTTCTCTTGGCCGACACCGCCATCAACATCTTCAGAGATCACAACTTTGACAGTTGTACTATGTGTGTCTGCAACGCTGGACCGGTACGTCATACAACTTACAATATCAGTTCATTTATTTATTATGTTAACTCTGCCAAACCAAAGAAGGAAACGCGGCTGTCCCAAGAACCGCATGCCTCGACAATGTTGACCGTGTTCTCGAGGACGGACGTGTTCCAAGTAAAAGGAATCGTAGAGTGTGTACGACGAATTGCGTGAATGTGACGGAAGCGCAGTATGTGTGTAAGAATGGGACAGTCTGCTGATCTCTTCTCTCTGCCTACCCTAAGGAATAGAAGAGATAGAAGAGAATAGAAAAACACACATTGTGTAAACTCTGCTAAAACCAGCGGATTCCATATCAATGATCGTATCTATAGGTTTTAGCTAAAAAGGTTTGTAACTGAAGTTTTGAACCTGTCGCCCTACATTCTAGAGGTCAACCAGGCATGCTAACTTCGCTACTTGATTCCATGTGTGTACCTCGTGTAAATGACTGTCGTTCAACTCGCTACTGAGCGTGAAAATCCAGGATTCATACAAAGAAATTTGGAATATCCAAAACACTTGTTCATGAATGTGATTGTATTGTAGGTTGTTGGCAACATTCGTGGTGCAGACTCGGGAGTGTACCTGTGGGGAGCGGATTCCGGAGTATACCTGTCACCTGAGAGTCCCTCACCATCCCCCGCACCACCCCCTAGTCCACCTGAAGAGGAACCCATAGCGTGTCGGTGTGGTTTCAGTGCCGTCGTCAATAGGAGACTAGCCTACAGGGCCGGACTCTTCTACGAGGACGAAATGGAAATCACTGGTGAGCTATTCAAATACAGTAAAGGTGCTCTTACATGAAGAATATGTGCCAACAGCAATAATTGTGCCAACTAGTATTGATCAACATTATTTCGGCAATATTTAAAGCGAAACCACGATATTCTGTGCAAAATTCCATGCGACCTATCATGTCAGAGTGACTTATCATGTCATTTTAGTCGATTTTCTTTCTCGTTTACACACAATATCATTGTCTCGCTTTGAATATTGCCAAAATAATTGCTATATATTGCGAAATAATCTAAATCAATGCAATTTGTACGAGTTGACGCAATTATTGCTCGAAAAATTGCTTGTGTAAGAGCACCTCAAGGCTATAATGTATGTTTGTTGTGTGTGATTTATTTATTTTATTTATTTTATTTTAAAGAATATACGGCGCAAGGCCACTAATACACTAAGCTAACAGATGAAAACACCAAATGAACACATGAAAAAAAAAAGCATGGCAAAAAAACAAACACTCAAAAACTCGCTCACACCCATCACACACACACAGACACAACTGTAAAACAAAGACTGATACATGAAAGCACGATATTAATGTAATGTGTTTGTTATATTCCAGGTTCAGCGATAGATCCTGTAGAGTACAAAAAGGAAGGAGGAGCGTTTGGTGATTCAAATAGAAATAATGCAGCGGCATTAGTAGAGTTAGTGAGAGAACAGTGTAGTGTAATGAGTAACAGTGCGAGTGCGTTACAGCAGTGTGCCATGGAGGCGTGGGAGGGGGTGGGGGCGGGCGCGGGGGGACACACTGCCAGCGGGGGGAGTAGAGTGCATCTATTAGAATACTTAGACTGTAGTGACGCGGCGGCCCTGGCGCTGGAAGCCGCTGCTGGCAGAGGGGGGGCCGCGTTACACAAGTGGCCCTTCCTTCAAGCGCCGGCCCCCGGAGCGGGAAGGCACGTCGTGCGACTAATGCGTGCACTCCAACCCCTGCTACAGGAAGCCATCCAAAAGAAATGCAGTACCAGGATGTGGGACGCCGTCACGGGTCCACTCACGTGGAGACAATTCCATCGATTAGCGGGCCGAGGCACCGAAGACTTGTGCGAACCTCAGCCTGTACCTCCTTTACTCGTAGGTCACGATCGGGATTGGATGGCGCTGTCTCCCTACGCCCTCAACTACTGGGACAAGCTGTTATTGGAGCCCTACTCGTATTCCAGGGATGCGGCGTATGTAGTCCTCGTGCCCGACACCCCCACCGTGGTGACCCGGGTACGCTCCTTCTTCAGAGATCTCTCGGCGGCGTACGAGCAGTGCCGCCTGGGCCGCCACGCCCCCCTGGCGAGGGTGGCTAAGGACGGCCTCCTCAGAGTCCCTAGAACCCCTAGATCTGAACCTCTGGATGACTGGTTCAACAGCCTACCTGATAATGCCACTAGTGAAATTCTCAAACTTTATGCCCAGGTGAGATTACATTCTCTACTACAGTAGCTAGCAGACATTCATTCTGCCATCACAATGGTTGGAATAATTATGTACATACAGTTTCTACTTAAAACATACTGGCATGCATTCAATGGGATCATAGTAATTCACTGTTGCAAATCTAAATTTATGTCCCGTACAAATTTAGGAAGAAAGGATTTTGGTTTGTGCGGAGGCTTTCACGGCCGGAGTCATCATATTGAATGTTACATGGATTTTCCGGGCTTGGAGACCCAAGGGACCGTTTGTCCACGGCCTCCCAAGCCCGGAAAATCCACATAACGTACAATTGAAAGAATTTTATTTCAGCACATGAATGTGTACCAGTATCAAATATGTATTAAGGTCTATCCACACCTTTCCACTACAACCTTTCACGACACAATCTTTTCAAGCTTACTGTGAAGTGTACAAAGATGTATTCGGGTTTATATCAATAAACCCAGATTTACTTTATAAAAAAAAAAATATTCTGATTTGTCTTTTTTCTTGTCTTGTCAATTCATAGTAACAATTATGTAGTGTTTTCTCTCAATTCATAGTGTTTCGGACATAGTTAATCAAACATGTATGTTTAGGTTTCTTCAATTAAAAAAAACTTTGAGTTTTCTCTGCACACGACGTCTTGACAGAGAGAGAGAATTTTTTTTCTACCCCCAATGCTAGCGGCAATCATTTTTCTACTCCAGCATATCGATAAATATTGTAAATATTCGTTCTTATGGTGGCAAATAGAAAATTCTAATAATGTGTATTTATTCCAGACATGTCGGGGGATATTAGGCCCCCTCCTGAGCAGCGTACAACTGGACCACACCCTGCTGGAGGGAGACAGTGCGGGCATGGCTCGCAGGACGCCCCCCACCAGCAACAATAACAACAACACAGCAGCACCTGACAAGCCCACTCCATCACCCATGCCACCACCTGATCATCCTCCAACTCCTACCAATACCAATGAACATGGTCAGTACCTAATATCTTATCTATGTACAGTCCATTTTTTTTTCAGAAGTCTCACGGAGCAAACTTGGTTTAGTGTTGCTCGATGTGATATTAAGATATGGTTACATTTTTTCGGTACTCTCAAATTATATTTCAGAACTGTTGTTTAACTGGCCAATTTTTGGATTGTTAGAATAAACTGGCAACTTTGTTTTTCAAACTTGTGATGGCGGTTTAAAGGAATTATCGGAGTATTTTTTTCTTTTTCCAACTCCCAAAACTATCTTGCATTTAAAATGATTTCTCTAGCGCCGCTCTGTTATATTTTTTGGCATTGTAGGTTACTTATAAAACATACAATGTGAGAATATTGCGGACCTTTGACAACTCTTATGACAAGATTCGACAATCGCGGCCACCAACAATACAATCTGAATTCCACTTGCAGCTAACGTCCGCCAGCTGCCAAGATATAGTGAATAGATAACACGGTGAATGTATAATACATAGTATTTTGTTATTGCAGATGGTGACAGTGGTTGTGGGGTGACTGGATCAAGTGGGAGTATAGGACTAGGAGAGGGAGTAAGTGGGGAGGGCGGGGGAGGAGAGGAGGAGCCCTGCCTGGTGGTGTACCTGGTGGAGCCCGGCACAGGGGCTGACAGGAGAACCAGCTGTCTCGCCATGCTGCGGGCGGCGCACACACTACTCTCCACACTGCCAGACCACATCAGGCCCAATGTCTCTCTACAGGTAACACTACATGCTTTATATTGTATGCACTAGGACGAGGCTTACAATTTCGGAACTCAATTCGATACTGGAGACTCAATCTCGGAAATCCTCACAGTACCTACTGGAGATCAGTTTAATTGGTTTTCTGGATTAGTATGTACCCTCAATATTCCATGATTCGCGATGTTCCATTTGTGACGAGTGCGAAGTGACATTATGTAATACCGTTGTATTGTTTGCTTTGCAGTTAATATCATGGGAGTCCATCTGTGATGCGGAGAATTCCAACAACAACATAGGAGCGGGGGCCAAGGTAGGCACCATGTCGCGCCGGGGCTCCACCCTGCGCTCCCTGGCCCTCTCCGTGTTCTCTCAGTGCAGGCGGCAGCTGCAACACACTTCCAACATCAAGTCACTCACAGGGTTTGGCACGGCGGCCAACGCCGACCTCTTCCTCAAATCTAAAGATGTAAGTTGATTTGTATTACACGTTTGTCTTATATCTTGTTTTATCTGCAATCTGAGGACCGTTTGAAGGGGCTTAACTTAACAACACTGAAAGAGAGACATGATTGGGGGGATTTTGTTCCTGTGAAGTTCTATCTGCTATGTTTACCATGAGCTCTAATGTGCGCCTGAGAGGACACCATCTGAAACAACATGATTCTCATCCAACCTACCAAAACACTTCCACAACCAACAGAACTGTCAGTGCTTGGAATCAGTTGCCAGAGTCAGTTGTACTTGTTCCCACCACCAACACCTTCAACAATAGACTGGATAATTGCATATAAACACAATTTAACTGAAATTTGGGTCAAAACAGCGAAAGCTGCCTACAAATGCAAATAATAATAACTTTTGTGAAAATACAAATTGATCTGGACATAGTAATAATGTTAAGTTTACCGATTATTATGTATAAATCTGCTTAAGAATGTATTTAATATTGTCATTATATTGCAGGAGAAAAACAGAATGCCTTACCGTCTCTACGTTCCTCCATACATCCTGGCACCACCGCGACCTCTAAAAGACATTGCCGACACCTTCGGACAGGCAGCTCCTGAGGCCTGTTCTGTGTTGTACCTCTCGTACTGCCTGTCCGCCGACCAGAGTTGGTTGCTGGGCGTATGTACGGACGGCCGGGGGGAGCTGCTAGAGACTGTAACAATCAACATAGACGTGCCGGGGCGGTCGAGGAGGCGGAGGGCCCCACCAGCCAGGCGCCTGGGGCTTACCAAGCTGATGGATTTCACCCTGGGTGTGATGAGTCAGTCTGTGCAACCCTGGCGGCTAGTGGTGGGGCGCATTGGGAGGATAGGACATGGGGAACTTAAAGGTGAGACACACACAGTGATGTTTTTTTCCCTTATATTGCATTTTTGTGTATCACGATTTATATTTTGTGAGAACATTGTATTTTGTACATGTCATAGTTGAATATAACAAGTAGTTATCGCAACAGATATACAGCTAAGAATGGACTTTCCATCAGGCCTATGATGGCAGATGAATGGAATGAAATTGGTGAATGTTACTTAAGAGTAAAGTGATGATATTAAAGCAGCCGACGATCAGTTGTAAGCCTGATGGAAAGTCCATCCTTTGCCGTATATATATCGGTTGAAGTAAAACAATTCGGATTTAAACTGCATCATTTCTTAAGAGATCACAGTATTTTTAACTGTTCGAACTTTTATGGAGATCTCTAGGTTTTTTTTTTTTAAATATCAGATTTGTTTTTACTTCAATCTCGAGAGAGGATTATTGGTTAGTTGATTCTTCTTCTTCCTCAGCCTTCCTCCCTCCACTGCTAGACGTAGGCCTCTTCCATTTCCTTCCACTCATCTCTGTTTCTCCCCCTCCGCATCCAGGTTCTTCCGGCTTGTTGGACTAGGTCATCAGACCACCTTTTGGGAGGTCTTCCGACGCTTCTCCTTTTGTTCCAGGGCCTCCACTGTAGGATTCTGGGTGCCCACCTAGTATCCTCTTGTCGAGCCATATGCCCAGCCCACTGCCATTTTAATTTTGCAATGCGGTCCATAATATCGGTAACTTTAGTTCGGCATCTTATTTCCTCGTTTCTAATTTTATCTCGAAGGCTCACGCCGAGCATCTGCCTTTCCATGGCCCGCTGTGTACACTTTAATTTGTGCATGCTTTTGGCTGTTAGTGTCATTGTTTCTAGGCCATATGTCAACATCGGGAGGATACATGTATCAAACATTTTTCTTTTTAGGCATATCGGGATTTCTTTATTTTCAAACACGTGTTCCAATTTACCAAATGCGGCCCAGCCCAGACCTACTCTTCTTGGTAGTTCTGCTGTTTGGTTTTCTTTTACAAGTTTTATCTTATTTATTAGTTAGTTGATTGTAGTATTATAATATGTATTGTGTGTGTGTAGGTTGGAGTTGGTTGTTATCCAAGAAGAACCTCCTGAAAGCCTCCCAGAGCCTGCGGGAGGTGTGCTCCTCGTGCTCGCTGCTGTACCCCGCCAACACCCCCTGCATACTGAGCGCCTGCCTGGTGTCCACAGAGCCCGACTCGGCCCTGCGACTGCTGGCCGACCAGTTCACCCCTGACGAGCGCTTCTCACAGGCCTCCATAGCATCACACCTCAGTACTCCGCAGGACGTGTCCTGCACGCACATACTGGTCTTCCCCACCTCCGCCACTACCACGGTAATACATCCTCAGATATTCTGTTATTTATTGTATTTTATATGTGACACCCACAGAGACATCAACAATACATGAATACATTATCATACCAATAAAAAACATCTCATGTCGACTCTCCAGTCAAGCGTGCCCGCAGCATACACAACAAAGGCTGTCAAAAAAATAATAACTAAAACTTATCAGCTCTCGCAAAAATACCACCAAATAACAAAGTCGTTGTACAAAGTGGCAAAGTGGTGTTATTTTTCATACATTTATATCATTAAAGTAGACAATTTTATAGTGTTTTATACAGGAACATAAGAATTTTGTGAACGTGAATAATATTTTATAAAAACAATCCCTAAAACAATAAAATAAAGTGAACATGTTTGCAAAAATGCCTCTTTGCAAGATTGTTTTCAGTGCGCTTCTTCTCATCTTAAAGCCACTTGCCTTTTAATAATTTATTTATCAACAAGGCACACTTACAGACATTGAACACAAAATAGCCTAAAGAAAAACGTCAACAATTATGCGAAAATTCAGATTTTACGTGTAAAAACCACGAAATTCACGAATAAAATTGTTTTATCGCTATCTTGAAATTGTCCAATCTCTAGTTATTACAGAAAAAATAATTGTGTTTCTACTGATAAACTACACTTGTTAATAATGCTGTATTATTGTTCCAGTCATCACAAACAGCATTCCAAGAGCAACATATCAATGATCCAGACTTAGGGGATGACGACCTGCTGGAGGTGTTCAATGGGGACGACATGCCCGAGGGGATAGACGGCATGGACGGGGACTTCCGAGACATCTGGAACTGGAGCAGCATACAGAGCCCTGGGGGGAGCCCCGGGGAGGGGCAGGAGGGCATGGGGGGAGGTGGAGGAGGGTCAGCATCACGCCCTGGCTCGCACGACAGAGACAACAACATGCAGGGACCACATGGCTCACCCATGGACGATGGGAACAATAGGGTGAGCATAAATAAATAAATACTAACAGCACATAGTTTAGGCAGCTATGGTGATATGTCTGATCTCACAACAGCATTCAGTCTGTCAAGTTTATTGTTTAAACATTTTGTGCAACAACTAGCTCTGGTGGCAAACAATTCCATGCATCCACATCTCTATTGGATGAGAAATGCTTCCAGGGATTCTGCTTGAAACTGTGTTTGTTTAGCTACAAAGTGTTACTTCTTAAATTGATTTTTTGATTACAAGGCAGAACATCAGCTTCAGTTCAGTAATGTGTAACCTACTATCTCCTAAACTTATTATGTAATCTGTTTGATGATTTCTACAGTGTATGGGAGGAGGAGGCTGGGAAGAAGTGGGCACATTGTTACAACAGCCCCTGGCGCTGGGCTACCTGGTAAGCACAGCCCCACTGGGCCGCATGCCCCGCTGGTGGTGGGCCGCGTGCCCGCACGCCTCGCCGCACTGCCCCGCCTTCCTGAAGACCGCCCTACATCTGCACTGCCCCTCGGTGCAAGCTGCCGAGGACCTCCTCAACCCGCCCACGCACACACAACCGGGACCACCGCCTCATCCACTCGACTCCACATACACCACAGATGTTCTCAGGTAACAATCAATCAAATAGTATTAACATATTGTGTGTCTCAAAAAACATTGAGAGTTAGGAGAAGAAATGGAAGTGATCAGAGAATTGAGTGAATGTAAAACGGATATTGTGGTGACAAGAATGAAAGTTGAGATGGTTGGGACATGTTAACAGGATGAATGATCGAATAATAACAAAGAAAATTACCTGGAAGAAAGAAGAGGTGTAAGAAAGCGCGGCCGTCCAAGAACAACATGGCTTGACCATGTAGATCAGATTCTCATTGTGTAAGTGTGATCTCAGGGAATCAAAAGATTACGCAGATACCATATTATTGTTTGTATATTGCATTTGTATAATGCGTTATATTTGTTACAGATACGTACTGGAAGGTTACAACGCTCTGTCGTGGCTATCCCTGGACTGCAACACACAGGACAGGCTGTCTTGTCTCCCGGCACACGTACAGGTCCTCATGCAACTCTACCACTTCACCGCAGCCCTCGTCTAATCTAACTCACCACCACTGCCTGCCTTTACCAAATGACTACGTGACGTTACAACACCTCCCCTACTCCTCCTAGACTCTACGCAACACACGGACTGGTATACAATAATGTGATATGAATAGTGTTGACTTGTATACCAACCTTGTTACATATTGGATTCAATTTCCTCCGAAGACTCTAGTCTACTCTGTTTCTTCATTACACGATTTATCATTTATCTAAAATTCACATATTGTCGTTCGACATGCACTACCGCGAAAATTATGCGTACTAAACTTTTCAAGAGCGAGAAAAAACAATGAAACCAGCGGGTATTGTTTTATGTGCGGTGTATTTACGAATCTGACAATTTTTCTTCTTTTTTTTTATTGAGCGTTTGTGTACTTTTATATTCTCGACCGATCTACATTAAAAACACGTTTTTGTCGCAATTGTTGCTTTCGCAGTATTGGACGTCGAACGACAATATGTTTCTTCAATCTGCTCAGTTTGTAATAATGTGTTTTTTACAAAATGGTAATGATTATACATCGGGAAATCGAATGCCGTTTACCTGTTGAGGTGCAATAAAACTATACTAATCCTCTTAATTCCATAGATGACCAAAAGTATTATTTCTCTTGGAATTTAAATTACGGCGGTTTTTATCTTTACCTGAATTCTATACAACCATCAATATCTATAGGGGAATAAAACAATAAGTGAAGTGTGAACAACAAATTCCACGTAACTTGTATCTGCGTGCATTATGCAGGTAGTACTATACAAGTAAATAAACTGTACAATATATTTGTTCACTCTACGTCCCTGCACATTTCTTAGTCCCAGGTATTTAGAGCATTGAATCTCCCGATGTATAGTAATGATTTTATTTTTTTAATATTAGACTTTTCCTTACTTGAAATTGATACTGATCTGCAGAATTGATTGATGAGAGATTAGCTGTTTGAGCCGATACTTAGTATGTTGGTTGTATCAGTGAGAATGGGAGGAGTTGATATTACTGCATAATCTCCGATACGTAATGTTATAAGGAGTGTGTGCAGCGGGCCGCATTGCCTACCCCGTGTGAGATGTGTGAGAGGATCTACTGTACGTATAGTAAGAAGATGATTTACTAATACTAATATAAAGATGTTGACTGTGATCTGTAAAGTAAACTATTACTGTATTATAATATATATTATATTGTTATACTGTGTGAGTGTGTATATATATTTGTATGTATGTATGTGTGTGTGGACAGTGGTCTCTCGGTTGTTAATCGTGGCGGTCACGTTGTTAGGAAGTGAAGCAAATGAAAAATCAAAACCTATTAGAAATTTACTTGTTGACACTTGTTATTTTTGCAGTCAGTCGACCAATCGAAGCGTATATTTCTCACATTTTCCGCTTTATCGACCCCCACGCCGGTTTTAAAATTCTTTCATCCGTAAAACTGCAAATCTCATGGTCGCGAATATTAAGGGGCTATTTTGATTATTAAGCCACAACTGCATCATGTTTGTTTCTGTAAGTGGCTCTAAATTGTGAGATATTAATGCCCAATCCCACCAACTACTATCTAGGAAGGAGTGCCCTAAGAAATTTCCATACAAAAACAGAGATAATATTCAATTTATTTAGTTATAGAGTGCGAGTCCCGCAATAATTCCATATGAAATGCAACATGCAACTCACCTACGTTAGGTGTCCAAATATCTCCGCCCAGAGTAGGTGAGTTGCATGTTGAATTTCATATGGAATTATTGCGGGACTCACACTCTATAACTAAATAAATACAATATTATCTCTGTTTTTGTAAGGAAATTTCTTAGGGCTCTCCTTCCTAGGTGGTAGTTGGTGGGATTGGGCATTTGGGTGTTTATTTCTTTTGTCTGTGAAAATGGACGCTGTTGTCGCGGTTCATAATAATTCACAATAGTAGATAATAAATCGAAAATCATGACAGTATAAAAAAAAGGCCATGTTTTGAGCATACATCTCTTACAATGTCTGCCAGTCACTCCGCATCACATTGTGTAACTAATAGATTGTTTTCTCCGTGTAGTGTCACACACACCTCTCCCAACTCGGGATGTAAAACATATTGGGACCAAACTGTACTGCAAACATTTAGATTACTTTTTTTTATGTAGGCCGGGTCCGTGATTAACATGCCAGCTCTGTAGTGTACTAGAAATGTTTGGAAACCTTTGGTGTAACAATCATATCGATTAGACAAATTCAACATAATATACTGTTAGGGATAAGCGCGCGCTGGGATGAACGTGGCTAAAGAAGAACAAATCGGATATAAATGCTTTTAAGAAGAATGTGTGGGAAAATGTTGGGAGGTAGAATAAGAAATTAAGTGATTTAGAGATGTGACTAAGAAAGATGTTGTGACTAGAATGAAAGTGAACAAGTTGAGATGCTTAGGGCATGGTGACCATATGGGTGTAAGAATAGGGAATTCCGACGCTCTGTTGTCTCTGCCTATCTCATGATGGATGCCACGTGAGAGGGAAGGAATAGAAACAATGTAATGAAATGTATACTCTTGTGTTGCTTACGCAAAGTTTATGTTACGATGAGTGTATTATCAGATGCAGTGTGATAGGAGTTGTTACATTATGTTGCATAGATTTTATGATGTGATGAATTTTAGTATTGAAAAGTTAGTGGAGGAAAGGGGAGAGTGTGTTTATAATATTACTGTGTATTTATTACAATTGTAATCACAATTTCTTGTTAAGCAAAATCTCACAAATACAGTAACAATATATTTTTAATGAAATGATCTGGGCTTGCATACACAAATCCAAAAACTTTCCTACACACTTTGCACTAGGCTAAAAGCCTGTATCACAAAGTGTGGAATACATCGCCAGCACCGGGATTTGAACCTGGCACCTCCCAATTGAGAGACTGCCACCTCAACCAACTGCGCCAACCATGTATTCTAATAGAAATATCTGTAGCAATACCGGTATGATATCTCCTCAAGTCAGAGAGATGTACATATTTTTATACTTTAGTACAAATTCATGTTGGATAATTAGAAACAGACCTCTTAAATTACTTGTCGACGAGTCGATGGTTAGAGAAATGAACCTAATTTATCAAGATGTCCCGTGTGAGACATGTGTGTTGCAAATAATAAGAATCTGCTTTGAATATGAGAAATATTAAACTACTTAGTTGCTGACATTCAGAAATACCCCAGTAAAATTAGACATTTGCCTTGCAAAAGGCCCGGTTGTTTACAACTCATTCTGTGACAAATTCACTGTAGATTAAATTTGTAACATATGATTTTTTCTGTGAAACCAACTGTTTGGGAGCTATTTTGAAAATATAAATGGATGGCAGAGAATAAATGGGTTTTTTCGCTACCAGGTTAAGCGCGTCAGCCTTAGAAGGTCACATTTTTTAACTTAACATTGTATGCCTGACGCTAATAACATACCAATAATTCAGACATAACTCCCATACAACGGTATTCCTGTCTTACTGGAGTAAAAGTGTTTCGAATGTCGTTGTTGAATAATTTTCAAAAAGAGATGAGAATGTATAGTATTGTGCTTCTTCTATTCAAAAGTAATATGTATTTCTTATTGTAAGATTGCCTTGTATTATTATAGATGTAGTAGAGTTTTGTTACATTTGCTGCTCAGAATAATTATTATCAATATATGTATGTATGCAATATAATAATATCACAGAGCGCACGGAGCTACAACCACCCGGGGAAAGACTCTCGCTTGTATAAATATTTATATTGTTGTCTGTTGTTGCGGTCGCGTCCGGGGTGCGTTGTAATCTGTGCGCTCATGTGACGAATATTTATATGTACGTACGTTTAATCTCCTTGCAATAATCGTTGGAACAAGTGCCGGATAGCAATAATAAATAAATAATATGTAGTAGTTAATAATAGCAGTCTCATCCGAGTACTGTCTTCCTTCTTATATAAACTCACGATGACGCAACGTGGCGCTTTTATTTCGCTGTTTGTTTTTATTAGCTTATGAATTATTATATTTATTATTATTGTTGCAAATTTTAATGTGTTGAAATGTTTTACTACTACTACTACTAGTGATTGTTTTTTAGCTTTCTAGTGCCAAAAAGCCAATTTAATTGACGCGTCGAGCCGCACTCACTGACGCACACCTCTTTTTGATTCGTAATAACGCGCATCGTCCCATTAGTGAATTTAATTTAATAACAAAATACACCAGTGGTTTTAAGTAACCAGGCATAAAAATCTAATGAATCATACAGTGAGAGTGACGACTGTTTTAAATTTGTAATGTTTTAACCAATCATTGTATTCAACATCAATATTTTTAAGAACAGATTGGACACACACTTTGACACCAACCGCACTCAATGTGCGTATCAGTATTTATCATCCAATGCCTGCCTATCATCCAATAATAACAATACTTTGTTGCATCGGATGAACACACAGCTGATATAATACATGTGTGTTAGAACTCCATACATGATGAGGTCAGTTAGTATTCTGTGTGTTCCTGAGTGTCTTTTGGTTGTACGCTCGTGATAATTCACCAGATTGATAGTCATATAAAATCCTTGTAATGTCGTCACATTCTTCTTACATTTTTCGCAGTGTGTTGTTGCGTTGTATAGTTTACACAGTAGTGCAGCTCGACATGTTAAAAAAGAGTTATTAGGGATGTTCCTATGTGCGTGAGGAGTTCCTATGTATTATTAATGTGTAATGTGAATGTTGAGAGAAGAGACGAGGAGAGAGAGAGCAATAACAGGAGATGTGGGGGACATAATGTAACGTAACATAGTAAATGTATTATTTGTTAAGGAACTGCCTTATATAATATGATGTACCTATATATGTGTATGTATATGTGTAGTGAGTGTATGTTGTATTGTACGTAGCTCACATTGTTGTAATGTTAATCTACTACCAAACCAACCAAAGACTGGATTGTGTTGTGTTACCAACCATGACGATGACGACCGCGGCGGCGGTGCGAATGAGTACGGCGTCCATAGACAAACTTATCTGCCATACCGATTTCTGTTTACGAGAGGTTTATGATTCAATTAAAAAGCTGTATCTATTCTTTTTAACGAGGCAGTGTGTCTCAGTTGAATGAAATCAAAATACAGTTACTGTTCAATTATTAGTCAATGCAGTTTAATAACAAAACAATCCAACAAGGTGATTGTGGAATATATGGCCCTCTCGAGGATAAACTCCTCTGCCAATAATGGGTCACTAATGCAGAAAGATAGAAACAAGATATTGAAAGTGCCCATATGTTTGTGTATCGTAAAACTCGAGTTTTTTTTAGCGGTAATCCGAGAATAACTTGTTTTTATCAGACGAGACCAAAATGTTGACAAAAATTAGATTGCTCATATGTTTTACACGCTGATGGAGCCTCATAGTCTCTACTAGTTATTTACAGAACTACCCCTGTTTTGGGTGTTTTTGTTCATTGTGATTAGAAACATTTTAATGCAGTAAGTCGTAATCTCAGAATTTCTTGGTTATTCTCGAGAAGAGGATGATAACGAGAATTGTGAATGTATTTTAACCGCAACGCCGTAGATTTACTTGAGATGTTAATATTGCGACCCACCCTGACTTTGTATTCAAAATTTAATTTAACTCTTCAGCACAACAAACCCACAATGTTCCTTGACTAAACATAAACGTGTACTTAATCATTATATTGTATTACTACTTACCTAATACTTGATTCATATACTCGTTTCACACCTACATACATCTCTTATTTATCATTCGCTAAACTGATATCACTGAGATATTGTGTGTTTTTGCCTTGTGCAAATGATTGACGGTATCAGAATGCGGTACATGTAGTTAGTTCCTATATTTGGAATGTCTAACCTATGGAATTACAATGTTTCATACAAGTTTCACTTTTCTAAATTGAGTTACAACAAATTACAACAAGCTTCAGGTTGACTAAGATATTGCTTTTTGCAATAAGTCCGCCTATTATCTACTTGTTTTGTAACTTGCGAAAATTTTGTGGCTAATGAATTTTATTTTAAAAACACTCTAAAGCAGTGTGTCTAGACGATTTACGACAGATGGCGGTAATGCTAGTCTGGGTCGTTAAATAAACTGATTTTTGTATATTCACGAAGACAAAAGTTGCCAATAATAAAAATGATTTTTTCCTTCCAAAAAATACATCACATTTCATGTGCGCAACAAGAGATGTTTCAATGACTTGTGATTTGCGTGTTGTATTCCAATTGCTAACTTATTGTTTTGTAACTTCATCACACTGTATGCCATTTTGTACTGAAATAAACATTTGTAGCTAATCTGAAATGGTCATGAAAATATATCCAAATACTTTGTGTAAATCAATTATAATATGTAGCGTCCATCACTGTTGCATGAATCTACCAAAGTCTTCATTCACTCAGAAGATGGCGCTAGTTGTTCTTATATTCAGTGGCCGCCGCTTAATGTCATCACCGATAATGTTATCCATTTTTTTGGTCTCAAATTACATAATTTGGTTATTGCTATCATAATCAATTCAATTCAAAATATGTCAATTCTTAAGAAATTCTCCCAAATTAGTCCTTTTTCATAATGTTCAGCGTTTTGACCGAAGGTTCGTAGTGGAAGTCAATTACAATATTTTGTTAACAGGGGGTCATCAATTAAAGCAGTTTTAGATAACTTTAAACTTGTATTTTCGTAATTTCAATATATTAGCATCAATTCACATCTACTCTTTACAAATGCCATCCGCCATATTGGATGTGCCTCCATGACACCTTCACATCCTGTCTCCAAAGAGGCCGACACTAACGCCATCTCTTGGCCGCAGCTTCGTACCCTTCACGATTATTAGAATAAAAACACAATATTTATTATCTTCCACAGACTTTGAATTTGTTAAACAGGCGACTAGTTTACCGGCACTTTCTTGTTCTTCGTCAGGCGAATATGAAGTTTTATTAGTGACTTTCAATAGAAATTAGTCTTTTTCTGTTAGTATAATGTAAAAATGGACACTAAATCTATGATTTACTTGAATACTGAACTTGGTAATCTCATGTAAATATGGGTTTTCAACAATTAAATAACATAAGAATTGACAGTAGCAACAGAATATTCGTAATTTTTTTATCTGTGGCTTTAGCAGATATCACGCGACGTTCCTTTTTATAAACTTCGACTGATGTTGTCAGTGTTGATCACATTAAGCGGCATCCGCTGTTTTTAATAATTGTCGTAACGAGAAAAACAAATTACAAACCTACCTATAGTATGTTGTTGTATGTACGCGCGAGGCGTGAGTGCAGTTGGGGCCAAATGTAATGTTAAAATTATTAAACACAAAACAAACTAAATACTAGTAACTAATTATGTATTATAATATTAGGGGTAATTTAATTATTTATGTGTGTGTGCGTGTGTCAGTCGTGTACGTATGTATATAACACGTAGGTAGGAGTGGGGGGTGACGCTGTATATGTATTAGTAGTTGTTGCATCGTGACGATGAAATACTGTGTATATGAACTATTATTTATCGTGTCAATTGTAGGTAACTGGGACATAATAAATTATTGTGTGTGTAAATATAATAATGTATAGTTAATATAATGAAATAATGTTTATATACGAGTACATGTATGTATATATTATGTAATAATTGTAGAGTAATGTTGTGTAATCTTTCATTATTGATTAGTATTTAATATATTATTATTATTATTGTAATTTGTAATATATATTATTATGATGAATTATTATTGTGTAATTGAGTGCGCGGCGGTGAGTGCGTGACGACTAGGAGTGCGCGTCTCACCGTCGCGCGCTACTAGGAGCAATCAATAGAGAAATGATTCATGAAATCGAGTTGATATTAATGTAACTTTATAAATAAATAAATAATTATACCTTTTAGGAAAATTATCAATAAAAAATATTACATACAAATTATATCACTTGTTTTTTTTTTCATCTTTAAACTAACAGACTAAAACTGTATTTCACCAACTTCTTAGGTGAGGGATAAGTGGCTCCTATCTCCACTATTCCTCACCTAAGGAGTTGGTGAAATCCAGCATTACTTGTGGATGTGGGATATCGTAAGGAACCTATATAAAGGTGGGAAGAACTATGGAACATTGAGCCCCTTTCTATTATCTATGACAAATCTATTGTGGTCGCCATTGGGGCTACAAACATATGATTGTGTGTCATATTGGTTGTCCACAATTTCATGAAACCTGGTGATATTTTAGTCATGTATCGTCTGCATCCTGAGTGGATAATGTATCTAAAATGGGCTCCTATCGCATGTTGAAACCAACAACAATGTCTACAAGAAGTGAGTATTCAACAATCTCAGAAGTCGAAGCGTGCTGGGTGTAATAGTTGTATGAAAAATTTCTTTGGATTTCAATCTGCTACTTACATCTATTGAAATTTACCAGAAAATTCGAAGAATATTTATCCCCTACAGACAACATTACCAATGAGATGGTCTGATCAGGTGACGGATGCCATTGGAACGATGTTTGCTTGAATCATTGCGGCGGGCTGAAGACAGACCAGGGTGGGCCAGACTGCTGCGAGAAGTACCGCATGAAGGTCACGATCCTCAGTATTGAGGGAGCGATTTGGAAGACAATATTAAATTGACATTCGTTCAATTCAGTTTAATTTGTAAGTAGGTAAGGCCTGGAATGCTTGTGGAATCTCAATTTGTGACAGGGTTAAAATTTCATTATACTTTGCAGGTAATTTGCAAATAAAACACTTGGAATATATTGTAATAAAATAATTTATTATTAGTAGTACATAATTATAATGAATAATTTATTCACAAAATAAATAATCTGGAGGTACATTATTCTTCTAAACTAAACTAAATGAATTACATAATAACTAAGATGAGTGTGTGATGAATACAAGAAATACATCCTACGGAGAAAACTATCAGGAATAATCTACAGAATTGAATATAGCATTGTATCGAGAAACCTTGCAAAGATCTGTAGCCTACCCTAACCTGGGAGGGATGATGCTAAAATAGAGGATGTTAGTTTTAAACCTAGATCCTAAAAGTAACCCTGTTTCAAGATAAATTGTACATAGCATGCTATGGTACAATTGTTCAGATACTTGAGAATCTAGTGCATGATCTGTGTGGATTTTTCCTAAGTAGTAAAGATTCTTCAGAAAACAATTCTAAAAGATATTCCTGAAATATAATAAATCATTTAAGAACACTTGATATATCTCAAAGTTTTGCTTTTATAAGCAATGTTTTAAGCAAGCAATATTGATATTTAATAACATAGTTAAGAACATAGATAAGAAGTAGTTTGGCAAAGTCTAAAGACTCTAAACATAATGTTGACCTTTTAGATCTGGCTTTGAAATATTTAATTTTTTTTAAAGGATCTGGGCTAGCATACACAAACCTAAATAATTTCCTGCACACTTTGCACTAGGCTAAAACACTGTATCACAAAGTGTGGAATAATCTGGCACCTCCCCTTTGAGAGACTGCCGCCTCAACCAACTGCACCAACCGTGTACTCAGTATGCCAGCCAACCAATAATTTTATGGCACAAGATAAATTTCAAACAAAACATAATTTTGTCAATATAAATAACATTATAGTGTAGCCTAATTAATAATTTGTGCTGAGTGCCAATCACAAGTCACTTCTCCTGAAACAAGTTCCAGTATGTAATTAAAATGTTTTAATAGGGCTTTAATAGTTTTTAGGGCTCCAATGTGACAATTTTTGAGTGCAGAACCCCAGGAAACTGTTAATTTTTAAAAAAAACTGACTTTTACTAATTTTACTGACTGGTTTTGACCCCTGCATACTAAATATAAATCCATCTCTCCACATCACCGCTTCATACTGAAATGTTGTGGCCAGGGCTTTTCTTTAGTTTTAAATGTTATGTTCTATCAATCATAAAGCATTCATAATTTTACGATTTTGATCATCTAAACAAGAAAAACTCCCTAATTCAAGAATATAATCTACTAAATAAATAAATATGAATTTAACATCTAGATACGTACATTTAATAAATAACAAACATAATTTTTAAATATGTTTTCTAAAATATAATAAATTCCCTCACAACTAATACCATCTATCAGGGTCCCACAAGGCTTAGGGCCGCCTCAGTCAACACCATTTCAAAATATACAATGATTTTTCCAGATGTGGCTACAAGAATGATGGTAAAGGTAAAGAAGGGTTGTGATAATATGTGGTTGGACGAAAACCCATAAGAATATTGCTCAACATCAATGAATTCCAAAAAAGACAAAAGCCCTTTAGAAACATGGTCAAGGGACAAAAGCTCAAATCTAATTGAATTTAGAAAATACAATTAATTGTATCTATTAGTATATAATAATCTTAAACCTAATCCAACAAAGACACAACTATGTACCTTCCATCTAAGAAACCGGGATGCCAAGAGAACACTAAACGTGACATGGGAGGGAAAGAAACTGGAAAATTGCGAAAACCCTAAGTACCTTGGTATAGTGTTAGATAGAACACTCTCATTTAAGCAACATTGTCTAAACACCAAGGGGAAAATTTGTGCTCGCAACAATATTCTCCGAAAGCTAGTCGGAACAAAGTGGGGTGCACAACCATCTGTCCTTAGAACTTCAGGACTTGCACTCTGCTACTCGGCAGCTGAGTATGCGGCCCCAGTCTGGTCTCAATCTTGTCATACTAGAAACGTAGATGTTGCTTTGAACGAAACTAACAGACTCATAACTGGATGCCTTAGACCTACTCCTGTGGAAAAAAACCAATTACTGACTGGGATAGCACCACCACATATACGAAGAGTGGTAGCCTCTGAGGAGGAAAAAAGGAGACAGCAAGATGACCCTCGACATCCGCTATATGGCCACATCCCCCCGCCCTCAAGGCTCAAGTCTAGAAACAGCTTCCTCAGGAACCCAACGGTATCAACCTCAACCAGCAAAGGGAGAAGAGTTGAGTTGTGGAAAGAACACTTGGGAAATGAAAATCTACCCAAACCAACAGAGGAACTTCCAACAGGTCACCAACTACCATATGCAACCTGGAAATCCCTGAACAGACTGAGGACAGGCGTAGGAAGATGCAGGGTGAACCTGGACAGATGGGGAATGCTGGAGGCCGGCCAGGATGTGAAGTGCGACTGTGGGGAAACCCAGAACATGACACACCTGCTGAATTGCCCGCTTATGGGAGGGGGGTGCTCTGAGGAAGATCTATGGCGAGCTAATGACAATGCCATTTTGGCTGCGAACTACTGGAGGGACAGAGTATAGATGATTATGGACACGGAAAGTAAGTAAGTATTAGTATATGATTTCTTTCAGTGTGTTAGAAACTACCATAGATTAGAAAATAAATAAGCTGATCTAAAATGCGATAGACAATTAAATAGTCAAAATTTTATAAATAATTCATCTATTGGAATCCAACTAGAAAGTTTGGGCTTTTATCCGTTGAGGATATTTCATGTTGAGCAATATTCTTATGGGTTTTTCTCCGAGAACCGTGATTATATGCATTATGTAATGTTGAATGTATATAAAAATATTTTAAATTCGTTGTTAGGAAAGTTATATATCTACTACATTTATTTTATTATAATAATATAATGTCTGTAATAATTATAATCAGTGCTGTACATATAACTTGTGACTTATATTTCAAACTCAAAGGTACTTATGTTTGCATGCATTGAATAATCTCAGTTGAATTCTAGTGATGGGCGATTGTGACATATTTTACTGTCGAAATAGTTAAAGTCATTCACAGCTTACAAATGATTGCAATATTCCACATACAAATCGATGTAAAAGTCGATTACTGTAGTCGATTTGCAGAACTTGATTATTGTAGTCAACTTGCAGAAGTTGATTATTGTAGTCAACTTGCAGAAGTTGATTATTGTAGGCAACTTGCAGAAGTTGATTACTATAATCCACTTGCAGAAGTTGATTAAAGTAGTCAACTTGCAGAATTTGAGTACTGTAGTTGACATGCAGAATTAGATTACTGTAGTCAACTTGCAGAAGTTGATTATTGTACTCGAATTCAGAATTATGTAGATTATTGTAGTCGAGTTCAGAATTAGATTATTGTAGTCAATTTGCGGAATTCGATCATTGAAGTCAACTTGCAGAAGTTGATTATTCAGTAATCGACTTGCAAAAATTGATTAGTGTAGTCAACTTGCAGAAGTTAATTATTACTGTAGTCGACTTGTAGAAGTTGATTACTGTAATCGACTTGCAGAAGTCGATTATTGTAGTCGACTTCCAGAAGTATAATAATCGACTTTCCCAAATAGACAATCAAATAGTTTCAATATCTTTTACTATGAGTATAATCGAATCTCATTTTTATATACGTGATTCTTAATATGTATGCACGAGTATACAATATGATAAAAATAGTTCAATGGTTTACAAAAGTCAAACAGCTCTGATTTACACAACAATATTTACAATACAGCATTGAGATTCGGATGAGAATTGTTTCACACATCGATAATAATTTCAAAATAGTATTAGTCTCATCGTTATATCTCTCTACACCTGGAGTTTGATTGAAACTCTCATGTCGGGTTTTGTTTTAAAGCTGAATGAGAGGTTGTTCCGTTGGTGGTGGCGGCGCCGGGGCAAGCGGGGCGGGAATGGTTTCGTGCTGTCTCTTGTGTCTCCACTCGTTGTAGTCCGAGAGAATCTTCCTGCCGTATAATGTGTGTAACTCTCTGAAGGAAATTTTAGTTCTGGGAACGTTCTCGGGAGCCCGTTCTGTCTTACCTGTAAGATTATTAGACTCAACATATAAAAAAGTTGTTATCTCAATGGACATACGGCAAAGGATGGACTTTCCATCAGGCTTATGACTGATCGTCAGCTGATTTAATTTCATCACTTCACTAATTCGGGTCCATCCATCTGCCGTGGCCGGAATTCGAACTCAGACCTCCAGCCCAACACACCGCTACTCTACCCACTGTGTCATGAAGGCTGATGAACGAAGCGAGAAGGAAACAATACAAAAATAACAAAAGATTTTTTACAATACAATTAACAGCATCCTTCCCAAAATAAAAAAAGCAGGTAAGAAAACAAGACATATTAAAAATAAAACGGACAAGATGTACGGCCCAACCATCCACTACAATATACAAAATATGCAAAACCAAACTCACCAAAGAAACGAAATAGCCGACGCAAAAATGTGCCTGCAATACACATGACAGTACCTCGCATACGTGTGGTGAGTAGCTTGTTTATAGAAGGTTGCTTAGCAGAAATTGCCACTAGGCAATAAGACCGCCCTTTGTATTTTATATGCAATAAAGATTATTTTATTTTTAATTTATGAGTGCAACTAATATTTCTATATTCATTTGGCAATTAAACAACCAAATAGTGCCACAGGGGAATTTTTTTGAAAAAATGGGAATGCTGATGAACATGTTTGTGTCTAACTACTATATTGTACAAGACAGACGCATGCTAGCTTGCCATTTAAACCTACTAAATACACATTTCAGCTACTCTGAGATCAATCTCCAGGTCTCTGCAGGTTACTGACTTGACAAGAAATGTCAAAATAGAAAATCAAATTTCAAAAAAACATTATTGTTGCTAGTTGCTATGTTTACAGTAAAATATCAAGTAGTTATCTCAACAGATATATAGCAAAGGAAGGATTTTCCATCGGCTGGTTCAATGTGATCACTTTACACTTGAGTAACATTCACTAGCATCCTTTGCTGTATATCTGTTGAGATAACTACTTGTTATATTCAACTACGACATGGAGATAATCCGATGTTCTCACAAAATATAAATTGTGATTTTCAAAATAACCTATGTATTATTATTAAGGTTAGCTGGCAGAGATCACCGCACTGCGATAAGCTTGCCCCAGTGAACAAATGTTATAGTATATATTATTACTTGTAATATTAACATATTTCGTATAATTATAATACAAATATGTATCAGTGAATCGATATGCAAGGTACTGGTACTGGAATGTTAATTCATGCTCTAAATTTATTGAAAAAAGAAAATTACAACTATTTACAAGAAAAAATATATACAAATAATGAAGTGTGAATTCTACTTCATAAGAATACATGAAAAAACTGCAAATAAATTACACAAATCACACAACACACAAGAAAATTTTATTTCATAAAACAGAATGAAATCAATGAATTAGAATAAAGCAATGATTATTATTATTATTATTATTAATTTTGGGCAAGCAGCCTAGGCTGATGGGCCCAAATCAATGTCTGTGCCATCTGTCGTTCTGAGAAAGTCATCTAATCTGTTCTTGAACGCGTTCACTGATGGTGCTTGTATTACACTTTCGGGTAAACGGTTCCACATATTCACCACTCTATTGCAAATAAAGTTCTTTCTCGGATTACTGTGAAACCGCTCCTTGGTGAGCTTCCTTGAATGTCCTCTCAAATGGGTATTGGTATTCAGAGTATAAATGGAGCCGATATCGGGAACATCATAGTAGCCATTCATAATCTTATACGTCTCGATAAGGTCACCTCTAGATCGCCTGGCTTTAAGTGTTGTGAGTCCCAGTCTGGTGAGCCTCTCCTCATAACTCAAGTCTCGGATGGCCCGTGGTACCTTTGTTGCCCTTCTCTGAACTCTCTCCAGAAGATCAATATCCTTGCAAAAATATGGACTCCAGACCTGGTAAGCATATTCAATCATAGGTCGCAAGTACTGCTTGTATATCCTCACGAGTAAGTCCTCAGAGATACTCCTGAAAGTTTTCCTGATGAGGAACAATAAGGAATTTGCCCTTTTTACTATTGATATTGTTTATTGTTTATTGTGTATCATCATCCGTAGGCTCCAATGGAGCACTTGGATTCGTCAATATTATCACAAAATATTACAGTTGACACAATATTGTTTATTGTTTATTGTTCATTATCGTCCCTAGGCCCTAATTTCGGGCACTTGGACTCGTCAAATTTACATAGTTATAATTATAAGTAACAATAAAAAGAGTTTTGAACAATTAACAGAGGCAATGTGCCAGAAAAGTAGAATCAATGCAAACAGAGTGTAAAGGGCTCGGTTTGCATTTCGTCATACAGATAATAATATCCTTACATAGTGATCCATGCTAAACTGGACTTATTGTCCTGGATAGCATTTCGTCAATTGTATACAATTCTTTAGCCACAAGATACTTTTTCACCTCTCTTCTAAAAGCTCCAAGCTCCAGGTGTTTCAAGCTGTCAGGTAAAACGTTAAATAGGCGTACACTCAGGCAAATAAAACTTTTAGAGACTTTACTCAGTCTATGAGCCACAGGGCGAATATTATTCCTAGACCGAGTGCTGTAATCATGACACTCTCCGTTAAGCGGGGTGTTTGCTAGGTTTGATCTCGCATAGCAGATGCATTCATAGACTATGGTACTGGGCAATGTAAGAATGCCCAGCTCCCTGAATACATTACGACATGTATCTCTTGGCCTCATGCCAAGCAAAGATCTGATGGCTCTTTTCTGTAATACAAATATTCTATTGGAATCAGCACCCGTGCCCCAGAACAATACTGCGTACGTCATTATGCTGTGAAAATAAGCAAAGTAAATAGATTTCGCAGCATCGAAACCGCACGTTTCTTTTATTTTTCGAATCGCGTATATTGCTGCATTGAGTCTCTTACACAAGTCATCTATTTGGGGTGACCACTGGAGTTGTCTATCAATTTTCACCCCTAAGAACTTACACTGGTCCACCACCTCAAGACCTCTTTCAGAGAGAGCGGCAACAACCTGATCAGGCTCCCGGGAGCGCCTCAGAGAGAAGTGAATAGCATTTGTTTTAGTCACATTTAAAACTAGATTGTTGTCACTGAACCACCCCTCCACACTATTTAAGGTTTTTATTGTATTTCTGATTGTTTCATTCTTATTAACACTATCTTTAATTATAAGGGAAGTATCATCAGCAAACATTACAATATGGCTACATTCTGGTATACATTGAGCAAGATCATTTATGTAGATCAGGAACAATAGTGGACCCAAAATGGATCCTTGTGGGACTCCATAGTCCACTGTTTCCAAATGCGATCTTTCATTATTAACCTCTACAATTTGTTGCCTGCCATCCAGATATGACTTAAAAAAATTTCCTTCGGCGTTACATATTCCGTAGTGTTCTAGCTTTTTGATTAATATTTTATGTTCTACACAATCGAATGCTTTTGATAAGTCACAGAATATTCCATAAGAGTCCCACTTTGTGTCTAAACATTCTAGAATCGTTTTGGTTAGAGAAGCTATACCGGATGAAGTACTTTTTCCTTTTTGGAATCCGAATTGCTGGGGATGCAGTATACCATTGCTTGTGAGGTAGTGGGTGAGCTGCTCAGCGACAATCTTTTCTAATATTTTACTAACAGCCGGCAATATTGAAATAGGCCTATAGTTATTCAAGTCATTTTTATCCCCTTTTTTATAAATTGGTATGACTTTGGCTAATTTTAATTTATTAGGGAAGATTCCCTGTTTAAGACATTTGTTAATTATGATTGTCAGAGAAGGAGCAAGTTTGTCTATGATTAATTTGAGCAATTTAGTGGATATATACCATAAGTCATTGGAGTTTTTATTTTTTAATTGTTTGCAAATTCTTTTTATATCATTTACAGTCACATCTTTAAATTTAAATATTGACTCTACTGAAAATTTAAGGTGTTTCATGGAATTCTCTACAGAAGATGAAAGATTTTGCGTTACATAAGAAGCAACATTAATGAAGTAATTATTAAAATGGTTTGCTAATTCTAAATTTGTCAATTTAATGTTATTCACAGTCAAATCAATATTGTCATACTCAGCATGGGATCTCCCTGTTTCTTCCTTAATTATATCCCATGTTGTTCTAATGGGGTTACGTGACGTCCTAATTTTATCATACAGAAATTTTCTTTTAGCTTCGGCACAGACCTTTTTGAACATTGCGGCATATCGACTTACAAATGTTTTCATTTCATCAGAATTGTTATATTTCTTGATTTCGTAAAGTTTAAACAATCTATTCCTTGATATTCTAATACCTGGTGTTGCCCAACTGTCAAATGTTTGTTTCTTTTTAATTTTAATTTTTTTTATTGGTACATGGAGGTCTAATTGAAGTAAAGTGTCTCTGAACAATTTATCAAAAAGTACATTGGGGTCATTATTATTATCTATGCTGAAAACATCTTCAAAATTTACAGAGTTTAAAAAGTTTTCTATCTGTTCAGATTTGAAACATCTCTTGTTAATATATTGAGTGTCCTGTTTATCTGCAGACACAGGTGACTCCAATACCACCCTGACCAACTGTCCGTCGTGATCAGATCTTACAAAGTTATAAAGTTGACAGTGTGGTACCTTTAAGTCTGTAAAAACATTGTCTATGCATGAGGCCGAGGTCCTAGTTACTCTGGTAGCCTGATAAATGCACCTCCTTAACAAAAAACTATTCATTAAATCTATAAACTTGTATTTTTCAGCTGAGTGTTTATTCAAATGAATGTTAAAGTCACCACAGACAATCACATATTTGTTACTTTTGTTTGAAATTTTGTTTAGGGCATTTTCAAGAGTATAAAAAAAATTGTTGAGGCAACCATAGGGTGATCTATATACGGCTAGTATTACAATATTATTCATTTCAATACAACTTAATTCACAATCTTTTTCCGCCGATAAATTTACAATGTCACATCTATTTTTGAATTTATATTTACAATTGACATATATTAAAGTACCTCCCCTTATAGCATTTTTTCTACAAAAATAGCTTGCTATTTCAAAATTAGGAATTTTAAAGTTCATGATTTGCTGTTCTCTTAGCCATGACTCAGTAATACACAATACATTCAATTCATTTAACACAGGATCCGTACACAATATGTGTTGTTTATTCGTCATTCCCTCCACATTCTGATGTCCAATAAGCAGTGTTGTGCTGAGGTTTACGCCTCCAGGTTGAAGTTGGATTTGTGATTGGGCCCCTCTTGAAGACCCTGGTCCATGTATAAAAAAGCTCCCTCCACTTCGTCATGATTCTGGCTCGTTGATGGTGTTTCTTCCGCCACATGGATGAGCCAAGATTTGTTAGACACTCCAATCTGTGCACGCTCGTTAGTACCGTAGTTTAGTTTTATCTGCACGAGATTCATATTTTTACAACTATTATGGGTAATGTTATATATTAGATGTTCACAGATAGTAGGTCCGTCCTGATTCAATTCAATTATATTAATGTTATTATAAGTCTTAATTAGATTATATGTATAACAGTTCATTTCATATAATTTTTCATTTATAGACGCATTTGTTTTGCTATATTTCAATGAGGTTATATAAAGTCTTACACCAATCCTATCACATCTCTGCACAATTCCTTCTACTGCACTTTTATATTGTTTAAAACTTATAAGTTTATTAGTTTCTCCTACCACAACCACAAATGTATCCCTGCTTGTTGCAGCCTTCAATGATCTGCATACATCACTGAATATACTCCCAATCCCAGCCCCCGGCCTAACCATACACTCAACCTTACAATCATTCACCCTTCCATGCAGCTGTGCTCCCAATCCCTTTGCACCCCCATCACCGAATACTGCCAGTCTCGCTCTAGACCTCCCCCGTACCGGACCATCAACCTCCCTCTCAAAGTGCTCCACAGAACGGCTGCTAGTGTGAATTCCAGGGCTGCCCACCTCCCATCGACAATCCTCCATCTTTTCATAGATGTCGTCATACGCGGTCCTCAGGGTCAGATTGGTTTTTTCCATTATGTTAATCCTTTCCTTCATAATCTCATTAATTGACTCAATTTCCTTCAGTTTTTTCTCTCGTTCTTCATTTCTTCTTTCAAAGTCCCTTCTTATGTTCTTCAGTTCCAATTCCTTTGCCTCCAGATTTAGACTCAATACTGCACTCTTCTTCTTATATTTGTTTAGCTCAAGTTCGTGCTTACTTAATAATGTTATTCTTTTCTTCAGTGTATTCATTTCTTTAACTTTCAATGCAAGTTCTTTTTTGCAAATGTCCAAATCCTCCTTTACTTGTCCCCTCTCCAGCTCCACTTCCTCAATTCTATTTTTTAACTCAGTTCTCACGTCCAGAGTCACAGCCTCATCAGGCTGAACATTTGCCTGAGAGCTATCAAACATAGTAATATAAGAAATATTTCTGCTTTTACTTCTTGTAGTCGGCATTTTTTGATTAAATTAAATATAAAAAATAATAATAAATAAATATGTAAAAATCCTATTAAATTGATACTCTGGAACTATTATGATCTGTGTTAGGTGAAGATATAAGATAAATCAATAAGTAAGTAAAATTACAGGTGATACATAAAACAATTCAAATAAGTGTGTGTCAATTCGCAATAAACAAATAAATAAAATAAAATTCATATGATAAAATAAATTAATAGTAATTAAAATATATGGTACCTATAGGATACAATAAATTGACAAGCAATATGTATGTGTTAATTCGCAATAAATAAATAAAATGTGTCTCATGCGACAAAATATACAAATAAAATATATGGTATAGAATAAAATATATTAACAAGCTATACGTATGTCTCTATTCGCAATAAATAAACAAACAAGTAAGGTGTGTCTCATGTGATAAAACAAAGAAACAAGCAATATGCGTGTGTGTGTGAATATACGCACTAAGAATAAATATAAAAGTACCTAGTACGAATAAATAAGATGTAGGTACACCAAATGATGAAACAAAGTAATAAGCAATATGTATTTGCAAAGGTTAATGGAAATAAAAAATGAATAAACAATTATTAATAATAAAAATAATAATGGACAATTAAATCAAAACAATACAACAAATCAATAGGGAGATAGGTATTTGTATGTATAATGTATATGAACGTCAATAAAAATTATAAAATAAATCAATACGGCAATAGGTTGGTATACGGAAGTCAATAGTGCAATGAACAAATAAATAAACAAATAAAACAAATCAATAAATAGGTCAAAACAATAAAATAAATCAATACTGCTGAGTATATGGAAGTCAATAGTGCAATGAATTTGCAAATCAATAAAATCAGTACAATAAATAAATAGGTTCAAAAATAATGTTATCACGCAATGTATATCACTTTTTCTTTGTAACACTTGATCCAAGCAGGAGTACCAGTCGTAGCGTTGATGGTATGAAGTCAGCTATAGTTTGTAAAATACGGTTCCACAAGTATACCGCTGCAGGTACCTCTCATTCCAGTAGCATCAAAATGGTTGTGCGTGGTGGCGTCGTGTAGAGTGTACAAACTAGTAGAGATTTGAACTGATTGTCAGGACTCAGCAGGTGAAATTGTAAGGGTTGAATATTGTCCAAGTAATAATCCGATATCTTGATAGTTGTGCCCAGAGTGAATAATGTATATAAAAGAGTATTTAATGTGTCACAGTACTCACAGTTCATCCAAGGAATGCAATGTTTTGAATTTTGATTAGTGTGTAAGTGTATACTATATTATGTTATGTATGTATGCAGTGTGATATTATTATGGTGTAGACACTCAATGCTACGTTGTTCACAACAAAGGTAAGACACATACACATATCCTATCCCTATTTCACAGTTTAGGATTGTCGATTTGAGCTTGATGCATTTAATTTCACAATAATAACTTACAAAAGTCCAACAGACGAGTTCGTACTATTGACTGATAACAGCTGGTATTTGACAGATGCGTAGTCCGTGAAAAGAGTTTATTTTAGTGATTATTGTCGAATGAATAGTCAGAAAACAGAGCGAGAATTCATGATTGAGAGTAAAACAATGTCTATAAAATAAAATACAATATAAAATAAAATATGAAAGACATACATACTATTTAGATCTTTACAAATCAGAGTGTAAAAGGCTCTGACTTGCAAATCGTCAACTGAACATAAAATATTTTCAAAAATTATCAATGCTAAGAGTGTTACTTCCACTGTTAAGATGTGCTCTTCCTGTGTTGATAAGATGTGCTCTTCCCATTTGAGATCGTTCGTTATTATTACTCCTAGATCCTTCTGCTCCTTTACTGAGGCAACCTGGTTTCCGGACAAGTAATATGAGGTTTGCGGATTGTTTTTTCCCATGTGGAGAACAACACATTTATCCACGTTCAGTGTGAGTAGCCATTCTCTTGTCCATGAGGCCAATTCATCTAAACTATTTTGCAACAGCCCATTGCTCAACAAGGGATTTGCAAAAAACTTGGTATCATCAGCAAAAAAATTCTTTTGGGTTTGAATAACATCTTGGAGATCTGCAATGTACATTATGAATAGAATTGGTCCGAGCACGGATCCCTGCGGGACGCCACTGTGAACAGGTCTCGGGTCTGAGCAGGTATTGCCCAGGCGGACCTGGAATGTACGGTCCGTCAAAAAGTCCGATATCCAGCGCAGAAGTCTCCCTCTGATACCGAGAATCTCCAGCTTGTAGATTAGGCGGTTAATCGGAACGCGATCAAAGGCCTTTTCAAAGTCCAGGTATACAACGTCTGTAGGTATTCCATGATTCCAGTTCTGCGTCCACTGGTCAAGACACATGAGCAGGCTCGTAACAGTGGACCTGCCAGGCATAAAGCCGTGCTGCTCAGCTGGAATAATGTCGTTCTGTGAGATAAATCTTCTTAATTCTGACGCCACAATCTTTTCCATTACCTTACAGGCGATGGATGTGAGACTTATTGGGCGATAGTTGGATGGCGACAGTCTGTCTCCCTTCTTGTATATTGGAGTCACAAAGGCATGTTTCCAGTCTACTGGAAGCCTACCATTTTCCAGTGATTGTTTCATAATTAATGTAAGAGGTTGACTCAGAGATGATGCACAGTTTTTAAGAATTACAGATGGAAGGTTGTCAGGACCCATTGCACTTTCCGCATTGAGATTCTTCAAGTGTTTGTACACTGCATCACTAGTAATTGTCACATGCTCGAGTTCTTGTTCGACGCGGTGCATCGCAGGCAACGAAGAGGTAGGAGGCTCCCGGACAAACGCTTCTACAAACTGGTTAGCAAATAATTCAGCAACTTGTTTAGGATCACTTGTCACCTTACCACATTTGTCTTTTAAGGATGAGGGCGTAGATGCCTTGGAGGTGAGATTTTGACGAATGTAGTTGTAAAATGGCTTGCTACCGCTATCAACCAGGGTGCTCTCAAACTGCCTTCTAGATTCTCTGACCATTCCGACCAATTTGTTGTTTATGCATCGGTACTGCTGGTAGTGATCATGGCATCCAGTCACTCTATATCTTTTCCAAAGTTTTAGTTTCTCATTACACACCTTGATAATATCTCTAGTTATCCACGGTTTCAATTTATTCCCTTTGTTATATTTAACAGTTTCCGGGGTATGGTGCCCAATAATGTCTTCGGCTTTGGTCCTAAAAATTTGCCAACTGTGGGAGATATCACCTCCTGGTAAGCACAGGTCAGCCTGATAAAATCGCTGAGAAATCCCATCAAAATCAGCTTTGAAGTAGTTTTTTCTCATTTTTATCTCTGCAGGTTCTCCACACCCAACCTCCAGCTGTATATTAATCATTAGCACACAGTGGTCACTTTTACCGATGTTGGGTAAGTACTCAATGTCCGAGATCATCGCCTCATCATTACAAAGCACTAAGTCAAGAAATGATGATTCATTGTTTCTAAATCTGGTGGGCTGAGTCACTAGCTGGTTCATGTTACTGTCTTGGTACATATCCACAAATATTCTCTCCACGGGAAATAATCCCACCTGCGCACTTGTTTGATCCCACTGAACCTGCGGGAGGTTGAAGTCACCGCACACTATCGCTGTGGAACTAAAGCTTATTTCCTTTATTTTCTCAAAAAGTACTTTTTCATAATCGTTTATAGAGTAGGTTGTAGGTCTATATACTCCACCCAATACAATTTCAACATTCTGGATCTTAATCTTTAGCCACAGTGACTCACACATTCCACCGTTAACAGATGCATCCTGCACCTCCGCCGTGATACATATCCCATTGTGGGTGTTTTTCACATATATGGCTACGCCACCTCCCTTGCGATCATTACGATCACATCTGTGCACTGTGTATCCATCTATTTTGATAAGGTTATTGGGAATTGATTCATGTAGATAAGTCTCTGTGACAACAATGAAAGCAGGGTCGTACTTTTTCACTGCTAAAATAAACAAGTCGTATTTTGCCGGTAAGGATGCCAAATTCGTATATAAAATGGGAAACTGCTGTATGATTGGTTTGCTGTTTACAATATTGTGTTTTTTGACTTTGTTATTGTGGGGGAGCCACTAACAAATTTAATAATTAAATCTGTTTCCCCATTCGCTTTCCTCTCATCTATCTCTGCCTTGATCAATTGGAAATATTCCCTTTGCAAGGGTGTTTCATCACTTTTCACTCTCAACTTTATCTTTTTCTTGTTTTTTAACACTTGTATGACATTGTGTTTGCTCTCCAAAGTCATTATAATGGGCCTAGGTTTGTTTGCGTTTCTTTTACCAAATCTAGCGTATGACACTATCTTTGAATCAGTTACAGTATTGATGATTTGCTTTATTTCCTTCTTCTCCTTGTCTGTGTCTGCTTCGGTTGCCTCAGGAAAATCAAATATAACAAGATTTTTACTCCTTCTTTTCCTCTCAGCCCACTCTTTAAAGATCTCCTCCCTCTCTGTCATAGACCTCCTGTACTTCAAATGCTTAATCTCCTCCTGGAGGTCGGAGACAAGTTTAATTAATGTTGGTATCTGCTTCATGTTGTTATCGCAATCTCCACACACAAATTTGAGAGCAGTTTTACTTTTGAGTTCAAGTACCCTCATCTCTGTAGCAGTAACACCAGCACATTTAACACACAAATCCTTTGTGCAATACACACATTTCACTCCCTCTGATGCCTTAAGCACTCCACTACACTTTGCACACTGTTGCATACTGGAAAATTTAAGTTAAACAGCTATAAAAACGAATTTTCTCAGGACAGACAGCACAGAGCAGTTTTCACTGACAGTAGTATTGTTGCAAGAATGATGTAGACCAGATCCTCAAGGATAGACGCGTTTTGAGTAAAAGGAATCGGAGAGCGTGTATGACAGATTGCATGAATGTGACGGAGGCTGTGTAAGGAGTGTGTGTAAGGATAGGGCTGTCTGGCGTTCTGTCCTCTCTGCCTACCCTGCAAGGGACGTGGTGTGAGGGTATAGATAGATAGATAAAACTCATGCACATAGTAATTCATTCATATCAAACAGAGAAAAGAAAAAACGGTTAAGTAGCGTGCAAGAAAACATGCTTTAGAAATAAAAGTCAGAATAGAAAAGAATGTGAGATAGAACAGAATAGAATAGAGCCATACCAGTTCTGTTTGTCTGACTTCTTGACTCTTGAACTTTGTTGAAAGGATTGTAGCGTTGTCCCCGCGGCGGTGCTTTAGGAGTATTTACATTC
Source organism: Ceraclea dissimilis (assembly GCA_963576895.1). Lineage (NCBI taxonomy): Eukaryota > Metazoa > Arthropoda > Insecta > Trichoptera > Leptoceridae > Ceraclea > Ceraclea dissimilis. Next base: position 410,252 of record OY756365.1, read on the forward strand.
TCTGTTTGTGGTGAGGTGTTCATTTCTGAAGAGAGCCAAACCCGCACATACCACAGCATCATAACAATTACATGGATTATTATAATATTAAAACAAGTCATGGGCAAAAATTTGGCTTTGCACAGCCCTGGACTAAGAGAAGATTGAGTAACTGAGTACTTTAGTATTGTGCCCAACATGAATAAATCCCAAAAAAGACAAAAGCCCTTCAGAAATATCCTCAACGGATAAAAGCCCAAACTTTCTAGTTGGATTATTCCAGTAGATGAATTATTTATAAAATGTTGGCCATTTTATTATCCATCCAATTTTAGATCCGCTTATTTATTTGTTTATTTTCTAATCTATGGTAGTTTATAACACACTGAAAGAAATCGTATGCTATAGATACAACTAATTTTATTTTCAAAATCCAATTAGATTTGAGCTTTTGTGCCTTGAGCAAATTTCTTTATTCATTCATGTCACGATATAGTACTGTAGTACAATTCATTGAATTTTTCCCCAGGAAATTTTGCGTATTTTATTTACAGCAATTAAAATGAATTAGATATGTACAATATTTTGAAGATCTGTGGAAGTCATAGCTTGGATAACAAGTAGTTATCTAATCTGTTGAGATAATTATATTTCCACTAATTATTTACACAATAAGTTATTTATTTACAACACACCTAGATTATATTATAAACCATATCTTGTGAAGCATAACACCTTTGTTATTATGTGTGATAATTATTCTTAAATCATTTACAAGCCATTATATTGTTAAATATGGTTATATGATTAAAATATATCTGTAATCTTGTAGGCTGTCGCAGCGTGATGAATCCATATCTTCGTTGTTGGTTCTTCAGGTTTCCTTACTGCGTGTAGAGTGGTTGAATGACCGAGCTTTTGGCAGCGATACTACTACCATCTTCAGGGTGAAGTAGTTTTTGTATGTAAAAGTCCGTCGAGGTATCAGTAATTTACTGCCGCAGCGTGAGCAGTGGTGTGTTGAAGCGTGACGTTATGAAAGGTCGGTTATTCAACCATCCTAGACGCTGTAGGGAAACCCGAAGAACCAACAACGAAGATATAAATATATCTGTGTTTACAGAACAATAATGAAATAATCGTAATATTTTGTTAGTAACTTGAATATTGTTTTGATTATCATCAGATAATGTATTTACATTCATTAGATATACTTGTATTAGTAATGTGCATATTCGTAAGTTGTGCATGTTTTTATAATGTTCATTCTAGCTTGAACCAAACGGACTTCATTTTTCTTAACTATGATTTATATAACCCAATTTTTATATAACCCAACATTGTGCTAAAGTCATGAAAATATTTGAACAGTTAATCAAATGATGAACATACTGCAACCAAATCTTGGTTATTCAATCTAACCCAAAAATCATGTGATGGATACTATTCAATAATCAAGATTAATCCAACGTGTTCAATGCAAACCAGTTTGATTGACGTAAATAGACCAACATGTATCCCGACTCGCCTATAGAGAATTTACAATATGAAGCGTCTATGCAAGACTAAGTTATTATTGTGAATATGTGGCTTTGATTTCTTTAATAGATTATTGTTTATTGATTATTCTCGCCCGAGACTGGCCTGGTCCGATCATGTCGACCAGATCCTCAAGCATGAACACGTTTTGAGTAAGCGGAAAAGGGAGAGCATGTATGACTGCGTGCATGAATGTAACGGAGGCTAGGAGTGTGTGTAAGGATAGTTTTTAGTTTGTTCTCCATGAGCAATACTCTGATGGGTTTTTCTACAGGGAGTGGTTCCACTATGTTGTCGAATTCAGAGGACGGACACATATGAGGAATAAAATGTAGCCATAGACAAAGCTCACCCATATTTGCTTACCTCATTGAAGATATTCATTGAGGTATTTACATAAATAAGATCATACTGTCTGTACCTTCGATTTCATCCAACTGCCTCTGGAGTTCCGCTACCATGAGCTTCATGTAATCATAGCTGGCACACGCTAGAGCCTTCATCCACTGCTCCATGGCTTCCTGACTGTCCGCCCCCAGGACATAGGCTCGCCCCTGGGCTCCGTGGAACACAACCTTGAAGCTGTATTGCTCATCGTCCTCTGCCAATTCTACAATAAAATGTTATTAGTCAACATTCAACAGATATACAGTGAAGGATGGACTTTCCATCAGGCTTATGACTAGTTGTCGGCTGGTTTAATGTGATCACTTTACACTTAAGTAACATTCCGAAACCACATCTTAACAGTTGCAGTCATCAGCCTTCATGACACAGTGGAGAGAATATCTGTGTGTCAGGTTGGAGGTCTGGGTTCGATTCCCAACCGCGGCAGATGGATGGACTGGAAATTGATGAATGTTACGGAAGTGTAAAGTGATGACATTTAACCAACCGACGATCATGCATAAGCCTGATGGAAAGTCCATCTTTTGCTGTAGATATGTTGAGATAACTACTTGTTATTTAACTACGATATGTAGGGAAACCGATGTTCTCACAAAAAATAAACTGTGATATTCAGAAAAACATTCTTAAGTGTAATAATGATAGAATATGAAATTCTGCAACTCACCAATAGTGCAACCTTCCAATATGATGACTCCTATGGGTTCCTTATCTCCCCTTTTATCGAAATAAAATAACAGATTCCCTTTCAACACAAACCATCTCCTCTGATACGCTTTATTCACCTCTCCTCTCTTGTTTAACCAACCTTCCCTGTCTACAGGAGTCGCCGAGGTTGCGAAGGCACAAAGGTTTTTCTCATTTATCTTCATATTTCGAGCTAAATGAACAATTTTCTCATTCAAATAACATATTATTATGATGAAATTATGATTTAATCAGATAAAACACGACTCTTTTATAATACAAAACAATATTTTCTACAAAATAACACCATCGCCGCGAAATCGTGACAAAATATGACAGCCAAAATGACAGTGACAGTTCAACAATGTTGCCACATTGACGATGGTATCATTGTTACCAGAAAGAAAAATACAGTACTTAATTAGTTTCTCACCAAAGGCTGGCCACACACGTCCCGAAGTTCAGTTCCGGAATCGACCGTTTTGCAAAAAAGTTCCGATCAAAACTTCTCTCTGAATTCAGCGTCACCCCGATTTTAAATTCAGAAAGAGGTTTTGGTCGGAACCTTTTTGCAAAACGGTCGATTCCGGAACTGAACTTCGGGACGTTTGTGGTCAGCCATAGATTATATAGGTCAGTATACGTACTTCCCCACTAGGTATGTACCTAGGTACTTTATTTACAAAGTGCAGTGTAGGTACTTTATTTACAAAGTGCTAAATTTTACAAAACGGTAAATTGTTAAAACTCGAAAAGACGATTAAATGGGTAGGTACTAGGTAGGTTTATATATATCAATGAACTAGTACCTTACCTTATTAGATATTATGTATGTATTATGTTACCTAAATACCTAATTTTTTGTATCTGTATTGTACCTACATACTTTACAACAAACAACAGCCTATTTTATACATTGTAGGTATATTCAAATTGTTTAAATTCTAATTAAATTCGAACGATTAACCTCACGAAAATTTAAAATAAGAATCTTAAATTTAAATTAGGTACCTAACTATAAGTACGTTAAAAATAAACTCTTTATAAAAATTATTAATTTGTGCGGTGATATTACAGATTTGAAATAGGTACCTATTATTTTAAAAGATTATTAAAAATGGTGTGAATTAAATGGTAAGTAAACTACCTACATACATTTGTCGCATAAATAGTACTTAATTAGTTATGTACACCGTACAGGTACCTACGTGGTATACAACTACATAATATACATAATACATACAACGCCAACCGCAGTCAGACCGGTCCAATATTTTCACACTATTCAGACAAATTTTCCGAGCGGTACCTACCTTACATTAGATCAGAATTTGAGGTAGGTACCTAACTTCAGCGACGACTTTTCCGGCGCCCGTCGTCCATCCCTTTCCTCGTTTCTCCTTATCCCAAATTAACAACAGTCTCTCTCAATCTCTAAACAGCTGTGGTTTCATGTGCAAGACGCGGTATGGCGGGCCGGTACGGTATACTACACCATATGCAACGTACGGCGGTACAGTACAGTACGCTGGTGAATTAGTGGGAGTATGTCGTGCGTGTTGGAGGCTTCGGTGTGTTTAAATTCGAATTTCGAACGATCAACCTCGCGAAAATTTAAAATAAGAATCTTAAATTTAAATCACTCCGTAAAAATAAACTTTTTATAGAAAATATGCGAATGAAAGTGTTTCAATTTTTGTTTATTTGAATAAATACTCGACAATAAAAAAGGTTTAGTTATAAACTAGTTTTTTGCGGAAAAAATGTCATAAATTATATTGTTTTTAGTGCTGTTAAAAATAGGAAAAACAAGCATATAATTCATACGTTTTATAAAATTTAATAACCTCGCTCGTACTAATTTGTTCCAATTTTTTTAGCGGTGTTGTTTTTATGTTATTTTTGTGTTTCTAGGTATTGTGAAAAGTGAAAAAGAAAATTCTCGTGTCTAATGAAATTAGTTTGAATGTGTGAAGTGTGTTTATTAAATGTGTAATTGTTTTTGATAATGAAGATGTATTCAGTGGAGGTTGTGGTGTGCCTGCTGGCGACCCTGTGCCATGTGGGCGCCTTTAACCTTGACACGGAACACTTCACCAGACATGGCGCCCCTGGGCAGCGTCCTGCCATGTTTGGGTTTGCTGTGGCCTCGCACATGGAGAGAGGACAACCGTGGTGAGTTATATTTTTTTTTATCACACAGGCCATCCACTCGTCTACTTGGACGAGCAATTTTTCGAGCAATAATTGCGACAAATCGTATTGATCAACGTTATTTCGCAATATATAGCAATTGTCTCGGCATTTTTTTTTTTATTAAAAAGGATCTGGGCTTGTCTACCTACACAAACCCAAATACTTTCCTGCACACCTTGGACTAAAAGCCTGTATCGCAAAGTGTGGAATACATCGCCAGCGCCGGGGTTTGAACCTGGTACCTCCCGCTCGAGACTAACCATAATTAGAATTTACGAAAGTGAGCATTTAGGAAATACATAAGTAGGTATTAATTGGGCTAGGTATGTCTGACCCGAGTTTCGCCAAATCATATTGCGATTATCTCGAATTACGGGAATCCCAGTTTCAAATACCAATAGTTCGTAAGTAAGTTTGTACCAAACTCTGATTTTCGGACCATATCTGAAATGTAAACAAATACGTAATAGGTATGTATAAAACACTCGTTGTCGGGTGGATTGCCTTGTTTAGAAAAAAATACTAATTGATGCCTATAAGTGAAATTCACGATTATAAACTGATAAAAAAAATCGAAAAACGCCCTATTATGTACTATTTTCGATAGGAGAATCTATGTGCCAAGTCTCATGTTTGTACCACGTCTGGTTTCCAAGATTTTCATACACTCTAAAAAACTTTCAACCCTATTTTTCACCCCCTTAGGGGCGGAATTTCCCAAAATCCCTTCGTAGTGGAAAGTTTTGTATTTTAAAACCTATATGTCTTCAAAATTTAAATTCTTTAGGATTAGCAGTTTGGGCTCTGCGTTGAGGAGTGAGTATGTCAGTTCGTCATGCAGTCAGGACACTTTGGTTTATAGATAGAGATTATACACTGTACAACGATTTCTTCCAGATAACCCAATAGATAAATTATATCACAATTTTTCTTTATTTCTTCGTTATTTGCAAGTTTGGTCTGGTTTTAAACTAATGGAGAGATAATACTTCAAAGTCACCTATTATGCTGTGATAAAATTTTCACACTATGTGTTGTGTGATGTACATAATGATAGTATGTATATAATAAATAAATATACATAGTATACCCCTTCTCTCTTTCTCCCCCTCATCCACCCCATTGCGGTGACCTTTCTGTATAAATGGGGCAAATAAAATTTTCTAGGTTACAAAACAAAGGTGTGTTGCTACCCTTACAACTTTATAAAATGTAACTATATAAATGTACCGAGGTGTATATAGTATATAAGTACATGTCCTATCTTTCTACTTTATACCCACACCCATTACCATAACGCCATTCAAGCACATCAAATCCAATGTCAGAATAAATGCAGACATTAATTTCATAAACCCTTATCATATAAACATAGGAACCCATATACCTAAGTTCTATATTCTATCTTCTTCTTATCAGCCCCTTTCCCACCACTGCCGGATATAGGCCTCTTCCTGTGTCTTCCACAATTCTCTACTTTGGGCGTCGGTCAAGGGTCTTTGTGGAAAGAGTAGGGACACTGAAATGGCAGTGGGCGGGTCATGTGGCAAGGCAGAGTTACAGCAGATGGACCCCCAGAGTACTGAGCTGGAGACCCTACGAAAGTAAACGTGGTGTAAGGAGACCACAAAGGAGATGGGCCGATGATATCATCGAGTCGGTGGAACATGGGTGGAGACATATTCTATAATTTTTAGAATTAAAATAGGCGTGTTTTAAATTTACAAATTTTTCTATGAAATAATTGTGAAAAGGATGTTTTATTTTAGTTAATACGCATTTAATTAGTTACATAATGACCCCATTTTTATTCCAACATGATAGAGTTTGCAAATCCCTCGCAGAGTAGAAAGAACGCCAAAATATCCGATCGCCACATGCAATCTTGTTAAAGACATAACAAAACATGGACAAAATAATCTACAAATTGAGTGCTAATTGTTTTTTAATTTCTTTGCAAACACGCGCACATATTGTAACAATAATAATTGCCTAATTAGAATCACGTGATGGAGAGGGCTCCCTAATTAGTATCTAACTTAATATCCGCATCCTGCTCAATTAAACAAACAAAGTAGCCGAATGTACGTAAATGTATAGCATTGTTCATCTTATGATATAAAGTTGAATCAACATTGCCGACTCATTTGTCTGTTGGGTGCATGGAAGTATACAGGGTGTTTGATAGATGGATACAGATATCTTAAAGGGTGATCTTCTTCCCTTCACTGCTGGATATAGGCCTCTTCCAACTGTTTCCACTCGTCTCTGCTCTGATCCTTCCGCATCCAGGTTATCCCAGCGGTTTGGACAATGTCGTCGGTCCATCTCTTTGGTGGCCTTTCGACACTCCTTCTAGCTGTCCAAGGCCTCTTATGGTGATCGGACAAAAACCCATAAGAATATTGCTCAACATGAGTAAATTCCAAAAAAAAATAAAAGCCCTTTAGAAATATGCTCAAGAGGCAAAAGCTCAAATCCAACTGAATTACGAAAATTAATTTTATTTTATCTGTTAGCATACAATTTCTTTCAGTGTGATAAAAACTAGCATAGATTGGAAAATAAAAAAATAAATAAGCGGATCTAAAATGAGACAGTCAACATTTAGTATAATAAAATAGTCAACATTTTATAAATAATTCATCTACTGGAATCCAACTAGAAAATTTGGGCTTTTATCCTTTGAGGATAATATTCCTTAAGGGCTTTTTTTTGTGATTTATTCATGTTGAGCACAAGTGGTTGGTTGGCAGAAATTGACGATAGCAATAAACCCGCCATTTGGAAATTATTATTTTTCAATAAAGTTTTATTTATTTATATTCTTATGGTTTTTTCTCCGGGAACCCAGTGCCTGTTATATATATAGGAACTAGGGATATTGACTGATATATGTAGTATAAATATGTTGCACACATGGTGTCGCCCGGCTCCCTTCAATGTTGCTCCATTCTTTCAATTAGTCACAGGCCAATAAGCGCTCTCCCAGCCGCTAAAACAACATCTTGTACAAAAAGATGCAATAAAACAATAGTACCTAATGGTAGGAGGATCTTCTCAACTTACTGCGATGTTTCCTGGAAGTCCTGCCTTGTATTAATTCCCCTATATTCAGGGCCGTAGCCAAGAATTAATTTCGGGGGGGGGGGAAGGTTCGAGCTCTGGACTAGAGACAAAAAGGACCGACTATGGGGGTAAATAATAGCGCCGGAAGCGAATTTTTTGTTTTCGTAAATGGGTGAATTGATGAACCTGGTAGATTTCAATAGCAAGGCATCTGATAAAATCGATACAGGAATAGCGCCGCAAGCGAAAATTTTTCATGAGAAGGTAAATAAATAAATCTTTATTGGTCAATAGATATGTATACCCAAAAACAAGACAATTGAGTGTGCCAAAAGGCGGACTTATTGCAAAAGCACCGTTAAGGGTTGCTCCCTCCCACTTACCCTGGATGATGAAGGAACGCTAGTTCCTATGTCATCCAATATTTGTACAAAAACAGTTCTAGGGAGGGCTCAGGGTTCGCCAGAAGGGCTCCCTCGACAAACCCCTCCCTGATTTAAAAGGCAATCTAGGTATTGCAAAAGCAATACCTAGATAAGACAGAATCGTTTAAAAGTAGAGTTTATTGTTTGTGAACAAACCTTCGCTTAGCGAGCAAATCCTAGATTAGCGCCGCAAGCAAAACATTTTAAAGACACAACTGTGATTTTTTTTTAATTAACGACAATCCACCCGTCAACGAGTGATTTAATGCATTTAGATTTTTTTTAAATTCACGACATGATGAAAAAATAAATGTGGTAATAATGTGATTCATTTCTCCTATGTATAAAACGGTGGGATGGGTGAGGTGTTTCGGGGGAGGGGGGGGGGGGGGTGAACCCCCAAAACTCCCCCCCTGCCTACGCCCATGCTTATTTTACACTGTCTTATATTAGTATTTGCCGCGCTTGGACCATAATACATTGTACAAAATGAGTGTTTCATATGACAAACATCTGTTTCTTATCCTGGAGTCATTTGGGATGTTGTGATTTTTATGAATGCAAAGAATCAAAGATTCAACTAGCCATATGATTTTGTAGTGTGGTAGTAAGGAATTTTGTACAGAAACAAACTTTGAAATCGACTCCGACATGCTTGCGAGGTTTCATGTTTTAAAAATAATTTGGTTCTGTGATGTCTCTGATATCTGACATTCTTATGTCTGCACCTTAGATTCTATGGTCTGCACGTTCTTCGGCGCAAAGACCTAAAAGCTGACATGCCGGAGAGTGGATTATTTTAGTTAATAATAATAATAATATCTATAGTGTTCGATAAAGATCTGGCCTTGCGAACACAAACTCAAATACTTTCCTGCCATTTTCCTGCACACTTCACAGTAAGCTAAAAGCTTTTGTATTGAAGTGCAGAATACATCGTCAGCATAGAGATTCGAACCGGCACCTCCAGTTTGGAAGGCCGTGCTCCAACCAACTGCGCCAACAATGTACCTACTATGAATTCAATTCTTAATCAATTAGTTATTTTTTCTTAAATTGCTGTGGGTGCAAAAAAGAACAAAAAAAAGAACACATACTTCCATATAAAACATCGCACAAAATAATAATTTAGAATTTATGGATGCGTCGTGCATCATGTCGTAAGGTAGTGCACACCACACATCCGTCGCTGGTTGCCCCACATTGTGCGAATTGCTATGGCCGGCATTGTAACTATGACTTTGAACGAATGTTTCTATTAAGTAAACATGATCTAGCGTAGTATAAGACAAAGAATATGTACCTTCTCTTATAATATTGTCATTTCCGACCATATGTTTAGCTCAAATACTATAACACATAGAATAGCTAATTTACATACATTACAGATGTAATAATAAACCCACTCACGCGGAATGTCTTCCATTAGTTACGTACGTTAAATTCATACCGTTTGCGTTAGGTACACACACATTATAATATGCGAGGCTAGAGTATACATATATAAGTACCTAATTATGAATCTATTCTATTCTGTTTTAAGACCATCCACACATCTATGTGGTCGCCAATCACAAATCAATTCATTGCCTGCAATTTTAGAGGTCATTGGATAAGTATTTCAAAAAGAAACATATTTTGGAAGAAACACCTGCCATTTTAATAATAAAAAATGAAAACTGTATCATGCGATTCAATAAAAATGTAAAAAGATACCTAGTAATTATCTCAAAAGTCTACAGATATACAGCAAAAGATGGACTTTCCATCAGGCTTATGGCTGATCGTCGGCTGGCTTAATATCATCGCTTTTCACTTAAGTAACATTCACCAATTCCAGTTCATCCATTGGTGAATGTTACCTAAGTGATGATAATAAGACGATCAGTCATAAGCCTGATGGAAGATCCATCCTTTGCTGTGTATCTGTTGAGATATAACTACTTGTTAAATTCAACTACGACATGTAGAAAAATTCCGATGGTCTCACAAAAATATAAAATTGTGATTTCAAAAATAATCTTATAAATTGTGATGTTCAATGATTCATCAAATCAGTACGCTTTTTTCCAGCTTCGAAACCCTATAGTTTCTATAAGAAAAATGCTTTATATACAGATGCTTGGAATAACCCTATATACTAATTAGAAATGATTCGTAAGTCAGTAGGTATGTAATGTTATAATTTCATCACAATACATTCTTATATTTAATAAATAATAATCAAATTACTAAGAATTCACGGATACTTTCTAGGAATTACTTTAACCAGTTCAAGTACTGTAGGTTGGATATAAATATTATCAAAATTACGAAGGCTTATTGTACGTATAAATACTCTATAAATAGTTTCTGATTATGTAAATATCAGGCATTCTACCCCCGGGTAAGTAGATAATGAAATAAGTAGGTAATAATGAGTTTACACACATAATTAGTAAATTATAGGTATTCCACTAGGCAATTTAACTTATTTACTATTAAATTTTACGTGATAATTATAATACTTTTTATTAAATTAAATTTAAAAATAGGTGCCTACCTAATTGTAAAAACATCGCCAGACCTTCCTATCCAGTATCCATACACACACTTCGTGGTTCCGTCACATTCATACAATTTGTCAAACACCACTATACGATTCATTTTACTCGGAACACGTTCGTCCTTGAGAATCTGGTCTACATAGTCAAGCTATGTGGTTCTTGGACGTCCGCGCTTCCTCACAACTCTTCTTTCTCCCAGGTATATTCTCTTTATTATCCTTTCATCATTCATTCTCTCTTCATGTCCCAACCATCTCAACTTGTTCACTTTCATTTTAGTCACAGCATCTGTTTTACATTCACTAAACCCTCATAATCACTTCATTTCTTATCCCATCTCTCCACACATTCTTAGCGATCTCATCGCGACAGCATTTATACCTGATTAACAATGTTAATGTCTAATTATGAAACCAATGCTGTATATTATTCTTCACGAAATGTTACTCTGCAACTCAGAACTCGGACTTAGTAAATACCTATAATAGTTCAACCTCAGGCCTAAGGCTATGGTGCCCATTTTTGGCATCTCAAGTGACTATTACTAGCAAACATGTTGCTCATGTATTACACAATGTATTGGGAATGTAATATTGTATGTGAGTATGAAAGACCTTCATAATATGCAACTTTCCTTTATAGCCCAGGAAATTTAGCTTTGTAGCGTAGATAATTGTCGGAAAGCTGGAAACTGTTTTAATCTCTTCATTAACAAGCAAAGAAGGTTTCCTGAAGTTTGCACCAATTTTACGCTTGTGCTAAGTACAGGGTGTCCCAAAAACAAAAAAAAAATGGAACTTTCTTCAGTTTTAGATTAATAACTCCTAAAGGAAGCATTCTAGACAAATTGTGTTCTCCTGTGAATTAAAGTAGATAAAATTCTTCGTCTACTGAGCATTAATACTACTCTCTACTTTGAAAAATAACTGAGAAACAGCGATTTAAAATTGTAATGTTTTTCTCAACATATGACAATTTTCTTATTTTTCTTGAATCGTTGTTGAATATCTTCTAATCCAAGCTACTTACAGCAAATTTTAGTACATATGATTCAATGGCCGGTTAATTCTCTATAAACTGGCATTAAAATTTTACCTCTATATTAAATTGTTTAGGATGTAGAGGTATTTAAAGACAGACGAGTGAAATAGAGAAATTTTTTAAATGATAGATTTCGGTATGTGAAAGGTAAGATAGACTTAATTTTGCGGCTCTCTCTTAATAACGTACAATTTTTTTAGTTAAAAACCTAAATTTCGCTATTGATACGCCACTGCGTAACAACTTATATCGTGAAGACTATTTTTTTTACCTTCATCAGTTTTATTAATATAACTCCTGAACGGTTGATGTTAGGGAAAAAATATTTTACTCATAATTTATCTAAAACCAATTTGCTACTACTTGATTTCAAAATCGACTCTGTAACTTAAATAATAACTGAGTTACAGTGTTTGAAAAACAGCATTACTAAAAAAATTAAATTGCCTCGGCTATTTTTGTTGAATAACTCCTGAACCGTGATATAGAGAAAAGGTTCAAGAGATTTAAATATAAGGTGAATAAATTTTCTATAACACAAGCGTAATAAAATAACTTTAAAAGTTATAGTAAGAAAGTTATGGATGATCAAAGTCAATATTTTGTGTAACTATTCGACGTTTGCTTATGAATTATATTTGCCTAGTAAGCACATGGTAAGCACCTCCGAGCCGGTGTAGTATGAAAATAAAGTACCTGCTCGCCATATAGTATCAAATAGAATTCATAAGCAAACGTCGAATGGTTACACAAAATATTGACTTTGATCATCCATAACTTTCTTACTATAACATTTAAAGTTATTTTATTACGCTTGTGTTATAGAAAATTTATTTACCTTATATTTAAATCTCTTGAAACTTTTCTCTATATCACGGTTCAGGAGTTATTCAACAAAAATAGCCGAGGCAATTTAATTTTTTTAGTAATGCTTTTTTTCAAACACTGTAACTCAGTTATTATTTAAGTTACAGAGTTAATTTTGAAATCAAGTTATAGTAAATTAATTTTAGTTATATTTTGAGTAAAATATCTATTCCCTAACATCAAGCGTTCAGGAGTTATATTAGTAAAACTGATGAAGGTAAAAAAAATAGTCTTTTCGATATAAGTTGTTACACAGTGGCGTATCAATAGCGAAATTTGGGTTTTTAACTAAAAAAATTGTACGTTATTAAGAGAGAGCCGCAAAATTAAGTCTATCTTACCTTTCACATACCGAAATCTATCATTTAAAAAAATTCTCTATTTCACTCGTCTCTCTTTAAATACCTCTACATCCTAAACAATTTAATATAGAGGTAAAATTTTAATGCCAGTTTATAGAGAATTAACCTGCCATTGAATCATATGTACTAAAATTTGCTGTAAGTAGCTTGGATTAGAAGATATTCAACAACGATTCAAGAAAAATAAGAAAATTGTCATATGTTGAGAAAAACATTACAATTTTAAATCGCTGTTTCTCAGTGATTTTTCAAAGTAGAGAGTAGTATTAATGCTCAGTAGACGAAGAATTTTATCTACTTTAATTCACAGAAGAACACAATTTGTCTAGAATGCTTCCTTTAGGAGTTATGAATGAAAAACTGAAAAAAGTTCAACTTTTTTTTTGTTTTTGGGACACCCTGTACTTAGCACAAGCGGAAAATTGGTGCAAACTTCAAGAAACCTTCTTTGCATGTTAATGAAGGGATTAAAATAGTTTCCAGCTTTCCGACAATTATCTACGCTATACCCCCTTTTTTAACGTTAAAACACCGGTCTATTAGGTCTAAAACAAATATACAACAGTAGATTTTTTTTGATATACTTATATTTATTTTAGAAAACTCGTACAAGTTCATGATAATTAATATGTGACTGGACAAAAACCAACGAGAATATTACTCAAGCGAGATGAAAAAACCCCAAAACTTTCGCCTCTTTAAATCGTGTATTAGTCATCATTTGGTAGTGAAACTAAAGGCGAAAAGATATTATCTATCTATATCCTCACGCCGCGTCGCTTGCAGGGTACGCAGAGAGGATGAACGGCAGACCACCCTATCCTTGCTTTCATCACAATCGTGCAGTTTGTCACACAAGCTCTCCAATTTGTCTTGCTCAAAACGCATCCATCCTTGAGGATCTGGTCGGTCCGGGTTAACCTCGGACGGCCCCGCTTTCTCACATCGCGTACCTTTTTAGTCACCCTGTCGTCATTCATTCTCTCAACATGCCCAAACCACCATCATGTCGAGGTTCGATCATGTCGACCAGATCCTCAAGGATGGACGCGTTTTGAGTAAAAGAAATCGGAGATCGTGTATGACAGATTGAATTAATGTGACGGAGGCTAGGAGTGTGTGTAAGGATAGGGCTGTCTGGCGCTCCGTCCTCTCTGCCTACCCTGCAAGGGACGTGGCGTGAGGGTATAGATAGATGTATGTATTATTATACTTTATAGCTATGAGTCATATGAGTTAATAATACTTTTCACGTGTTAAACTAGAGAACCAATGTGCATATACAGATGATGTAGAAATAGAATATAAGTAGCTAAACTTTATAGTATGTTATGTAGTATTCAAATTATGTTATGTAGTATTCAAATAATGGTAGGCCATTTCCTGTCCTAAGACTGCCCATCATGATGCAGTTGTGCCACACGTGTGCAATGTGCACTGTGCAGTCAGCAGTGTGCAACGAACATCATTAATAACAATAAAATGCAAAACGAGAAAGTTCTTGAACAATTCATACAACTATCAGATCACAGATGTTTACTCAAATCTCTGAACACTGGATTGGTAAACTGTCGAAATACTATACATAATATACGCAAGCTCTCCCGATTGAATAAAATCGTGGATTGTCGCTTACAACCGAAGTCGTATTAAATACCTGCAGTCATCAACACCATTTTAGCTAGGTCCTGACTCCTGATATTAAGGCAAGCGCGAAAAATAATATTTGAGTATGATTTGAGTAGTTTTTACACATTTTTTTGGATGTACCTGCAACGTCGTATACTTAAGAATATCTCAAGACTGAGTAAATCTAGTATCAGACAAGTACTGAGCACATTATGTACAAGTGTGTTGTAGGGTCGCAGTACCAGATTTCTGTATACAGGCAATTTTTCTCTAGGTGTAAAAATTACATAAAAAAAATATATATATTGATAAATACTTAGGTAAGTACCTACCAGGCGCGAAGCTACCTAAGAACACGATTCCCATCGAGTAACCTTTTGGATAAAATTATAGGTACGACAGCATCTAATTTGACGTAATCCAATAAGAAATGTTAGAGAAGAGATGAAACAGTATAAAAACAATCATAATTTCTGTGTAAGGAGAGTTAGGAAGTAGGTATGTATAATAGTATGATTATGATTTGATCAGTTTGTAGTGCATGTGGTGAAAGTGATGAGTGTTGAATGATGAATGACGTGTCCAGCTGAGTGATTGATCAATTATTATAATAACGCGATACGATACAATACTCTAATAATAAATAGTAATACTCTATTGAACCAACAGAACTTATTCATTCTGAAATTATTATTTGTATTGATTGACTTAGCTAGACTGTACACTCAGTTTGTTACCTAGCTGGGTACACGTTTTAGAATTAATGATGTGAACGAAATGAGATGACCGAAATTATTCTGAACTAGGTATCAATTGTTTATCAAATCATTTAATGTTAAACCCTGATAATTACGGGATCATTACGGGATACTCCTTCCCCTTAACACAAGTTTTACTTTATAAGGGGGGGGGGGGTAAAACGTTATATAATATCTAGTTTAAGATCTATATTCTTAAATGTAAATTTAATTTGTCAACTTATTGTAATTACACATGTTCTAAAAAAAAATTAGGTCGAGAATTATAATATAATCTTCGAGAGACAATTGGGCATTAGACGCCACTTTATTTTAGCATTGTCATTTCAACTCTTCCACAATTGTGGCTATTGACAATCAGACCTACCTGTGCTATTATTACTGTTTTATGTCCTTATCCTAAGATTTTAAGATATGATGTAAAAAAAACGATAAATAAATAAATTTCAATTCTTACTAGGGTGGTCGCAGAGTTCACCGGAAGGGCAGCTCCGACAACTTTGTCCGGAAATTACCCTTCGAAGGGTAGGTGCTTAGGTCGATATTTATTTCAATAATTTCACGGTTGACCCAGAGACATTAAAATCATAAATGTGAAGTAACAATTTATTGTAAATGGTGTCATAATTGTCCAATAAATATTAAGGACACTAGATTTCGAACTCTGACACACAGTTTTCATTGTGCAATATACATGTATAGTGTCTGTCTAATTATTATGTACCTATTGTTATTATGTTGATATTCTTGATGTGTAGTACTTGTATGACTACGATAAATAAATTATTGTCCAGGGTTGGGAATAGAACTCGAAATAATTACGAGGTGTAGAATTGAATGCAAGGCAAATCTCCTCTCACTGTTGTAGAACACTGTTTATTCAAAGTTTATTTGAATGGCAGATGTTAAGGCAGTTTGGGTTTTAATGTAATTTATTTATTTATTTATTTATTTATTGAGAATACAACAGCTAAATACATAATATGATATTTTATATATACATATTTACATTTTATGGCGCCAATTATAGTATTCTTCGTTTTATTAATATAAGTATAAAAAGGTACATTATATATAAGCAAGAAAAATAGGGGAAATAGGATAGGAATGGATCCAGGAATAGGAAGGAAAATGGAGAAAGGAAGTGACAATAGTTCTTTTCATTTTAGTTTTACGCTGAAACCCTCAGACCCAACGGTACACTCAACGCGCCGGCACGACCCCCCCGCTAAACGTCCACTATTTTCAACAGTTTATTTTTATAAGTATTCAGACCAGAGCCAAAGGGATCCAGAGCTGGATCCTTCATACAATTCTTGTTAAAAGATATACATGCTCTTTTTATGTATGAGTTTTGCATATAATTTGTTCTTGAATGGCTGACGTAGAAAAGTGTTTGATGTCTAACATTTCTGGAAGGGCAATGGAAAGGCAATGATTCCACAAGAGGAATACTATCTACTTTATTATTAATAATTTTATGTAGGAAACAAAGGTCGATTATTTGTCTTCTAGTTTCGAGAGATTTGATTTTGTAGTGTTTTAATGCTTGGATGTACGAGTCAAAGTGTAATCTATTGCGATAATTGAGATGTTTTACGCATTTTCTTTGTAACTTTTCTATAGTATTTATGTGGACGATGTAGTTTGGATTCCAGACAGTAGAACCGAATTCCAGAAGACTTCTAATCAGGGAGTTAAAAAGTATGACCAATGATTTGGATTTTTTGAAAACCTTTGTGTTTCTAATAACAAAGCCCAGAGTTTTAAAGGCTCTAGAACTTATGTTGTCGTAGTGCTTGGTGAAAGTGAGTTGTTCGTCCATTATTATTCCAAGATCCCTTACCTCTCTTTTGTATGATAGAGTTTCATCATTGATCGAGTAATTAAATGTAATTTTCTTTTTATTGCGTGTGTAAGTAATAACATTACATTTGTCACTGTTTAAAAACAATTGGTTTTCCCGGCAGTAATTTTCAAAATCCAGTAAATCCCTTTGAAGATTAATACAATCGGATAAGTCATGAATAACTTTAAATATTTTTGCGTCGTCTGCAAAAAGTAAAATTTCCGAGTGCTTCAGGCAATTTTTAATGTCATTTATGTATAATAGGAATAAAAGAGGTCCCAGATGGGAACCTTGCGGAACACCTGAAGCAATAGCCCTGTAGTTGGATTCGTATCCATGGACCACGACAGCCTGGAGTCTGTTGGTCACGTATGACTTGAACCATCCAAGCAGATCTCCTCGTATCCCCGCACCGTAAAGTTTTTTAAGTAATAAATTGTGATTGAGTTTGTCGAACGCTTTGGACATATCGGTATATATAGCGTCAACCTGGCCATTTTTGTGTATTTCATTCGTTAAGATGTTAGTAAATTCAAGCATATTAGATTCCACCGATTTTCCACTCCTGAAACCGTGTTGATTTGGTATTATAATTGGATTAAGCAAGGGATTAATATGATCGATGACAATTTTTTCTAACAGTTTGCTTAAGATAGGTAGTTTGGATATGGGTCGATAGTTTTCAACGTTGTGTCGATCTCCACTTTTAAAAATGGGTGTTATAAAGGCTTTTTTCCAACGCGATGGGAAGCAACCCTCAGCTAGCGACATGTTGAATATAATGGAGAGAGGTACGGACAATTCTTTTGCACAGTTCTTCACAAATATACCAGGCAATTTGTCCGAACCCGGACCCTTGTTAACGTCTATTTTTTCGATATATTTTTGCACGATAGAGGGATTGGTTTGCAGATTAGTTATCGAGTCTACAGTTTCTGCCACTGATATATTATTCTGTTGGGGTGTAGAGACTGAGTTTGTATCAGTAATGTGTACAGATGTGAAAAAAGTATTAAATGCATCGCATATTGCAAATTCATCAGAGTATGTGACATCCCTATAGGACATTGTATTAGGCACACCTTCCTCTCTGCGTTTTGACTTAACGAATGAAAATAGGGATTTGGGATTACTTACTAAATTATTTTCTATGTTGGACACATATTTCGAATAACATTCAGCAGTCAAACGCTTTTGTTTACTTCTAAGCGAAGAGAATGTCAGATAGTCCAATCGATTTTTATATTTTTTCCATTTTTTGTGATACATTGTTTTTTCCTTTATCACATTAATTAGAGCGGGAGAATACCAAGAGGGGAAAGAGTTATTTGGCCTTATTTTTTTTATAGGAACGCAATCCTTAACAATACCAAACACTATATCGTAAAATCTCGAAACACCATCTTCTGTATTGAGATTAGATAGTTCTTGATTCCAGTCGTATTGCGAGAGCCTATTTCGAATTTGGACATAGTCAGCTTTATGATAGAGAGCGATCTCTCGGGAATTATTTTTCATAGAAGTGTTACGTGTCAAGCAATCCTTTAAATTAATTTCCAAAGTGGGGTGGTAAGAGTCAGGGTTAACAAGCATTGCGTCAGACGGAGTAACGAGACTCTGTACGTTCGATATAACAAGATCGAGAATTTTATTATGATCATTTGGTATGGAGTTATATTGGTTCAATCCAGAAAAAGAAAGGAAATCTATGATCAACCTGTAAGCCGGACCATCATTATGATTAAGAATTTCTAAGTAAGATTCGCCATGTACCGACCCCCAATCTATTTGCGGCAAATTATAGTCTCCAATTAATATGAATTTATCCTCACAATTATTCAATAAAATCTCGTCAACTTTGTCCAGATGAGCTCGTAGTAAATTTAAATGATTGCTACATGAGGTAATGTACGCGCAGCAAACGTGTAATTTTTTATTTGAGTTAAGGGGTATAGAGATCCAAATATCCTCAGCCGAGGATTGCCACGTTGGTTGATGCACGGGATTGAGACCAGGCTTGGTCGCTATAAACACTCCGCCACCCACACCTGAAATAGACACGTCTCTATCTCTTCTGAAAACTGTATATCTGGGGTCTATTATCTCTGAGGTATAGATGCCGTCGTGTAGCCATGATTCTGCTACACAAATTATATCGAAATCATTAGACAAACAGTTCAAGAGAGCCTCCTCCGTTTTAGTACGAAGGCCTCTGGTATTCTGATAAAAAACGTTTATATTTTGTACGTTTATATTTTGTACGTACGCGCCGGTAATAGATAGATGATAATTCTATTAATTTGAAATGTGATTCGGTACAGCAGAAGTCTAGAATCGAACGACGGAACCGGAGCCGGCCGGGCCAACGCGCCGCACGCCAACGAGCCACACCGCGGGTTGAGTTCAGCTGTACTGCGTAAGGTTATTGAATAGGTTAGGAAGGGTTTGGATGGGATGTTAAATGGTAATAAGGAAAGTGGTGGTAGGGAAATGAGGATGAATACAATATAAGAAATAATACAATAATATAACACATCCATCATTACACGAAACAGGTCGCTCCAGTGCCATACATCTAAGTGTTGAGCTTCTTTAAGTCCTCCTCGCACCTTATATAGTTTTTTGGAGAAGAATCGCTACGTCTGATGAATATGTTTCCGTTCCGCACCCATACATATTTGTAATTTTTTTCCTTCGCTAACAGCCTAGTTTTATATAGGAGATCCTTGTAGTACAGAGTCAAGTGTTCGTTAATTAAGATGTTGCTGGGGCTTCCAGGGATACCAATATCGTTTGTAGATAAAGTTTTTTTCTTACTTCTAACAAGGGCTAAAAAGTCATCTCTTGCCATTTTCCGTAAGAATCTCATAACTATTGGTTTTGGAGATGTTTTATTCCTAGATCTGGCCCGCACTATATAATCCACCTCTTTTAGATCCAAATCATATCCCAGCGCTTTGGATAATGATGTTATAATATCAGGTAGCCTCTCATTACCAGTTTGTGTCACTCCCTTGATTTCGATGTTGTTTGCTCTCTCGCGTTGGTCCTTCGCATTATTATCTCGAGGCAGAAAATCGGCCGATCCCAATGACGTAATTTTCTGATCGATGCCAGAGATTTTCTCCTCTAGGACATCCACCCGCTCAATCTTGGTGTCTATAAGTTTAATCTTGTCATCCAAAGCATCACAACGTTTTCTCACATCAACAGCTGCAGTTCTGTATTCATGCATCTTGTGTTCTATATCGTCACAACGAGCGTTTAGAGTGAGAATGGCCGATCTGAGGTCGTCCATCCCCTTGTGCATGACCTTCAAATCTGTTCTGAGCAATATAATTTCATTGTATATGTCAAGCGGTGACGGGTTAGTCGACGTTGGGGGCGTGATGTTTAACAGGGGGACACCGATGGGAGACGCCGCCGAGTCATGTGCTACATCCACAGGCGGTACAGAACTGGATCGCGGGTCCTGCTTTTTACAGCTCGGGCAGCGCCACTGGTCTCGTCTGATCTTTGACATCTTCTTATACGATTCGGTCGTTATTCCCTGGCAGGAGAAGTGGAAAACACTGTAACATCTACTGCATTTTAACACCTTCGATGGACTCAACGCCCCCACACACTGGCTACACTTACTCATGTCTAGAATATCTGGTCAAATAGAGAGTGATTGATGGACGTCTTCCCGCAAAAGTAACACTCAGAGTGCTTTGTGGCGATTTATCGTTGGACGTCTTCCTGCAAATGTTACACTCAGAGTGCTTTGTGGAGATTTTTCGATGGGCGTCTTCCTGCAAATGTAACACTCAGAGTGCTTTGTGGCGATTTATCGATGGACGTCTTCCTGCAAATGTTACACTCAGAGTGCTTTGTGGAGATTTTTCGATGGGCGTCTTCCTGCAAATGTAACACTCAGAGTGCTTTGTGGCGATTTATTGATGGACGTCTTCCTGCAAATGTTGCACTCGGAGAGCTTTGCGGCGATTTATCGATGGGCGTCTTCCTGCAAATGTAACACTCAGAGTGCTTTGTGGCGATTTATCGATGGACGTCTTCCTGCAAATGTTACACTCAGAGTGCTTTGTGGCGATTTATCGATGGACGTCTTCCAGCAAATATAACACTCAGAGTGTTTTTGTAGCAATTTATCTATAGACGTCTTCTCGCAAAAGTAACTCTCAGAAGGTATGAGAGGGTTTATTCTGATGTATTTTGTTTCTTTGGTGTTGGCATCAATGTAATCCAACAAATATTATGTTAGTGTTGGTACTACCGAATTTTGACTGATGATTAGAAGCACAGTTGTCAGGTTGGCACCACAGTACTGCATGCATGTATCTATGGTTGCATATATGTATTGTGTAACTGCAACAATACTATTTATTTGGATTTTAAAAGTTTAAATTAAGAAATATAGACAACTCACGCGCAATACTATGATGTCGCGCGTGACAAGCGTACATCCATTAACAGAATCTCACTACAAATGCTTCACTCAAGGTTAGTACAGCACGGAAATTAAACACTTCATGGAGCGCAGACAAGAACCACGTATTATACTTTTGACAGTTTTATGTTTATGTAATTACTTACTTTACTTTTCGTATGGCTTGGTGATTCACGCGTCTTCACCCATTTGGGCTGTGTCAGGAAGTGTTGTTATAATCTAGGGTCCAGCGCCGCCAACCAGTCCACCGCCTCCGGAGTCGCCTCATGGATGTCTTGGAGGCTTCCACTGAACTTCTTAATGTGGCACTCTTGCACTACGTGTCTTACAGTCTGCTCAGCTCCACACTCACAGTCAGGGCTGTCCCTCTTTCCCCACCTCCAGAGTGAGTAATTGCAGCAACCATGCTCTGTTCTCACCCTGTTCTGCTGTACCCAAACCTTCCGTGGGAGATCGAAGCCTGGTACTCGGACATTGGGGTTCGCTACTAGATGTTTATTTGTTAGCTCCTCTGCGGCCCATCTTTCCTTCCATTTCCCTTCCAGGTTAAATTCGTCAGTCTCCACTGTCCATATAGGTTTTCGGGATTTCAGCCTTTTATGAGGTGGGTGAAATATGTCCTTGAAAGCTGGTAATTGGGGATTCTTCTTGATCTTGTCTTTTTCCCTGGCCGTGGCATGAGTTCTGCGCAGATCTGGAGGTGCAATATTGGACAGCACTGGCAACCATGGGGTCTGGGTTGATTTTATGGCGCCCGTAATAGTTCTCATGGTCTTGTTTAATTCGACATCGATCTTACCACAATGTGAGCTTCTTCCCCACACCGGGGAACAGTATTCCGCTGAACTGTACACCAGCGCCATTGCCGATGTTCGCAATGTTGTGGCTTTACTGCCCCATGATGTTCCAGCCAATTTGTTAATGATGTTATTACGGGCTTTCAACTTGTTTTTAACACTTTCAGTATGAGCCTTATATGTGAGTGCTCTATCGATTTTAACTCCGAGGTACTTTGGGCTCTTCTCACTCGGTATCCTTTCACCACACATGGAGATCTCCAGCTCTCTATCCGCTTCCCTATTGTTTAAATGCAATGCCAGCGCGACTGTCTTTTTAGGATTTGGTCGCAGATGCCAACTTTTCAAATATTTTTGGAAGTTGTCCAGATCTTGGTTTAAGGTTGATTCTAATTCTTCAAAGGTCTTCGCCTGAGCTACGAGTGCCACATCGTCTGCATACACAAACTTCCTAGCCACTGTCTCCGGCATGTCCGCTGTGTAGAGATTAAACAGCAGCGGAGACAACACTGATCCCTGTGGCAGGCCGTTTTGCAAGATCCTTTCGTCACTGACAGCGCCATCCAAGTACACCCTAATTCTTCTATTTGACAATACATTTTCCAGCAGTCTAACGGTTTTCTGGCACCTGAGTGTCTTTGCTATTTATGTAATGATGATATGGTACACCTAGAATTAAAAAAAAGTGTGTGTACTCATGAAACATTTGTTAATTAGGAAATATCCATCGTTAAAAAGTTAATCCAGGTGTAAACAGCCTCTCCATTTAGCATTTAGCATACAGCTGTAATGTTGATTGCATTGTGGGATTACATGAATGACTTGGCACTTTAAAGAGAAAACAATTCGTCTGCCTTAAACCCCAACCCTCAGGTAAACAATGTGATTCAATCAACCACGGGAATCCCACAAAGAAATCATTAATCAATTTCCGCTTTTGATTTTTTTGATAGAAAATGCAATGCTGAGTATTCTTTTTTCACTTTTTTATTTCACTAAACAACCTAACTTCATTTTATCGTAATAATAATTAAAATGACTTAATAGCATATACCCCATCGACTACCTTTGAAGGGGTGTACAAAGGGCATGAACCGGATCCTTAATGATTTGAGATACTATACCTAAATTATTTTAGGTGTTAAACTGGATTTATCTGCATTGCATCGACGGAAAAAACACTTCTGGTGTTCTTTTCCGTCGGTTTGAAGATGCCTCTCGTTTCGGTTGAGGAAAGGTAGGTAGGTGGTCCCCCTTGTGGTCTTTTATCGTCCCCCGGTCTCCACTCCAGCAGTCTCCTCGCTATCTGTTGTCCTGCATTCTTGCAATGTGCCCTGCCCATCTCCACTTCTGCGCCGCCACCCTCTCAACCACATCAGTCACTTTAGTCTGGCTGCGTATCCAGTCATTCCTCTTCCTGTCTTGCAGTTTAATGCCCAACATTATTCTCTCCATTTTTCTTTAAGCTATTCGCAGTTTGTTGGCAGAGAGTTTGGTAAGGGTAAAAACATGATCCAAAAAAACCTCTCTCTGTGTCTCCTCATTATATTGTATCGAACACCTTCATTAGGCGCGTACAATCTCATGAATGAGTCTATTGTCATCAATAGTCATTATTACCATTGAATGAGTTGCTCATACCAATACTCTACAATACAATCGAAGTACGCTATCAAGAATCTATCAAAGTACATGTGTTTAATAAACCTACATATGGATACATACACAACACAATATGGGAATGCATTAGGCGTTGTTTGATATACATACTAATTCTATACGTAGGTAGTTATTATATAGGCAATGTATAGTGTTGCAATCAATTTGATTTACGATATAGTATGTGTAACTTACTATATTGTAATTCTTATGGTTTGTATTATAAAAACAGTTTCAGAACATATTTTGAACATTTTATGTGCATGTGTGAACAGCATAATTCATTACCTACTATTAATGTAGTCGATTTCGATAATTTTATGGTATCGGTTATCAGTTGTAATCGAGAAATATTTTTTAAAAATATTAGTATATTTTGTTTGAAAATTGAAATGAAATAGAACATAAGATGGCTATATAAATCTCTGCGGGATGTTAAGTCGTAATTAATTAATTAAGTCGTAAAGCAGAAAGTTGGGAGAAGTCACAGTGAAACACAGACTGTGGTCAACAGTCTGTGTTTCACTGTGATGATGTTAAAGATGTTTTTGAAATTCTGAAGTTATCTGTGTATAGTTAAGCCAGAATCAAGGACTTCGTATAAATTCATTCAAATTCAAACCAAAGAGACAGTGTCTCCGGGGGCTTGAACTGGATGAAATTTGACTTACGATCTGGATTTATTTGTCTATCAGAGATGCCCTTTCATACGATACCACACATGACCCCTGAATCCCCTCGAACGCTTCGCATCTTTTTTGTCTCTAGAGAAGGCTGATCCAATGTCATACAGAGTTTACATGTCTGCAAAGTTTCAGGTCTCTAATTAGTCGGGAAATGGTTGGTGAATCGATTCCAAGATTTGCGTACAAATAAACAACGCGGTCAAGAATAAAGTCTTGGTAACTTGTAAAAAGGAAGAACGAAGGAATATAAATGTTACCATCAAACATTTCAAGTATGATAGCCGATTCTGCATTTGACAACATTTGACATACATACTTAACGTACCTACATCTATTTTTACTGATCGATTCAATAAATCACTTATCTAACTTGTAATTACATATAAGAATACACACATAGACAAAAGGCACTTGTAATTATATGTTGTCCATTGTATATAAATAGCGTACAATAGTAACAAAAAATGACCAGAGATTTTTTATTTATCGTGTCTGTATTTAAAATGTTGTTTAGCATTATTTAGATAAGCAAAGAAACATACAGTTTGTAAGTAAATCAAATATTATCTGCATGCTGTGATGGTTCGACCATATGGCGATATTGAATAATTCTCGCCCACAGCAAGTAGTGTCTTTGGCAGTTGACTGATACTACAGCGAGCAGCAGAATTGGTTCAAGTGGGCGAACGTCATGACTGGAAATTTAGACGCCAACTAACATTGCTTATGTATTGTATTGTATCTTGTATAAGAGAAACATTACGTGGTGTGATGATTACGTAATCCACTACTCTGCTCTAGTGCTAATTCAATCATCAATACAACATTATAGAGATACCTAGACACAGTGAAGCTTTCCTCTATGTTCCACATTATACTCACAGTTATTACTATATTGTAACATGTTAACCTAATTGAAATGTTATTCTAGATAATAGACTCCGTCCAATAGAGACTGAAAATGATACCTCGCCTTGCAATAAGATAAGTATGTATTCCTGATTTTTGGATATGTTATAATTATAAAGGTCAGTCTTGTGGTTCAGAATCCAAGTTTGCGTCCTCCCCACCCTTATGCGTTCTCTAGGGCGAGACAAAAATCGTCGAAATTCCGGCGGCTTTTCTGTTTAATGATTGATTATAACTTTTTACTGGTGCACCCTAGAGAAAAAGCTAATTATTCTTCTTCACATCATAATAATTATTCAATCGTTGTTGTGAATTTTACAATAATGAAAAATGTATGAAATTAGTCGAATGAGTTTTAGTCTAAGTTACTGGATAACAGAATTTTATGACTAAATAAATACAGCAGTAAAACAATAGTCAATGGTAATCTGAAATCTAAATAGCAATCATCCACATACATTGTAAATATAGGTATTATCCTGTAATTGAATCCTAACACCTCATTAGGTAAGTTATACAATGGGGATTAACTGATGTGATCTAGTAGCTACTTAACACCTTGTATTGTTATTATAGGATATAGGATAGGGTATAAGTGGGATATGAACCTCTACTACAGGTAATTTACATCATGATGTGATGATCTTGTATGGGATAATAATACAGCTGTTTATTACTGTAATCATAAGGATCAATGAAAAACACATGGTAATAATTCTCTCAAGATGATTAAACCCCAAGAAAGTCAAAAGCCTTACGGGATTATGCACAACGCACACAGTTCAAATCAAATTGATTTTTTTGTGTTCGATTGATTCGTAAAACTCCCATAAGACATTTAACGTCTTTAATTATCAACAATGAGGTTGTTACCCATTCTAAAATAAAAAAAACTTAAATATGAAAAATTTATACAATAGGCGGGCTTATTGCCTAATGGTAGTTCCTGGCAGATTTGTATTTTTATACACTGGTAACTGCATTACGGCATTCCCTGGTTACCCCATTATTATCGGGATATACGTAGATAGTATAGTATGTATAAAGATATTATTTATAAATGCGATAGATAATAACATTAGTCCAAATTTTTAAATAATTTGTCTAATGGGATTGACCAGAAAGTTGGGCACATTTCTCTGAAAATCTCTCGTCTTTTTTTGGATTTATTTAACATTGTCCACGAACAATATTCTTATGGGTTTTTCTTCGGGAACCGTTTATTATATTACATCATACATAGTATCTATCTACATATACTCGTACGTCTTATTCCTTATATATGTAGTTTTATTGTGTTATGTTGCTTCGTGTATTTAGGTGAAAGTGAAAACTTAATATGTATTTTTGAATGAATTGCTGGAGGGACCTGATAATTTATTTATTACAAAAGAATATTGTGGATATATTAAAAGTGATTTGAGATTTTGTCCGTTGAACTTGTTCTTTTTGAGCATGCTTTTGTCCTTTCTTGGGGTTTATTTATCGTGAGCAATATTCTTATGGGTTTTTGTCCGGTCACTTTTTTGTAGTATGTATCAATATCATTATAATAATGAATTTGAATTAAAGTTGAGATGATTGGGATACGTAGTGAGAATGAATGATGAATGAATGACAAAGAAAATATAATTGGGAGAGAGAAAGATGTAAGCAAGCGCGGCCGTCCAAGCACCACTTGGCTCGATCATGTGGACAAGTTGCACGAGAACAGACGTGTTCTGTGTAAAAGGAATCGTAGAGTGTGCATGACGAATTGCATCAATGTAACTGAACCAAGAAGGGGGAACATGGACGCGGAAGGGTCATAGCAGAGACGAGTGGACACAGTTGGAAGAGGCCTATATCCAGCAGTGGAGGGAAGAAGGCTAATGAAGACGTGAAGAACTGAAGCAAGAATAAGGGTGGAGAAGTCTTGCGATCTGTTCTCTCTGCCTACACCGCAAGGGATGCGGCGTGAGGGGGATACAATATAACAGAATTAAAAACCTTATAACTTTGGATATGTTTAGAGATTAGCGAATCGTTTTTATTTGAACATCCGTTGTCAATGAATTCACAAGACAAAAATATACAATGGTCAAATATTAAAGACGAAACATGAAAAACTGGTTTTCTAACATAAATACATAATATATATTACTTATATCTAAACTGGTATATAATATACCTATATCTAATATAAATATATATGATACGTCCAGACACATAATATTTATATCATTCGTAGGTATATTATTAGGTTTATATACTAAAACAATACGGCCGCACTTTGTCAAACTTCATCAGCCAGTTAAGGCGACCCACCTATGACGTCACGGTCATTTCCCAATCGCATGAACAATTGCATGGTAAAAATAGCGTTTTTCCGTTTTTTGGGGTTAATTTCGCTGCAATCAAAAAACTTTTGCGGTACGTACCTTATTCCCTAGATTTTAATAAGTGTTATCAATACAAAAAAAATCTCCGCGACTTTCGGGAAACGAGTTTGTGTCTTTCGGAAAAAAGATCAGAAGTGTTTTTAATATATATTTTGAGAGATCTATACAAGATTAAAAAATCTTTTACGGTTATTCCCTAGATGTATCTACCCTGTTTTTTCCAAAGCATATTTAGTAACGGTTGTCGAGATAATATATAAGGTCTCCTGTTTTTAGAAATTTTTGAAATGTCGGTATGCGTACTCTTAAGTATGATTTGTCAGTTGATGTTATCAGACATTTTGGATTGGCATCATCTTCTTATATTGTAATGTTGCTATGAATGATAAATAATGCATGTTTTAATGATAAATATTCGACAACAACTCCCAACACCTATGAAAAGTTCGTTAAAATTATTCTTACAGCAATTAATTTATCCTAATGATATGGAATATCTAGATACAGATATTAATAGCCAAACAAACACTTTAATATGTTTATACGTAGGTAGGTACTTCACACATATAGATATTACATACATCTATTTATTATCGGTATATGTAATAATTAATGATTTTAGACAGCTGGTTTTAGGAATAGTCAAATTTGCATTTCGACATAAATAACACATACTCCTAAATAGATGCGTATGTACAATATTTGTTGTTCTATACAAAAATAAGGCATTTAATAATAATAAAAAACGATTCAATACACGAGATATTCAGAAGAGATTGCTGTATAAAACGAAAAATGACCGTGACGTCATAGTTGGGAATTTCGTAGTAGTTTAATCGCAAAATTCATACTATGTTGCGCTTCTGTACGAATTATTGTTATTTTGCTGTTAGACATTGCGGTTTGAGAGAGAGAGATATTATTTTTATGTAGGTATGGGATGTTACTACATAACAATTTGGTATGCACTAAACTGTAGTAACTAAAGTAAGTACTTACATAATATGATAATGAACTGTTCAAGGTGATATTCTAATCAATACGTTATGTATATTAGTACATATTATTTTACTACCTACAGTAGGTACCTACTTAATATATATTATATGACAACATTATGTAAATCTAATGTCATGTTAATATACCTACGTAACTATACTTGATATACTCGGTGCATTAGAGACATCTTCTGTAGTACATATTCATTGGAAAATAATTGGTAATTCTTTTCTGAACATTATCACTAAAATAAAATATCACATTTCTTTACTGTTATAATAATGGGCGAATGATGAGGCGAAAGCGCGGCCGTACGAGACCGACCTGGACCGATCTGACCTCAAGAAATCGAAGACCTGGTTGATGACGAATCGCATGAATGCGATAGAAACAAGGAGTGTGTGTAAAGAGTGGATTTCTGTAGGATGGAAGCCGGGGCTAACGTTTTTTTACTGCATTATGTCAGACTTATACCTATTATTTTATCATCCTAAATCAAAAAGGTACTTACTCTATGGAAATCGTATTCTGAGGACCCTTCGCCACTAGTACCTTAGTACATATAATAACATTGATTTTCTTGTTATTTCTGTACAGCCTTTTTTTCCCTTTTCATACTTTCGTAAGTATGTGTAGAATTATGTTTTAATGTCACAAGTGGTTGGTTTTGGCCTACGGCAATAAATCCACCATTTGGAATTATGTATGTTATGTCCTTTTATTTATTTGTTTACTTTCGCATCAAGATTTTATTTCGAGTCGTTACAGATTGAATTGCTGTCTTATCAATATACTCTTTATTCGTTGCAAGTTCATAAACTGTAGGTATTATATACAGAAAATGGAAACAAACCTATAACTGAACTCACTCTAGCCACTTATCATTTAGTTTAGTAAGATAGTCGCAACAATATCAATAATATTAAGAAACGATTACATTATTAGTATTACAATAACAACAGCTTTCTCTTCATCTCCCGTTGTGGTGGCTGTCCAAGAGCTACAGAGTCCCCAGTGTAAGATATGGCCCTATTCACTTACACTAATGACCCAAACGCACGATAAAAATCTCAATAATAAACCTACCTCGTATCAAGTAATATCCCAATCCAATAGAATGGAAGTAATCTAAAGCGGTGGTTCCCAAAGTGGTCCCTACGCACCCCCAAGGGTCCCCGGGATCACTCAGGGGGTCTCCAGAAAAATAAAATTGATTTGGGGGTCCCTGAATAATGGCAGGGGTCCGCCCAAAGTTTCATAATTATAAAATTTAAAAGAATGCAATTATTTCATAAAAAAATTATTGTCCGCGGCGCTAATAAATTCCATGCTTAATGTATTCTATTTACTTAAATACTTACGTACTTTTTGATTTCACAAAATATACCTGTGTCTGTGTACTGCAGTGTTACTTATTCTGTCGCTTGCCTCATACTAGTCCAAGAGCCCGCTGCTTAATTTATGACGTATCTGTTTTTTGATCGAAATGTGGTATAAATGATAGGTTACCAATAGGGTATTACATCGCACTAGGGTTGCCTATCAAAATCTTGCCGCAACCCCCCCTGCCCCCCCCCCCGAAAAGGTCCCTCTTCGCGGTTTTTCGCATTTTATAGGAATATGGCAACAGATAGGAGAAAGTAGTCAATGACAAAAATAATCCTTGCTAAATTCTCTACAAAAAATGTCAAGTCAATTTTTTCGTAAAACTAGCAGTTTACCCGCAATGGCCGGTACAAAACCGAAATTCATTTAAAATACTAAAAAAATGTATTTAAACTAAATTGGTTGAAAATTGATAAGAGCTACAGAAAAATAGTCATACAACGAATTAATTACCATAGTCTTAGCTACAAAACGAGCTATAACTTATGTTCATACATCTAATAATTTCGGAGTTATTGCAATAAAACTCA
Organism: Ceraclea dissimilis; assembly: GCA_963576895.1. Taxonomy (NCBI): domain Eukaryota; kingdom Metazoa; phylum Arthropoda; class Insecta; order Trichoptera; family Leptoceridae; genus Ceraclea; species Ceraclea dissimilis. Next base: position 441,404 of record OY756365.1, read on the forward strand.
GTGACGAAAATTCTTAAAATTTAGTTTTTCATAAAATAACCAGTGATATAGCGCCGCAGGCCAAAATTTTTTTTCCATAAAATGTTAGTAATAATGGGTGGAAGAATGTGAAAGAAAAAAAATCATTTATTTTTTCAAAAAATATCCTGTTTTTTGACCGGCCATTACGGGTAAACTACTAGTCATATGAAAAAATTGACTTAACATTTTTTGTAGAGAATTTAGCAACGATTATTTTTGTCATTGACTACTTTCTTCTATCTCTTACCATATTCCTATAAAATGCGAAAAACCGCGAAGAGGGACATTTTCGGGGGGGGGGGGCAGGGGGGGTTGCGGCAGGATTTTGATAGGCAACCCTAGTGCGATGTAATACCCTATTGGTAAGCTATCGTTTATATCACATTTCGATCAAAAAACAGATACGTCATAAATTAAGCAGCGGGCTCTCGGACTAGTATACAGTGTAACCAGGTGTGTTGCCTGCTGTACAAAGACAACCAGGTTTAATTTTTTTTCCGAAAAAATTGCCTGCTGCGCTATTTTATCTAACATTTTTTTTCAAAATTATATTTTTAAAAAACAAACCGTACTACACCACGAACCACGAACTTCTTCTTCATTCAGTTTCATTCAAAATTATATTAGACTATTTACGTGCTTTTGAGTGTAAATTTATTTAATTTATCCATTTGTATCCATCCCCGGAGAGTTTTGACTACGAAATAGGGCCCTTGGACCAAAAAACTTTGGGAACCGCTAATCTAAATAGTAACACTAGATATTTTATGTTACTTCACGACATTTTAACATTCTTTTAGTCTAATCGCCATAGACACATTACAAATTGTTTACTGAGTGCATTACATACTAAATACTACCATTTAAATTCTCGTTTTGGACATTTAAATTCAGATACCAACTTAGTGTCGAGTTACTTCGTACTTATTTTATCTTAAATATGTTTTTACTTGACATTTTATTATGCTTACTGAAGTGCATTGCGTGGATTTGTACATTTAGAAGCGGAGATCTTTGAAAAATAGACAGTGGGGGGGGGGGCAGCTGTTCCCCCCTCAAGAGATGGGAATAGGTATATATATTTTTTCATACTAAATGATAAAACCTCACAAAAATCACATTATTACCACACGTTTTCTCATCATAATGTAAAATTTCAAAATTTGAAAATCCACCAAAATGCAGTTTCATAAAAAAATTGGCGCCATTTTTTATAAAAAAACATTTTTCATTCATACTATTGTGCAAAGTATTACAACATATGTTTTTAAATAAACCAAACCACATCATGACATTCTTCAGTATGTCACACAAAAAAATTCGCCTGCGGCGCTATTTAAAACGCGTTTTTGTGCTCCCTTTACACAAGTGTCACTTTTTAGGGGAGGGTATAATGTTATTATATTTATTTAAGATAATCACTGTGGAACCTAAAAAAATGTATTGTTATTAATGTCAAAATTTCAATAAATAAAAAAAAAATGTTAAATTTTTTAACTTTTTTTGCTTCTTCATCAAACTTCATCCTGAAGATGGCAGTAGTATCGCTGCCGAAAGCTCGGTCATTCAACCACTCTACACGCAGTGAGGAAACCCGAAGAACCAACAACTAATATATGGATTCATCACGCTGCGAAAGCCTACAAGATTATAAGAAGAAATATTGATTACAACAATCTAAGAGTCATATAACCATTTTACAGACATGTTTTAAATGCCTACACGTTGCTCATACATTTATCGTAATGTCTATTTGCTCATGGATTAAAGTTTCGTGACAATATGCACAGATTGTAAGCAAGCTTGAATCATTCTGGTATCGATATATTATTATTGTATCTTTCATGTGTGTTATCACACGTACGTACAACACAGCCCTGTCTAAACGCCTTCGCAATGTGCATCATCAGCGATCTCCAGAACATAGTCATTATTATAAATTATAATACACAAGCCCTCCTTATTGAATGAAATCGTGTTACCTACTACAGACCAGATTTTTAATGCAAGCAACTTTTGGATAGGTCAGTGGTACCTCAACCTTAACGACCTGGTTTCTCAACTTGTACTTACCACCGCGTGGGTAAAACAGCTGTTTGGCGGGGGTAATTAAGTAGTCCGCTTTTTTTTAAGTTTACATACACCCCCCCCAACGTTTTTTACGTGATCAAAGTCAACAGTTTGAGTCTTTGGCTCCGTCCTGCGGATCACTCCACCACATTTTTTTTCGAGCGGGTAACACCAGTTACCATGATAGGTCTTAGGGATAACAAGACGAAAGAGGTTGGGAACTGCTGCCTTACGAGGTTGCAGTCCACTTTTGATGACAAGAAAAAATTGCAGAACACAAAAATTTGATCTTTCATAGATCCTATTCGATTATTATTTTTTCGGTGCACTTGCAACAAGATATTAAAATCAACAGTTATTTTGTACACATTAAAGATCTCATTTTGCTTTCATTATCTCTTAAACAAATACCCATTTAATGATAGTGCGGATCACACTGAGGGCTCCTAGTATTAAGAGAAGGCTGCTAGTGTGTGCCACCTCGCCTCTCCATTTGGCCCTGTGTCGTTAAGATATGACATGCCTATATCTGGACCTGGACAGATATTATGTGTTGGTCACACCGCAGTCCACCCACGCTCATACATTTAGTCTGTTACTACCACCAGTCATAATAGTATAGTCGTATATTAAACATTTAATCAGATATGTTTATAATATAAATGTTGTAGTAGTCATATACCTGTTTCTCACAGGTAAAATCAGTTTTTATTAATCATACTCATTCTTCTATGATCAATTACTTATAATACAAATTTGAACACTTTTTTTTCAGTAATTGATGACGCAAACAGAGAATTCCGATGCATTTGAATTTGCACACAAGATATTTTTATTTTAAATATAGCTCATTTTGGAATAATGTCTAGAAAAGTGGACTATTTATACTGTTGACCTCTGGAGGATTTGACTACTATAATCCCAAAGTTACCTCTGAAATTTACTGCTTCTTCCCTTTCTTCTTTTCAGTCCCTTTCCCTCCACTGCTGAATAGGCCTCTTCCTGTCTCTTCTACAATTCTCTGTTTTGGGCTCTCTGCCTCCACCCATGTCCCTCCGACTCGATGATATCATCGACCCATCTCTTTTGTGGTCTCGCAGTGACTCGCTTTTTTTTATATTCGCTTCCCTTTTTATACAAGTACAAAAATCAGTGTCGTCACTTACGTTATACTTATTTGGTGCTTGCATTCTCATACAAAATTTAGAAAAATTGAAGCGATAATATAACAATTTTTAACCAGAGCATAATATCGTCTATTAACTGAAATTTTCTTCCTTCTCCAGTTTCCAGCATAACACGATTAGTTTGCAGCAAAGCCCCATCTCTCCTCCTCCACTCATCCCTGTCCTGTGCGGTTCTTTTTATTAACTCTTTATATGAGGCTAGCCCATATCCTGGCACAGGTCGTCTAGGTATTCTTTCCTTGGTCGTCCTCTGTAGTTTGTCCCCTCGTTCATTCCTTCAATTAATTCAAATAGGAGATCATCTTGACGCACTGTGTGGCCTATCCATCTGAACTCTATTGCAACCGATAACTATTGAATTTTTTTACAAGAAGACATACAAACAGCGATCATTTTATTAAAATGTTAAAATTCACTTTCTTTACAAAATTAATTTCTTAGTATTATTAATCTTACATTAAAATAAATAAATAAATTATGTTAATGTTAATGTTTCAATTTCGTGAATTCCAAACAATGTTTTATTTCCTGCGCGTGAGACGCTCAGAATAACTAATCATTAAGATGGTGTGAACGTGTGGTGAGAATGAATTAATATTTTAATTATTAATCCCCAAACATTACACAGAGACAGAGAGATGCGCACATTGCATGCATAATAAATTATAATAAACAACTTGGTATCGTGCGCATGTGTTGTCGAACCGAACCATTGGTGTCGAAGTTGAAGATAAATGAAGATGAAGATATTTTATATGAATATGGACCCCTAGTGCGTAACAGGGAGAAGAAATTGTTTTAGCATAGTAGGTACCTATAAGCTGCAAGTACCTAGAAGTTTGTACACGCAACGCGAGGATAAGGTGCGGTGCAGTTGGTTGGACTCCGGGTCTCCCAAGTGGTATTTGCCAGTGTGAGTCCTGGTTGAAGATGTGTTCTGCACTAAACAACACAAGCTTTATATCTTCGTTGTTGGCTCTTCTGGTTTCCTTACTGCGTGTAGAATGGTTGAATAACCGAGCTTTCGGCAGCGATACTACTGCCATCTTCAGGATGAAGATCAGTAACGAAGATATGGATTCATCACGCTGCGAAAGCCTACAGGATTATTTGACACAAGTATTAATTTACTGTGAAGTTTGCACTGTGCAGGAATGTATAAAAATGTTTTTTGGCAGCTACGCGTTAATACAAAATTAGCTGCTTTCAAAGGATCTACTGGGCTTGTATGCAAAAACCAGATACTTTCATGTATAATTCACATTAGGTATAATTCACCTTGTATCGTGGAGTGCGGAATATATAGTCAGCGCCAGGATTCGAGCTCGGTACCTCCAACTTAGAAGACCCAACCAACTGTTCTAATACGCCAATATAATCAGTCTATTATCTATTTGTCTTGAATTCTTTTTAAAAAGGATCCGGGCTTGCATACACATTACACAAACCCAAATACTTTCCTGCACACCTTGCACTAGGAGCCATATGAATACATCCCCAGCGCTGTGGTTTGAACCTGGCACATCCCGCTCGAGAGACTGTCCCAACTGCGCCAACCCGCCAACCATGTATAGATCTATTGGATCAATTTAGATTTTCTTGTCGAATGTGTTTTAAACAAATAACCAATTCTAAAATGATAACACTCACTTAACTGTTGAGCTTAACTAAGTAGTAATATGCCACTTAGTTAAACTTAAATAAAACCACTGTAAACAATTATTGTTAAGGAGTTAAAAATACTCAAGTTAATTGTTTGTTTATTTAAATATTGGATTGGGTAGGGACCCCTGCTTGTTAATGATAATGAATTGAGAAGTGTTGACAGATCCTTCACACAATCTCACACGGTAGATACTCGTAATTTTATCAGGGTTGGAAGTTATCAAGTTAATTATATTCATTGATAAATATCCGATATTTATCCAGTAATTTATTTATTTATCTGTATAACATTATTTAGGTTACTTATGCTGGATTTCTCCAACTTTTTAGGTGAGGAATAGCGGAGATAGGAACCACCTTGCACAAATTTTAATTAAAAAAGATTATCTTTATAGCATCATGATTATCAGGATAATTAAATTAGATAGACAAATAAAAAAATGTAGTAATGAAAATTATCTTAATAACTATCAGCAGACTTGAAATATTGTAAAAATATTTCTAAATTTATACTGATATTTCAGGCACAATGCTTGTATTTTTTATAGAGCAGTATATCTGAGCCTAATCCTTTGATATCCGCGATATCTGGATAGGTGAATGTTTCCCAGTATTAGACGGATGAGTTTATATGTCAATCATGAATGATAATATGTACTCTTCTGGGTGGTGATACTGAGAAGTGAGTTGGCAAATCTTGTCTCTTGTTGTCTCTTGATAATTATCCCATACAACCCTGGATAATAATTGTATGTAGCTATATGCAGTACCAGATTCAGAGTCAGACATAACCCAGACCCAGCCAGACAAGTCCTTGATATTCCATTCATTATTATATGTAGTGTAATGTAGATACATCCACAATAACCTTATACAACACTTTAATCAATGGAAGGGACATGGTCTCCATTCTATATACAGAATACATATACTTTTTAATGTACTTAATCAATTTCGTATTCATGTGTTTGATTCAATGTTATTAAAACAAAGTATTTTTAGGTTATGATATCAAACACATCTATTATGTATTTGTGAAATGAAATGAATAGAATGTTAAATGTTCGTACACTATTCCTATGCCCAATTATTTACCAATAATCTACAAAAGTGTGTAATATGCATCGCATAGTAGGTAGTTCAGTTTTAGTCATTTTTTCCATATCATTGGTTTTCAAAGTTGGGTGCATTATTTTTTCTAAAACTCTAAAAGTGTTTGTGGTAATTTTTTTGAAATAATATTTTTGTAGATGAAAGAATAGGAAGATAGTACGAGTATTTGTACAAATTTTAATTATGTAGATATGCCTTTATCTTTACATTATGTTTGCCTAATCCTTTTATTGTCTTAACGCATACCTACAGCTAATAATACAACTCTTACTTAGTAATAATATTGTAGTAATGTTTATATGGAGCAAACATTTGTATAGAGATATGGAAGAATAGTTGGCAGGCAAGTCATAACAATATGAGCACAATATTTGTATGAAGCCTTATCAACTTTTACTTAGAGAATAATGTAGGTAAATAATAAAATCTTTATATCACACAGCAGTAGATATAATTAGAATAAAGATATGTATTTTATCATCAAGTCTGGTTATAAAATGCTTATTTGATTTCACAACACATTATCTCTACGTCTTATACAAATTTGCTGAAAGAGTATTAAGTACTTATACCTATACACAAATACTTTCATGAGATATTTTCAGGTTCACTTTTGAGGTTCAACGCCTATTTTGATTGTCATGTTTTAACGTACTTTTATAAGAACGTACTTTTACGTAGTTTTTTGGGCTTATGCTCAATTCATTGGGATTCATTGGTACACGTAATACATAATATAAGTGAAAGATGCAATATGCCTACATCCGAGACTGACCTGGATCGATCTTCTTCTCCAATCTCAATCCTGCGGATTGGTTTGCAGCAAATTCTTATTACATCTTGATCTCCATTCTTCTTTGTCTTCTGCAGCTCTCTCCAGCTCTACATATATGGCGCAGTTCATATCCTCGTTTGTCCCCTCAAGCATCCCCTCTATTTTGCCATGTAGGAGACCATCGTGGCGCATGACCATGTTGAACAAATTCTAAAAGATAGACGCGTGTCGAGTAAATAGAATCGGAGATCGTGAATGACAAATTGCATAAGTGTGACAGAATATGTCTACGGTTAGGCGGGTCTGGTTTTCTGTCCATTCTGCTCACCCCGCAAGAGACGCTGTATATTGAAAACATGAAAAACTTTCGTGAAACGGAAATACTGTGAGATGGCGGAAAAATTGGATCTGTTCCCGAAGCCAATTTATCTAAGTTAATTTCATAATGATCTATACTGGGTTCCGTCCTGTGTTACAAACTATTTCAGGAGAAGATTAAAGAAAAAAACATGTTGTTATTGTTGTCATGTTAGTGGAGGTAACTATATCTTTATGGATCACCTTTATACTATGGGCAGCCACACACGTTCGGAAAATTATACTCTAACATTCAGAATTCTGATTTAAAAAGCACAGAAATGCATACAATTTACATACTCTACACACGGTTCTGACTGTAAGATTAATATTGATTTTTTTAAAGTGATACGCTTGGCGATCGCTTTAAGCCAATACGGGTGTAAAGTGAAGTGAATGCAGCGCCCCTAGCGGCGTGGTCCAAAGAGTTCTGACAGATTCATACAAATTTTTGTTAATTTTGTTGCATTTTTTTGCAGATTCATGCTAATTAATGTTCCCTTAAAAAAACAAAGATATTGTATGAAATTTTATAACTGTTTTACGTGAGATTACTAAGTAAAACGCACCTGACTAATGACTATAGAAATCTATCTAATGACATATATTTGTCTATGACTACTACAATATCAATCTATGGTACTAGAAAGTAATGCGTACGGAAGGTTAAAATCTAAAATTCAGTTAACTGAACGTCAGTACGTGTGTGATCGCCCTATAAGTTCTGTAGCTGTTCACCTGAAGATGTTGCGTATGTCACAGAGGCGACATGAGTGATATGTGTGGCAATCTGTCTTCAGTTCTTAAAATAATAACTCATAATGATATAACCCAGGGACGTATGCCTAAAAATCTTACAAGTAAATGGAATATCACACTTTTTACTGTATTATTTTGATAGGAATGTGCACTGTGCAGGTAGATTTAAATGTTATCCAAGACCAAAAAAGTGTTTTGTTTTGTAGTATTGAAACGGTTAAAACTAAATAAAATAAGCATTTACTGTACCTTACTACAACGATTATCGAGTTTATTTATTTATTTATTCAAGGTACACATATACAGGCATTACTTATGAGTTAATTACAATATTAGTATACCACATGCAGTGTTCAAGTAACCCCCAGTTATTAGTGTACACAATTAGCTAATCGGTCAATAGTAATTACAAACAATAAAAATAAAATTATTTTATTTTATTTTATTTTATTTTATTTTCTTAACGGAATCAAACAGTCACAACAACAAATAACATAAATTAACATATCACTTATAAACAGACCAACAAAGATTCCATATTTTACCTACAATATAACAAACACAAAAAATCAAAAAAAGAAAAACAAAGAAGAAAACCTGCAGGTATGCATGAACTAAAAAATACGAATCTGAACACTAATAGATACAAGAGCAATATGCAAGTGTGAATAAATAGAGAAAGTAAATCTGAATTAATTTCAATAGATACATAAATAAATAATTGGGATTGAGATACATATGGATATAATTAGATACTAGACGTATGAATGGACATAAAATCAAACACAAAAATCAATAATATTAATACTCAAAGATAGATAATAAATAGTGAATCCGAATAAAATAGAAATAGATATATGATTGAGATATATATACAATATACATGGACATCTTTAAACATTGAAGTATGAATGGATATAAATCCAAACACAAAAATAGATAAAAACAGTATAACATAGTGTACAATGTGGATAAATAGTTGCAAACAAATTATGAATGAATCTAAATAGACATAATAAGTAATGGGATTGAGATATGCAAAGACGAAGACAAATATAAGTGCGAATAAGCAGTTATAAATAATTGATGAATGAACTTGAGTGCATGTAGATAAATAAATAAATTAAATAGTACAAATAAATAAATGAACAATAGGATTGGGACATGCACAGATATAGATATAGATAAATATAAGCTTGGTAAAATATGAATAGATATCAAATACAGCATACAGATGGGTCAAGAACGCTCAGCGACCACTGGGCTCATCAATGCTGCCGCAACACCCCTTCTAAACTCCTCTAGGTCCATGGCGAAAATGTCCAAGCTCCTGAAAAACGAGTCGAAAACCGAACAGCCCCTCTGTAGAAAAGAATTACGGACATAGTTCGTAGGACAGGGAGGCAAACGAAAGAGGTAGGGAGCCCTTGTGGCTCGAGGCGGACAGTTGAAGTTGACACTTCCGAGCAATTTTGGTGAGTCCACCAAACTCCTAACAATTCTGTACAGGCACATCATATCGGCTTGAGTTCTTCTATTCTCCAGTTTAGACAGGCGGTGATATCGGATGGCTCTTCCATAGCCCTCCAAGTTCTGGCCAAATTATATAAACAAAAATTCGAAGCAAATTGTAAAAGTCTGATTAATAAATTATTGAAATGGGAAATAAATTGATGTCAGATAATTAAAATAATTAAAAAATACAAGAGTAAATTTGAATATAAATAATTAAAATATTAAAATAATGTTCAGAATATGTCAAACCACTGTCAAACTTTGAGTTGTTCATTTTGAGAGAATGAATTATGAGAGGATGACTAAAAAGTATATATTTATGGCTGAAACAAGAAAAAAGATAGAAATGGTGTTTCGTGAGGGGATAAATAGATTACTGAATGCTGTATAAAATTGACTACTTAAACCATCTCTTCTAGATGGGAAGGTACTTACCTACACAAATATTTGTCAAATTGCTTAAGAATTTACTCGTATCAGCTGCTGTTACTGGACCAATTTTACTTTTGGTAACCCTAAATATGAATTTTAGACCTAGAAATATCAAACTAGAATGTTGAGATCAAGGGTATATACAATACCTAGAGACACTTTGGTCTTTCATTTCTTTCAAGACCAATAGTAGTTATGTACATTTAGTCTTCTTCTGATAAATTGGCCCATCACTGATTTATTCTAATGAGACAAAACAGGATGTACCTCATAGAGTGTGGAACTATAGTATAAAGTATAACTATGTAACTAACACTGACTAAACTCTTAACACATACATGATTTCGTGGTGCAACTATTTATAGTTTTCCCGCGTCTCGTGGTTTAAAAAAAGAATCGACATAGAATTTGATTCGGCCGATGTATGAATAAAACTTTGTTATGAAATCAAAACATCGAACTCCATACTACCTGGAATACATAACTCAGTAAATTCATAGAAAAATTAATGTGTCTATAGGGGTGAAGAGTGGAGATATATTTGGTCTATTTTGTCTCATTCCAACTCACGTAAATCATAGGGAAAAAATAATTTCGTCGGAGGTTTTTCTTTTCTATCGTTATTTGGAATGGTTGATTTTAAAAAAATGTAACGAACGAAGCTGTTCTCAACAAAATCAAAGGAGGAAGACACCTGCTCAATTGCAATAGCAGAAAGACGTGCCAGATGGATCGGCCACATAGTGCGTCAAGAGGGTCTCCTACTTGAATTATTTGAAGAAATGAACGAGGGGACAAACTACAGAGGACGACCAAGGAATGAATACCCTGGACGACCTGTGCCAGGATATGGGCTTCGACTCATATAAAGAGTTTAAAAAGAACCGCACAGGACATGGATGAGTGGAGAAGGAGACATGGGACTTTGTTGCAAACCAAACATAACGATTGAAACTGAAGAAGATATTATAGAACAGTGCCAAAGAAATAATATTGAAGACACAAGGATTTTACCTTCATCGTACATATGAATACATGAGCATTCCACAATTTTCGTAGAAATTGGATAACATTGGATATTTCAATTTCATGTTAATTTTATTTTGTAAATAATTCGCTAAATATCTGAATACTTACAGCAATCTTTTATGAGAATTTCTTATTATTACGTAAGCAACATCAGTTAGCGATACCAATTGTGTAGCCATGTGAAAGGTTATGTTTTTATAAATGTATATATATCACATTCAAATGTGTACATATATTTCAATATTGCCACTTGTCAGTTTAAACAGGTGATTTTGATTTAAAATTCCAAGCGTTTTGTTTGGTTTGAATAACCAATAAGAGCATTGATCTGAATATAGGCTAAAGTTAGAACTACACAACGTATATTCAATTAATACAATAGAACTCCCTCCAATATTATTTTTTAGCCAATCTACATACATTGGCAGTTATTACAAATTACAATACTAAGGTAGGACTGACTTTCTTAACCCGCGGGTCATGGCACGAAATTGGGTCAATTAATTGTGTTTATTGGGTCGCGAAAAATAATATTAATCGAACAACTAAACGCAGTACCTATCATCGCTATTAAAAGATTTTTTTATATATTCGTCCAGTCAGAAAAAAAAAGTGAATCGACTAGTATATTATTATTACAACACTTCATCTGTCGTTATCTATTCTATTATGTCCTCTCACGCCGCATCCCTTGCAAGGTAGGCGGAGATAACAGATCGCCAGATTTTCCTATCCTTACACACACTTCTGGCTTCCGTCACATTCATACGATTTGTCGTACATATACTCTACGATTCCTTTAATTAATTAATTTATTTATTTATTATGACATAAACGGCCATACGGCCTTTGAAAATATACAAAATATAATTAAAAACAACAAAAAATTCTCATAATGGGTAGCATAAGCGAATGTAGTACTAAACAAAAAATCATATAGTATAATCATATAGTAATTAACTCAGAACACGTCCTTAAGAATCTGGTCTACATGGTCGAGCCATGTGGTTCCTGGACGGTCGTGCTTCCTTACACCTCTTCTTTCACCCAGGTAAATTTTCCTTGTTATCCTTTCATCGTTCATTCTCTATATATCACAAATCACGCGGTCGGGTGGGGTGCCGAATTATAAAAAAAAAGTTTTTATATAGAAAAATATAAGTAGGTAACTAGAGAGTTTTTTTACGATTGCCTATTTTGATTTTTTTTCGAGTGTCCAAGAGTCAGACATTCGCAAATCTTCCATAATATTACTTTTTTCACCACCCATTCTGAATATCACATTAATTTTGTATAAAATATTTGGTAAAAGTATTTCGGTTTGCATTTTATATTTCCACGGCCAAGTGCAGCCATTTTCAAATATTTTTCTTTCGCTTTTGCTTACATAAACAAACACAGGTCTCAAGGTAGCCTGGTACAATGAGAAAAACCCTGACTACATATGTTTACGTTTATTTGTATACATATAAACATTTTTAGGAATAGTTTCACAGTTTACACTAACATTCTTCACAGAATACAGTGTATAATACATTATTTTGAAGGTGATGTTAGGTAAACTATAAGTTATATATTTTTCCTAATGATTGTGCAACACTGTGCATATTATTAGATTTGTTTACTTACTGAGTCATGCTGTTCTTGTAAAAAAATACATATTATTGTTCTAGTTGTCGGTGGCCTGGTTGGTAACGCGCTCGACTGTTAATCCAGTGAGCGCGGGTTCGATCCCTGATGCTGACCTACTCCAGCTTTTCAAGCTTACTGTGAAGTGTAGAAAGATGTATTTGGGTTTATGTCGATGACAAAAAAGTTCAATTGCGAATGTGTACTAAGATTATCCATGGAAGAACACATTTTTAGTAAAAGAAATCGAAAGCCCTGCAAGAGATGCAGTGTTATGGGACAAAGAGATGGATTATTCATTCCATGTACTATCACGCCATTTCACACAAAATGAAGTAAACACTAAACAGTAACAGTTGCCGACTTGCTTCTGAATTGAGACATTCAGAATGGGTAGAGAACCTTATATTTCACAATAATTTACTCCGACAAGCATTTCTAAGTAGTTTTATGCAGCGCAATTAATCTCCTCCCACGCCATTTCTAACGCTCTTATCTCACTGCCATATTTGTACCTTTAAAGCTGTTTGGATAAATAGTTTTCCTAAATAGTTAATAACTAGTTATTGGTATTTATTAACGATTATATACGATAGTGTAATTAGCGCCTACGCGAACGATTTGTTCAACTTACAATCAAAGACGTGTGTATGTGACCTAATTACAGCTAGAAGAATATTGGTACTGGATATTGCACAATGTATTCAAGTGTTTAGAGTCTTTGACTAAACATTACGCGTCTCTCCATCCGTCATCTCCATCTACCATCGTATTGAGGTGGGTGTGAAATGTTTAACAGAAATTTTCACGACGCGGCTTGCTGGGATCAAGTCAATCGTCTTATTTGTCCCTTTTACTTGGGTCGGCTCTTGGATCTTCATCCTCCATGTCCTGCTGTTCTCTGCATCCTCTGAGCGAAACCTTAGCTCCTTTAGATCCCTTGTCATTGTGGACGTCCAATTGGTCAAAGGTCTGCCTGGTCTTCTGGGTCCTACTTCTGTGTCCATTGACCTTTTTTATCATATTATCCTGTGGTAGTTTCTTAATTATGTCCATAATCCATATCATCTTAATCTATTTTCAGACACCTTTTTCAGACAACAAACCAATATAACAATTATTTACTTCTGGTTTTTCCCAGTTGATATTGTTTCAATTTGTATAAGTGTTCTGTTTCCCTGTTCACTCTATGTCAAATACCTGATGATGAGGACGATCATCTTCGATCCTTATCTTCATCCTTGGCTGGGTCGGTGGGTCAAAGCATCTCTATATGTAGATCTTCTTCAGAGATCCCTGTCTCTTGCAGTCTCCAAGATCTCTGACCAGTCTCTCCTCACACTCATTTGCCACCAGCTTCTGCTGGCTATTTCTGGGCATAATATAGTCATGTATAATAAAAGTTATCTTAGGATTTTAAACTTTTTAATAGTCTTTAATTTTTACCGTTTAAAATAGATTTCCACCATGTATCGTTGGTCGAAAAGTTTAATATTACACAAAGTTATTTATAACAATACAATAGGCAAAGTTATTACACAAAACACCTACATGTACGAGTATATTCACCATTCTATTTCCATTCATATGATGAAGTTTGTTTATAAAGTTCTGTAGGTATTGTGTAGAACTCAATGGGATGTTGGCATGTAGAATATCAGCTCAGAATATATTCATACAATATTGAACTGTTTTATTATTTGATGATGATGTGATTGAATCTTCGCCCGTCTCAATTTAGTCATTTTCTGTGAAAATTTCAAAATAACGATGAGTAATGACGTTGAAATGTATTAAACGAGTTTGATTATTAAAATTTACCGATTTTTTTCCCATGGGAGTTTTTCATGTTGACGTTTTTTCACTCTGAGTAATACATACTTGCATTTCTGGTATGTGGTTTTTTCATATAAGATTTTTTCATGTGCGATTTTTTCAGTCAACCGAAATTTATGAGAATTTGAGAAGTTTGTTTAGCGTAACAATAGATTTCTTCGTAATTTTTTTATGGTGTATCACAAGGATGGGTTTCAGGACCATTTTAAGAAATAAAAATTAAATGTTATCTTTATACTATCGCGCCACGTTCCTTGTCGGGAAGACAGAGGACATGGTGCCAGACCTTCCTATCCTTACACGTGTGTGTGCAGTGTTCCTTGCGTCCGTCACATTCATGCAATTTGTCATACACGCTCTCCGATAACTTTTATTCACAATGCGTCCATCTTTGAGGATCCAGTACAGGTCAGTCTAGGACGACCACGCTTCCTCACACCTAATTCACCCATATATTTATTATTTTGACGAAGAAGTTTGTTAACGTCCTAATAGATTTCATTGGTATTTTTTGTTCGGGTGCACCACAAGGGTGGGTTTTAGGACCACTGTAAGAAATAAAAATGAAATGATTTATTTGATTATAATGAGAGTTATCAACAGTTGATAATTTCGTATTTAAATAAATAATTTATTACCATTATTATGATTTATCGCTTGGTACATTCGCATGTCTGTCAATGTCTCACTATCACCCAGTAGTTGACATTGATTTGTTACACATATTTCATTAATTACAAGATACTACATATTGTATTGTTTACAACGGAAGTGCTCAACAGTGATAACATTATTGTATCGTTTTTTATAATTATAGTAATCGAAAGTACCTAATTAAGTAGAATCGTGTTTTGATTTATCGTAGGCTAATGAACCATTTGTTGATTTTTTTCTGTTCTGTAAGAACGTGGCTCGGGAGTTATCAATTAATCTTCTTCTTCCTTCAGCCATCTCTCCACTGCTGGATATAGACCTCTTCCATTTGCTTCCATTTTCCTCTATCTTGAGCTTTGCGAGTCCATCTTCTACCCGCGACTGGAATAAAATCGTCGGCCTGTCTTTTCTGTGGCCGATCTACCCCTCTCTTTTTGTCCCACGGTCTCCATTTTAGAATTCTGGGAGTCCATCGCTTTGTCCCCTGTCTGGCAACATGACCCAACCATCATATCAATTAATATTAGAGTAAAATTAGGGAAAAAAGAGGAGTAGGTCGGCCACAGAAAAGATGGGCCGTTGATATGCAAGCCCAGATCCTTTAAAAAATATATATATTATCCCAGTCGCGGGTAGAAGATGGATTGGCAAAGCTCGATAGAGAAAAATGGAAACAAATGGAAGAGGCCTACATCCAGCAGTGGAGAGATGGCTGAAGGATGAATAAGATTAGAGTGACTGAAAGAAAGTTGTAACTAGAATGAAAGCTAGTGTGAAGTTTAGGTATGTTGAGAGGATAAACGATGAAAGGATAATTATGAACATGACTAAAAGAAGAGACTGAAGTGAACGTGGCCGTCCGAGAGCTTCGTAAATAGAGCATGTCGAATGCCCTTTTGAGTAAACAGGGCTACACGGGTTGTCTTATAAATTGCATGCATGTGACGTAAACAGAAAATATGTGTGGCAGTTTGACGGTGTCTCTCCTCATCCTGCAAGGGACGCTGTGACGATTTAAATAGATAAATAAATATTAGATTACTTCGTTCAAATTTACGAGTAAGAATAACTGGATAATTACTTTAAATTTTAGACTCTTTTATGCTTTGTGAAACAATCTACAGTATTAACCATATTGTCAATTGTTACTGAGACATCCTGGGTCGCAGGGTCATAGACGATTATCTAATAATATGCGTACAAAATTATGACATTGTAATGCACCCATGTAAATTATTTCCCTTCCCCCATAAACACGTCCTCTGAGCGCACCTATGACCTCAGCAGCTAACAGTCGTCGATATTCATGAGGTGCATTGTTTATCCAAGTGGCATGGCTGATGCTCGACCTGTGGGTGACCCCAGGAAGGAATCTACCATTACCAAAACTACAAACACATTACTAATCTACGGGATGGATTAAAAGTGGGATCACAACAAACAGAAGTCGGTATTGCATATTCATGTGAATTCTCTTCATCTTCTTTATCAGCCTTGGTCCCTCCACTGCTGGATATAGTCCTCTTCCATTTGTTTCCAATCTTTTCTATCCATCGACTTTCTGACCAAGGGTCTTCTGACCAAAGTTCTGAACAAGACCTAAGGGAGAAGCAGCTGACCAGTGATATGACACAAGACGGAAAGACTTGGAGACTGCGTACCAGAAGGGCCGACCCCAGGTGAACTGGGAAAAGGCAAGGAAGAAAGAAGACTTTCTGACACACTCCCTACCTGCTACTGAGGTAACGTCGTCCGCCCATCTTTTCAGGGGGCTTCCGACACCTTTTCTGTTTTCCCATGGCCTCCGCTTTACGAATCTGGTTGTCCATCTATTTTCGTCTGCCTTCGTAAACCATCCAAAAGAAGATGTGGATTGTTTGTTATTATTTATTTAATATTGAGAATTGAGATTAAAGGTATGTAGGTGATGGACATAATTGTTTAAAACAGATAACCCTTTGACTCGACCCTGAATGCATCAACATTACCCATACAACATTACTAGTAATTCTTTACATTATGATTTCGTATTTCTGACATCGTTTATTCTTTTACCAAGCATCTTGGAACCTTCGCCCTATCTTTCCCAACTTTCATAACAAGCTATATATTTTTCTCCTTTGCAAGATCCGATATCCCCTCTCCATCAACAATTAATTGTTTATTGTCAGATTTGTTTGCTTCATGTACGTAGTATGTTTCTTGGTCTTCAATAACCTACTTTTAAGGTAGCGGTCTTTGATTTATGGAAATATGACCCTGGAAATGAATTGGGTATCTCTTTTTCTTGTTCAGCCCTCTGTCCTCCACTGCTGGATACAGTCCTCTTCCATACCTTTCGATTTATTTCTGTCGGTTGCTGCTTGCAGCCAATTTTTAACCCCCACAGCGGCTATTTCTTTTTACGCGGAGCTATTTGTAATAGTTTAGAATTAATTTTGTGCTCTTTGGTTTAAGACTACAAATAAATAGACTGTTTAATTTGACCAAAGGGCGAATTTAGCTACGTATCAGTTTTTTTCCATCCAAACAAAAAAAAAGTCAATCTACATAATCTTATTTCGGCTATTATGTAAGTGTAAGTACAACCATATCGTAATATTATATTTCGTGGTCTCGAATCCCCTTTCGTCTTGCTTTCTGTGTGTAGTGTAGATACATTGGATGTGATAAACTGATAACCTTGTTGTATTCATATTGTGGTCCACTCATAAATTATTCTGTTGACATTGTAATATAATGGATGCATAATATTTCGCTGTCTGGTTATAAGCCTGACCCTGGCCTTTGCACCTTCCATTAATGTCATTGCATAATCCTTACCTTACTATAATAGTACCAATAAGCAATGCCAATGCAATAAGCAATTGTATTTATTATATTTTGTGGTTGTATGATTATGCAAATGTAGTTTGTTTTTATTTATTACGTATGTATTTTAAGACGTTATTTATCGCTGCAATTTTTGTGTTATAACGAATATAAGTGTGTCAATAATGCACTTTATTAATTGGCAAAATATTCCAGGATATCTGTAGCTGTCTTAACTCCAGACTCGGTGACGTACTGGACAATCGTCTTACGGGTTTGGATGGCACTGGCAATAGTTATCTTTGACAGAGAGCGAATATCTTTTTAGTACCAAGTTCAGATTTATGGAGATTCAGAGATGGAGCCCAGTTAATGTTATAAACCAAGGTATATAAGGCCAATGGTCTTATTTGGCTAAAAAAATCTCAATTTCGATAAGAAGTATGAGGCTTTAGAAAGATAAAAAGAACTTACTCATATTGTGAATTGCGTTGTAAAAAATAAATTTTACAGAGATCCTATTAAAATTATCTATTCTTTAGGAAATGAACCCGGGTTCGATTGATACATAGATTTCATTATAATCATTCCTGAAAGAACCCTACAACATGTATAGTTGTTTGAAAGAGGCAATTATTTCTGAGTAGAATTTTAAGAGCGTACCTTAATTGCTTCACATTCTAATTTTTATAAGCACCCATTTCTGCCACTCTTTATTATACCTACAACAATTTCTAACTAAGAGGATAGTGTAATTTGATGCTATTCTCGTACAACCCTCATTTATAGATCGAGATCCATAGATCAGAAAACAAGTCATAGATCACTAGCATCTTCATTCAACGAAACAATTAGACGTGCTCCACTACTTGATCTCTGATTGCTGTATACACATTGTTTATGATAATTCCCTGGGATCTATTTCGGAGACCATTAGAGGGATTACAATGGAAGTACTCTTGAGGATATAAATCTCTCTCAACACCGCTCCATTAAATTCCACTGGAAATAAAAACTAAAAGAATCTCTCGACTGGAAAAGCGATTCCAATTTTAGTCTGTGAACTCGTAAAACTGTCAACTCTTCACTTCGAGAATAATAAAAATTGTTCAAACATGTAGTAATTGGGATACAAAGTACCTATGGTGTGATGGTGCGTGGCGTACCGCATGGTACTATATTAGGCCCATCCATTACACTGTACTTACAATACTTTACACTAAAATACACAACAGAATCAACTAACACACACCGTTGTTGGTATCAATGGTTTGGTACCTACTTTCAGAATTCTACTACTTTGTTTGCAGTTGGTATCTCTGATTCACTGAGAATTTTTGTGCAATGATGAATTTATGTCCACACCATAAACAAGTCGGGAAGCGAGTTGTGTAGCTTTGATAGCAACCTATAAAATGTCAAACGATAATACTCAGAATTTTATAATGCATCAGTGGATGTGTCAACTGTAACTTCTATTTAATCCAAGTTGATGTTTATGTTTTCTCGTATACTTTAGAATTCCTTCCAGCCATTCAAATGGGAATTTTTACATACACTGAACAACATTCAAGACAACATATTGCTTTGAATTCTGCGGGCGAAACATATTTGGTTGACATTTTGGCAGGAGACTAAACAAATCAGTGTTTTTTTTATCAAACGAAACATTTTGGAAGACAATTTTTAAGTTAGACCCACGTTATTTACCTAACTATAGATTTCAATACCTAATTAATATAAGATTGAATTACTGTATGCATCAAGACAATGCTTTTAAACTATAGTCCTATTGGAAACTGGGGCAATGTATGATTGAACCCAGCGGAGTTCACTGCTCAGATCTGAACCATTGGAGCAGAACTCTGTATTAATACTAATATTATATTGTATGTCTCTATATCTGATACTGGAATTCAACTCACTGCTGTCAGATATAATATTATAAATGCACAGTATTTGGTTGGTATGAGTATATTGTAATGGTGATGTAATATTGAGGTAATGAAGCTTAACATAGATGTGAGATGCATGGCTTGTAGTTTGGTATGTAGATATCATACCTATGATGTATAGTTAAAAATGTATTTCGTCTTGTAAAATTTCGGTGGGGAATATATGTTTGGGGGATAATATATGGGGTTTTGGATGACGATAATGAACCATTTGGTGATAGGGTCCACTCTAATTTATGTAGAGGAAAGTCTTTAAAGGACTTTTGAAAGATGGGCTCAGATCCAGCTCGATAGAAGTCAGTGGAGTTTTAAATCAGATTTTTGAACCAACAAAGTCAAAGAATCTATCCTCATATTCAGTCGAACCCTTTCTAGAGCATATAATGTTTACTATTTGAAATCTAATGAAATAAGGAAAATTGAAAAAAGAATACATTGAAGGACGCACACTGGCTTAAGGCCCTTCGCATCCCCGGGTAGCAAAGGCGCATATAGCGTTCTCTTTACCCGCACTTCTTAGTAAAATATTTCTAAGTGGTGGGCTCAGGGTAAGCCAGAAGAGAACCCCCCCAAAACCCCACCCCTAACTTAGATTCCTTCAGTGTCCTTGTCCAAGGATGGAAAACACATTAAAAATTAACAAAAAAGTCCAAAATTCATCAAAGAATCTAGAAATTACACCATATCTTCTATTGCGTATCAAATCGAAAGGTTCAATTCATTCGCTACCTGAGTTATGTTGTCTAATAAGCAGTGAGAACGCATCACTCCGATACAATTAACTTGTTACCTTTATCAGATGCGAGGCACCTGCATTGCAATTAGGATTGTGGTACTACACTTCGTATTATATTAATTGTAGTAATTACTTGCTTGCCTCGAATGATTATAGGTACACCTGAGATATATGAATCCTCTTCCTCACGAATCAACACTTCTTGTATCCTGTGCTGTAATCTGAATCTGGTTTTAATCACTTAATTATTGGAAGGGTTTTTAACACTTTGTATACAAGTATACAAATACAAACACTGTTGTGAACGCGCGATCTAAATAAATCTAGCTATTAATAGTGCTCCAGGGATAGATAGAAGAGTAGAGGATTGAGATGCATAACATTTTTTTTAAGTTGAATTTTGTCAGGCAAATATATAATTTATTGTAGAAATAACTGAGTGAAATGTGTATTGCCATCTTCCCTCTATAGTTTTTATCTGATTTTTTAGTGCGTACTTATATAAAGTATTTGGAAATAATATTACATGGTATTTTGAATATCACAATTATTTTTTTCTGAGGACGTCGGGTCTTCTACGTATCGAAGCCTAAGAACAACTAGTTGTCTCAACAGATATACAGCGAATGATGGTATCACATTAAACTAGCCGACTACCAGTCATGATCCTGTTGGAAAGTCCATCCTTCGCTGTATACCTGTTGACAGAAATACTTGTTATAAAACGGTGTGGCCTAAAAACAGTCCTTGCGGGACTCCATTTGGTAAAAATAATGTTATTTCTAAATTAAACTTCTCGTAGTTTTTTTAACAAACCTAAGTATTTGTCTTTTAACAGACACGTACGACAGATTATTAGTAGTTATTACCTAATAATCATCTATTTGATGTATGTACATTACTTGTTACGTGTTTAAATATGCAAACAAATCGACATACGTCTACCATACTATACCTACAATATTGTATTAGAGTCTTATACGTAGTTCTCGTTTCATTATGAGAATAGCCGACAGTCGTGTGGTACTTGTTGAATTTTCACAGCGTAGCCATAGTCTCGTGCTAATGTGGCTTGTTTGTTTTGAATAATACATATTATTAGTATGCGATATTAGATAATTCAATACAATGAACGTTACATTCAGCGTACATCACAATACGAGTACTTACGTCATCGTTAGGTTTGTTGAAGACTATATTGAGATAATATGTCTCTGTGAGATCATGAACGAACCTATCAAACTAATTGCTGGTAATTATTTTACGTACAGTATTGGAAACGCTTCAGATATACGTTCGATAGTGATCTTTGTGTATTTATTTTTACTAATTTTCATCGTTGTCCCTTCTTTTTATTACAAGATTTTATTTAGCTTGACTCCGTCCTAATCTTGCAATCGTTTTCTCAACCACTTCCTGACTACTTAGAGACCTGAAACTTTGCAAACGTACGTAAGGGTGACAAAACGATTCTGTGCTGGATCAGCTTTCTCCAGAAACAAAAAAGATGTCAAGCGTTTCAGGGGGATCCAAGGGTCGTGTGTAGTATCGTATGAAAAGGCGATGGAAAAGAAATCCAGATCTTAAGTCAGGTTTTGTTCAGCTCAAGCTCTGGAAGACACCGAGCGATCGAGAGGATCCAGTCGCCGCATACCGCCGTGTTTGATATCTCACGTCATGAGTAAAACTCATATCTTTTTACAAATCTCTTGTCAATTCTTGGTGGAAGGCGCCATCGGAATGAAGCAACCCAAGCGTCACGAAAGGGCGTGCTATTGTATTGTTTGGAAGACCGCGAAAAACAGTTCTAGGATGTGAACTGAGAAGTCATAAAATCTCGGTTTATAAAAAAGTATTACTTCTTAAGGATCGTTCTTCAAATTGGCCGATAAAAAATAATTTATTTCCGTTTTTATCGTTTTGTGAAAAGATATGAAATTGATAGAGCATGACTTGCCAGATAATTTGTGCAATATATTCAAAGGCTGATGCATTCAGGAGCTACGAGTTTACAAGTATGTAGTAGCATTTTACAACACATGTACAGGGAACTGTGCCGAAATTATTAGTTATCTTGTTTTATTTTGATACCTGTATTAAATCTGCAACTTAGGTAGATAGCAGTAGGACCATAAAAGAATAAGCCTAGAGAATAATGTTAAAAAAATTGCTACCTTTTTTTGCCTACCTACTTTTTTATCACAACATAACGGAAACCCTCAGTTATGGAGTCAAAACCGCAAAATTCGTCTCCCGTTTTCTGTGTTTCTTTATTTTATCATCATATCATTTTTCTACCTTCTGTTTGCGGTTAGCTGTGTCATCATTTGCGGGTCCTTATTATGACGGGTCATCAAGTATGTAGTAGCATTTACTGTCGAGTAAATTGACACCAAACGGTTTGTGAAATTGCCCCCTGCTTGACACTAAAGAGATGGTGTGATAACGATATAAGTATAGGGACGTGTGTTATTTGCAACACGTTAACCAAATGTTGTCAGCTTATTATTTTCAAAGACTTGATAATTGGAATAATTTTCTCTATCATTGATGAACACGATGATTTAAAAAAGGTTGCTAAAGTTGCACCCACACCTCAGCAGATGGCGTTAGCATCTGAAACATTGGTTTAATGTGAAATAATTTCCAGCTGTAGCATATATACAACTTCCAAAAATTACACGATTGACAGCAGGATGTGGTGGAATGGGTGAACGTTGCCCTGGGCATGAAGTGATCACTTAAGCCAGCCAAAGCTGACTCGTAAACGTCGGAACACCTATCCTGCTTCCTTCCCAAGGGATTTTACATAACGCTACATTATGTGAATGAAGAAGCCTGTCGCTTCTGTTGAGGAAAAACTCCAATGCATTTCCGTCTGTGCAGTGCAGATAAATCCAGTTCAAAACCTAAAATAATTTGGGTAAGTATATCTCAAATTATAAAATGTACGTCGTCAGTATTCAGAAAAGCAAGCAGTGATCAGAAATTAAAGTCGCTAAATTATCGTAAATTCATCACAAAAGTGAAAATTGTTGTTTTTGGAAAATGAAATTTTGTGAGAGCGTCGGGTTTTCTACATGTCGTGATTAAAATAAATAACAAGTAGGTTATCTCAACAGACATACAGCGAAGGAAGGACTTTCCATCAGGCTTATGACTAATTTTCGTCGGCTGGTTTTAAGAATTTAATTGCAAACCTGTGTTTGACAATATAAAGTTTTGAAACAATAAAAAAATATCTCCATGTACTCAAATGGTTATAGGACCGCAAACCATCCCCTGGGGTACTCCCTTTGTATTTTATTGGTCAAGCCCGCGCCTGCGAGTCTAATTGTCCGGAACAACACCCATATTATTACCGGTACAGTAATAATAATGTTAACAACACAACATAACAATATTTTCTAAACGGACCGGAATAACATTTCATTGTCTCACCTTTTTATTATCGCGTTTTATTTCCTCCTCCGTATAATAAGTATTTTATTGTTTGTATAATTGGTCATTTGGCAAAATGTTACATCGTACAAAATAATATAGCTCTCATTACTAGTTATATCATACCAAACACTTAGGTACCATCTTCTCATCCGTTCTGATTCCAACGCTGGACATAAGCTTCTCCTTTGACTTTCCATACAGACTTCTGTCTTGGGCGTGTTCACCGCCACCTTGACATTTATCTCTTTCTCTAGCCATCCATTTCTCTATTTCTCTAGCCATGATGTAGGATTAATACATAAAACGTTATAGGCGAGGATGCCGTCACCGTCGCTAATGAAATGTATGGAATACCAGTCCCTTAACAACGAGTATGAGGACCACGTATTATATTCTGTTACGAGATTTGACGGGAGTGGTGGTCTTGTTTGAACATTATGCTATATTGCTAACTGTTGCGGAACGGCTAGAGTACCTACTCTAGGAGGCGTTGATCCATCTGCTTCCAGTAATTCGCCTCACATCGTCAGACCATCTTGCCTGAGGCCTTCCTACATCCTAGGAGGTTTCTATTCGAGAATCCTTTTGGTCCATCTAGAATCGAAGCATCTTGCACACTTAGCTATATTTCTTTATATAAAAGAATTGGGATTGCATTGAGGTTAAGTACAAATCTAAATATTTTTTCTGAACATTTTACAAGTAAGATGATGTGAAATACAGATACGCAAAATTTATTACTGGATTGAAAGTGCTTCAGCAGACAAATTCTAAATATCTTACATTGCTTGTCTTGCCTCGATTATACGAATAAATAAACGGATAGAATAATAATTCTACAAGTCATTCTCATTCAAATCTCTCGTGTGTATCTTCGCCAATCAAGGATTTTTGAAATATGGAGTTTTTGTTACAGCAAACCACATTCACCGTAAAACGATATATTGATCTATTTTCTGCCGTACCGACACAGTCATAAAGCACCTGTGGTTTCTGCATATTGCGGTTACGGATATCCAGTTTGATTGATGACAATATGTCACCTTACAATATTGCACAAATGTCAGATATCAGCTGATTGTTGTCCGCCATCTTGTATCAAAGTTGCCATCTAAATAATATAATAACTGTCAAAAGTATCGATTCAATTTTATGCTTAAAATTAAGTAAACATATTTTAAAATTATATGTTTCGTTTTGCAAATCGCCAAGTAAAATTGTGGAACAAGCTTTGTAAATATAAGGTATTTTTTTCATTTACTTTCTTTACAATTCAAACGGCAACAAACTGGTTAGTTATCGGTTTCCAAAACCACATCTCCGTAGATATTGAGACAGGTACCCGCTTACATTTTTTTTCATAAAAAGTATCTGGGTACTTATCTAAATCTGTGATTGATGACAATGGGGGCGTCTTCGATTTTTTTCGCCACCAGAGTGCGCTGCAGTAAATGGAGATCCGCTATGGCATTTACATGGATAATAAACAAATTGTTTGTTTTGTTATGACAGTATTGACAGTTGTGAAGACCTCCCTTTACTGAAGCACCATCTAGTGAGTGCTAAAAAATACGCCCCCATTGTCACCTTACAATGTTGCACAAATGTCAGATATCAGCTGGTTGGTATCCTCCATCTTGAATCAAAGTTGTCATCTTTTTGTGCACCTAACCTATAATACATATTATTATTTGATGCTGTCATTTTGATTGAGTAATAGACAATACAATACCCCGGGCTGCCAGGTGATATTATGTATATAATATAAAGTGAAATTAGGTCACATTGATAGAGGCTACATGTATTATATTGTATGTAGTGTTGCCCTAGGCTGTCCCACATTGATCTATCAAAGGAAGTATGTAAACAATAGCCTGGCATCTACTTCATTTTATGTGACACCTTTCCATTATAGAAAACAATAGGATTCATAATTATTACAAGTAATTTTAGTCTTGTTTATAGACTGTCTTAACTTATTCGCTTCATAAAACTTAATGGAATTGCTGAAGGGAACACATTTCACAGTTATTAGGTTATTACAGCATTTTTTTTATGTATTATACAATAAACTAAGATGGTTTGGGAATGTTGAGAGAATGAAGGATGACAGGATGACAAGAAAGATATATTTGAGTCGTGTTTCATTCTTATATTATTACAATGAAATTACAATATGGACTTTCGGCCAAAGCACTCAACTTCATCTGGTAGTAATAGTAATAGGTGCCTACCTAATAATTTATTGCCCCAAGACTAGACCTATCTATCTATCTATCTATACCTTCACACCGACCTTGCAGGCTAGGCAGTAGAGGACAGAGCCCCAAACAGCCCTATTCTTACACACACTCCTAGCCTCCGTCACATTCATGCAGTTTGTCATACACGATTTCCGATTCCTTTTACTCAAAACGCGTCCATCCTCGAGGATCTGGTCGACATGATTGGACCAGGTCAATCTCGGGCGGCGGCGCTTCCTCACCCCTCTTCGCTCACTCAAATATATATTTTTTGTCATCCTGTCATTTTTCATTTTCTCAACATGCCCAAACCATCATATTACTCAGATATTATATTATATTTTATAATGGTGATACTCATTTCATTCAAAAACCTATTGAAACTATTACAGCAGCGATACTCATTCATTGTATTGAATGACATATTGAGTGACCATTAGATTACATACAATGATATCAGATCAGATAGTAATGTATGGACGGTGGATGGACTATGGTAAATACTACTGAACAATAACAGAGGGGCCTAACAATGGCACGTGGCTGCATTTAACTACAATACATTTAATAATATACATAGACCTATGTGTATTGTATTGTAGAGAGACACCATACATTTATATTAAATTGTCATCAATTTAAACAAATATTGGGGAGAGATACATAGTAATTAAATTACCTGTTTCATGTAGAGGTGCGCTTACGCGATGCGCGGAGTAATAATAGCGTCAACTCGTACTTTGCAATATTATTCAACAATACCTATTAAAAGCGAGACAATTTTATTTTTTTATTTTTGCTTTTGTATATATATTTTCTTTATGTGTTTTTTCGTTCATGGTATTGTAATTAGGTGAAATGTAGAATCTTTGCTGGTTTATTTGTTGGTGATGTGTTTCTTCTATGTAAAATTTACTAATATAACTGTCTGATTCTGTAAATAAAATAAAAATAAAATAAAATAAAAATAAAACGATATTGCATGCAAACGAGATTAAAATGAGAGAGAGACTAAAATGTCCAAACCGATTGGATATTCAGCGATTCGTGTCGTCGACATCATGAGAATTCTCTATTTTTGGTGGCCCGCAATATCGCTGTTCGCTTGAATTGTTGCCGAAATAATTGTTATATGTTGCGAAATAATGTTAATCAATACGATTTATACGAATGTCGAAGTTTTGGCTCAAAAAATTGCTCGTCGAAGTGTACGGCTCTCCACACACGTCCGGAAGTTCAGTTAACTGGATCGACCGGTTGCAAAAAATCTCCGACCAAAACCTCTTTCTGAATTCAAAATCAGGGTAACACTGAATTCAGAGAGAGGTTTTGGTCGGACCTTTTTGTAAACGGTCGATTCAGCTAACTGAACTTCCGGACGTGTGTGGAGAGGCTACCAGGCTATAAGTAGTGTTGAAGAGCTTTTTCGGACTGCCCAAAATACCTACTTTCTTTCGGTGATAGTCAAGTTCGGGGAATCAACAAGATACCAAAAGCAGAAGATACCGGTATATTAGGGCATAACATATTTAGTATTTTATTATGCAGGTATTTTATCTAGTATTTTATCACTGCCGTTGCGTTGTAATTTGGGGTCATTACGTTGATATAATTATGTAATAAATAATACCAAATGATATATTTAACGCTACATAGATCATCGCAACCCAACCTAGAGTAGATTGTCTAGACACACCCTTTTATACCATCCTACAGTACCTACGTACTTACCTTCCTAGATAGATAGATAGTTTCACAATAAAATATTCTATCTCATTTTAATAAGGTCTGTGACGTCACGGTCATTTCCTACGGCATAAGGTTCAAAATCACATGAACAATCGCATAATCAAATGTTAAAAATTAAGGTTAATTTTGCTTATTTTAAAAAAAATATTGACA
Organism: Ceraclea dissimilis; assembly: GCA_963576895.1. NCBI lineage: Eukaryota > Metazoa > Arthropoda > Insecta > Trichoptera > Leptoceridae > Ceraclea > Ceraclea dissimilis. The sequence goes on from OY756365.1 coordinate 469,537, forward strand.
GGCATTCACTAGATTTTAATTTTTAATGCATATTATCAATACGAAAAATATTTTTTCTTGCGATTTTTGGGAAAAAAGTTTTACATTCTTTTTGTTGAGAAATCTATACAAGATATGAAAAATCCTTTACCGTCATTCCCTAGATAAAGGTTCAATGTATCTGCCCCATTTATTTCCAAAGCATATTTAATAAGGATGTCGAGATCTAAAATCTTTTTTTTTTTTTTAACAATCATTGGATTTACCTTCCACGCCTTCCACTCTTTTTTGATATTTTTAGTCAGTCAGTCATTGGGAATATTTAGGGATAGAAAATGTTTTGTTTTTTGTCCGACCAGATGCAAAAGGACGAACATATTTTGAGTAAAAGAAATCGTACATAGAGTGCGGATGCCGAAATTCTCCATGAATGTGTCGATAAAAAAATGTGTGTAAAGTTCTATTCTCTCTGCCTAACTCGCTAGAGACGCGGTGTTAGGGGATAGAATAAAATACAGTAATTATATTCATTTTATATTTATAGAATATTTTTTTAATATACGGTAATTTATTGCATTTTAAATTAGATAAGTAAGGAGGTCGATTACCTAACGTAATTAATTATGTCACTGTAGGTTATTTTAATTATTGTTTTATTTCCATATCTTATAATTAAAATATTCATTATATGCGGGTGTTTGATAGCAACTGATGTATACTTTAAGTATGTAATTGATAGGTATGTTATAGGTGGAGCATGGGCTTGAAAAAATATTTTTTTTTTGATAATTATTTTCAAGTTTATTTTTATCATAAACTGATAAATATCCTTAGATTATTGAAGTCCCTAATCAAATTCACGTAAAAACACACACAAAAAATATATACTTATATATTTTGTCATACTTGAATATCCGATCTATTGATAAAACTGGTATAAATGTCAAGGTATATCATGATAGTAGTTGTCATGATAAATAAAGTGTATCATGATAAATATCATTGCGTATCATAGCAGTTGTCATGATAAATATCAAGGCATATCACGGTAGCTGTCATGATAAATAACGAAGTGTATCATAATAGTTGTCCTGATAAATATCAAGGTACGTACTATATTATCATGGTAAATGTAATGATAAATATCATTGTGTAAATGATAGTTGTCATGATACATATTAAGGTAAATTATGATAGTTGTAATGATAAATAATCAATCAATTATGACAGTTGTTGGGATAAATAGTCAATCAATTATAACAGTTATCATGATAAATATTAAGGTATATTACGACTGTTGTCCATGATAATTATCAAGGTGTAGATATCATGATAACCCTATATGGAGGTGTAATGATATGGTATACGACATATTGTGTGAAGCAGTCACAATAATTAAATGTCCTGTAAAATGCTTATTAATTGTTTAACTTTACATATTTTGTGTCAGTTTGGGGTTCAGGGGTGATGGCTGCATCATTAAATAGATACCATCAGTCAGTTACCGTATAACACAGTTGTAATATAATATAAAGGGTTATAATTTTATTATTGTTAGGGTAGGTCCTATATTAATAATTATGATCAAAGGGGGTAAGTTATAGTATTAAGTCGAGACTGACTTGAATATAGTTTTAGTCATGAAAACGGTGACGTAAGAAAATGATGACGTCACAAATTATGGATTGTGTAATTGACACGCATATTGACATTTCAAAAATTTCTAAAAACGGGAGACCTTAGATCTCGACAACCGTTACTAAATATGCTTTGGAAAAAATATTGTAGATAAATTGAACCTATATTCATTGAATGACAGTAAAAGATTTTTTATATCTTGTATAGATTTCTCAAAAAAAAAGTGAGAAACACCTTTAATTTTTTTTTCGAAAGATAGAAACACGTTTCCCGAAGGTCGGAGAGGATTTTTTTTTGTACTGATGATATGCATTAAAATCTAGGGAATGCTGTGATTTTTTTTGTTTTGTTTAAGGCGAAATTAACCCCATAATGTCAAAAAAAAAAACGCTATTTTTTACATTTTCTAATGAGATCGTTCATGCATTTTGAACCTCAACGCCGTGGGAAATTACCGTGAATAGGAAAAAAATTTCATCGACACTCCTCATCAAAATCAATCTATTTTACGAATTTGAAACTTCTTTTAAGACATCTATGGAACATTTTAGCATTATGATGATTTACTTTAGTGGCTCAGTTAAACATAGCATATTATTGTTATCTTTGTGTACAAGTTTATGGGCCATTTCCCTATCGGAATGACCGCACAGTTAATAATGTGAATCTGGGTGTGGTCCTGGCCTGGACTAAGTAGAATACTGGCCTAGAATCAGGTCACCTCACGTCCATAAGTCTGTCATCTTATTCGAGCCATAAAGCCAACTGAAAGCATCGCAATAACATTAATTGTATCCAGTTAATTATATTGTGGCATGAAATCATGACACATCGTGGCATTTTATGGCGAATCGTTATTTTTCATGGGTTTTTATGTCTTTGAAGAATTTATTTCTGTAGATTGTAATAGTACCTACCTTCCTATGCATTGGTACCCGTGGATATTCACGTTTTCGTTAAAATAGTCCCTAATAAAAGTGAGGTGATTTATAGATATAGTCTTGCTAATCAAATACTGATATTTCAGGCACAATGCTTGTATTTTATATAGAGCAGTATATCTGAGCATAATCCTTTGATATCTATTGTTGATCAGTTGTTGATTGAATGTTCACTTACTTGTCTATCTGCTTTTTGTTCACTGATTACAGTCTGTGTGTGTGTTTTTTTGCCGTTCATGGTATCATAATTGAGTGAAATGTAGAATCTTTACTGGTTTGTTTGTTGGTGATGTGTTTGTTCTGTTGTAAAATTTACTACCATAACTGTTTGATTCTGTTAAGAAAATAAAATAAAATAAAAATGATATCTGGATAGTGGATTGGTGAATGTTTCCCAGTATTAGGCTGATGAGTTTATATGTCAATCATGAATGATAATATTATGTAGACTCTTTTGGCTGGTAATACTGAGAAGCGTGTAGGATAATCTTGCCTCCGCGTAAAAAAAAAAAAGTATTTATGTAAAATAGTTTGTGTAGTATTTGACCCTTTGGTTTGACCTAAGGAAGGGATGGGTGTGTAAACTTCAGTCAAAGACTAATAGAAGTACCTAAGTTGTTTCCCCTACAACATACGAGTATTATGTATAAGTAACTGTTTTATTGTCTTGGCCGGAAATTAAACATTTCTTCTAGACTTTGTATCCTTTAGCTGTTAGCACTTAATACTACAACTACTTAAACTTACCACATGAATGCATCCTAATATTATAATAGCCATGTAATTTGCTCTTACATTTTTTACGCGTATGCAAGACTTGTCAACACACTTCTCAGTATTACCAGCCAGAAGGGTCTATATATTATCATTCGTGTATCACATATAAACTCATCAGCCTAACACTTGGAAACATTCACCTATCCAGATTTTTTCTTATTATTATTTTCTTAGAGCACGGACAGTCTTACAAAAATCATAAACAGTACAACATCAACAACAAGTGATTCAAAAGATACAGACAAGTCAACAACAAAAGATTTTCGCATTTTAATGTACAAATCTTCCGGTAAATCTAATTTATTTAAATTAGATTTTTGATATGATGGGAAAACGTATGGCAATAATGTGATTTTTTATGAGGTTAAAAGTATACATATACCTATTCCAATCTCTCCCCCCCCTGATGACGCCCATATATGTCACTTGTATATAAACCTCCAAATTATATGTGACTATCGGTATTTCTTATTTCATACTAGTAAAACATGACATTACAAACGATTTGTTCATCATTTGTCATTCCTTTAATTAGTACTTATTGGTTTCAAATCATCCGCAGACCTTATTTAAGGCACTTAGAATCGTCAAGTTTACATATTGAACAAAATTTATACATTGCAAAAGAATGGAAACTATACCTTAGTGACAAAACAAAATCATAAAAAAAGGTGTGGATTAGTTCGATGCAGGTCTGGATTAAATTGTCCAGAACTACATTATGTTGCTACAGAAGAAGATGATTCTTGATTAATATTGTAGAAATACATATACACTTGTCATATTATAGCCACCTACTTGATTCTATACAGCCGTATCGAAGACGTGTTGATAAAATATCCACAAGACAAGATGAAGTGGCTGATGAGTTTCATACGAGTGTCCATGTAAGGCATCTTGTACCATTCTCTCTCTCTCTACAACAGCATCAGCTCCAGTGGTTTATGGAGAAGATAACGGGACCCAGCTGAGACGACATTTCGTCACTCTCTGATGCTCTGATGATGTTCCTTGACACCAATCCTGTTATCACCAATGATCTTTCAATTCATTATATTATGCATGGTGCGTCATATTTTATTCTGAAAAGTATGTTTCGATAAAAGTAGGCATATTGACATCAAAAAATTTTAAAAATGGAAGACTTTATATCTCGACAACATTACTAAATATGCTTTGGAAAAAATATAGTAGTAGTAGTAGTAGGGAATGACCGTAAAAGATTTTTTATATCTTGTATAGATTTCTCAAAAAAAAAATGTGAAAAACACCTCTTATCTTTTTTCCGAACGACAGCAACTCGTTTCCCGAAACTCTTTTTTTTTTTAAACAGAAGAGAAATTTAAAATTTTAAGAGATTTTTTTCTATTGATAATATGCTTTAAAATCTAGGTACCTAATAATCGTAAAAGTTTTTTGATTGAAGCAAAATAACCCCCCCTCTGATGCCATCACGCCATAAAAAAAATGTTGAATCTCAAAATTAGAAATTTATAATCACAAAATATAAATTTCTTATTTAATCTCAAAAACTTGTCAACTTCATATATTATTTACCCTATTACCCTGTTAACAGATTTTGTTGCCACAGCATTTTCCGGCTACCTCATTTTTGTAATATACCTTTATGGTGTAGTAGGTAGTACTAGAAAAGGCACTATAGGTGACTATTAGCTTTTCCGTTTCTAAATTCTTCCACAATGGTTTCAAAACTAAGTAGTCATAAATAATCAAAGATTAATCATGTATTATTGTGATTGTTTTACAGTTAAATCAGATTGATTATAAATTTCTCAACTTCGGTTTTCCACAGATCCTGCTGTTCCACATATTTATTATTCCACTTCAGTAGTGATCTCTCAAATCAAAAGGAATCTTTGAAATATTCTCTCTCATCTCGCAAACGATATAATTGATTACTCCACATTGACTCGGCGATTCCAAATCACCAATCATAGATTCAAGTCGGTCGAGTTGTCAATGTAGAAATGTCCATAGATAGAGTGATCCACTTTTTTTGTTGCATTATCAGGTGACCCATGCAGTTATTGTGCAACGCATCAGATCAGTTGTTTGTATTGTATCAGTTATACTATTTCAGGGCTGCCATACGTCCCGGTACACCGGTACAGTGTCCCGGTCCCTCAATAAAACGATTGCCGGAGAGTATTTTTTTCTCATCATATTATAAATTTTCTAAAATTATTATGAAAATCCTTCATTTTACAATTAATTCATGTGAACTTGTCCAAATTTTTTTTTAGTGTTTCCTTCGATTGCTTGTATTTGTTATTAATTATTATTGTTTCCTTGACTTATAAAAGGACGTGCTCCACGTAGATTAAGTAATTTTTAATGATTTTTTTTGTATAAATATTGTATCAGCAACTCTGTTGGCCATTGTATGTACTTAAATAAATAAATTTCATTAAAAAAATGCCTGCGGCACCAATTACGCTTCTTGTTGTACCTATATTCTGTATATGACAGTACTTTTTTTGTTTCAAGATAACTAAACAAGATGTACACCACTACTTTTTTTATGTAAAGCACGCTTACGTCGCCTGCGGCGCAACTTACATGGTCACTTCCCTCATAAAATATAACCAAATGAGTTATATATACTATAGAAAAAACTGATTCAAAATTTTTTTTTTTTTTAAAAACGTTTTTTTGTAAGGAATCTATTTTTTTATCTATATTGAACTGAACTACGAATTGATAAAGGTTTTTTTGGGGGAAGGGGTTGTGTCCCGGTCCGCAGTCCGACAACTATGGCAGCCCTACTAACTACTTACAATTAGGTATTGATTTTGCTGTATTTACAATTTTACTGTTATGTCTGCAGTATTTTCTTTTTATTTATTGCACTAGTTAATTCTGATGACCCAATTCTTTCGATGTTTTGATTTATTCGAAACATCAGCTATATTGTGGGATGAGTATCAAAATAACACGCAACTAAGAATCTCTAGTAGTATATCTATTCCATAGGATTTTATTACTGTCAAAAGTGGTCTAAAAAGGGTTCCCAGAGAAAAACCCACAGGAAGTTTGCTCAACATGAATGAATCCCAAGAAAACAGGTGCACTTCAGAAATATGCTCAACGGATAAAAGCCCAAACTTTCTAGTTGGATTCCAGTGGGTGAATTATTTATAAAATGTTGACTATTTTATTGTCTATTTTCTAATTTATGCTAGTTTCTAACACACTGAAAAATAATCGAATGCTAATAGATTAAATTAATTTTATTTTCATAATCAACAACTATTCCCAGCAGTCTTTATTCTTTTCTGATACCAAATTATTATGCTTGTTTCAGGGTAATGGTTGGAGCACCCGAAGCACAGACTTACCAGCCAGGTGTAGACCGAGGAGGTGCAGTGTATAGGTGTGAACCATCTAGAGACGACGCTTGTGCCGAAGTGCCTTTTGACAGAACTGGTAAGTACCTATTTTTTATGAATCCTAGTTTGAACGTGCGAACCCATACTACAGAAGAAGTGCAGTAATCCATTGGATTATCAAATTTTGAGGCTATTGCATCACTAAAGATGTCTTCTTAAATATTGTAGATTAGGACTTGACTGGGTTCAGGATGATCATCAACATGTATATATTGTCATGTTTTTTGTTTATCCTTAGTTATTCGAAGGGCCCACGGCATAACCTGAATAAACAAAACAGTAAAATAGGGTTAAATGAGAATGAAAGTGGATAAACTAAGATGATTGGTTTGGGTACGTTGAGAGAATGAAAGATGACAGAATGACAAAAAAGATATATTTGAGTGATCGAAGAGTGGTGAGGAAACGCGGCCGCCCGAAACTGACCTGGTCCGATTATGTCGACCAGATACTCAAGGATGGATGCCTTTTGAGTAGAAGGAATCGAAGAGCGTGTATGACAAATTGCATGAATGAGACGGAGGCTAGGAGTGTGTGTAAGGATAGGGCTGTCTGGCGCTCTGTCCTCTCTGCCTACCTTGCAAAGCACGCGGCGTTTGGGTATAGATAGAGATAGATAGATAGTTATTGGAAGGGCACACGGCATAACCTGAATAGGTATACTAAACAGTAAAATAGAGTAAAGATGAAAAAGTTAGTCTCTAAATCAATCGCAGACATGGCAGCGGAATAGAAGAGTTAAAAATTTGGTAAAATAACATATTATTCTTAACCTACATTGTGTCGATTTAAAAAAATCAATCAATATACATAAACCTGGCGGTAGCCTCCTGACACCTGGGGGAATAATAATGGGAGTAGGTCGGTGTCGATAAATCACCGCTTGGACTCACCGTGGTATGTTATTACTTAAACGAGGCGGGTCTGGTGATGGTGTACCGCAGGGCACACGACTTGGTCCTATATTTACTTGTACACAGTTGCATTTAATTAAGACTAATGGAAAAACGACGACAGGGCAATGATCATTTGTATTCATTAGCAAAGAAAGGGTAGACTGCAATACATTGTGTTATTAATAATTATATTGACTGCTCTGACAGCTCTGCAGAATATATTTCAATACAAATTACACACCGTGTGCTGTCATTCTTAATTTTTGCTCTCTCATATTTCGTTTCTTATTTTGTCAGTCATTTCATTGATTGCGTATTGTGTGTATTACGAGTACCTTTTAGTTCTATTTATGTTGGATGTTCATTCAATGTTTTTATTCTCCACTCGTTTCACTTTGAGTTGTGATTATTGAATGAATGTTTACTATCCCACACCGCGTCTCTTGCGGAATAGACGTAGATGATAGAATTCCAGACTGCCCTATCCCTACACACACTTTTGACTTCCGTCACACTCATGTAATTTCTCATCGAAGATTTCCGACCCCTTTTATTCAAAACGCGTTCGTCCTTGAGAATTTGGACGACATGATCGATGCAGGTCAGTCTCGGACGGCCTCGTTTCTCACACCTCTCTTTTCACCCATGTATTTTTTTAGTCAACCTCTCATCATTCACTCTGTCAACCAGCCCAAACCATCTAAGGTTATTCTCTTTCAATCCAGTCACAACACCCGTCTCACAGTCACTCATCTCTCTAATAACCTCATTCCTTACCTTTCAATCTTTTCCTACACATTCTTCTCAACGATTTCACTCCGCTGCTTTCAACCCTGATTCGTCCTTCTTAATCCACTGTTGAACGTAGGCCTCCCCTATTGATCTCCACAGTTCCGTATCCTGAGCAGACCGCATCCAATCGCCTCCTGCAACTCGTCTTACGTTGTCCGTATGTTCTACCGTAGGTACAGTATTGTACCGTTGAGCTGAGAAATCTATGAACTTAGTTTTCCGTTCGTTGTAAGTCTTTATTTATTATGTTGTTGTCTGCAAAAGCAATGACCAAATTAAAATATTCGTAATGTTTATTTGTGAGAGTGCTCTGTGGATATTAATTTGAATAAACATACATACATTATATTGTTAGCTTAGCTATCTGATGTCATTGGCACATGTAGTAACACGGAGATGATATCATTGTAATTCTCATCAGATTTCATCATGATCTTTCACTAAACCCACACGGAATACAAAAGAAATGACCATATTGTAATTCTGTAGATACTTTCGCTCCTACGTACGATGTCGTCAACTTTTAAACCTGTTGAATTATTTTGTTATGTCTATTTAAATCTGCAGCTTTTACACTCAGATTGACTCATTCTAATCAGAAGAAAATGTTATTTATATAGAGACGACATTAAGATTCTCTACCACATTGGATCAGCTTTCTGACACACCACAAAAAGATGTAAAGCGTTTCGGGGGGATCCGAGGTTCGTGTGGGTTCATGTGTGGTATCGTGTGAAAGCGCGTTGGAAAAGAAATCCAGATCGTAAGTCAGATTTTGTCCAGCTCAAGCCTTGGAAGATACCGAGCGATCGAGAGGATCCAATCACCGCATACCGCCGTGTTTTGTATCTCACGAAAGTGCTTCACAAGTAGAACTCATATCTTTTTACAAATTTTGATTCTGTTTTTTTTATTCTTGGTGGGAGGCGCCATCGGAATGAAGGAATCCAAGCGCCCCGAAAGTGAGTGTTTGGTATCATTTGGAATACCTCGAAAGACAGTTCTAGGACGTGAAGTCTTAAATTCTTGGTTTTGAATAATGTTTTACCTATTTCTTCTTTTTAATTTTCATGGTAAAATTACAGTTATTGAATTGGACCGAATGTTTGTTCATGTTCATCGATTGAATCCATCACTGCTATAATAAGAAATCCGATATACCTAAAACATGAGACATTGGATTGGTTGCTATGGTATAGTACTAATATATGATTCTCAGAGTCGAGTGCAATAAAAGTGCACTATCCATTAGTTTAATTGATCTTAAGCAGCATCATAATGCTATTTGATTTAATGTACTAACACTGCTTACTATAGTACTAATGTCGTTAGCCTCTCATACTCACAACACATCTTCAGTCTTCATACACATCCAACTGTAGATACAATAATTATAACTATCATGATTGTATACTAGAAGTCCCCAGTGTGATTGGCATTGCACGTTAAGAAAATCTACGAACTGAGTTTGTCTTTCTTAGATCAAAGATAATGACAAGTAGTTATCTCAATAGATATACAGCAAAGGATGGACCTTCATCAGGCTTATGACTGATCGTCGGCTGGCTTAATGTGATCACTTTACACTTAAGTAACATTCACCAATTCAAATTGTTATATTCAACTACGACATGTAGAAAAATTCCGATGGTCTCACAAAACATAAATTGTGATTCCAAAATAATCTAGGAAAAAAATATTTTTTAAACAAGATTTTATGAATTCACATCCTAGAACTGTTTTTCAAGGTCTTCCAAACGATACCAAACACTCTCTCCTGAGGTGCTTGGATTCCTTGATTCCAGTGGCGCCTCCCTTCAAGAATTGAAAGAATCAAAATTTGTAAAAAGACATGAGTTCTACTCGTGAAGCACTTTCGTGAGATACCAAACACGACGGTATGCGGTGACTGGATCCTCTCGATTGCTCGATGTCTTCCGAGGCTTGTGCTGGACAACATCTGACTTACGATCTGGATTTCTTTTCCAATGCCCTTTCATAAGATACCACACATGACCCCACACGGCCCCAGGATCCCCCTCAAACAATTTACATATTTTTCTCTGCAGTAGGCTGATCCAGTTTGGTACAGAATCGTATTGTCACCAGGTTTACGTACGTTTGCAATGTTTCAGCTCTCGTAGGTAGTCAGGAAGAGATTGAAAAATTGATTGCAAGATTACATCACAGACAAAATAAAACAAAAAGGAAAACACCATAGTAAAGTTAAATAAAATCTTTTTGAAAGGAATTGAAGATTTTGGTTTGCATTAACAGGGTATCTATTTGTTCAATCGTTATATTAAATGACTTAGAATTTAGATGACTGCAGGTGTTAGTAATGACTTCAATTGTACTCGACAATCCACGATTTCATTCAATTGAGAGGGCTTGCGGCTTTCATTCAATCATAAGTGGCTTTTGTATCTACATATTCTCCGCATGCAAGCTGAATTCTGCTCAGTGACTATCTGTAATCTCTGGCCTTTTCATTAAAAGAGGTCACTTGATTGTATTGTAGTTTTATTAATAAAGGTTTCCTAGTTTATCCCCTCTTATTAATGTTATCGCTGCTTCACGATTGCTTTTTCTTTATTATTCCATCACATCTTATTGTCTTTTCCTCATCAGTTTGTTGATGAAAGTATATCTGTATTCTGTTGTATGTAATGTCAAATGTAAAAGTAATTAAATCGAAACTTTTGTATTATCATCAGACAATAATTATGTAGGTAGTATTGTGTTGGTAACAATGACTAATGAGATTTTATCTCAGTCATATTGCAGTTCTAAGTTGGCAAAATTAATAACAATTTGAAACCTATGCAGGATGATATACCTTAGGATAGGGTGTTTTAGAATATCAAGCGTCCCCACCCCCCTCCCACCTGACGCGTACCCCCCTGCCCCACGAATAGGTCCCCCTACGTGGCTTACCTCAATTTTTAGGAAAACAGTAAGAGATAGAAGAAAAATGTCAAAGACAAAAATAGTACCTAATAAATTCTCTACAAAAAAGGTTCGACACATTTTTGACAAGACTTGTATACACAAACCCAAATATTTTTCTGCATACTTTGCACTAGGCTAAAATCCTGTATCGCAAAGTGTGGAATACATCGCCACAAGTGTGGAATACATCAACACCGCCGAGGTTTGAACCCGGCTACCCCCTTGGGAGACTGTCGTCTCAACCATCTGCGCTAACCATGTTTCTACTATTTCTTTTTATTTGAAGCAAATGTGCAAAACTCATGTTATTTTTCTCTTCTAATTGCTAAGGCTTGTATGGTTTAACCATAAAATGAAACTGATTAAAGAGGTGACCCCACAATGCACTTTTACGACTGATTATTGTCAGATCAAACGGTTCCAGGAATCGCTCATGTAATTACGGTTCAATTAGATCCGGTGCCGGTGCGTCCAATATAAATAACTCAACTAGCATACACTACTCAATATACATTGTTATAATATAGTGAGTGGTCTTTGAAGATTAGTATAATAAAGTCATGTCTTTGATCTCTGATGTGTAATTGTAGGAGGTACCTACTAATTGTAATACAATGTAGTTAATTAGAATTATTGTAATATTACATGTATAAGAATCGTTAAACTCTACATTGGTACTGGAAGTGGAACCATTCTTCTGCTAAATGTCTGTTTCTATCTTCAAATTTCTGTCTTTAAACCTATAAATTTACAGAACACATTAAAATCTACACTGCTTGCTTCTGGAACTATAAATTTGTCGTTCATACTCTCCGATTCCTTTTTCTCAAAACGTTCCTTGAGGATCTGGTGGCATGATCGGCTTAGGTCAGTCTCGGGTGGCCCATATATTGTATCTTTTTTAGTCACCCTGCCATCATTAATTCTCTCGAAATCAATCTTGCAGTCACTCATCTCTTTTCTTTTATACTTTCCGGCACACTTTGCACTAGGCTAACGTGAAATATGAAATACATTGCCACCGCCGGGGATTGAATCTGGCACCTCCCGCTTGAGAGGCTGTCGCCACAACCAACTGCGCCAACCATGCCAACCAATATGACTTTGGCGATCTTTTTGTGCCTTTACTTACTGGTTTGTTGTCGCACTATTGGCTTCTAGAACTCATGACCGATTAACCGTATTCAATATTGAGTCGATGAGCATTGATTAATCAATTGTAACTATTTCTCCATATAATACAATGATTCAAACATCATCTTGAAGCGTATGAAATCGTCAATAGTTAATAATTATTGTAGAGTGTTTATTTTTATAAATTATATCATCGCCAGGTCACCACCAGGTATTATTCTGAGGTATCCACTTACATAATTCCCGTCACAACCGGGTATGAATGTAACGCAGAATCGTACCCAAATTGTTCGAATATATATATAGAATTTAAAACATCCCCCGATCGCAGCGCCATCACGTATCATAGAAAATTATTCGACTAATACCACATTTACTATTAAGTTTACCAGGTAAACATTGAGCTCCTTGATGTTAAATTTGTGTGTTTATATAGTGAATTGGTAAATTAGGAAAATATTGCTAACTAGAATTAGAAAATACTACGTTAAGTAAAAAAAAAATACCGTAAGAATAAACGTACAATAATTATACGTGTAAGAATAAGGGTCTGGCAATATGTTCTCTCTGCCTACCTTGCAAACTGCGTCATTTTTAACGGCTTACAGCTAGTATCTAATATTATAATTGTAGGAGTACTATATAGGTATTATAAGGTATCACCCGTCATTTGGCGTGTCATTGAAGCCGATGGCGTTACGGTGATATAACTAATGACTATTATAAGATTATATTTACTGAGTCATTCAAACACAAAGTATGTGTAATCATTGCATTATATTTTAAAAGAGCAATAATCAGCTTACCCATGCTGTATTGAATCGAAAATATTCATTACCTAATCAAAACAGGATACTATTATGTGATTTGCTGAGAGGTTCTTTGACACTATGTGAATTTCTGAGCATTGTGGCGTAATGATGTGGTTATACAGTCATGCAGATTAGTTTGTACCAAGCATTTTAGTTCTTTCTCTCCATGCTGTCCTGTCACTCGCCAATCTCTTCACTACGCTTTCATAATCTGCTTCTTGGGCGACCTCTCACATTACTGCCCTCTACCATTCCTTCTGCTATGGTGATGAGCAGGCCGGGTGCCTGTTGTTATGGCCTATCCATGGGCAATCTTATTCAAGATTTGTCTTGTTTCTCTGGCCTTACTCAACACCTCGCTGTTTGTGGTGTGATCTGTCCAGTGAATCTTGAGCATTCGTCTGTCTGTAGCACCACATCTCAAAAGCTGAAGGGCGTTCGCACAAGTATGGAATTGTTCGTTTAGAGTTATAGATGTATTCGATTACTTACTTACTTACTTCCGATGACCGTACAACTCCGGCAAAGTTTTGACCTCCAGAACAATGGATCTCCAAGCCTTCGTGTCTGCAGCAACGGACTTTCAGCCACCATCAACAATTAAAACACTCAGATTTCGGGCAACATTGTCCATCAATCTCTGTCTTGGTCTGCCCAGAGATCTCCTGCCCACATGTTTATTTTGCAGGAGATGTTTTGTGGCTCTTTCTTCCCCCGATCTGACGACATGTTCGATCCAGGCCCAATCTTCTTTTGATTGTCCCGTCAGTGAACGAATTTCCTCATCAGTTCTGAGTCTCCAGGTTCCTACTGCAACTCCAGGTCTTGGACCTAATATTTTCCGCAATATCCTCTTCCCAAATGTCAGCAATATTTCTTAATCTTTGAGTGTCATGCATTCGTATTATTCGTCATTCGTCGCGTATTCGATTAGTTTCACTTTATATGGATTTACTCAAGTCTCATACTTATAGTCATAAGAAGAATAGTATGTTGTCATATAGTGTTAGATATATTATTGGCAAGTTGATCTCTGTAACCTTCAGAACCTGTTCTAATGACTTCTCATTCATAGCTGAATCTTATACTGTACCCACAATATGTGTATTATAACTATTTAGTAAGTGTATAATATAACACAAGTGTTACACACATAACTCCCACACAATAATCACAGGTAAAGTGAGTATTTTTAAATTTGTTACCGTTAAACTTCAGAAGACGTTATAATCTACACATTAACTAGTTATATGTTAACATTCAGTTAACTGAATCGAACGTTTGCAAAAAAGCTCTGACCAAAACCTCTGTCTGAACTCAAAATCAGGGTAACATCGAATTCAGAGAGAAGTTTCGGTCGAAGCTTTTTGGCAAACGGTCGATTCAGTTAACTTATTATTAGAACGTGTGTGATGGCTCTTAAACTGCGGATTACTGGGACTATTTCGTTTTTAAAGCTAGGAGACCAACTATGACGTCATTTCCCGCAGCTTTGAGGTTCAAAAACGCATGAACAATCGCTTGATCAAATGTTAAAAATAGCGTTTATTTTAAGTTTTTGGGGTTAATTCCGCTTCATTCAAAAATTTTTTTACAGTTATTCCCTAGATAAACGTTCAATCTATCTACTCTATTTTTTTTCCAAAGTATTTTTAGTAAGGCCGTCGAGTTCCAAGGTCTCAAAAATATATTTTCTTTATAATGTCAATATGCCTACAGCTAATAGGTGCATTATCAACACTAAGATTCGAACTCGATATTATAGTTAGACTGCTCATTAACTGCTTTTTGCACAATAACAGTAACATGTATAGTTATCCAAATATTGTCCATAATTTCTTCGTTGAGATGGGTGGGACATGTGGAGAGAAGGAACGATGAAAGGATAACAAGGAAAATTTACACGGGTGAAAGAAGAGGTGTAAGGTAACGCGGCCGTCCAAGAACCACATGGCTGGACCATGTTGACCAAGGACGGACGTGTTTTAAGTAAAAGTAATCGTAGAATGTGTATGAGGAATTGTATGAATGTGACGGAAGCCCGAAGTGTGTGTAAGGATAGGAAAGTCTGGCGATCCGTTCTCTCTGCCTACCCCGCAAGGGAGGTGGAGTGAGGGTATAGTATAGTATATTCTTACGTCTGTAGTTATTATGGGTAACTAGGTACGAGTAAAGTCTAGTTAGAAGTGATTATGCAATACGAGTATCTTGTTTGTTAGTTTAACAAAATAGAGTAGGTATCTATTAATGTTTTAAAACAGCTGTTCGTAAGTTTATTTATAAGAGTCTAAGGTGGGCGTAATTACGAATTGATCAGAATTTCCTGCCCGGATTAAGGAAATATTTGCAGTGAAGTGTAATACCTTACTTACCTGATAAAGACTTTAAATGGGCGATTATGTTAAATCTGCATTGTACGGTCTTCACCCTCAGTTTGGCTGCTAAATATTACATGATACGCGAGTCTTTGTAACTTAGAAGGAAGGAAATATGATATCTTAAGGGCTTGGTACCACAGTCATTTCCCACGGCATTAAGGTTCAAAATCGCATGAACAATCGTATGATAAAATGGTAAAAATAGCGTTTTTTTTTTAATTTTTTAGGGTTAATTTTGCGTCTACCAAAAAGCTTTTACGATTATTCCCTAGATTTTAATGCATATTATCAGTACCTAAAAGAAAATTACCCCGCGACTTTCGGGAAAATGATCAGAGGTGTTTATCTTTTTTTTTGAGAAATCCATACGAGATAAAAAAATATTTTACGGCTATTCCCTAGGTAAATGTTCAATGCATCTACCTTATTTTGTTCCAAACCATATTTAGTAATGGTTGCCGAGATATAAGGTCTCCTGTTTTTAGAAATTTTTGAAATGTCGGTATGCATACTCTTAACTTTGAACAAGATATCTTTACTGATTGTTTTAAGGGTCTTCTTCTTATCACCCTGTTTCTCTCCACTGCTGGATTTAGGCCTCTTCCAGATTCTTCCATATCCTTCTGTTTCTCCTACTCCTTCTGAGATACCAGAGACGTTCGACAAGTCTTACTTCCTTATCTCTTGTTCTGTACCTTAAGAAGACGCCCAACATTAAATTTGCCTTTCCGACAGGGTTGATAACTATCAAGATATTCATTGATAATTATCCCATGATTATCAATTTATCCAATGATTCATATTTCAATCAACGCACCGTGCATTCTGTTGCACAATCAACATTATATTGGTAGACGTAGATAATTAGAACCAGCTAGCTTTGTCGACTGCGCAGTTCACCTGCGCATGCGTTAACGCATTCCGTCAAACGTCGAACAAAATTTACGTTCTTCAGTTACTATACAGTGAAAGAATCACTCATTTTACGTCAGTGGTTCCAAAGTTATGTCTTTTTAAAGTAAAGGCATTCTTTTTCGTTGGCCCTGTATTTTTTATCAAGATAATTTTCAATGCATTGATAATTATCATCATCTTCTTCTTGATGTGCCCTGTCAGGTCCCCCCGACGTTGGCAATCACTCTGGCGAAGGCTTCTCTGTCTTGTGCGACCCGGAACAGCTCCTCCACACGTCTCATTCCGGTCCAGTTCCTTATATTGCGCAGCCAAGACGATTGCCTTCTACCTGGACCACGCTGTCCCTTCCCCATGAGTATCATTTGGAGTACACTGTATTTATCTCCACGCAGAATGTGACCCAGATATGAGATCTTACGGAGCTTAACATCTTTCAACAGTTGTCTACTGCAGTTGGCTTTTATCATAATAAATAAAATTAAATTAAAACGAACTTAAATAAAATTATCCTGTGCAACCCTGCTTTCCATAGATCCCTGATTGCAAGTAAGTATTATAAGTTTGCAAGCACATCATGTTTGAAGTTTAATAATATCTACTTTGGCAAACAAAACTTCGATATAGGTATATTAATTGCTATCGCTTATAAATATTATTCGCTCACTGCATATCTATGTAAGTATGAGGAGTATTGTTTTACTATTCTGTGATCGAGCACGTACTTGGATTAGCAAGCACCTTCGTGCTACTTGTACATTTATATAGGTAGGCACATGGGCGTCGTCAGCTGCCCCCCTTCCCCCTAGAGATTAGAATTGGTATATATTTTTTCATACTAAATGATAAAATCACATTATTACAGCACGTTTTTCCATCATATCACAAATTTTTGTACAATTAGTATGAATATCCATTAAAAAAAATGTTTCTAAAAAAAAATTGCCTGCGGTGCTATTTCTTAGTAGTTAGTACTATAGAAGATGGGGTGTCTTCTAATGAGAATAGCAATGTTACAAGGAAGTTCTGAGCCTTGGTCCATACTCTCAAGTGCTCTATGATAATACAGTACATTTTTTATTAGAAAATAAACCAAACTACCTAGCTACATACCTTCTGCACTCTGTCTCATAAAAAAAAATCGCCTATTTGCTCGTTTTCGTGGTGTACCGTTGTTTTTAATTTTGGTTGTCCCCCCCCTGGCTCCGAAGCTGGCGACGCCCATGCCTAAGGCACCTTTAAGGCATGATATTGGCGCTTCATTACTCACTTACTTCCTTAATCACTTTTTCCTTACGTAATATTCACAGTTTATTCACCTGAACTGTTACCACTTTGAGAATCATTGAAGTTTTATATTAGTTTGTTGCCATCACAGAATGTTGTTTAAGTATTTTATAAGCTATAGTTTTTCATAGTAGAAAATAAATTACGAATGTTCACAATGTAGTAAATTTGGTCACACAATACTGATAGTCATCTCGTCTGAACTAAGTATGTAGGCATGTTGGTATAATATAAATAGAACAAAACAATAAACTAATTACATCCATTGAAGAACAATGACTTAACTGATTGATACAATTTACCAATCATCATTAAATTACTATACTGCATACATAGTATCCCTCTAGCGGCATGTGTACAAGTTAATGTATATGTTACAGTTAAACCGGCCATTTAGTGAATGCACACACTAACTAGCCAATGTATACATTAACTGACACGCTCAGTTAATGTGTGCACAATTCACAATATTTTAATTTACGCTTTTACGAAGGAAATTCTGTCAAAAAGCGTACACAATGTTTAGAGCGAGTGTAAAATTGCCGGCATTCGCGAACAGCTGTTATTTTATCCTATACACACTGTTGTCAGATGTCATATTTGATTGATTTCATAATATGTATAGCAGGAAAAATCTCAATAAATAAACATTTTTAACACAACTCTCATATTAATCTAGAAAACTTTACGAAAATGCATCTTAAGCTTATAAATAAAATATCCTGTTGCTTGTTGTTTAAGCTTTAACGGATCCACAGTAGTCAATGCATGCATTAACTAGTGAATGTGTACACTAATTAGTTAAAGCGTTAATTTTTATACGGAGTTAATACTTTGACTTAAATTATCAGTTAATGCTAATTAACATTTGTGTCTTCTTAATTTCGACCTTTTGAAATTTGACAGCATCCGTCCGGCATTTTTTTTTAAATCACTTTATTACAAAATAACAACATCTACAATATCACCCGAATCACAATCACATACTATAATTTTGGATACTGCCTCCTTAAGCAACCGAATGCTTGTGCATAAATTACTCAATTGTACATATAATATTTTGAAATATAAACCGAATTGAATTGAAAAAAAATATGCATACATTGACTAGTGAATGCATACACTAACGGCTGTTTAAGCTTTAACTAATATTATATACTATAGGTAGTATTTATTAATGTGAATGAACATATTGTTACAAGAATGAATGAATAATTGGACATCTTATAGACATTGAACTTATAACTTCTCCGACTAGAAATCATCTGATTGTATAATCAATTTTGTTTCTATCGCCTGTCACTTAATAAATTCATAGATAAAAATATTCATGTAGCTATTAATAATTGAATTGTTATACATAAAGTAGGTACTATAAGTATACATTAACTTTGAAAAATTGTTTAAAGATGTCTATGGTACAACTTTTCTCGACTCGAGACCGACCGACCTGAATAAAACAAGCCTGAACAAATATTGTAGCAAAATTTCAAAGTGCTGGCACATTGGGAATTTATTACAATTTGAATAGAAAAATGTAGATACAGACAATGACAGATGAAGTTAATATAAACGTGGTAAAAATATTTTGTGATTGAATACATTTTCGAGTTTTTTTTGTGATCTGACTTAATTTTGAGTCCACCAAATTGTTGAAGCCCTAAGCAACTGCCTGTAGAATAATTATTTACTGACCAGAACCAAGTATAAGATGTTGGATGCAATCTAGCATTCATCATAAAATACAGGGCCGGTAAAGGGAACAGTATCACCGAAGAAAGAGTAATCAAATAAAGGGCAATAAACGATCATGATAAAGGATTTGAACACGTCCAGAGAAGGGAAGAGGATTCCGCTCTGAGGAGGGCAACGAACTGGTCAGTGGAAGGATCGAGAAAGAGACCTTGAGGAGACCATCAGAGGGGACATGGAGCACCTGGAGCTTACTCCAGAAGACTACCTCGATCGGGGAAAATGGAGAGAGAGGATCCGAGCCGCTGACCCCAAATAAATAGGATATGGTGTGGAGAAGATAAAGAAAGATAAAGAAAAGGATTTGAAACCTGAATCTAAGATAATATATTAAAAATAATTATGCGCATATTTTTATCTATTGTTTTATGCGCATCTAATATAAATACGTCAAAATATAAATAATTAATATTCTAATGACGTTTAAGGACCTCGTGGTTGGACATCCTGTCACTAATTTTATAATTATTTATTTATCAATACAAATGTCCACTTTGCATGGAGCCCTGTTTTATGATCATACCTTAAATTGTTGTCCTTAAATCATTGATATAAAAGGCAACATCCAAACTAGACACATGATTCAATATAAATTATAAACCTGTACTATAATGGACCGTGTTGCCAAGTTAAAATGGCAGTGGGTTGGCCATATAGCAAGACATGAAGAAGCCAGATGTGGGTCTTTAGAAGATCAACAGGAGTGGTGGAAGACCTTCTAAAAGGTGGTCTGACGACATTGTTTAACTAACAGGAACAGAACCTGGATGCGAAGGGGAAAAGACAAGGAAAAATGGAGAGGTTTAGCAGAAACCTACATCCAGCAAAGGAAAAAAGAGAGTCGAAGATTTAGATTCCTTGATATACAAAGACAAACCCAAAAAGTTTCCCGCAAATTGAAATTGAACGGAATGCATCATCAACGTTGAAATTCGAACCACCGATAGGCAGAAGTTCTATTCTATTCTATCCCCTCACGCCGCATCTCCTGCGGTGTAGGCAGAGATAACAGATCGCCAGACTTTCCTATCCTTACAAACACTTCTTGCTTCCGTCACATTCATACAATTTGTCATACACCTTGAGGATCTGGTCTACATGATCAAGTCATGTTATTCTTGGACGGTGTTGGGTACCAGTATCTTTGCCTTAGTAGATACGTGGCGACTTTTGATAATAGGACCAATTACCCCGTTCACCCTGGTACCGGCTAACTTTCTTATTTCTATGTCGATTTCAGAAGAAGTTCGCCCTAACAAATTGGGCTAAGAATGTATGTAGTATTTTATTTCTAAGAACGAAACGATGAAATAATGGTAGAATCAACTTATCACAGAGTACAAGAATGTTAATAGTTCTTGCAAATTCACTTATAAGGACATAATGTCGTGCATTTGCTAAAGTGTTTTCAGATGCATATTGTAATGAATGTAATGGTATATGGCAATATTATAATAATACCATAATGGGTATAAATCTGTTAGAGAATAAATAATGGCACATAGGAATACAAAGTAATGGATTGTTAGAAATCGAACTCAAGGCCGCTTCAATTAGATATTGGAGCGACAGCATGAACTTCTTAAAGACGGTAATTTAAATTGCAGCGTTATGGTGGCGCTTATTATATTAATAATGTTCGTATTATTTATTTTATCTTGTATCAATATTTGTATGGCTTTTATGTTAATAGAAATGTTGCAGCCATAAGTTTTTACTCCATTTATTACTGTCAACTGACATGGATAACTTATCCATTAAGCATTTTGTGGTATGTTTTTAACGAATAGCAAATAAATAGAAGGCATTTAGAACGAAGTTGTGCTTTTTTATAATCTTACAGTGGCGGCTCGTGCTTTGGAGGGATAGGAGGGCGATACTAAAATCCAATGTACCTACCTAAAACGATAAATACCTAGTACCAGCGCCATCCTTCACTTTTTCTCCCAATACATACATTTCAAGCCGTAACACTATGTTTGTTACGTAATATAACATATAAATATGATATAAACGAAACGCTATTGACGGAAACTGCAATCGTACAACTAATAATTGATTAATTTATTTTTTTGATAAGCAAACAAAAGACCAACAGTAAATTAAAAGACTTACCAGTTAGTCACCAGGCAGATACTAACTAGAATATACTAATTAGTCACCACGCAGATACTTATTAGAAGATACTAATTAGAATAAATTTGCCGAATACTTATTAGCAAATACCAATTACTTCTCCGATCAAAACTTGGACCCCTCCACTAACACAATTCATTGTAAGTCTGGATAAAATAGAAGACTGCGTGTTTTCCTCGCATTGCCATGAGTATTTTTAATAGATATTTCGATTTAGAGTATGCATACCGACATTTCAAAAATTTCTAAAAACGGGAGACCTTATCTCACCTTACGACAACCGTTACTAAATATGCTTTGGAACAAAATAGGCTAGAAACATTTATGTAGGGAATAACCGTAAAATATTTTTTATATCTTGTATAGATTTCTCAAAAAAATAATTTAAAAACACCCCTGATCTTTTTTCCGAAAGACGGAAACTCGTTTCCCGAAAGTCGCGGAGTACATTTTTTTTACTGATAATATGCATTAAAATCGAGGGAATAACCGCAAAAGTTTTTTGATAGACGCAAAATTAACCCCAAAAAATAGAAATAAACCCTATTTTTACCATTTTATCATGCGATTTTTCACGCGATTTGAAACCTTGATGCTGTGGGAAATGAGTGTGACGTCATTCTTGGTAGGTACCAAACCCTTACATTTGCGTGAGTAGACTTTTGACTTACACGACTATTCCTACATGCAGGGGAAATGAGGTCATTAAGAAGAAGAAATGGGTACGAACTTTCAATACTATCATACTATTATTAAAGAAACAGGTCACCAAACACTAGATCATCACTAGATATATAAAATTCAAATTAATCACTGATAAATAAAATCGCATTTCTTGCATAGCCTATCTTGATCCACCGTGTTTCTTAAAAATGTTACTATTGTTCAGATATATCTCGTTCTTAACTGTGGTCATTACAAAACTGATTATTATTGACAATACTTTAACGAACGCACAATGTAGTTTGTTTTCGAGGCTTTAGGTATAGAATCACTAAATCTTCAGAAAAGCACTTATCAGTATCACACTAAGATCGACGCATTAATAATATATAATCTTTTAAATATTAACAAAAACATAAAATAAACAAGGATATCATAGGTCTCGTTAACACATTATGTACCTATACTATTAAAACCTATGGGACGCATACGCTATAACTAACGAAATGCTTACACTACTCTCTACCATACTTGGTACCAAAGACTGTTAATTCATTGTGATCTAAAAGTTCGGGAATATGACTACATTGTTTTCAAAGCAAATGCACAATATGTAGAAATTCAACAGTTTTACGAGTTTTGCAATTTTGGGAGTCAAAGTTAGACTATAAGTAAGCATCCATTCATAAAAGCATCATCATTGTATTGCAGCTAAGAAATTAAATGTATCCTTTTTGTTTATGACCATCTGCTAAACCTCCTGCAAAAATTCTGGGGACCCGTACGGGCGAAATCCCTGTTGCCCAAGAGTGCGTTCTGTATCCGTTAAAATTCACTCAGCGATTCGCTCGATTGTTTATGGTTCTATTGTTCGCCGTTCTATCATCGGTGCGTTTCACTCGGTTGTGCGAGTCAACGTGTTCTATGTGCACGGTTGACACGCTCGGTTGTTGCGAATAACACCCAACAAATTTGTTGGGTGACATTCGCTCGCCATAGATAATAGAAGGGTCCGCACGTGCAGTTCACTCACTCTTATTAACACGCAATATGTCTATCCCTCTCTACCAATGAAGAGTGCAGTGATATCGCTATCTCGATGTATATCTATCAACTCACTCTTATTAGTACTCTCATATCTCTATCTCTGTTTGACAATTCCAATTGGAACAATCACCCAAATGCGTTCTGCTTCGCGCGATAATCACTCGTTGACACGCTGAGTGAAAATTAACGGATACAGAACGCGGCCCAAGGCTGCCTATACTTTACGCGTTTGATACCATCATGAAGCAGGTAATATGTACAATACAAATTCGGGACAAAAATCTTCGTTGCCCCGTCGGCAGTATTTATTGCGGTTCTCGTCATAGACCTTTCATTCTCGTAATGTTACGGCTTAGGGTCTCGTAGGTAGTAAGGTAACACATGTTGCACACTTGCACCATGTTGATAGTTTCTAACGTCTCCACACAATACACATTGTTTACAGATACAGAACAGAGCCATTCTTAGGAAAAAAAAAACTGTTTTAAAATATTATATACTTAAGAATATTTTACACATATTAAGCGCAAAAATGTGGGTGGGCGACGCCCCTTTGCCCTGTAGGACGAACCGGCCCTGTAATCTTATAGTGCGAGAAATTAATTAGGGCACAATTGAGGACAAAATATCAAAGGCCCCTAAACCGACCCCTGGGGACTCCATTCAAAAATAGGCATTTTTTTTATCTTGATACCTTTTTTGGTTTTTTAATTCTTCGGGAGGGCAAGCAAATCACAATATTCAAAAGCTCGTCCATTAAAACCATCGAAAACATTTCCATTGATATTTATTAGTTGGCCAATGAAGATTAATTTATTTACTTTTAAATCAATATATTCTAATAGTTGTTTATACTTATTAAATCGACAAATAATGACTATAGGTATATATTATTATCATACAAATAGCAAATTATTAGCAAAACAACTTATGTTTATTATAATGTATGTAATTTAATAGATATGACTATTATTGATACCTACTGAGTACTGGCGACCTAATTCATGCCTTGTTGTTTGTAGATCGTCTGACTACTTGTCTATCTATTAATTATTTTATCGATCATAATATTGAATATACGTTTGACAGGATCTATTGATCATTATTAACAATTGAATGCACGAAGGTCGACATAACAATGTATTTTTATATTCAACCTATTGACGCAGCTATAAAAACAATTCTCAATCAATAAAAACTTTTATAAATCATGATCTTCTCCAACGAAACAATACTCTGTTTTATAGGAGTATCTTGAATTAGTCATTTGACCTCAGTACGTCGAAGAAAGAAAAAAAAAGAAGCATAAAATGCCGAAAAACGGACACAAAAACCTTACTAGTCATCCAGAATGAAATCACTCAAAAGACATTGGAATTTAGATAAGATTTAGTTTAGATTAAGTTTCAGAAGAAGATGCATTGCATGAAAAATAGTAAAAAAGTAATATATCCTCTAGACCAGGAGAAGTGCGTGGAAACTGAACCTCAGTCCAGTAAAAACCAATACGTTCTTCATAAGCGGAAGTCTCGGCCTCGTCGGCTATTGGCTTTGGGATGTATTTCTCCAATTCCTAATGCCGACCATGTCTGAATCTGAATGATTCTGAACCTGTTACGTCCAGAAATATCTGAACGATTCTGAATTATGGCCAGAAATATATATTTGGGTCTGCCAAGTGCCAACGCTTGTTGTTTCCCTTGAAGTTTAGACCATTTTGGTACTCTTATTCATCCAATTTCGTCTTCTATAGACCTCCTTTTTTTAATGTGCTGTTTTACGTTGAGCTCCTGTTTGACATCCTAGATCTATTCTTTATATGTTTTCTTTGCGTCAACAGTTTCTTTTTCCATATTTTTGAATTTACCAATTTTTATCTTGTGGGAAACATCGGATTTTCTGCATGTCGTACTTGAACTAACTTGGAGTTCTCAACGGCTTTACGGCAAAGGAAGGACTTTCCATCAGGCTTACGACTGATCGTCGGCTGGTTTAATGTTATCACTTTACACTTAATTAACATTCAATAATTCCAGTCCATCCATCTGCTGCGGCTGGGAATTGAACCTAGACCTGCAGCCTGACACACTGGTATTCTATCAACTGTGTCATGAAAACTGATGAACGACGCGAGAAGGAAACGCTATTTGATTTATAATGGAGAGCATAGTCGTGTAAGAAGGTTTTCACAAACAAAACGTAGGTAGGTGCTTATAAACTTGAATATAAACTTATGAATTGAAAGTAGGTGCACGCATAAAAAAGATAAATAAATCTTCTTAACAATATTAAGTACGGATAATAAGATAATGTGTTGCGCAACAGAATCGTGCGTTTCATATTGTGAAATAGTTACTTAATACATTGTATTATTGATATTTTGTAGCTGTTTAAATTAATGGCTCCCGGAGTAAAAAAAACCTATGAGAATGGTGCTCGTGGTGACAGAATCCAAAAAGACAAAAGCTCTTCAGAATTACTATACTCAACGGTTCTTCCTGTTTGGGGGAGCCCTTCAGGCGATTCCTGAGCCTTCCTCAGTATGTATTACTTTGTATAATTATTGGATGAAATAGGAACTGGCGTTTCTGTACCATCCAAGGGTAACTGGGAGGGAGCAACCCTTAAAGGGTTCGTCCTCTAAAAGTCCAAATTATCTAGTTTCATCGGTGGCTCTCTATTTGTTTATTTTCTAACTAAGTTTTATGTGGTAGCTCCGCATATTTACTAAACTTTATTTTATAAGTGTTGAATTGACCCAGTTGTTCGGGCGTCGGTCTCCCAAGGGGAAGGTGCTGGCTCGAATACCGGTGCTGACGGCGTGTACTGAGCTTTGTGAATTGTGATATAAGCTTTCAGCCTAGCCATAAAGTGTACAGGGAAGTATTTGCGTTCCATAAAAGCTCAGGCTGTAGTTTTTTTTTTTTGTTATAAATAAACAAATAGCATCATAACTAGTGAAAATAATTGGTAAACCTATGATTTATTAGTGAACAAGTGTTTGATTGATAATATTGAGTCATATTATGGATAATTAGTCGAATATTTGTGCCGAATAGTGTTTTGTTGCAATAATATTGCTGATAAAGTACAGTGACTGACGGTAGTACCTGTGGGTAATTAAGTGCCGTTCGAATAATTGCTGCTATACAGGGCGTTAATTCTCACACCGTCGCATTCTCGATAACTATGACAAGTCCATTCAATAAGTCCCAAATAACGCCCAGATCTCCAACGGAGATCGAGTCGGGAAAAACTGATGAGGCGGGGAAGAAAGGGGAAATTATACAAGTTACTGAAGTAGGTCTAGGTCCAGAAGTGAACACATCCAATGATTGCCGGGATGTGATCTCGGCAATTAAGACGATAATTACAGATGGGAAAGGGAAGATTTCCGCTTCGGGCAGAGAAAAGATATTCAACGACCTAGAGAGGCTGCGCGTGATGTTGGAAACCCTGGTGAAAGAAAGAGATAATGAAGAGATGAGGTCTACGCCGAGCCCCCCGGATCCGGTTCTCTGCAGGATCGCAGAGGATGTGAGTTATATCAAAGCAATATCCTGTCAAAGACAAATTGAGACTGACCACGGTGATGGCACGCGGCGACTTGTGCAGGAAAAGAAATATGCACTGACAGTAGCGTCAAGGATAAAAGACGAGACTTCGCAGACAGTTGAAGCGTTCCTAAAAAAACACCTGAAATTGTCATCGGTAGGCGTTGCAGTGTGTGGTATCCGCCATGTTGGTCGGGAGAGACTTGTCATTCTGTGCCCCTCTGGTAGGGATGCGGAATTGTTGGAATGCATTATCAATGAGAAGTATCCCAAAAGACTGTACGCGCAGATAATCAAAAA
This sequence comes from Ceraclea dissimilis, assembly GCA_963576895.1. NCBI lineage: Eukaryota > Metazoa > Arthropoda > Insecta > Trichoptera > Leptoceridae > Ceraclea > Ceraclea dissimilis. The sequence goes on from OY756365.1 coordinate 496,897, forward strand.
GAAAAAACCGTTCATGTTAATTAAAGGAGTGTCGGCTGATTACGACAGGGATCATCTCCTGGAGGACCTGAAGGCGCAGAATTGCGAGCTCAAGAATGCTTTGCGTGGTGAGGAACGTATCGAGCTGGTGAAAGAGATCCGGATACGGAACAGCGAAACGTCAATAAACCTATTGATAGAGACATCTACCAATGTACGCCGAAGACTGGTAGAGATGGAAAAGGTTAACCTGGGCTACCAAAGGCTCCTAGTGATTGACGCTGACCCGATAACGCAGTGTTTCCATTGTCTCCGAATGGGCCATACTTCAATGAGATGCATGAGCAGAGCTGCACCACCCAGATGCTCACATTGTGCAGGAGAGCACACAAGAAAAGATTGTCCGAAGAGAGAAGAAGTCCCGACTTGCGTAAACTGCGTGCGAGACAACGAAAGGTTTAATAAGAGATATAAGAGTGACCACAACGCCATGGATAGGAAGTCATGCAGACACTACGACCAGATGCTGGATTTTGCACGCCAGAAGATTGCATACTGACTAGTATATAAATCCTTGTTATACTGTTGTGTTTGTGTGATGAGTGCCGATACACTCTGTATAGTGCATGACTTCAGTGTCTCATTGATAGAAACTACGTCACAGCCTGTGCCTGTAGGACGTATGAAGGTACTACTAATACTAGTACAAGCAGGTGATCACGCTCATAATAGTGTGAAAGTAGTGGTGATGTTACATATTATAATCGATTATTCCTGTCCCGTTGAGTCGCTCACAGCGACGACGGAATGTCTTGGGCTTATTATGTATATCTATGCCTGCATATTGTTTGTGTACTTAGTAACGTGCTCACTGAAAATAACACATACTAATCATCGTGCTGTATGCTTGTCGCAATTGACACACACTAGTGAGCAAGATACCTGCATAAACTTATTAGTCTTAATATGTACTATCAACATTATAATTGAAATTATTGCTATGAAATTTTTGATTGCATTGATTGAAGCTTTGCATTTAAAATATGACAGACAGATAGTCGAAGGGGAGCGGTATGCATTGAGCACAGTTAGAATCGGATGTTATATGATATACTCACCTTTTTGTGCGGAACTTTTATTTTACGTGCTCTCTGCTGTTCCCTGGACTATGCTGGATTCGCGGGCCGTGCTATTGTACGGTGGCACTTGTAATATATGTACTTATTGTCGGGGGGGTGGTGAGTGTGGGCGGCACTCAAATAACAATGTAGTAGAACTGTTCGGAACCTTTTGCTGCGGGACATACACTGAGATAGTGAATACTATTTTTAAAATTGATATTTTGAATATTAAATGCAATGAGGTGCAGCTCACACATACCACCAAAGTTTTTCGACGAGGACTCGTTGTTGTTTTGTTGCAGAAATGCTGCAAAAAATGTGATTATTATTATGTTACTGCCCATAGAACTGCGGTACTTTTAAGTGTAATAGATATCGCTAAATTCGAGGTGAATTATTGTGTTGTGATAGGGACATATGATTATGTTTTATGTTTCATTGCAGAGGTTGGTGGTAATCTAGTGATGGCCTGTTTCTATTGTATTCATAGTTGTTATTATGTTACAATATTCGATGCTAGGCAAGGTACTCGTATGAGCGTGATACAGTGTGTTCATTATAATAGTTCTGGTATTCTTTGTGATTACTATGAATCTGTAATGTATTGCGATGCTTGTGCGAGAAGTGTATGTATAGCTGCTGTCAGGAGTGTATGCTGCACAGAACGCATGTACTCTCTTGTATGCTGTGAAATACATCGTACACCCATATGTATTGATTTGCAAATTGTCAATGTGGATGAATATATGAACCTGTTGAGTGATGGGCGCCGTGTTACTTGCTGCGTTGAGGAGATACAATGTATTCATGTTACTGTAATAAATGATAAATACTGTGTAGAGATGACATTTACTATGGCGCGGTGTATTGCCTGCGGATATGGGTGTGCATGTGTTTTGATGGTGTCATGTTCCGATATGGGGACCTTTGTGGGTGGTATAGGTTTTCTGGGGCGTGGATGTGACTGTGAGTATGAGTATTATGGAGAAATGTTGTGTGATACTTGTGTGTCTATCAATGGTCGCATCATCCACGCAGAACTGAGAGCTAAAGCTAAATACCTACTCTTACAAACATGTTTCAGTCGGATTTATTTGATGATATAGACTCTAGTTATAATGTACGGGAGGACAAGTGTTACACAACAGAGGAAATGAATAGGTTGATGGAGACGGACGAAAGCTCAATGATTGTATTGCACCTAAATATTAGAGGCATGCACACAAACTTCGATAAATTTCTAGTATATCTGAATTGTTTACAAAGAAAGCCCGATTGTATTGTTCTAACTGAGGCACATCTGGGTAGGTATGCTGCTCCGTTTTTCATCCCCGGCTATACATATCATACAACTTCATATTATGTTAATAGATTTAGTGGCGTTGCTGTATTTTTGCTGGATGAGGGGGAGACTCTTGCCATTGATGAAGTATCGATGGATAAGGCGAATTGTTTACAGATCAAGTATGCAAAGAATGAGGTTATTTTCCAGATATTTGCACTGTATAGGACACACGAATCGAATGTGTTTGCATTCATTGGCGAACTGAGGAACATACTATGTAGTAACAGACAATCTAATACTATTGTCGTGGGCGACATTAATATTAACGTTTCTAAAAATTGCTCAAGTAGAGAAAAAACAGATTACATAGACGCCTTAGCGGAACAAAACTTCAAGCTATGTTCGTCTCTTTATACTAGAGAGGTAGATGGTCAAACCCCCTCCTGCCTGGACCATTTCTGGTCTAATGTTGCGTTGGAGAATCTTGAGAATGTCCGAACGGTTATCTGGAAGAATGGAATTACTGACCACAGTACCTGTGTACACATACAAAGATTCAATAGCCGATCCCATATAGATTCAAAACCCAAAACAATCCTAAAAACAAAAATTGACCACATAAAATTAGGCAGTAGACTGGATCTGGAAGAGTGGACACTTGTGTATGGGTCATTTGATGCTAATGTCTGTGCTGCAAACTTTCATCATATACTTGCTGTACACATAGCTGAATCCACAATTAGTTTTAATTCCAAACAAAACGTCAAATCCAAACATAGAAAGATCAAGCCTTGGATTACGCATGGCCTTGTAAGGTCAATAAGAGAAAAGGAAAGATTGTATAGTATAACTAAAAGATTTCCCGACAATGTCGAAGCCAAGGCAAAATTCAAAAGATTTAGAAACATGTTAACATTTTTAATTAGGAGGTCTAAAAATGATTATTATGGCAATAAATTAAAGGAAACAGGTCAGAATAGCAGGGCGACGTGGAAGGTTGTAAATTCTATTATTAACGAAAAACGGAAAACTAAAAAATTAGGCAAAATTGAAAATGATGGCATTCTGTTGGATGCCTCAAAACAGCCACGTGACGTTGCGAACGTATTTAATAAATTCTTTGTTAGTGTAGGTAGAAATCTGGCAAATAAAATAAGAACAAATTACGCGGAAGACAGGATTAACCCAGATATCATAACGGAAAATTGTCTTATGAACTTTATGCCGGTTAATAAGGAAATGGTTGAAACTATTATTAGAAGCATGAAGGGCGGATCGGCCCCCGGTTTTGATAATGTAACTGTAGATATACTAAAGGAGAATTGCGCAGCTTTGTCCTCGCCAATCACACATATCATTAATGTTAGCCTTAATAACGGCACATTTCCCGAAATATATAAAACCAGCCGAGTGACCCCTATATTTAAAGCAGGAAACACCAAAGACGTTAATAATTATAGGCCTATATCTGTGATTTCCAATGTAGCCAAAATATACGAAAAGATTGTTAAAAAGCAATTAACGGATTATTTTAAAAAAGAAAACATAATTAGTGAGAATCAATACGGGTTTCGAGAAGGCATGGGAACGGACGACGCTATATCAAGGCTTACCTCTATTATTTATAAAGAACTCGATGCTAAGAGTAAGTGTCTGGGGATATTTATTGACTTACGAAAAGCGTTTGACAGTATCAGCCACTCGAGATTAGACAATAGACTAAATTCAATTGGAGTGTGCGGACTTGCGAGAAAGTGGCTGAGGACCTACTTGAATGATAGAAAGCAGAGTGTAAAAGTGGAATCGTTTGTGAGTGACAGTGAGACGACTCAGTTTGGAATACCACAGGGGACAGTTCTGGGCCCTATCTTGTTCACTGTATACATTAACCAAATATTTGCCTTACAGTTGTCATCTACTGTCCTGTCATTTGCGGATGATACCGTAATGATCGTCAGGGGCAATTCATGGGAAGATGTTACTCGAACGGCGACTAAAGAAATCACACTTTTAAAGATATGGTTTGATGACAACATATTGTCATTGAACACCGAAAAAACATTCTACGTTCCATTCGCTCTAAGTAATAGAACTATTCCAGAGAGTTTGATGATTGGTATTCACAGTGAAAAGTGCGACCAACTTTCCAATTGTAAAGATGTGGACTGTGCCCGGATTGCTCGCGCGAGATCAGTAAAATATCTGGGAGTCACCCTGGATGCCAATCTGAGATGGAAAGATCATATCCAACAAACGATTGACCGACTCAGGAAAATATTTTATATTTTTTATAGACTGAGAGATATCTTAGACCTCGTAGCATTAAAGATGGTATATTGTGCACTGGCTCAGTCGGTGTTCCAGTACGGCATCATTGGATGGGGTGGTACTTACAAAACAACACTATCACCATTGCGGGTAATTCAACGCTCAATAATGAAAATAATACTGAAAAAACCGAGTGATTACCCCACCTTGGATTTATTCAGGGACTTCCCTGTTCCGAGTGTAGACATTGTATACAGACGGAGAGCACTGTGTCAGACCTTCAAAGACTATTTCTTGCTCGGCATTCATTCTCAGGAGGTGAGTACTAGGCCACGCACGAGGGGTAAGATAACAATACCTCTCTGTAGAACTACCACAGGCCAACATCATTACTCCTTCCTGGGGGTGAAATGGTACAACGCCTTGAGTGGTCATAATAGATATCATGGAGGCTGCACAGACTATCTCAAATTTAAGTCTAAAATAAAGTCTGAAATTAAATAGTGCTATTATATGTTATTTTGAATGTTTGTTTTTATGTTGTCATTCTGCTGTTGTGTTGTGTGTTTGTAGTTTGTAATTGTGTATTTTCCATTGTATGTGTGTGTATATATGTATATATATACATATATATGTGTGTATGTATATATGTATGTATTGTATTACTTTTGAGATCCTCCTCGGAACACGAGTAATATACTCATATCCGGGGAGTAACAAGATCATTGCTAATCATATTCTTACCATGTATTTAATAATTGTAAATTGTAAATGTATTTTATGTTAAATAAAAAAAAAAAAAAAAAAAAAAAAAGATTCATTATCAAAAATAAAATTAACACAATTAACAAAAATCCAATTAGATTTCAGCTTCTGTTCGTTAAGTATAATCATTTACAGTTTGTCCTTCTTTGGGTTTATTCATCTTGAACAATATTTTAATGGGTTTTGTCAGGTTACCTACATAAATTAATAACAGTACCTAGTTCCAAGAACAAGTTGTACGTACAATCAAAGAACCAGGTGATTCTGGGTTGTCTAAATTTTATGTTGGATTCGTGGAACTTTCTTTAGGGAGTTTAGGGAACTAATGATTTAATGAAACACGTAAAATTAAGTGGATTTTTAATGTGTGATTTGGTTTTTATTACTTTCTACTGCCGAGTACTTTATAATTACTTATTTTTATTACTTTCTTTGATATGGCACTATCTTTTATTTCCCTCGTAACGACCCTGGTCTGGCCAATTACAGATGCATAAACAATCCCATGATAAAATGTTTAAATTAGCGCTTTTTTTTACTTTTGAGGTTAATTTCGCTTCATTCAAAAATAATTTAGGGTCGTTCACTAGTTTTTAATTTTTAATGCATATTATCGATACGAAAAATATTTTTTTCTTTATGGCTTTTGGGAATAAGTGTTTTTCTCATTTTTTTTTGTGAGAAAACTATACAAGATATAAAAAATCTTTTGCGGTCATTCCCTTGATAAAGGTTCAGTGTATCTCCCGTATTTTTTCCAAAGCATATTTAGTAAGGTTTTCGAGGTCTAAGGTCTACCGTTTTAAGAAAAAAATGTCAATATGTCTACTCTTCGTCTTCTCTATGTGTCCTGTCGGGTCCCCCCGACGTTGACGACCACTTGGGCGAACGCCTCTCTGTCCTGGGCAGTGCAAAACACCTCCTCCACAGTTCTGATTCCGGTCCACTGCCGAATGTTTCGAAGCCAGGATAGCTGCTTTCTTCCGACCCCTCTACGGCCTTCTATCTTCCCCTTCATAACGAGCTGGAGAATGGAGTATTTTTCTCCTCTAAGGCCATGGCCAATGTCTACTCTTAATCGCACAATTTTTCAACATATCACATTTGAAGGTGACTTTAGCTCAGTATGACATGACCTAAACTTGCATCTTTAAGAGGTAATCAGGTCACTGATGTAATAACATCGTGATTCAAAGAATCGGATTCATAAAAATAGGTTTCTCCTGCAACACTATTAACAATATTATATCAAGTACATGTAATGGCCTTGCGATACGATCTTCATTACTCATTATATTATATTCGGCAATGTTATGTTATATCTAGAGACCAGATTATATGCAACTAAAACGGTTGAAATATGCATGCAAATATGCATCATAAATGCTCGAAATACGCAAGACAATCACCAAAATATGCAACATAAATTTAAATAAACACAACAAATAAACGTTGTTACAAGATTTTATTTTACTTTATTTTTATTTTGTTTATGTTAGGTATCGTTTGGAAGACCACGAAAAACAGTTCTACGATGTAAAGTCATAAAATCATGATTTTTTTTTATAATTACGATTAGCTTTAAAACTACTTTATTTTTCTACTACATTTTCAACTAGACATTAACATTTTTGTTTTTGAAACATTCAAACTTTAAGAAAATATAACCAAATATGCATGATCACTACATTTTGGTCGAAATATGCAAACTCCTGACTAAATTACCAAAATATGCAAATGCATATAATCAGGTCTCTATAGTTATGTTATATCTTAACTTTGTTAATTATGGCATATTATGTATTATAATGCGATATCCCTACTGGCGTTTTGTGATGCTGATGAGAGATGTCAGATAATATGTGCTGGAGAAAGTCAGTTTTTTGTTATACCAACTTAAGAGGTTGAAACTTTGCTTTAAAATATGCATTTATATGGTGACAGCAAAAAATTATGAAATCAAAAAACACATGGTGACAAAACAGAACTTAAAACAGGTGTGGTTTGGTTCAATGCAGGTCTGGTTGTAAATTGTCCAGAACTACATTACGTCAATGACAACGGAATTTGAGAGAGAATCAGTATTAAACATAGAGATATTATTTTTCAATGCAGGTCTGGAGGTAAATGGTCCAAAGCTGCATTTCGTCAACAATGTTATACGAAATCTGGGCGTGTTAAATGTCCTATCTAAATAGATGTAAAGGCAAAGAGGATGTACCTAAGGTCACAAATGGCATACAGCGAAAAAAGACAACAGAAATCTTGTGGTATGAAAACGGGGGTCTCCTAACATGCACTCCGTTTCAATGTTCGGGTATGTTCGGCAATAGTACAGCCGGTACAGCGTATTACCTACCTAGTACCGAAATAGATATTCTTCAGATATGAAATACAGTAGTGATCAGAGCTGGGCGGTACTCGAGTACAAGTACTCATACATTGATCTTTGAGTACTTTTAGTGTACTCAGTACTCAGTCACGAGTACATTTATTTATATGTACTTGTACTTGTATTCGGCGCATTTTAGACCAAAAAAAATACTCGAATACTTTTCCAAGTACTCGAGTACATTTCAAGTACTCGAGTACATTTCAAGAACTCGAGTACATTTCAAGTACTCGAGTACATTTCAATCATACTATGCAATAAGTATATTTTTATGCAAGTAGAGACTTGTCAGTTGTCGTTTCACAGTGGTAGAGTGTGAAAGTGTGTTATCATAATAAGGAAGAAGGTGTGCGAAAAGTTATTAAAAGAAAGTAAATATCATTTTCATATCTAATATATCGTCACTGCGCCTACAAAATCCCATGTGTGGCAATATTTTAGAATATGACCGTTGTGTTTTTTAAATTATTTAACAACACGCATTGATTCAATTAAACATTAAGGGTACGCATACGGACATTTCAAAAATTTCTACAAACTGGAGACCTTATATCTCGACAACCGTCCTAAATATATGCTTTGGAAAAAATAGAGTAGACACATTGAACCTTTATCTAGGGAATAACCGTAACAGATTTATTTTATCTTGTATAGATTTCTCAAAAAAAAAAATGTGAAAAACAAGGCTGATCTTTTTTCCGACAGACGTTTACTCGTTTCCCGAAAGTCGCGGGGATTTTTTTTTGTACTGATAATATTCATTAAAATCTAGGGAATAACCGTAAAAGTTTTTTGATTGAAGCAAAATTAACCCCAAAAAATGGGAAAAATCCCATTTTTACCATTGTTTTATCATGCAATTGTTCACGCGATTTTGAACCTTAATGCCGTGGGAAATGACTGTGACGTCATAGTTGGGTCCGGACCCTTAATATCTATAAATATAATTAATAACTACGGGGTTGAATTTTAGACATTGCCGTCTTTACCATAATGTTAAAAACATTATAATAATAATGTACATAATTGTTCACATAAGCGTCGGCGTCGGTACCAGGATGGCGTTGTGAACCATCATCTTCGCCTTTAGTGACACATTACTACTTTTTAGTCCGAGAGCCCGCTGCTTAAAATATGACGTATCTGTTTTTTGATTGAAATGTGGTTTAAATGATAGCTTACCAATAGGGTAACACATCACACTAGGGTTCATACATCCGCGAAAACATCCGAAACTGGGCAGTGGTGCACACCTCAGACGTAGATGACATATCAATCATAGCTGTTAGGATCAATGAACTCACTGTGGTAAACGTCTACAAACCTCCAAGCCGCTCTTGGCCAGAGAATATGTTCCCGAACATTGTGTCCCATCCTACTGTGCTCATGGGAGATTTTAACTGTCACCACACGGACTGGGGGTACCAGAGCGAAAACCTGGAGGGGGAGAAGCTTGTGGAGTGGATGGATGTGACCAATCTGCAGCTCATATTTGATGCTAAGGAGAGGGGCACCTTCCGCTCTGCCAGGTGGAACCGCGACTATAATCCAGATCTGTGCCTTGTCACCAGGGACGGCTCGGGTAGATCCCAACCTATTTCTCGTACCGTGGCCGGGGACTTTCCCCATAGTCAACACAGGCCTGTGATGGCTACGATTGGACACACACTCACAGTCATACACTCCATACCAAAACCCCGATGGAACTTCCAGAAGGCGGACTGGGCAACTTATAAGACCATCTTAGACAACGAAATTGAGACCCTAGATCCACTCCCTACCAACTATAAAAAAATTGTGGACCTTATACTCGCCACAGCGAAGAAAACAATCCCCAGAGGCTTTCGAAAAGCGTATGTGCCGGGCTGGAATGAAGAGTGCGAGAGACTCTATAATGAATTTCTGAACACTTAAAATCAAAACGTAGCGGACCAACTGCTAGAGTCTCTCGACACAGCCCGAAAAGATCGCTGGTCTACACTGATGGAGAGCTTAGACTTCAAGCACTCAAGTCGAAAGGCTTGGGCTCTCCTTCGGAAGCTGGGTCAAAGCCCCTCCCAAAATCGCCCAGCCCGTGCATCTGCGAACCTTATAGCAAAATTTGTACAATGGTCGTGTGCATACGAAAGAAGAAGAAGAATGAAAAAATGTAATGAAATTTGGTGTTTCATTGGTCAGTGATGTACTCGGTACTCTGTACTTGTATAAGTACTCGAGTACTTATTACTGAGTACTTGTACTTGTACTCGAGTACATTTTGTGTACAGTACTTGTACTCAGTACTCGAGTACTTTTTGCCTGTACTCGGAACAGCTCTGGTAGTGATAGGGAAAAAATGGCTAGGTAGGTAGTAAGGAATGGATTTCAAAAGAAATTTTGATTTACTTATTTGATAAACTTTAGTAGATAGCATTTTCATTTATAGGAATGAAGGATTCATTCAGGAGTCAGGACATGTATTTCGGTACTTAGCCGACGCTGTGTACTACAGCCGAACAAACCCGAACATTGAAACGGAGTGCATGTTAGGAAACCCTGAAAACGGCGTTCATTTTGGCCAACTGTCATCCGGAACTGTCAAAGCTACTGTACCTCTTAATGTCTTTATAATAATAGGTAATTTAACTGCTATAATAACTAATTATTCATGGGTATAATGGCTGCCTTGACTGATCATTGCCAGGTCTTAGATACCTGGGATCTTAAGGTGCTCTTACAACCTTTTGAACAACAATTGCTACAACTCGTATTACTCCACTTCACAACACAAGCTTTTCAAGCTTTCTGTGAAGTGTGTAAAAATGTATTTGGGTTTATTTATTTAAAAAAAACTCGGGCTACTCGGGGCAATTCATTGCGCAATTGGTTAGTCGACTGAATCCAGCGGGCGCGGGTTCGATTCCCGATGCCGACCTACTCCACTTCACAAGCTTTTTTTTCAAGCTTACTGTCAAGTGTGCAAAGGTGTATTTGGGTTTATTTCGATAAACCCGGATTCATTAAAAAAAATTCGGCAATAGTTGTTCGTGTAAGCGTACCTTTAAACTACGTCATCACTAAATCAAATCAAATTGAAATAATAAGTGTCCATTGCAATAACATGTAGGTAGGAATGTATGTACAGATTGTAGCCATGTGTTTGCCTGTTGACTTCACCTTGAAGACTAAGCGTGGGCTACCTGTACCAGAATGTAACAGATGTTCCATACTTTAAGGCCTTGGTACCAAGAATGACGTCACAGTCATTTACCACGGCATTAAGGTTCAAAATCGCGCGAACAATCGCATGGTAAAATGGTAAAAATAGCGTTTTTTCAATTTCTTGGGGTTAATTTTGCGTCTATCAAAAAACTTTTACGGTTATTCCCTAGTTTTAATTCATATTATCAAAACAAAAAAAAATACTCCTCGACTTTTAGGAAACGAGTTTCCGTCTTTTGGAAAAAAGATCAGAGGTGTTTTTCATTTTTTGTTGAGAAATCTATACAAGTTATAAAAAATATTTTGCGGCTATTCCCTAGATAAATGTTCAATGCATCTACCCTATTTTGTTCCACATATATTTAGTAACGGTTGTCGAGATATAAGGTCTCCCGTTTTTAGAAAAATTTTAAATGCGCTATGCATACTCTTTAGTACTATAATTTATACTCTAAATATTTCCTATAAACGTCATTCTTCTATGGTAAATTACTATATAAATATTTGTACCATGATACCATTAATGAACGTGGGTAGATATTGTGTGTCTTTTTGCAAATGATGTGCTAAAATGTTTTTTGAGTGTCCAAACATACGGCATCGTATACATTACAATATTTTTGCATGTGTATTATTTTTACTAATAAGTAATAAGCAATTCAGGGTAAAATGAAGTCATATCATGTGAAATTTAAAATATATCCTCTCGCCAATTCAGTCCATGCATGCTGTAGTTACAAAACGTACGGTATTTTAAGATTTTTTTATTTTTTATTTATTTATTTAACATAAAATACATTTTACAATTTACAATTATTAAATACATGGTAAGAATATGATTAGCAATGATCTTGTTACTTCCCGGATATGAGTATATTACTCGTGTTCCGAGGAGGATCTCAAAAGTAATACAATATATATACATACATACATTTACATATATATACATATACACACACATACAATGGAAAATACACAATTACAAATTACAAACACACAACACAACAGCAGAATGACAACATAAAAACAAATATTCAAAATAACATATAATAGCACTATTTAATTTCAGACTTTATTTTAGACTTAAATTTGAGATAGTCTGTGCAGCCTCCATGATATCTATTATGACTACTCAAGGCGTTGTACCATTTCACCCCCAGGAAGGAGTAAAGGAGTGAAGGAGAATTAAAATATCTTAGAAAAAATACAGTTTTCTATGGCTGATAGTTCGAAAACCACCCAAACTCCATCATCAAGATCATCATCATTAGATCTGCAAGATGAATGGAGCAGCAATTATAGGCCTAAGCACTCCGTCATACCCGGCACAAACCACGCATCCCAACAGCCTGGTTTCCACCTGCCTCGCAGGCAGTAGACCGCACACAAGGCTTAGGACGGGTCATAGTTGTGATATGTTCCACTGTGGACACCCGAAGCAAACTATGCAGCACATCTTGCGTGATTGCCCCATACGTGCTTGCCCCGGACAGTGCTGCCAGCCGGTCCCCTGAATTCCTCCAGTGGCTGGAGGCGCTGGATGTCAGACTTTAACGATGTGACAGTACTTTGACGTTGCCAGACGGTAAATAAATATGTATAATATAAGAATAGAAAAAGAAGAATAAGAGATTAGATGTTGTATAGTTAATTGATGAAGTAGTAGAGAAAGAGATTAATGGCCACTGGTCATACAACACAATACTACAGTATCCAGTTGGTTATCTAGAAAGGTTGGTTAACAAGAGGTAAGGTACCTACCTAGCTAATGATAATTTACGTGGGATTATGACGTCATTCTGTAAGGTGGGCGTGTTGTCTCATTGACACAATATACAGCAAGTAGTGACAACCTGTTCCTAGAATTACGAATTTGTTACCAGATTTTTATTAAAAAGGTCTTTAGTCACCGTATTCAATCAAAATATTGGGATTTCAATAACGAACGAACCAGCCTTTATCGAACTGTTATTTACCTCATAAATAGAAGCATTTGGAAGCAAAATTATTATGGTTTTTTGATATTTGATGTAAAAAATATTTGATTAAAAATTAACAAAGATCATGCATTATATCTTTTCAGACTCTATAATCGTGGTCAAAAAGCAAATATCTAAGTCTTATACGCGGTGAAATAAATGCGTTAAAAATACTTCAAAAAATGTGTTTTTAAAGGAATTTAAAGTAGGTTAAGAAAAATCCACACAGATCATGTATTATGCGCCCGCTACACGCTCGCGAGTCACCGCGACCTTTTGGTGTTCATGAATAAAAAGGGGTGCGTATGGAACGTTTGTCTTGACGTGTACGTAACCGACCGTTGACGCCTTTTTACTCATGAACACCAAAAGGTCATGGTGACTCGCGAGCGTGTAGCGGGCGCATTAGATAATGATTCCAAGTATCTCCCTTATTATTTTCGTAGCGCACTATGTATCGGTGTACTGAAATTCATCTTGAACTTCGGGACGATTTCATACGATTTGATTTACATAAAACAAATTCCTAATTAACAATTAACTAAGTACCTATAATGAGATATTTTGTGAATCTGCGAGTCTGAATCTACATGATTGTTATTGTATCAAGTTGTGTTTTATTAAACTAACTACAATAATTATATCAGTTGCTATAATTCCAAATCATTGGTTGACATCGTGAAGCTGTCAACTCTAATTATGTGTGGTTTATTTCACTTACTGGCACTTAGCACTCTCGCAGTACCTATAATACGAATTCAACGTCATCAGCCATACCAATATCGCTATATTTAGCTAAAATACTTAGTTATAGCAAGTTAACGATGTTTCTCAAACATATCAGGTCACTCACTCACTCATTCGTCCAGCCTTCTTGTGGTCCACTTCAGGATGTAGGCTTCCCTTGATATAATATATTCTTTCTATTCTACCCTACCCCCTTACGTCGCATACCTTGTGTGGTAGGCAGAGAGAATAGATCCCCAGACTTTCCTATCCTTACACACACTTCTTACTTTTCAATTTTTCAATTTCATAATTATTTTTATTTTTCCTCAATATTCACACATACAATAGAGACAAGTCTCGTGTGTGGGGAGGGTGTTTGTGTGGTGTTTCTCGTGGTGGGCTTGTCTCACATTTTTGCAATTCGTCATACACACTCTACGATTCCTTTTATTCAAAACACGTCCGTCGATAAATTAATATTTTGATGAGAAATTTTATATTCTGGTATATAATATTTCGCTTCTATTGCGTCCTCTAGTTTAGAGGATCGCTGTGATAATAATCAGATTTAATTAATATTCATTAGGAGTGAAGTGTGTGGCTTCTCACACACTCGCACACGCACTCATATTAGTGATGGACATAACGTCATATTTTATAGTCGAAATAATCGAAATTTACAATCGATTTCAATAATCGAATCAGTAACCTATAAAACTGTGAAATAATTGAGGTACGAACAAACAACGCACAGACATGTAAGTCAACTATTTTGAAGTCGATTTTGATTATAAATTATATAATAGGTTCCAACTATGTCATTCATGATTGTCTTTTTGTCCAATTGTTAGTCAAAATTACCTACTTAACCATCTACTTGTAGATGTCGATTATTATAATATACAGTTGGATAGTAAGAACCGCTGACGTGTTCGGAGTAAAAGAAACCGTACAGCGTGTATCACGAATTACCCGCCTACCCCGCAAGGGATGTGGCGTGAGGGGACAGAATAGAATATAGTTAAGATATTTTTATTATCGATATAATCGAATGTGCTATCAATTAATCGCCCATCACTATATACACATACGTCGTTAATTTATACTTATAAAGTTATAACTACCTAATATTATTACGGCATACTAAATCCTACGTTATTTATTTATAATGTAGTTTTTTAATTTTTATAAATCAATCGTTAAATCTTCGTATAATCGTACAAACAATAAATAACTTCTTCTTCTTCATTAAATGCCTTCTTCCCTCCATTGCTGGATATAGGCCTCTTACAACTGTTTCCACCCGTCTCTGCTCTGACCCTTCCGCATTCAGGTTCCCCCAGCGATTTGGACAATGTCATAGGTCCATCTCTTTGGTGACCTTCCGACGCTCCTTCTATCTGTCCAAGGCCTCCACTTCAATATTCGTGGCGCCCGTCTGGTGTCACCCTGCTTGGCCATATGTCCTGCCCATTGCCACTTGAGTTTTGACACACGGCTCATGATATCAGCAACTTTGGTCTTCCGTCTTATTTCTTAGTAAATAAATAATAATAACTCAGTAATACGTAATTTGTCTAACACAGCAAAATTTACATTATCGCCATTTTGAATATCGACTGAATATTTTCTTTTCATACAAAAGGAAAAAATGCAATCCATCATATTTATTGATGATGACTTTGCGTTTTTTGACATCCATTTGTTGTTGGCGTTGAAAAATCGTTCGTACCATAGAGATAGGATAAGATAGAGGTGTTGACAACATGAGCAGTCAACCAACATCTTAGTATGGAGCAGTCACGTGATGTTAGGCAAAATATCTGTCATCATAGTATTATTTATATGGAATTTGAATAATCTTTATTGACATTTCGGGATATACCTAATTAATGAAAATCAAACTATTTATTAAGTAGTTATCTCAACAGATACACAACAAAGGATGGACCTTCCATCAGGCTTATGACCGATCGTCGACTGGCTTAATGTCAACACTTTACACTTTTAAGTAACATTCACCAATCCCAGTCCATCCATCTGCCGTGGCCGGGAATCGAACCCAATGCCTCCACAACTTGAAAAGGCGGTACTCTACCGCTGTGCTACGAAGGCTGGTAGTTGAGTCGAGATGAAACGTGTAAGCATATATTGTACACGGCCCTCTATTGAGATTATTTTTTGGTATTTTAGTGTACGATCCAACCATTTTTATGCTTCTCTGAAGTCTTAGACAATATCAGGGTAGATGGCGGTAGACAAATGATGCCAATTTTACCTCTATAACTTCTTGCTTACGATTACTCTTAAAAACTCAATCAGACAAAATACAAGTTTAAGAAGTAAGTAAAGGAAATCATAAAATGATTATCCAATGCAATAAAAACCAGAACGGGGCCTAATGGATGTTTTAAATGTACCAAATTTAATGTAAATAGTTAGACTGATATAAGTATGTATCGTAATTACATTCATTGATAAATAATCGTTCCCAAATCCCAAGAAACCATTTGAACGAAATGATATTATTGTGAGAGTAGTTCTGCACGCGGAGAAGAATGCTTTTTACATGATTATATGTCTGTCTGTACATTAAATCGGAGGTACCTGAGGTAATGGAGGGTAATTAGAGGGAGGTAACAAGAGTGGACCATGGATTGACGGATGGATCCTCTCCAATTCACAATCTTCAATCAGAGTAACCTATTATGAGATGCAATACTTTCATCGGTCATCGATTTTACTATCGGTATAATTCTAATTCGGGTATTTACTTATACCTGTAATCATCGAACTTCATCATATTACATCAACACCGGCAACCATAGTGGCAACGCATCTTGTAAAATATCAATTGCCACCACACAAAATTATAATTCAAAATTCATTCATTCAGACCATCTCTTTCGTGACAAAGTGTAGTTGAATTAAAAAAATACATACAACTACTTAAATTTATCTTTACTTCTTCTTCTTCATTAGCCCTCTTCCCTCCACTGCTGGATATAGGCGTCTTCCAACTGTTTTCACTCGTCTCTGTTCTGATCCTTCCGCATCCAGGTTCCTCCAGAATTTACTACAGAATTTTAACCAAGCAACTAATGCAGCGATTTCACACTCATCTCTGACTTCATTCACGCCGACCAATTGATTTCTCAGATAATTACCATTTTATTGTACCTAATCTAATCATTTACGTATATGGAGATCTGGTACTCCATCAAACTCTTTAGATCTCATTGCTTGATTGATGGCACTATGATCCAGATGATTTATTTGGATCAATCTTGCAAGTATAGAGATTTATGTTAAAAGTAAGCTCGTCTTGAGTGACGGGCCACTGGTCAGATAAACGATTAAAAACGCGATTTTTAGACCCAGGTCAGATCTATCGGCCACAGATCTATCGGCCTCTGGTCAGTTCCACCTATAGGTGTTTAAAAAACTCGATTCTTAGACTTCTAGAAATTATGAACCCAAATACTTTCAAAACTTCACAGAAGGGTAGATAGGTTGTGACTGATGATGATTTGGTTACAATCATGTAGATTGGTTTGTACCGAGCATTTAGTTCTTTCTCTCCACGCAGTCCTGTCATTCGCCAGCCTCTTCACTTTCGTGTTGGAGCTACAGCGTACGCTCTCAATAATCTGGTTCTAAAACTGCTTCTTGGGCGACCTCTCACATTACTGCCCTCTATCATTCCTTCTGCTATGGTGATGAGCAGGCCGGGGTGCCTGATGTTGTGGCCTATCCATCGCGCTCTCTGTTAGGCAATCTTATTCAAACCCAGATACTTTATTTTAAAAAAAGACGTATACAATGACCGCGTTGTATCTTTAAATAGAGACATTTCGAATAGTTAAAGATGTTCACAATGTCTTCAAAAGAGGGATATTTCCAGACGCGGAGACTCTAAAAGAGATTAGTGTATTGTAATGATAGTGAGTCAAATAGCCTCCTCCCATATTACTCCATATCAGACAAATTGAGACGAATGATTGGCAGACCCGCGTGTAATGGATCCTACCATATAATTACCTGTACCTGTCTGCCTAAATCAATTTATATTATACTGAATTGAGAGAAAATATATATTCATGTTTTCAATTAGCATCATCAATCTAATTACATACCATCAGATTCAATTGATTTTTAATTACGGATTATTTTTAGACTCAAATGTACCGCCATCTTTTTGTTGCGTGTTGTGACATTGCTGTCAAAATTGTTAAGAAATATTAATATCGTAGTCTTTTGGGTCGCTCCAATTGGAGAAAAGGTGACCGAAAATTAGGCTAAGATGGTACGGCCACATTATGAGACTGCCACAGGATAATATGATAAAAAGGACAATGGACATAGAAGTAGGACCCAGAAGACCAGGTAGACCCCTGACTACTTGGATGTCCACGATCGCAAGAGATCTAAAGGAGGCGAGGCTTCGTGCGGAGGGTTCGGGGGACAGAAGGACTTGGAGGATGAAGACTAGGAGAGCCGACCCCAAGTAAATGGGACAAAGGCGAGGGCGATGAAGAACGTAGTCTTTTGGGTAGTTGCTATGCTACTATTTTTCCTATAGTGCTACAACCTTTCGTGGGTCTTGGATGCCTTCAAAATCCATTTTACCCTCTCCTATCCAGAACAGGAGTCCGTCACTTTTTTTCGTGTATTCTGCAGTCCATGATGACATAATTAAGCAGCCAAGTTTTCGTCCACATCTCTTCAAATTGGAGACATCGTTTTTTTTTGTCAGGTCCCTGTCCTCCATCCGCTGCAGTGTGCCACTATTTAAAGACATAATAAATTGCCCAAGAATTGGCATTTTTCTTTTTTCAATAACTGCAGCTAATTTTGAAATGAAACCATTCAAATTTACTTACAAGGAAATTCAGTTCGCGATGGATCAAAGTGATCGCTGAAACATATATGATTTTTGTATCGTTTTGCTCACCAACATTTTTCTTTTGTGTTTCAGGTAACAACAACGACTCCACGGGCGAGCAGATTGACAAGAAGTCACACCAATGGTTTGGGGCAACCCTAAGCAGTGCCGGAGAAGATGGTCCTTTTGTGGTAAGCAGAATTTACCATAATTCCCAAACTCTAGTTACAGGGAGTCCATATTATTTCTTTGTCCAAATATGGTTTTCATCTTCGACTTTTCCTTTCCAATAAAATATCGTGACCGGACAAAAACCCATAAGAATATTGCTCAACATGAATAAATTCCATAAAAGACAAAACTCTTTAGAAATTTGCTCAAGGGACAAAAGCTCAAATCTAATTGGATTTAAAAAATAAAATTTATTGTGTCTATTCGTATACGATTTCCTTCAGTGTGTTAGAAACTAGCATAGATTAGAAAATAAACAAACAAATAAGCGGATATAAATGGGATAGACAATAAAATAGTCAACATTTTATTAATAATAATTCTTCTACTGGAATCAATTAGAAAGTTTGGGCTTTTATCCGTTGAGGATATTTGTGAAGGGCCTTTGTCTTTTTTGGGATTTATTCGTGTTGAGCAATATTCTTATGGGCTTTTATCCGGGAACCATAAAATACATTTTGTAATATGTCTCCTCCAGGTTTGCACCTACATAATTTACTTGTCATACGTACATGTATAGGTTGGTACCCCTGGTAGAGAACAGGGCCCATTTGAGGCATGTAGTTTTTGCAGCAATAAAATTATCCATTATTTGTCTCGCGTATGGAGCTCCTTCCATAAATGGAGTGGAATGCATTTTGTAAACAATGACTCCTTTCTCATCTCCTCTCGTGTTCCCGGCTCCGTCCTACATGTCCTGGTGTGGTCGTTGAGTAGTGATAAATAAATAAATCTTTATTAGCATAAAAATCATCAGTGGTTACAAAACAAGACAAGGGTAGTTACCAAAAGGCAGACTTATTGCAAAAGCAATATCTTTTTTAAATTTGTAAAATCATAAGTGTGCGTGTGCAATGGGTGAGTGTGTGAGCGAGATTGAGTATGACTGTGTGAGACGACCGGAATGAACTTATATGTTTTAATTTAACTGTGGCGCATGCTTGTGGGTGACAGCTGAATTAATTGGAATGGACTAATTGTCTTATCTTCATGGTATTACTTATATCTATAGTTGTTGTCTGATTTGTGCTTTTGTTTGTATTAAAATAAAATAAAGTTCAATTCATTTATTTATTGAATAAAAGAATGTGTTGATCTGTCTGAAGATCAAATACCTTCCTGCACAATTAGTAAGCTAAAATATTGTGTCGTGAAGTGCAGAATACATACCAGCTACGCCAAGATGCATAAAAGAACCTACTTAGAAATAGCTTCTAATTCTTTGTAAATAAAAATAAATCCTTTCGCCAAATAATACATCTAACAAATGAGCGTGTTATTTCTTTTAAGCATTTTATAATGAACACACCGCGAGTATGAGCGTCTCGTAATACAGAAGTCAAAAAGTGAAGACAAAACAATAACCCATACAAATTATCTTACATTTTATTGTATGTCCTGATGTAACCATCGGATACCAACTGCACTGCAATGTATAGTAGAAGCACAATACAATACATGCATTATATAGATCAGCGTTTCCCAAACTATGGGTCGCGACCCACTGGTGGGTCACGAGCGAAAATTGAGTGGGCCACGTCCACTGTATACACGAATTAAAGAAAAATAGGAAGTGATAAATTTGATATTTTATTCAGCTATTATTTTTTTAATTAAAGGCAATCCACCCGTCAACGAGTGATTTATGCATATATTCAGCTATTAATGATTCCTAAATATTGAAATTAACTTAAGTTACGGAAAATATTGTGATTAGAACAAATAAGACAGCATTAAGTAGTTCCAGGACTCGCCACTAGGGAATCTGAGCATTACCAATATTTATGTCCTTTTTTCTTTGACAGTTTATATACAGTACAGGGTACCTAATGTAAAAAAAAAATAAAGTTATCCATTAGCGATTCGTAAAATTTTCGATTTGACGTATGGTTGGCTTACTAAAAAATAATAACCTGGGTTATCAACTGCATCCATTTGTCTAAAAAAAAATCGACTGCGGCGTTAACTTCTTGGTGCGTTTTTTACAAGGTTAAATTTTCATGATGGGAGGAGGGCGGCAAAAACTCAGTGAGTGCCTAATGCCTATACCTAGAAAAATTGTAAATCTGGCGCTAGTACACCCCACCTCCCCCCTTTTCTTAAAAGGTGGATCCCAAGATTGGAAATTTTTGTTAGACGGGTCGGAGCCCAGTCAACTTTGGAAACCACTGATTTAGATTATCATAAATATTTATCATGGCTTTATAAAACCGAAGCACGCATGACAGTCGTCATGACTGTCTTTCCTACTGTCTACATCTCCTGATCGCGAGATTCATATCAGCTCCATCGTGGTTCATTCTCATGCCGTCTCTGGAAACCTAGACGATTTGTTTTATTATCTTTGCAATTATAAAAAACAGCCATTAATTTGATAAATCTATTCTATCCCCCCCTCATACGCCGTATCCCTTGCGGGGTAGACAGAGAGAGAACAGATTGCCAGACTTTCCTATCCTTGCACACACTTCGGGCTTCCATCACATTCGTGCAATTTGTTATACACACTCTACGATTCATTTTACTCAGAACACGTCCGTACTTGAGAATCTGGTCTACGTGGTCAAGCCATGCGGTTCTTGGACGGCCGCGCTTCCTTACATTTTTTTCTTTACGCTTATTGCCACTCTTGGAGTATATTATCACAATCATGCATCCCAATATTAACATTGCGCAAACATGGGTATGATATTCAGAATGGGTAGCGAACCTCTTTGCTGAAGAGATGTGAAATGGCTTAAGGGAGTTTTACGAGCACCCGATTCTTCAGGACACTCGAAAAAATATCAGAAAAGAGTGGGAGCCAATTATCCAACCCGGAGAATTTACGTGATTTTGAATTTACAGTCCACTATTCCAGAAAATATAAGACGACGGTCAAGGGTCTCAGACACTGTGGAGAGAGTAGGGACACTAAAATGGCAGTGGGCAGGTCATGTGTCAAGGCAAAAGGACGGCAGATGGACCCCCAGAGTACTAATTTGGAGATCATACGAAAATAAACGAAGTGTAGGGAGACCACAAAGGAGATGGACCGATGATATCATCGAGTCGGTGGGACATAGGTGGAGGCAGAGCGCCCAAAACAGAGAATTGTGGAAGAGACAGGAGAGACCTATATCCAGCAGAGGAGGGAAAGGGGCTGAAAAGAAGAAGAGAAGATTCCAGAAAAAATAGCAAGTTTTCGCTTCTGGTTTCGAAACATCCTTTATTTTATGTATTTATCTTCGAATTCCAAACCCCCCAATAACATTACATCAGCTTTCGCAAGAAAAACAAACAATAATTGTTATTTGTAACTGGTAGCTTGTATTGAAATACCGCGGACTTATATGGTATTGCCCAATAAATTTTTCATACCTTCAATCGCGTTTGATTGTCTGAAGGAATGGTGGAATTATAATTCAGGGAAAAACGTTTAAGAAATTATCATTACTTGGACGGCGAGGTGCTGACTGATTGTTTTTTTCTTTCTAAGAGAGTTGTATGTATTATTTATATATATTCGGTACAAAGGAAGGTAGCAACGGGTCCCATTGTGTTTGAGTTTTTTGCAGATGAAAATCTGTGCGTTGCTTCCCATATTTGGTGGCGGCTCCATCGGAACATTGCAGCAATTTGTCAGGCCCGACAGCAGCGCGCTGGTATCTGCATTATATTGTTGTTATGCCATAGTAGCCTCTTGTGGTAGATAATATTATGACTTGGCAAGGACTTGTGGTACACGGTACAGTCACTACACTACCATAGTAGCGTGGACTACAATACTTTATGTCTGGAGTCCCACAGGGCTTCTAAACTAGACCGATGATTTTATATGATCGAGAAAAACTTACAACGCTACATATTTTTTTCATAAATGGATAAATTTTTATCATGGCCCTATTATTGTTATTTTGAGAAAGGATCTGGGCTTGCGTACACAAACCAAAATACGTTTCTGCACCCCTCACAGTAAGCTAAAAAGCTCATGTTTTGAAGTGCAGAATACATCGTCAACACTGAGATTCCAACCCGGCACCTCCAGATTGAAAGCCCGCGTTCCAATTTTTATTATTTATTATCCGAGGCAATTATTTTTTACTATGCAATACTTAGCCAAAGTGTATTAAGTTACTATGAAGGATTTTTTAAATGAGTCTTTTTAATGTAGTATTCCTACAACAGTGTAGAAGAATTAAGTATGAACATTACCGGGGTTACTACCGACCTCGGCTGGCTTAAGTGATCACATTACACTCGAGAAACATTCGCCATTTCAGTTCACCCCGGCTGGGATTCGAACCCAGACTTTCGTCTTGGATGGAAACGTAAGGACTTCATCAAAATTTCGTATGTCCATAATATGTTCATCCCTGTTAAAGATCTCGTATGACAATGATGAAATTCCATGCACTGACTGTTGTCAAGTGTAGTAGATCTACAAAAGTTACCAAGACATCGCTACGGCTACCTATATCATTCGTTCCTTGTCGTATTTGGAATTTATTCATCATCGTGAGTTATTTTTTCCCTATACTAACCCTAGTATGTCATTGTCTTCATCTAGATCTCTTGGATCTATTCCCAGCCAGTCAGTCATGGATGACTTGTGTCTTGTTCAATCATCTCGCTCATTTATTTTCTTTGTCGAAATGCAGAATTGACATTCGAGGCATTTTTCATTATGTCTTCGTATGATTGTTTCTACGTCGAAAACAAATCTCAGATTAGAACGGAATGCACGTTCTTGTATGGTTGATATATGATGTTGTTGAATTTTTATCCAATAATTATTTACATTTGAAAAATATTTACAAATCACCGACTACCGTGTGCTCTTATGCTGGGATTTTTTTTTTCTTCTTTTAATTT
Source organism: Ceraclea dissimilis (assembly GCA_963576895.1). Lineage (NCBI taxonomy): Eukaryota > Metazoa > Arthropoda > Insecta > Trichoptera > Leptoceridae > Ceraclea > Ceraclea dissimilis. Next base: position 520,586 of record OY756365.1, read on the forward strand.
CGGCAGTCTGGTTTTCTCGGCCTAGTCGGATAAACGGTCATAACCCAGCTATACGTATTCTTCCACATTTTCAATTATGTTGCCTTCAACCCTTATTTGGAAATCATCTACCCTCATCATCTTAGTCCATGCATTCTGCACTGGACAGGACAACATGGAGGCAAATGGAGGAGGCCATTGTTTAGGAGTGGACGGGGATAGGCTAATGAAGAAGAAGAAATATATATTTACATAAATATCAAATCAAATATTTATTGAGTTATTGCCACGGGTTTATTGCCGTCTACAATGTGTACCAACCAACCATATTTCCACAATTAACAAAAAAAACAATTTGTTATTTATTTATTTTATTTATCGTATGGCATTTCGTTACATCACTTCTCAAAATAAGGACATAAAACAGTAATAATAGCACAGGTAGGTCTGATTGTCAAAGGTTTAGGTCAATGTTTAAAATATATTCAGTCGCTGTATCCGTTAGTGTGAAGAAGTCCCTGATATTCCCCGCATACGGCCGCATTCGGATACAATATGGTGTATGGTCAGTTTCTCCCCCCCAGCAGTCACATCCAGGGGGATCCAGCCAGCCACACTTGTGGAAGAAATCGGCACATCTGCCATGCCTATAAATTTGTTATATTCACATCTCTCGAAGGGCGCCTTAAGCGTCTTACAATCAACTAGTTTCTCCATAATATGCGATACGTTAAGTGTTTTTTCGTAGACCGTATTGCACCAAATTCCAAACCACAAGTACAGTACTTGCCAAATATGGCTCTATCTCAATACTGCGTGATAATTTAGTTCGACAACATTGTGTGTAGGTATCTTTGGTTTTCGCGTTAAAATTCTTGACTAAACACCTCTTCGGCTTATCGCCCTCTCAGTATAATGTTGTATAACATCATTTGTCTATTAGTGTTGGATCTTCTCAAGAGATTATTCCATACTTCGATATATCGATATAGTGATGTGCCACGAAGGTTTTATTTGTCACAATTCATTGATTTTTTTTACAGATGCGAGTACTTGGATATTTTGTCATTCTATCTATCTCTGCACTCACTTGCTGATCCAGGGGGGGGGGCTAGGGGACTGAACCCCCCCTTTTTATATACAATTCAACTAGTATCCGAAGAATTACATTATTACTACATCTTTTTCGCATCATGTCATGAACTTTCTAAAACTACTATAGTGTTTTTTGTAAAAAAATTCGTCTGCGGCGCTAATTAAATCTGTTGCGTTAATCTTATCACTAAACCGATTTTCCTTAAAAAAAACTAAAATTGTATTTTACTTGTGGCCTGTCGTTCATTTATAATTTCAAATTGCTCTTCATCCAAAAAGTTTGCCCAGGCCTGCTATAGAAAGACATAAGCAGGTTCATTCATTCACACATTTTCTAAAAAACATCGCCACCGCCGGGGTTAGAACCTGTCACCTCCCGCTTGAGAGACTGCCGCCTCAAACAACTGCGCCAGCCATGTACTCAGAGTACTACTTTAATTGGTATCCACAACCCCCTCACAACCATCATCTTCTGCTTATTTTATTGGGTAGCATGATTTTGCTTCATAATTTTCAAGTAGTTATATCTCAACAGTTACACAGCAACGGACGGACCTTCCATCAGGCTTATGACTGATCGTCGGCTGACTTATACACTTATGTAACATTCACCAATTCCAGTCTATCCATCTGCCGCGGCCGGGAATCGAACCCAGACCTCTAACCTGACAAGCCAGTATTCTACCGCTATAATTTTCTGTTCACATCACTAAGTCGTTCAATATCAGTCATCATTCGATGTGGTGTTCTGAACGATTTATAAGCAAGCCATCTAAATGGCTAACCGTGTCGCTATCACTTGTTGCTAATCTGGTCGGCTCGCCAACTCGCCACAGCCATGGCTCTGTATGGGATGTTGTGTAATACATGTGTGATATTATCAGCTCGCCGGCGGTACTTCAACTAACTCACCATACACCATAAGGTATTAAGATCCAATAAAAACTTATCTCAAGTAATTTGGCTTGGGAAAATATTTAATCACTCATCCAACAAATTCTTTAACACTCGTTTTTTTCTTTCTGCGATAGATTAATATGAAATAGGCATATTATGAATTACCCTTTACCGTCAGACACTTAAAGTGTGTCCACTCATTTTTAAGAGTACGCATTCTAACATTTTAAAAATTTCTAAAAACGGGTGACCTTAGATCTCGACAACTTACATAATATGCTTTGGAAAAAATAGAGTAGTTACATTGAAGCTTTGTCTAGGGAATAACCGTAAAAGATTTTTTATATTTGTATAGATTTCTCAAAAAAACAAGAATGTGAAAATATTTTTTGCGAAAGACAGAAACTCGTTTCCCGAAAGTAGCGGAGAATTTTATTTCTGTACTGATAATATGAATTAAAATCTAGGGAATAACCGTAAAAGTTTTTTGGTAGACCCAAAACTATCCCCAAAAAACGGACAAAATGCTATTTTTACCATTTTATCATGCGATTGTTCACGCGATTTTGAACCTTAATGCCGTGGGAAATGACTGTGACGTCATTCTTGGTACCAAGCCCTTAAAATAGTACACAAGTAAAGACAGGAAGGGAGGACGGAATAAAAAGAATGAAAATGGATTATGTCAGGCGGTTGGTGAAAGATGATGCTTTTTATATTGGTACTTACTATTTCAAGGAGCGAGAATTGATTTGTGAATAAAACATTGTAGTAGTGCCTAATAAAACAAATCACAGGTATTTTGTAGAATGTAGAATGATTCTGACAATAATACATATTATAAAAGTGTTAGGGTCGTTTGGTACAAGTAACACACGTACATAGTTAGATAATATTATTGTACCACGGAGACGTGCCATGCAGTTTAATATCTCCTGTGTACATCTTCTCCTTCTAGCTACATATCTCCATGCATATCGTGTGAACTTCTTGACTACTTACTATTTGTACATATTATTATTAAGATATCTTATACCTAAACGTGCGCAAGTTTTAGATTTATCCGTGGAATTATAACTACGAAAGACTCTGTAGGAAGCTCTTAAGGGCTTATATGCACTGAGCAAAAATCGATTCAAAAATCTTCAACTTTTTCAAATTTTCTATGAGAATGTTAGCGCTCAATAAGAATAACGTAAGCAACAATGTGAACTTTACCTTTTTAAGAAGAGCCTGGGAATAAATTAAAAAATCTAAAGCAGCCGATTTGTTAAGATTATAATTACCAGTATTTTGGCCAAATTATACTTTCATATCTGAAAAACTGAACTGAAAATCCTCAGATCCCGTAAATTTCAGGGGTACTTTCGGAATATTTTTTTATTCAATGAATTTTCATGTACTGTAATTCTAAGACAGCCAATCTGTAGTCACATCAAGCAACACTAAACCATGTTTGCTCCGTGAGACTTTTGAAAAAAAAGTAGACTGTACCACATCATTCTTCACATATTCCTTGGATTTCCTTCTGGTTTTCTAAAGAAACTGGCGTCACAACAGTTTAAAAGGCACAAAACTAAGAATAAGGAGGATTCACTATTAACAGCAGTGCAAAATTCCGTTACAAACCCTTGGGTAGAGGACAATATATATTATTCAACAGTGAAGACGTATAGCCAATACAAGATGACATTATGGAAGTCACGGTAGCCCTCAGGGTCCAATAGTACGCCCTGTTTTGTCTCCGAGACTCGCGACTTGTTCTGTCATTTGTATTGTCCATTGTTTTACCGCCATTGTTTGTTGGTTTTGTATTTTGTTCCCTTACAAGAAAAGGGCTACAATTCAATTCCATGTTGGTATATTTGTGAATTTAATACGTATTGTATGAAAATTACTTTTACCTACACTTATCTATTTGTAGAAACAACAATTTATTAGATCAGAAACAGTGTTACAGCACAGTTTTCGTTATTTGTCCTTTGATATTCTTCTTAGTAGTTCGAATCCCAGTATTTTCTGTGTATTGTGAATAGGTATTTTTTATACATCTAATTGTTTATATATTTTTTGTACATGTCTGCCCAAACTGAACCCAAAGCTATTTTAAATTATCTGTGGTGGTCTCGGTTTGATTCGGAATTACAATGTTGATTGCTGACAGCACCGATATTTCTTAGAGGAAGACACCTGTAGGAGTGTCGAAACGTCGATCAAGTTTATCTGCACGCGGTTCACCCGAAAAACCAAGAAACAATGTTTTTTTGAAATACTACGATTGTTGCCACTATGGTTGCCAAAAAGCTACATTCAACGCCTCCATCGATAACCAAATCTTTCTTGAAAGACTGCAAGGCTCTTTCGTCTAACCAAGTTTAACTCCTCCATTTTTTATTCTTTATTAATGTCTAAATCATCTTGATTTATTATCAATACTAATCAAATTTTTATCCAGTGCGATCTAGAATGTTAAAAATAATCCATTTCTTTTATTGGACTTTCTCATTTTAACTAAAAATCTCAAAAATGACAAATAAGCATATTTCACGCTATATTTTCCTCATCGTGCAGTATACATTAACTTAATAACAAACTCGCTGATGTAAATTTCTTTGAATTATGAATAATAAAGACATCAGGGCGATTCTTTTATAGTTTGACCTAAATGGGACCCATTTGTCGACCTTGTGGTACACCACCACCTCCATCCATAAATCATAAATCTTCCTGTACATAGATTGTATTGTATCTCTTCGCCTGTCAGGTGTATGGATCGGAAGTGTCTGGCAGGTCCCACTCCCACCCTGGTAAATGCTTGTTCCATTTCGCGTCTACCCAGTCCACTCCTGTCACTTCTATTGTGGAACATTGTCGTGACAAATGACTATGATAATCACAATTATAATGCACGAGCCCTCCCGATTCGGGTTGACTGTATAAGATATATAAAATATGTAAGTTCGCCTTTTAGTACACTACTTTCATCTTGTTTTGTAACTCTACGTGGTTTTTGGCTAATAATGATTAATTTGTTTATTTATTATTGAATGGAAACGTGAATTGTCGTTTGATGAAACAATGATATCAAGGGTTTGGCACCAGAATGACGTCACAGTCATTTCCCACGGCATTTAGGTTCAAAATCGCGTGAATAATCGCATGATAAAATGGTAAAATAGTGTTTTTCTGTGATCCAGGATTAAATTTTGGGGGGGGCTGAATGTCGTCACATGGTAAAAAGTACTGTCACTCAACGTTTGGGGGGGGGGCTAAGGGGCTGAAACCCCTAGATTTGTTGTATATAAAGTACTGTCACTCATGGATTTGGAGGGGGCTTCAGCCCCCTAGCTCCCCCCCTGGATCCGCTAGTGTTCGTACGGATAAATACCTACTGTCCTTCTTCTTGCAATATTTCTTGAGCAAGTACTCGGTGCGAATCGTACTAGGGGCTCCTAGTAACAACATAGCAAAGTACTTACCCCGTCTTGCTCTATGAATTGTGTAATGAGGTTTTATAAATCACGTTGCCAACCCTGAACACCCAATAGTAGTTTGGGGGTGAATCGATAATGTTGTACTTGGCAACACCTGTACAATGTCTACTCTTAAAATGTTCCAACATATAATAGGTGTACTGGTTTACAGGAGATCGATCTCTTTAAAATGTAAGAGTAGGCATACTGACATTTCAAAAATTTCTAAAAACGGGAGACCTTGGATCTCGACAACCGTTACTAAATATGCAAAAAAAAGTAGAAAAGATACATTGAACCTTTATCTAGGGAATGCCCGTAAAAGATTTTTCGTATCTCGTTCAGATTTCTCAAATAAAAAATGTGGAAAACTCCTCTGATCTTTTTTCCGGAAGACAGAAACTCGTTCCCGAAAGTCGCGGAGATTTTTTTTGTATTGATAGTATGCATTAAAATCTAGGGAATAACCGTAAGTCTTTTGATAGACGTAAAACTAACCCCAAAAAATGGAAAAACGCTATTTTTACCATTTCATCATGCGATTGTTCACGCGATTTTGAACCTTAATGCCGTGGGAAATGACTGTGACGTCATTCTTGGTGCCAAGCCATTATGTTGTTCCAAAGCATATTTAGTTAACGGTATCTATCCTCTATTTTGTTCCAAAGCATATTAACGGTTGTCGAGATCTAAGGTCTCCCGCTTTTGGAAATTTTTGAAATGTCAATATGCATACTTTTATGTTTAATGTTGTGATTGCCAACGAATTTAGCTGTCTTACTAATTGTTTAAAATAAGTGTTGCTAATATACTTGTAGGTACATTCAGGCGACATTGCATGGTAATTCGTGGAAAATGAAGTAAGCAATTCGTGTCTCATACCGCGAATTAAAAGATTCACTCATTGTTTCTTATAAAAATGCATCATCAATGGTTCATGCAATACTTTTTTAGGTCATATTATCATATTTATTGCATTTTACTTTAATGTCATACACCTATACTATATTAATTATGTACGTATGATTATTTATTCAGTAGGTACCTACTACTTTGCCACACTTATTCTCAGTACCGTCGGATGTAAAGACATTTACCTCTAGTATTAGAAAATCCGACGGCCTTGTGGTCAAACTGATTTCATATTATTAAAATGAAAACACAGTATTTAGTATCCTCCACAGACTTTGAATTTATTAAACAGACGACTATTTCAGTTTACGGATACATCTGTGTCCTTCGTCAGTCCAATACAGTGTCTGTAAACTAGTCGCCTATTCGATAAATTCAAAGTCCGTGAAAGATACTAAATACTGTGTTTTCATTTTAACTATATTACAATAAACTTCCACCAAGGACCTTCGGTCACAACACTCAGCATTGTGAAAACTGATTTCTTGTTTCATCACATCAGATTTTTAAATCTAAATACATATTATCATGTACTGAGGATTGCAAAAATATGTCTCATTCCGCCATTTGAGAATTTTAGGACGACGCTCATTGTTTAATATTGGGATAATTAAAGGTTTCTCTCCGTAGCATCCCTGGGTTGTAGAGAAACCCTTTCACTCTGTTTTTTAGAGTGTTTTGGCATAAGGTAGTTCGCCAATTATGAGTATGTTCAATATGTTCATCTTCAATCCAACGCCCTACCTTCTTTAAGGTGTGAGAATGCGGAACTGATATCATATTGCGAGAATACCAATCTTCTCTATCTACTAGGCACCAGTCATAGAGCAACTTATTGTAAGAGGATACTTCACACATATCTTCTTTTCTCGTTACTATAACCACACCATGTTGACTTACCATAATACCTTGCCATGACTAGCCTTGTCCATTTTAGGATTGTTACTACAAACTCTCAATGCGCAATTTGAACAACTGTTAATCAATCAACTTGTTTTCATGCGTGTTGCAACCAATTGAAATATTTTATGTACCTACAATGTTTGTTTATTGTATATCAATATATCTAGCTAGTTCTAGTGTCTACATAATATCCATTATATTCTATCCCCTCAGATCGCCAGACTTTCCAATCCTTACACACGCTTCGTGCTTTCGTCACATTCATGCAATTCTACACTATACGATCCCATGCATGTACTCAGAACACATTCCTCTACATGGTCAAGCCATGTGGTTCTTGGACGGCCGCGTTTCCTTACACCTCTTCTTTCTCCGAGGTATATTTTCTTTGTTATCCTTTTATCGTTAATTCTGTCTGCATGTCTCAACCATTTCAACTTGTTCACTTTCATTTTAGTGACAGCACCCGTTTTACATTCGCTCAACTCTCTAATCACTTCATTTCTTATCCTGTCTCTCCACACATTGTTCTCAGCGATCTCATCTCGACAGCATTAATACCTGATTCTTCCTTCTTCAGCCATGACCATGCCCCACTCATCAACATCACTATGCTTCATTGAAATTTGGATACAGTCATACAGAATCATTTCTGTACTACCTATCTTTGGCCGACATAGTAAACAGTCTTCACTAGAGAAGTAGTGATCATACAATCATAGTGTATAGATTGTAGATACATCTAGGCTAGGTAATCCCACAGAATATATTGTGTCACCGTGTTATGTTATGATGATTGTATCACACCACACATTAGTAGGTATATTGTGTATGAAGTTAGAGAGATGCATATTAAACTGAACTATTTATATCATCATTAGAACGGTGACTAATCCTACGGCCGCTGTGTTCTTATTCTTCCCTTCCGTTGGCTCCTTGCCCAGGTCATTCTGGTGTTGAGAACATACGGTATCATGGGCGTCGAGCTTTAGGCAACAAAAAAATCGTATAGTAGAAAAAGGCTGAATAACGCTGCAGGCGAATTTTCTTTTTTTATGACAGAGCGAAGATGGTCGTGATGTCCTTAGTTTATTCTTAAAAAAATGTAGTAAACATTTAGGTTGTAAGAATCGTTCTCTGTAGAAAATGTACCTATCAAGAAATAACACTGTTTTTTCAGAAGACACAAGCATGTACTTACTTACATAAAAAAGAGCGCGATATATGTAAATCTTGTTTATTTTTGGCGAAATAAAAAAAACATTGGCACCTACTTAGATAATTTGCAACGCAAAAAAATGCATAAGTAATTAGCGCCGCAGGCAAAAGTTTATATGAAACAATTGTATTTTAATGGATTTTCATGATAATTTTGGAATATCTTTGATGTGACGAGTAAACGTGTGATAATAATGTGATTTTCTACGAAGTTTTTCACTAAGTATGAAAAATTATATACCTATTCCAATCTCTAGGGAGGGGGGGGGTACTGCCCCCCTTGACGCCCTCCATGTACTGTATAATTATAGTATTACAAACAAACAATACAAAATCATAGTCAAGTTATTGTATCATACAATATAATGTGTGTTGTATGTAGGGAATCCAATCCCGCAAACGCGGGATCCCGCAAATGCTGGATCCGCGCCTTTTTTTGCGGGATTAGAAATGAGGGATTAGTCATGCGGGATCCCGCATGTTTGCGGGATTCAAAAAGTTTATTGTTTTCCATCGTTCGTAGGCCCATCCAGGCACCTGTCGTCAGTTTTTACAATAATCAGCATATACATTACTACAATTCATATCGTAAACAAAAAAGTATAAAGAAAATCGCATAATCACTATCAGACATAAAGCCAGGAAGCTAAGAGGTACAATTCCTAATTCTATGCTATCAGATCAATGCCAATCAGAATGTAAAAATTAATCGTTTTAACATTTCATCCATTGAGTAAAATACTTTACCAACGAGGTAGGAAGGCCGTATAATCCAACGATTTGAACTCTCCGGGAATCACGCTTGGCATCCGCACACTGAGACACACGAAGCTTTTAGACGTCTTTGCTAGTCTGTGCCCTATAGATCTTATGTTGTCTTTAGACCTGGTACCGTATTTGTGGTACTCTTGAGTTCAGGGGAGTATTATGTATAAACACTCTAATATGAAGATGCTGGGCATGGTGAGGAGTTCCTTAAAGGAATCTCGACAGGAATCTCTGGGATTCATACCCAGCATGGTTCTCACTGCTCGTTTCTGTAATATAAAAACTCTACTCCCGTCAGCCTCCCTCCTCCAGGCATAGTACATATTTCTGTAGAAGTATAAGTAATATACAGACTTTGCAGCATCAAGTCCACAGGTGAGCGTATTTTTTTATAGCAAATATAGCCGAATTTAACTTACTTCAAAGTACCCCAATGTGCGAAGACCACTGAAGCGTTCGGTCTATTGTTAATCCATAAGATTTGCCTAGAAGTACGGGTAAAGAGGTCGCTCTTAATGCGCCTGAGCTACCCGGGGATGTGGAGATTGTGTGGATTTTCCTTCAATGTTAATCCAAGGAACTTATTTTTGTCAACAGACAGACGCTTATATTTCCAAGGAACTTATTTTTGTCAACAGACAGACGCTTATATTTCCAAGGAACTTATTTTTTGTCAACAGACAGACGAGACAAAAAACTAATAAAAGACTTAGGATAAATAAATTTAACAATCATTACGGGAAACGCACGGACGATGTGATGGTGCCAGCCTTGTGGAACGGGGTGCCAGACTCGGTCAAACAACACAAAAGCCGAGGAAAGTTAAAAGAACTACTTAAGAACCACCTGGTATCTTCCGATCCACAATGGCTTGGCTAAGACTTAACGACTGACTGGACGAACGGTGGTGTTGCGGGGACATTTATAGAATAAGTAGAATATTTAATTTTAGGCACCACATCTATCATTTATACTCTGTTAAATAATCTGCAATAAATAAATAAAAATTGAATAAAAAAAACTTTTTCTGAAGATTGACCAGAAAGTGTGTCCATCACTGAATTCACCCCCAACGGTCGCTTAACAGAGAAGTGAATAATACCCGTCTTCGTGATTTTTAATGCAAGATCATTGTCACTAAACCACCGCCTCACCCCGTTCATTTTTCACCCTGTTTAATTTCAAGGTCTTCATCGATACGTCCTTTCTATTTGCAATATTGTCTTTTTTGTAACAAGAATGTGTCATCCTCAAACATTGCAATAAAATCATCCTCTTCAACACTGTTAGGCAGATCATGCATCAATAAATAAGAAAATATAACGGACCCAGTGTTGACCCCTGTAGTACTCTAAATCCAAATGCAGCAGGAGCTGCTGTGGATCTGCCATTGTTAATTTCTGTTAGATAGCATCCATTATCAAGGTATTGACTGAAAAAAGAGTTTTCCCTTATCTCGCACCCCGTAAATACCTAGTTTTCTACTAAAATCGAGTGATCCCGCAATCCCGCAAATCCCGCGGGATCCGCGGGATTGAGGTCATCAATCCCGCGGGCTTGCGGGATCGCGATTTTGATGCGGGATTGGATTCCCTAGTTGTATGGTACAGAGACCCGGCACACTTTACAACGAGTGAATTATGTAACGATATATAATCAGATAATCACGTTACGTTACGTTACGGTAACGTTAGGAGGGCAATGCTTTATGATCTGATCTAATTTTAATGCGGTTATAATATTAGGAAAATGGCTAATGAACTTTTTTTATTAATGATTTTTTATTTTTGTTTGGAAATCAAAACTGGGGGTGAAAAAGGTTGTTCCCGGAAAAAAAACCCCTAAGAATACTTACGCATAGTGAATAAAGCCCAACAGACGAAAGTTATCAACGGATAATAGCCGAAATATTCTAGTTGATCCCGGTTGAAAAATTGTTTTAAAATATTGTCCATTTTTTATCGTCCTTTGCATTGTATAATCACTTATTTATTTGCTTATTTTTCAATATTTACCTATAAGTAAATATAGTTTAAAACAGTGGTTCCCAAACTTTTCATTTCGCGTACCACACACAAAATTATAAATCAGTAGCGTACCACTGAACTGTATCCGTTAAAAAAAACCTCCAAAATGGTAAAGTAACAAAAACTGCAACAACTGATTATGACAACATTATCATTTATTGATTATAGGAAAAAAATACAATATTCTTAGTGCGAAAAATGGTGCTGCATGGTCGAGACAAGATAGGAAATATCTGACTTAAAAACGTTTTATCTAATTATTTACTGTGTATGTCTGATGGCCATGGTTGCTTGCGTACCACCTCAATAACTGTCGCGTACCACTGGTGGTACGCGTACCATAGTTTGGGAATCACTGGTTTAAAACAATGTAGTGAATCTCACTCAATGTGTTTGTAATTCTCCAAAATCCAATTAGATTTGAGCGTTTGTCCGCTGAGCATAATCCCGTATGGGTTTGGTCCTTCTTGAGTCTATTTCTTCAGTTCTCCTTCTTGAGACTATAGATGGCGCTTTGTAGCAGCCAAAGTGTTTTTGTGTTGTCCTAATTTTCAAATTATTTTTTGTTTGTGACGATCCTATGTGGTGATTAATCTATCTATCATTTTTACTGTTTGTGACGATCCTATATAGTGAAAAGAAAAATGTAAGGTGCCCTTGGGGCGATTTTATCGCTAAACGGCGCCTAAAATTGTCCAAATATTATTATTATTATTATTCATCTTCAGCAATATTCTTTTGGTTTTTCTTCTGCTATGGTGATGAGCAGGCTGGGGTTCCTGATGTCATGTCCTATCCATCGCGCTCGTTGTTGGGTAATCTTATTTAAGATTTGTCTTGTCTCTCTGGCGTTAGTTATAAGTACTAAGTAATTCAAATCCTCAGGAAATCCTACCATAGGTACATATGCTAATAATGATTCACCAATTAGGCAGACAACTAATTATGCTTTCTAAGTAAGATGGAAACAGTAGTGAATGAAATCATAGAGTCATGACATTGTGGATGTCTTGTCTCTCCTGCATGACATGACACTATCCTGGTGGAGCAGGGACGATACGAGGTAATAAATGACGGTGACTGGTGACTACAATTAGTAATTGGATGATATCATCATCATGCAGGGCTGATCCAAAGTTTAATGTGCCTCAATAAATACCAACCTAGAGTTACAAGACTAATCGTTCGTTGGGTTCACATTTTCAAACTGGTTGTCTAACACTTCGGTTTCATTTTTTTTCAACCTATTTCTTCTTCTGTTAGCCCTCTACTCTCCTCTTCTGGATCTAGGCCTTTTCCATCGCCTTTTATTCGTATCTGTCTCGTTGCCTTCTTATCCAGATTTTGCCGGTTTGTTGGGCAACTCGTCACACCACTTTTTAGGAGTTCTCCGTTGAAGTATTAGAGAATTTCAACCATCTCTCCAGTATTTTCTATATTTTTGCATACTTCGTTTTATACTTTTAGATCTACTTCGTTAATGGGCTTGCGTTTAAATTCAATTTACCCATATCAATCATATTGACTGTAACATATTGCTTTTGCGATAAGTCCGCTTTTTGGCACACTACCATTGTCTTGTTTTCGTAAATCTGCTTATTTTTCTTTGGCCCATACTTACTTACTTTCCGTGTCCGGTCTAAAGTCTACCACTCCAGTAAGCCGCGACTTTCATCGCTTTGTCATTGGCCACAATCAGGTCCCCAGGTGTACAAGATTTATTTGTATTGTACCAATAAAGATTTATTAATTTATTTATCAATAAAATTCACCAACAATACGAATTTGAGGTGCAATTGCTTGCCCTACTGTCTATCATACTGTTAATTCCTATTGCATGGACACTTTTATATGTAGGAACATCCTACCTAGATGTTGCGCCAATCTGATTGCGCGCATCTAAATTAGTATGACCGTGAATAATTTGTTCGTCTGAGCCACTCTGTCATCATGATGTATTATCAGATCTAGAATATACCGAGGATTTGTCTGTCGTTTGTTTCATTTCCATAATCCTATGCAGAATTTAGAATTAGTCAGACCACAGTATCATGCTGAATATAATTTTTGAAAATCTTCTTCTTCTCCTTCTGCGGCCACATAGGTCCATTGCCGGACATAGGCTTCCCCTTTGGTCCTCCACAGCTCCCTGTCCTGGGCACACTGCATCCATCTCTCTCCGGCACACTTCCTTATATCATCAGACCACCTTGCCTGGGTCTACCGACGCTTCTTCGGCTTGTTCTTGGTCGCCATTCCATTATCTTTTTGGTCTACCGGGAGTCTTGGCACCATGCAACATGCCCAGCCCAGTTCCATTTAAAGCTAGCGATCCTTGCCTTTCCATGTTTGTAAATATTTATTCATTCCCATTGGAATTCGACTTTTGCTAAACATGGTGTCCTTCAAGGTATCATCTTTGGGAGCATATTCCCTCACCAATCCCCTAACATTTCCCCTTTTCATCCTTTTTATTCCTTTCCTCCTTCCTGTCCTCTCACGACGTATACCGGCTTCTTATTATACGTACTCTTTTTTCTTCTCTCACATTTTTTGTATTATTATGTAATCGGGGTTAGCTGGCAGAGATCCCAGCACTGCGATAAGCTCGCCGTAGTAAACAAATATTTTGGCATCTATTACATATTTCTGTATGTTGTTAAATAAATAAATACGAGGTCCACCCTTTCACCCTTTTTCTTTTTGTAGTCATCACTTCATCATGTCATGTTAGTGCCAACAATGTTCCAATTTACAAAGTCTCATACACCACATTGTTTCAACGAGAAATTCAGATATTGCTTCAAAGCGGACAGTGATGAACTAATGTACCTACCAACTTAACAATTTGTTAAGATGACATTCCAGAGATTATTTTCATCGACACATTACGTATTACCCAACGCTCATTCATAATATTAAGAAACATATTTTCAGTTTTTTTTAATATTAAGAAACATATTTTCTCCCGAAATAGATTTGTCCGTTCATTTTACTACCGAGGCACGTGTGTTTCGTTTGTGTTTATTATATTTCTCTAAAAATACTCCATAAAACATGACTTGTCTCTGATTTGTAAAATGATTTTGTACTCCATAGTATGTGGTATACAGAAAATACAGCTTCCGCCAGATGTTGTCGGGATGTGACAGATTGCTTCTGTCCTGAAAAATTAATGTAAATAATTGTAATTTGGTCGATAAGAATTTTGAAAAAACCTGTCGAACAAGGATCCTTTTTTGAAGACACAACAACCGATCCTTTTTTTACAATTGAAGTATTTTTTTTACGATATAAGTATTTAAATAACGATTTAAGTATTTTTTATGAAACATTGAATTTTCTACATGTCGCAGTTGGATAACCACGTGTTCTTCTTCTGCGTCGATGTCCTCACTGCTGAGGGTCGTGACCATCTCCTCTCCGTGTCCGTATCACGTTTTGGATTGTTGTCCTCCACCTCTCCAGACACACCGCCGTACGCATTGCTCCAACCATTGATGTACCTGTGGCAGCCTTGATCTGATCAGTCCATCTAGTGGGGGATCTTCCTCCACCTCTTCTGCCTTCTACTCCTCCCGCGATCATTAGCTTTTCGAGTCTGTATCTGTTGAAATAACCACATGTTCTCCAACTAGGATATGTAGAAAATTCAATGCTTCACAAAAAATGTGACCTTAAAAAAAAATGCAATAATCTGTCAGGATGCTTTTTTTCAAACCATTATAGTTTCCAACAGGGGATTGAATTACATAATGGCTTCCCATAAAAATCTTTTTTTTTTTTCATTTTAGTATGCATTTTTATTCCGTCGGTATGTGTCATGTTCAACACTTGAAAATAAACTCCAGATCACACAACCATCCTACTCTTTACATGTTATCTTAGGTTGTTAGTTGTTAAGACATAAAGCCGTCATCACACTATCACTCCACCGGCATGCAGTGGCCAGGACATCTGGTAGCCAGATGTAGATCTGTACCTGTCTTTATATTCGTGTCGGCTCCCTTCTACCAACAACCCTTGACTTACCAGGCACTTGGGTAGATTCTAAGTATTGATTTCTATGTCATAAATCTTACAACACTATCTGTGTGGTATGCTTGGTTGCCGGAGAAATATCCATTGGAATATTGCCCGTGGTGTATGAACCCGAAAAAAGCCCTTCCAAAATATGGATAAAAGTCAAAATTGACTAACTGGAATCCAGTAGACAAATTATTTATTCATAAATGTCGACGGTTTTATTGTCTATCCTATTTTAGATCCGCTTATTTGTTTGTTTATTTTCCAATCTATGATAGTTTCTAACACACTGAAAGAAATCATATACTAATAGATACAATTAATTTTATTTTCAAAATCCAGTTAGATTTGAGCTTTTCTCCCTTGAGCAAATTTCTTAAGGGCTTTCGTCTTTTTTGGAATTTATTCATACTGAGCAATATTCTTATGGGCTTGTATTTTCATACAAGCCTTTTTTCGTTTGTGGGTTTTTTCAAAGAACTGCATCATTAAGTTTTTTTTTCTTATTTTCCAGGCCTGTGCTCCTCGCTACGTCTCCTACTCCACGAAGAAGAACAGGAGAGACCCTGTGGGTACCTGCTTCGTCACAAGGAATGGCTTCTCAGAAACACTGGAATTTGCTCCCTGCAGAACAAGTAACTATATTTACCAAGTCTTTTTTACGCGGAGGCAAGACTTGCCAACACGCTTCTTAGTATTATCAGCCAGAAGAGTCTACATATTATCATTCATGATTGACATATAAACTCATCAGCCTGATACTGGGAAACATTCACCTATCCAGATATCACGGATATTAAAGGATTAGGGTCAGATATACTGCTCTAAATAAAATACAAGCATTGTGCCTGAAATATATTACCTATTTAGAAATCTTTTTACAGTATTGAGTGTATCGATAATTACTGATTTTTGCTTTTTGAATACACAAACCCAAATACTTTCCTGCACACCTTGCACTAGGATAAAAGCCTGTATCGCAAAGTGTGGAATACATCGCCAGCGCTGGGGTTTGAACCTGGCACCTCCCGCTTTAGAGACTGCCGCCTCAGCCGACTACGCCAACCATGTACTTTTCCGAAAAATCTAATTTATTGAAAATGTACAATTCATTCTAATTTACAGGAAATTGGGGCTACCACAAGCAGGGATCTTGTCAGGCTGGCTTAGGAGCTTCAGTTTCAAAGGTAATACATCAATTCTATACACGATTTAGTTTTATAACACTGGCTGTTTAAATATGTACCTTATATTTTAAAGTATTTTGTCCTAACGTCACATATGGTATGAGAAGATATTGAACTTGGCCTGAACGGTACCTCGGCGGTATGGATTAGAACAATTTGACCTATGGCCTCTAACATAGAGGCCTAATCATTGAACTGTTATTTAATACAAAGCTTGTGACTCTATAAAAAATATGTGGCATTGAGGATCGCCGAACGACCCAATACCGTTAGCAAAAAACGCCTGTATTACTTAATAAAGAACGAATAGCCCAATGCCCCGTCCACACGCTTGACGAGCGGCGTGCCAAGTGGCTGCTCATGAGTAAAAAGGCGTGAACGATCGGTTACTTACACCAGCCAAGAAAAAAGTCCCATCCACACGCCATTTAACTCATGAACACCCTCTCGACCCGGCACTTTCCAAGCGTGTGGCGTGGGCATAAGATTCGACCCCTAATGGAATGACCTATATATTATATTTAACCCGCAATCGCCGATCGAAGTACCGTTTTTTTTAGGAAACAAAAAAGTTTATTAGCCATTAGATCCTATAGTGAAATATGTATGTGTATAAAGAGTAGGTATTTGTATATTTTGTGTTAGTGTCGGTCTTCCTGAATGCTGCAGGATGTCTTATAAATAAATAATATTCCTCTATAAATATAACTCATAAAATTATAACCACCGCAGCACTTCCATATTACTCGTACACTTCCGACAAAACGACCACCCAGACATATTTTATCGAATGAACTTCTCTTCTTCAATGGGTTTTTTCGCTCTCTACAGCTACTCACATACTCATTGTTTCCGTCACATTCATGCAATTTGTCGCCGAGCCTCGACAAGCGTTCGCAAGTTCACGAGCGTGCGGATAGAGCATTTGTCTTGGTTCGTGTAGGTTTGTGAACACTTTTGAAAGGTCGGTTTCTATACAAATCCATTGAAGTTTGCGCAGCAAGAGCTTGCGAAGCATCCACATGTTTGTAACTTGTTTGTGAACGCCTCTTCTATCTACTTTTTAGGCATCGTTTTGAGTCAAAATATTCTCATACGTAAAGCAATCATACCAAATTGTAACGTATCCATTAAGACATTACTTATCTCAAATTATTTGATAGATAGGTACCTGGTACATACCTACACCTATGATACTTTAAGTTTAGATATTAGGAGGTACGTAGAAGATCCATTAGTCTCATCTTGTAGTCAGGCGTGAAACTGTTATCAGTACGAAGACAGATTAGTCTCTGTCGAGGAATTTGAGTAAGACCTCACATGGTCCAATCTAGGGAGACGATTCCTCAAGTATTTTTGTTTTATTTTTGTAATCACGTATGGCTAAACTCTATGAACCCTATACACCTCTGAACTATAGAGCTATGTTATGTCCTACCTAGAGGCCAGATTTCTTGTAAGTCAAACGGGAAAACCCCTGTTTTTTGCGGAGGAGTGTCCGGCCTAGTCCAGAGTCGTCGGCAAGGAAGGAGGGGCAAAAAAGGGCCGTTGCCCCCCCCTTTGCAAAATTAATAAGTATAGGTAAGTACTTACTAAATTAAAAAAACATTAAAAAAATCTCACGGTCACCACTTTCTCATCATACTATAATTTTCCAAAATTAAATTACAGTTGTTCGAAAAAACTGCCTGCGGCGTTATCTTTTTAGTACATTTTTATAATAACCTTTTTTTTAGTTTATTTATTTATTTATAAAATGAATCTGGGTTTATCGAAATAAACCCAAATACATATTTGTACACTTCACAGAAAGCTTAAAAAAGCTTGTGTTGTGAAGTGGAGTAAGTCGAGGATTGAACCCGCGCCCACTGGATTAACAGTCGAGCGCGTTACCAACCAAGCCTCCGACCACCTCTTCATCTAAAAAAAGTGCGGTGTTACTTTTCCTATTTCTGCGTGCCAAAATTGAAATTTTATTGTTGTCCTTTCAAGTTTCGAAACTGGTAACATCATAGTAACATCTCTGATCTAGGATTACGTACCTACATATTATAATTATAATTCCCAGTGTGAACTCTAGTGAGTACAACAACCTGTTGACAACTTGTCCCTATGTGATTAACCACTCAGGAACTATGTTTGTATTACATAATCATGTAGGTGATGTATTGTATTATTTATTAGGAGACAATAGAGGAATTATTTATGTGTAGTTCATACTAAGTTCTACTAGGAATATACCTTATAGTATGCGTATAAAATGCATTATGATGTTAGTATGCAATGCATAGGCCTGCACAAGTGCATAGTGCATAGAAAGATGTTGATGGCCTACTGTTGTAAGTCGCAATTCATCAATATTACAATTTATTGCATTTAATTTATTTATTTAGTCACATGGGCACAAACAGTTATAACAGCACATGTCAACAATTAAACAAAAAAAGTAAGCAAACCAGTGAAGGTCCGTCGATTTTACCAGAAAAATATGTTTATGTCAAGGTTCAATATCACTCTTTTCTTGTCTTAGCAATGTGCTAATAATTCTGAATACCTATATCTGGATTAGAAAATCTCATCTAGTGCATGATTTTGTCGTTTTTTTCAAAATTTTGGGGGTATTTTCGGAACATTTTTTTATACAAGGAATTTCCAAATATTGTAATTCCAAAACAGCCAACCTGTAGTCCATACTTTCATCTATCACTGTCTTCAGTTTCAAGACGATTCTCTCAGTATTGGTTGAGAACAATTCAGGCCGCCGAAGCCGAATGACAGCCTATACTCTATAGGATCTAAAGTTCAAAATTAAAAACTTTAATGACATACTTGTATGAGTATCTCTGATATTGGTATAAATGATGTGATTGTGTGGCCAATAAAGTGTTAATAAACATTCAACGTACACATTCACACAATATGCTAATCTATTCCTACATAAAGTATAATAAGGTATTATTACTTAGAGTCAGAGAATGTCTCTATTACATGAATTCATTCTGCATATTGTATATTGTTTATTATAATACGTATTATAGTCCTTCTTTATACATATATACGTATATGCTTAGAACTTATCTCACAATAATCCTCCCTACACAGTACACACCTAGCATGGGTAAACTGGTTTCTGGGGATTTTATTTTTATAAGAAATGAATCTGGGTTTATCGAAATAAGCCCAAATACATCTTTGTATACTTCACAGTAAGCTTCAAAAGCTTGTGTCGTGAAGTGGAGTAAGGCGGCACCGGATATTGAACCCGCGCAGGCAGGTTAACAGTCGAGCGCTTTACGAACCCGGCTACCGACCACCTGAACCCATAAGAATATTGCTAAACCCATAAGAATATTGCCCAACATGAATAAATCCCAAAAAAGACAAAAGCCCTTCAGAAATATCCTCAACAGATAAAAGCCCAAATTTTCTAGTTGGATTCCAGTAGATGAATTATTTATAAAATGTTGACTATTTTATTATCTATCCCATTTTAGATCCGATTATTTATTTGTTTTTTCTTCTAGTAGCTTCTAACATGCTGAAAGAAATCGTTTGCTAATTAGATACCTACAATTTATTTTATATTCAAAATCCAATCAGATGTGATGTTTTTTCCCTTGTGCCAATTTCTAAAGGGCTTTCGACTTTTTTGGGATTTATTCATGTTGAGCAACATTTTTATAGGTCCGGTCCGGTTGTCCGGTCACGGTCTATAAATACCATGACGGCATTCCCGTTTTGAGGTAACCAGTGACATATGTGTGACATGATGGTGTTATCATTGAATGTAAAAAAATGTGCGAAGAACGTCTCTAAAATTGACTAATTTTACCAGTTTATTCTAGATTTTTTTAAAATGAATATGGGTTTATCGAAATGAACACAAATAGACCTTTGTACACTCAACAGTAAGCTTGAAAAGCTTGTGTCGTGAAGTGGAGTAAGTCGGCATCGGGGAGCGAACCTGAAATTTTTCATCAGTCCCAGTTTATTAAATTTTCGTTTTATTGTAACAAATTACAACGGTATCATACGAATATCATTTGTTCAAGGCAACGGTTATTTCAATAAAATTATTCATATGTTGTCGGAAGGGAGAACAAATTCCTGACAGTTGCATACACTACAATATAATAATAGTAGTGTACCCATACAATTCCTTATAAATACAATAGTCGGCAATACTACATTACTATAAGAATATATTGTCGTAGCATTTACCAAGATGGTCACATCTCATTATGTATTCGGCAAATTTGAATATTATGCTAAACTGTTTCCATAAATGTTCAACTTGGATCTTGGATCTGAAGAAAACATACCTGCCTTCGTACTCTTTTTTCTTTGCTTCCTTCATTTTCCCTTCCCCTCTTTCTCCTCTTCTCCTTTTCCCCCAAAAATATCCGTTTTATCGACCAGTCATTGCGGGTAGTCTTTGAAAAAAATGTATAGAACATATTTTGTAAATTGCGATCCCGTAGAGCCCCATGGAGACAGGCAGCGCAGTACCAGGTACAGGGGTCTGCAAGATGAATAGAGCACCAGTTATAGGCCCGAGCACTCCGTCATACCTGTCACAAACCACACATCTCAACAGCCTGGTTTCCACCTGCCTCGCAGGCAGTGGACCGCACTCAATAGGCTTAGGACGGGTCATGGTTGCTGCGGTGACATGTTCCACAAGTGTGGAATGAGGGATGATCCACAGTGCGACTGTGGACACCCAAAGCAAACCATGCAGCACATCTTGCGTGATTGCCCCATACGTGCTTACCCCGGTACCATTGACAGTGCTGCCAGCCTGTCCCCTGAGTTCCTCCAGTGGCTGGAAGCGCTGGATGTCAGATTTTAACGATGTGACAATACTTCGACGTTGTCAAACGATATATAAATAAATAAATGTAGAGAATTTGGCAAGAATTATTTTTGCCATTGACCACTTAATTCTATCTCTAAAAACCGCATAAACCGCGTAGGTAGGAGGGTATTTTAAACAGGCAACGCCAGTGCGATGTATGACTATATGTGTAAATTATCATTTAAATTACATTTCGATCAAAAAACAGATAGGTAGGTCACATTTTGAGTGGCCGGATCTTAGGCTATTTTATTGCAAACATTTTTATCTCGGGTCTTCTCAAAGAGAGTAACATGAAATGTACCGCCGAATTAAGTATTCCACGCAGACTTCTCGGAGTACCGAGTAAGTACCTCGACTTCAATGAGTATTCAGATACATAGGTACTCGATTTGTCTTGCAGTTTGCAGATACTAAGTATCACTCCCTTGCATTGTCATTAGGGCTGCCACCTCTCCGGGTTTGACCCGGAATCTACGGGTTTAAATGGTGTTCTCCGGACTCCAAGTAGCATCGTATATCTCCGGGTCAGACCGGGTGGCGAGACAGTGGGCTTAACTATCACCTGGCAGTCGCCTCCCGAGATATATAATATTATGAAAATCCGTTATTTCTCATTAAAAATTAAACTGTTTAATCAAAAAAATCCGCCTGCAGCGCTCTCTACGAGTTTTTCTTCCAAATTGGTACTAAAATGAAAATTATTTGCCACATCCATATCACATTAGAAATTTTATTTATCACAATTTAAATGGGGTAAATGAACGATTCCTCCAAAAAATACGTTTTGTTGAATAATTTATTTTTATTTTTATGAAATCTCCGGGCCTACCCTCTATGAAAGGTGGCAGCCCAAATTGTCATTCAGTTTGCAGTACTTTGTAGTTTCAGCAAATATTGTATGTAAAATGGAGCGTGCTGATCTCTGAGGCAAGCATCTACTTATCATGAATATAGCCGCATATCCCGATTTGGAATATGTCACATGACAGAACCAGTAAAGATACAGGACTAAGACAAATCGACAGTACGTTAAGCGTAGGCATATTGACATTTCAAAAAGTTTCAGAAAACGGGAGACCTTTAGATCTCTACAACCTTACTAAATATGCTTTGGAAAAAAATAAAGTAGATACATTGAACCTTTATATAGGGAATAACCGTAAAAGATTTTTTATATCTTGTATAGATTTCCCAAAAAAAAAATGAAGAACACCTCTGATATTTTTTCCGACATATAACAACTCGTTTCCAGAAAGTCGAAGATATTTTTTTGTATTGATAATATGCATTAATATCTAGGGAACGACCGTAAAAGTTTTCTTGAATGAAACGAATTTATCCAGAAAAATAAAACGCTATTTTTAACATTTTATCATGCGGTTTTGAATATTTTAACACCGTGAAATTACCGTGATGTCATAGTTGGGTCCCGAGCTTTAATTGAAAACTGCAATTTTGCAACAATGACATATCTTTTGAAATTCTGCAATTTTTGTCGCCACCATGGTTGCTAAAAAAGCTACAAATGTAGTCCTCATCAAAAACCATATCTTTCTTGGCAGACTGTACCTAAACTTGATATTGATATTGCAAACTACAACACTCCTAGCCAAAGACGATTACATCACAAAACAATGCGTCCATATATGGTTCACAAATAACAGTTCGTAGTAGCCATACAGTGAGTGAGTCAGGAACTGAACACAGGACATGCGAATAGAGCATCATATTTATGGAAGGACAATCATTATGCTAATATCTACTCCGTGGTATGATGGTTATAATCATCAGGCACATTATTTTATGTTCATATTCCCTTTTAAGGTACTGCGGCGCTGCAATGGCGGCATTATTAATATAGCCAGATAATCTTGCTTGCTGAGTTCAATTCAATAATTTAATATTCTAGCAATGCTTCTGCTAATAATTCATTACGATAGATACTGTATCTCCCCACGTTAGAGTATATGTGTTCTGTGCTCCCCACACGGAATAAAATATATTACTCTAATACGTAACGTTATTTCAAACTAAAAACATTGTTTACAGCGACATCTACACGAAGTTCCCAAAAGTTTCACGGGAATCCCCTACTCGAGAATTTTAGTCTTTGTCGTGATTTTGTTACTTACATTTTTAGGCAGTGTATTTTCAATAATTTACGCGTGTGTTGATAATTTTATTTTAAAGATACTGTTTAAGGCTTGCAACCCAGCTATGGCGTCGCGGTCATTTCCCGCGGCACAAGGTTCAAAATCGCATGCTAAAATGGTAAAAATAGCGTTTATTTCCATTTTGTGGTTAATTTCGCTTCAATAAAAAAACTTTTACGGTCATTCCCTAGATTTTAATGCAAATTATCAATACAAAAAAAAAATTCTACGCGACTTTTGAGAAACGAGTTTTTATCTTTTAGAAAAAAGATCAGAGGTCACAATTTTTTTTTGAGAAATCTATACAAGATATAAAAAATCTTTAACGGTCATTCCCTAGATAAAGGTTCAATGTATCTACTTTATTTTTTCCAGAGCATATTTAGTAAGGTTGTCGAGATCCAAGGTCTGCCGTTTTTAGAAAGTTTTGAAATGTCAATTTATCTACTCTTAAGCTAAAAAATAATGATATGTGTATTTTTTTCTTCTAGGACGGACGCAGGGTTTTCATTGGAGCCCCAGGGAGCTGGTATTGGCAAGGTAAAATGAATTTTACAATTTACGGTACTTAAACAATAATCGATTCTTTCAGGTATTATAACAAATTTACTTTTCAGTGAGAAAAATCGTCGATATTTTTAGTATATTTATTTTTTCACAGAGAAATCATCTGCATGAATCATTATGTGGATAAATCATTCATTGATCCATTGATGGTTGCTAATTATAAATCATCACCCCTTTATAAAAATCATTTATCAATTCGTATTATATCATGTATTACTTATGTATTTTTCATTATACATAACATATATTACCTATATGAAACCGTGACCTGACAAAAACCCATAAGAATATTTCTCAACATGAATAAATCCAAAAAAGACAAAAGCCCTTTAGATAAATGCGCAAGCGAAAAAAGCTCAAATCTAGTTGGATTTTGAAAATAAAATTAATCGTATCTATTAGTATACTATTTCTTTCAGTGTGTTAGAAACTACCATGGATTAGAAATTAAACAAATAAATAAGCTGATCTAAAATGGGATAGACAATAAAATAGTCAACATTTTGTAAACAATTCATCTACTGGAATCCAACTAGAAAGTTTGGGCTTTTTTCCGTTGAGGACATTAAATTTCTGAAGGGCTTTTTGTCTTTTTTTTGGTATTTATTCATGTTGAGTAATATTCTTTGAGGAACTATATGAAACAGCATGTGAATTATTGGTTTTATAAAATTTATTTTATTTATACTCTGTGGTCCCATTATTTATTATTTTATGTGGGATATTATTAACAGTCCTTCTGGTTATAAAGTCTGTTTTGAAATCCTGGGGTACTTGTTACTAATTTCAGGAGAAATGACTGCACTTTATCCTGTTATTGTCACAGGAATTGTCCTACTAAATTTGATGATACGATTTTTTTTAAATGAATCTGGATATATCGACCCAAATACATCTTTGCACACTTCACAGAAAGCTTGAAAAGCTTGTGTTGTGAAGCGGAGTAAGTCGGCATCGGGGATCAAAAATATTAAAATAAAATTTGATGATCGCTATTGATGCTACCCCACAAACTTTTTTTATGGGGACTTGATCTTCCGACCCCAAATTCTTATTTTTCAGATTTAAGCTAACTTGTTCCTGGATTTCATACACCCTTAAAAAGTATGTGCTTAAAAATCTAGGATTTTTCCAATGACATTTACAAGCACATTTTCCTATTGTAAATTGCGTATACAATTAGGACAGTTTACAGAAAAAAAAATTGCACTTAGTTATGTTACAAGCAATAGAGTATATTCAGTCATGTTACAAAATTCCTAGGTTTCTGGATTTAAACGAATTTAAAGTAAGTAAGATTGCCAGGTTCCATTTGTAAACTGGTAAAATTGCTAAGTTCCATTTATAACCTGGTATCTGTTGTAAAGTAACATTATAAAAATATAAAGTTTTAATGTATTATATTCATGTATTTTCCATATTTATCATCGTGAATTGTAACAAGTGTCCTCATTTAGTCAAGTGGTTGATGTTTTGGCAATGTTGTTAATGTTCCACAGGCCAGATGTACTCTGTAAATCCAAGTATCCGTCTACCCTTCACGCCACCGCGATACAAGGAGTATGGGGAAGGTAACATACCACAACATCCCAGCACTGACCGCCCCAACCCCGCCTCACTTACAATCTAATCATAATATTTATTATAGATGTTGTAACTGTTCCATATTATATTACCAGAAATGTATGATATTCCTTTTAATTGTGTACAATTCTTAGGAAATGTACGAGTATACAATGTTTAAAATCGGCAAGAAATGTGTGAAATAAATTTCATGTATTTTTACGCGAAGGCAAGATTTGACAACACACTTCTAGTCAGAAGAGTCTACATATAATCATTTATGATTGACATATAAACTCATCAGCCTAATACTGGGAAACATTCACCTATCCAGATATCATGGATATCAAGGGATTGTATGTGCCAGCCTGGCCAAAATAAGTAATAAGTTTTTGAGTTATTAAAACATATATTTTCTAAGAAAAGTATGAAGAACTATGAACCTCTGACAAATTATTTCACACATTTCCTAAACTGACCCGGAATTAGAAATAGATTTCATACATTTCCGGTATTTATTACTACCATCACCACTTTATTACCACGTCTAAGGTTTATTATTACCACCTAATGATAATCAACTCTCTCCCAGGTGGATATGAATATAACATATAACCTTCAAACAACGTTCGCTTTCTATATTTTTATACATAATAATATTTTCCTTATAATGTGTCAAGCGTTATTGCAAGGAGATTCACATTTTGTCTGAATTTTATCATCATGTTGTAACATCAAGTAGATTTATGTTAATTGAATTATTTGGGAAGATATTTCATATTTTCAAGTACGTAAAACATTTATCTGCAATTTTTCTCAATGAAACTTTATGTACGATGGCTGGGTTCCATTTATAAATTAATTATAAGTAAGATTGCCAGGTTCGATTTACAAACTGTTATGATTATTGCCAAGTTCCATTTACAAACTGGTATAACTGCCAGGTTCCATTTACAAACTGGTAAGATTGCTAGATTCCATTTCCAAACTGGTAAGATTTCCACGTTCCATTTATAAACTGTTGGTAAGATTGCCAGGTTCTAGCTATTTATAAACTGTTAATTAATTTTCGACCTGTCTGCCTTTTATCATATTTTACAAATTCATTTTACAAAATGATGACAAAATTCACACAAAACGAATATACAAAATGGTAATGTGAATATTGTCTATCTATCTCTATAGATAGACAATATTCACATTACCATTTTGTATATTCGTTTTGTGTGAATTTTGTCATCATTTTGTAAAATGAATTTGTAAAATATGATAAAAGGCAGACAGGTCGAAAATTAATTAATAATACCCCATAACGAATTAAAAAAGTCGAAAATTAATTGTAATACCCCATAACGAATATTAATCAACAATATGGTGCTGGAGGGAGGTGGAGACCTCAGCAGGAGATCTGGGGGGGCGCTGGGACACGGGGGGCTTCGGTAGCCAGGGCTACCAACTGCTGAAGACACTTTACCTCTATGTTAACATTCTACCAGTGCACTTCCTATATAATGTGACATAATAATCAATATTATTGTTTACTTGTTAATGTATCTTTATTATAGAGGGAGATATTTAAAAAAAAATGTAATTATTAATTTTCTAAATTGTGAACAATTGCCATTATCTACACCTCAAAGTTTTTTTTTTTTATATTTTCCTCTTTGATATAAAATTTTATCTCCAAAGATATTGGACAGTGTGTAAAATATTGTTTAATACAATGACAAAATACATTTGATTGCGGGTGCAGGGAAAGTAACATTAAATATTCGTATGATACTGTGTCCAATTAAAGTCACATATTTTTGTCCAATTAACATTATAGGACATTTATTTAATGTTCAATTAATGTTACAAGACATTTACTTAATGTCCAATTTTGTTACAAGACATTTACTTAGTGTCCAAATAATATTACAAGACGTGTATCTTCGGTCCAATTAACGTTACGGTGTCCAATATTACACAGTGTCCAATATCTTACAGAAATATTTAAAGTGTCCAAACTTACACTGAAAATTAAAAGATTTCTTCGACATGAAATCTAATTTAAATAGTAATTGATTAGGTACCTACTTATTATAATTAATTTAATATTTTATTGATTGGTTGTCATTGTCTATGATTCAATATTGTCTCTGGTCCGAGGGCTGACCCCGCCTTGGTGTTGCATGACTTTCATGTTGTTGTATTAGATGTCCAATTGTCCAATTTTCCATTGATGTTTAAAATATAATTAATTGTCATTTTTTTCCACTACTTTGCATCCATTTTGAACCTTAATTACTCAAATATTACTCATTCTATTTACTATAGTATAAAAAATTATAATTTTGTATTTCTACTGGGATATGTATTTTGTATTTCTACTGGGTTATGTATTTTGTATTTCTACTGGGATTCTTTGACACAATATCTTGCATACTCTTAGTAAAGTTTTATTAGGTACGTATTTTTTAGACAAATATAGAATTTGTTAGACTATTTTCCTTATGATAATGTCAATTGCAATTTTATACAGATTTTGATCAGAAATGTGAATTGATTAACCGTTTTTCACTTGCTTTTCCAAGATTGAGTAAAAAAAAAAATTCATCGATCTATTACATTATTTATTTGTTTATTTACACTTTTGGTGAACAAAGTACAGAGCTATGTCAACATTACAAATATAAATCACAACATTTGTTCACTAGGGTGAGCTTATCGCAATTCTGCGATCTCTGCCAGTTAAATAGGACAATAAACTTTATTATCAAACGCCTGATGATGAGGGTGCAAGTTCTCGAATACTTGTCGAGAAATCTAAAGGTTTTTTTTGGATTTCAATCTAAATATTTAGTCTTTAATTTTTTCCTTAAAAATGGACTTTCACCAAGTATACCGACGGTCAAAAACATCGAGATTATATTATATCATTCAAATAAAATTGCTATTGACATTATCAACTTCAGTAAATTCAGGTAGTCAGTAGAATTCTACATTATAGTATTAGAGAAATTAGTTCTTAATTCTACAATATCTATACTATTTTCTACTCTATGCTTTCAACGGTGAGAGGTGTAATAATTATTATAAGGTATAATAGTTGAATTGCTTTTGGTATAAAGAATACACAGCCAATACACAGTAGTTAGATGAAGTCACATTTTACTAATCAGTACTATCAATATGTGCTCTTTTTACACATTTTTTCGAGCAATAATTGCGGCAACTCATACAAATCGTATTGATTAACATACATATTTCGCAGTAAAATATTTCGGCAACATTTAAAGCGAGACAACGATATTAAGTGCAAACGAGAAAGATGATGATGTTATTTTAGTCAATTATCATTTTTGTTTGCAGGCAATATTGTTGTCTCGCTTGGAATATTGCCAAAATAATTGCTGTATATTGCGAAATAATGTTAACGATACGATTTTTGCGAGTTGCAGCAATTATTGCTCGAAAAATTGCTTGTGTAAGAGCACCTTAATGTAGACAAATTTAATGTAGAAATCTAATAAAAACATACTCTTGGTGGGTTATGGAAATTTGAAATAAAAACATTCAGTAACTACTTTTTCAATGGGATATTTTTTTAGATAAATTGTATCAAATTTTTCTCTTATTTCCTATGGTAAAAAGTATAGTAAATCTAAATTAAATACATAGACTATTTTAAAGTATATCTTCATTAAAATCATTTGGTTATTCCATAGACATACTAATATGTACTACCTAGACGGCGTACTCAATGCTGGAAGTGTAACTAAACTGGTGCCCACGAACTGTCGAATCGTATGGAAAATTTTGACAGTTTGTGGGCAACGGTTTCGAAATTGGGTTATTCTTAGTATTCAATAGTCTATGGTTTCTATTGTCTATTATTTTGAATTTTTGAATTTGTTCTATTCTTGTGATTGATTATTAGAGGGTGTATAATTTTTATTCTTGATTACTTGTGTAATTCACCTTGTTGATTATCTTGATCAAAGTCTTTCTTGTATTTCTTAGCTGTTATTAATAATTATTTAATAATTATTATAATTCATAATTATTTAGATATATAATTGGTGTTGGGCTTTTCACAAGCTATAGTTAAATTTATATTTCAAAACGACACATACCTTTCGAACTAAGATATATTTTTGATTGATAAAGTAAAACTGATATGCATAATTTCTAGTTTTATAAATGTCTTCCAAAACAATTTTTCAATAATAAAAAGACCTGTAGAAGTTACACATTTGACATAAGTTTAGTATTTAATATATTTTTGACAGTATTTTCTATTTTATGTTCAGCCAAAGATAAATATTAAAATAATCTCGATATGTATGGAATTGAGCATAAATAAACTGACAAATAATAAGATTATACTCGTTGGCAGATCCAAGATTTTTTTAAAGAGGTCCAGACTTCAAAGTAAGGTCACAAAATGTGATTGTCATTTATAAACTGGTGGTAAGATTGCCAGGTTCCATTTATAAACTGGTGATAAGATTACCAGGTTCCATTTATAAACTGGTGATAAGTATGCCAGGTTCCATTTATAAACTGGTGTTAAGATTGCTAGGTTCCATTTATAAACTGGTGTTAAGATTGCTAGGTTCCATTTATAAACTGTTATGATTATGTCAATGTGTTTCTATCTATTGGTCTTAATTAAACTAGCATAAAATTATTTCAGGGTAATTCAAATAGGTTATCTACGAGCCTCGGCAAGCTAAGCGCAAAACAACACTAACTCTTTAACAACCAACGTGGTGTTTGTATTTGAAAGTTAATTGTGAAGCAATGTATTGATATGTGTCTTGTGTTGTATTCAGGTCAGCTGTACTCTCAGAGCGTAGACAACAGACCGACAGTATTGTCGACAGCAGAAAGTCCAGCGACCGATGATGACTCGTATTTGGGATATTCTGTCGTCGTTGGAGACTTCAGTGGTAGCGGAGAGCAAGGTGTTGCAGTGGGAATGCCTAGGGGAGAAGAACTACTCGGAAAAGTTAGTTTTTAAAAACTTTTACGGTTATTCCCTAAATTTTAATGCATATTATCAGTACAAAAAAAAAATTCGCGACTTTCGGGAAACGAGTTTCTGTCTTCTGTCTTTCGGAACAAAGATCAGAGGCGTTTTTCACAGTTTTTTTTTAAAAACTATACAAATGCAATAACAAATCTTTTACGGGTATTCCCTAAATAAAGGTTCAATGCATCTACCCTATTTTTTTTTCAAAGCATATTTAGTAAGGTGTTTGTGATCTAAGGTCTCCCGTTTTTAGAAACTTTTGGAAATGTCGGTATGCAATTTGATCTTCAATGTGAATTGTTGTGTTTCAGGTTGTTTTATATTCCTGGGACTTACAAAACATCCACAACGTGACTGGGGAGCAGATTGGTGGCTACTTTGGCTACAGCTTGTGTTCCTCGGACGTGGATGGCGATGGCTTGGATGATCTGATCGTAGGAGCCCCCATGTATACTCCAATCAACAACGAAGGGAAATACGATGTCGGACGGATCTATATCATTTATCAGAACAGCGATGAGGTGAGGAATGATTTTGTTATCATACATTGTTTTTTTAACAAGTAGTTATCCCAAAAGATGAATAATGAAGAATAATGAAACTCTTGTGTTATATATATTATATAGCTTCATTGTATTCACCACTAAGAGGGCAAGATGTGAACCACACATAATTGTTAAAAGTATATAATGTCCTATACACACACATCTTGCCTGTAGGTGAGTCTTGGAAAAAAAAAAAAGATGTACAGCAAAGGATGGACTTTCCATCAGGCTTATGATTAATCGTCGGCTGGCTTAATGTCATCAATTTACCCTTAAATAACGTTCAAATTCAATCCACTGCAGTATTCCTACAACAGTGTAGAAGAATTAAGGTTGAACATTGTTGGGCTTACGACCGACCTTGGCTGACTTAAGTGATCACTTAACACTCGAGAAACATTCGCCATTTCGGTTCGAACCCAGACCTTCGTCTCGCATAGTAGGGATCATGTCCACTACACTACGAAGAGCGACGGCTGTGTTGTTGAATTTCATATACATTAAGTACCTACGTATTGTTGCCATTCACACTGTTGTAGGAACAGGTGGTATTTTTATATACACAACCCATCCTCAATACTTCTACACTGTTGTAGGAATACCACATTGTATATACTACGGAATGTAGAAAAATCCAACGCTTCACAAGGATGATTTGTAAAACAAAAATAATTCCATCCACTGGACTGGAATTGGTTAATGTTAAGTGTAAAGTGATCACATCAAACCAGCTGACGATGAATGGTTCTAGTGGTAAGTAGTAATACTTATATAGATTTGATTGTTTTTCCAGGGAAGATACCAGAAATTCCACATGAGAGATGGCACAATGTCCAAGGGAAGGTTTGGACTGGCCCTGGCCTCCTTAGGTGACATTAATCTTGATGGATTTGGAGGTATGTATAATTTTCCATTAACTTATTGATCCAAGTCTAACTTCAAACCCTTGGTATCTCATGGCTTATCTGTATGTTCAAGTGGACGCCGTTTGTTAACCATACCTTCACATCACACATCTTTCTTCACCTCTTCTTTCACTACACACACGGCTAGATTATGGGATAATCTTCCACTTCATATCAGACTAGCTCCAACTATTCTCTCTTTCAAGAGTAAACTGAAGCATCTTTCATATCACCTTTCTATACCTATATTACTCTGAGATCTGTACCCATATTTTTATTTGCAGATTTTGCTGTTGGGGCTCCATACGATGGTTTAGCTGGTAGAGGAGCTGTGTATATCTTCCACGGTGGTGTGAATGGAGTGCGGGAGACGGCTTCCCAAGTCATCAAGGCTGAAGACACAGCGTACAGCACTCTCACAACCTTTGGGTTCTCTCTGGCGGGCGGAGTGGATCTAGACAGCAACCAGTACAATGATCTTGTAGTCGGAGCTTATGAGGCGGATACTGCATTCTTGTTCAGGTAGGAAGCAATGAAAGAAAGTAATGATTACTATACAGAAAGTAATAAGTCTGCATGAATGTGATGGAAGCCCGAAGCATGTGTAAGGATAGGAAAGTCTGGCGATCTGTTCTGTCTACCTATCCCACAAGGGGATGGAATAGAAAATAATTTTTACCGATGTTATTACTATACATCGGGAGATTCAGTGCTCTAGGAACCTGGGACTAAGAGATGTGCAAGGGAACAAAAATATTATACAGTTTATTTGCTTGGCAAATTTTGTTAATATTACCTGCATAATGCACGCTGATACAAGTTACGTGGAATTTGTTGTTTACACTTCACTTATTGTTTTATTCCCCTATAGATATTGATGGTGGTATAGAAATTAGGTAAAGATGGAAACCCCCGTAATTTAAATTCCAAGAGAAATAATACTTTTGGTCAAGAGCGGTCTAAGGATTTAGATGATTAGTAAAGTCTTATTGCACCTCAGCAGTAAAACGGCATTCCTTTTCCCGATGTAATATAGTTATTACGACTTAAATATATACAAGGTGTTGCATAACCATTATTCCTGTGAGATTCTACCGGCTATGTTTACCATGAACTCTAATGTTCACCTGAGAGGACACCAGCTGAAACTGACAACAAAATTCACATCCAACCCACGGAAACACTTCCACAACCAATAGAGATGCCAGTGCTTGGAATCAGTTGCCAGAGTCAGTGGTACTTGCTCCTACCACCAACACCTTCAAGAATAGATTAGATAATATAAACACTACTTAACTGGGACTTGGATCAAAACAGTGAAAGCCGCCTACCCAATAACAAATAATAATAATATTTCTTAATGTTTTCAGAGCCAAACCCGTCGTAAAGATGACAGCCAGCATTCTCTTTGGCACAGACTCCAAGCTCATCTCCTTGGATGATAAGAACTGCACCCTGAGCAACAGAAGGAAGGTGACTTGCACCACAATCAACTACTGTCTCACGTATGATGGCATTGGAGTCGACACACTTGTTGGTTAGTAAAATTATTAATTTGTTTTCACAAAGAAAAGATGAAACAATAGATTTTAATCGATGTTAGGTTAGGTTAGTTTACAGTAAGGTTAGGTTAGCAATGGTTAACATATGGTTTGGTTGGTTTAGCTTAGGGTATGGTTAGGTTAGTTTATGGTTAGGTTGGGTTACCTTACGGTATGCTTAGGTTAGTTTAGAATATGGTTAGGCTGGGTAAGTTTGGCATATGATTAGGTTGGCTAAAGGGTCATGTTGGATTAATTTAGGGTGAGGTTAAGTTAGTGAAGACACAGTTTAAGTTAGTTTAGGGTAAGGTTAGTTTAAGATAATGCTGGGTTTAGGTTAGGTAAGGTTAGCTATTTGATTCTAGTTTCTGTGACTTAATTTATCGATTGATTTGAATGAACAGCCATTACATAGAATTTGATCAACAACAAATGTTTATTTTTGATATTTTATGCATGCTTAATAAGTATTAAGTTCAAAGTTGACAATAATTGCAATCCAATAAAAAGATGCAATTCTATTTATAAACTATGTAAAATGTTGCCATGTTGTAGATTTACGTTTGATATATTTAATGTTTGTGGTATGAATATATAAAAATAATGTAATTTTTTCCAAGCCGATGGATACATCTGCCAATTTGGTGAGTTGTTGAGGATATTTTACAAAATGCAACGTGTAAAATATCACAGAATAGATGACAATGCAGGGCCTATCAGAGAACATCAAATATTGAAGATTTGACACTCTGGGCACTTGCTCCTTTACCTCGTCTCTCTCTGAAAGGCCCTGATGATGTGTATTAGTCGCTCTGCTCTTTCTCTTAAAGTGCTCTTACACGAGCAATGTTTCAAGCAACAATTGCGGCAACTCGTACAAATGGTATTGATTAACATTATTTCACAATATATAGCAATAATTTCAGCAATATTAAAGCGATACAACGATATTGCGTGCAAATGCGAAAGATAATTGTCTAAAATGACCGAACCGATTGGATATTAAACAATTCGTGTCGCCGACATTATGATAATTTTCTTTCTCGTTTGCACGCAAAATTGCTGTCTCGCTTTAAAATTACTGAAATAATTGCTATATATTGCGAAATAATGTTAATCAATTCGAATTGCATGAGATGCTGCAATTATTGCTTGTGTAAGCGCACCTTTACACACATACATATAATATATACTTACAGATCTAAATTATCGGATACACAAGAAGAAATATTGCATTACAAATGTCTATTGTATTGGATAATGACTACTGACTACAACTCATAACCACCAAAATTAGACAAATTCTTTATCTTACATGCTTCTGAGCTGAAATTAGTTATGTTTAATGTTTAGTTGTGTTTGTATCTCTGTCAGTTTAGGAAAATGTTAATCTTTTCTCTCATATTTAATCTGTATTGTACATTTTAATACATAGTGTACCTACCTACAATCATGAAGAACTCAACAAAAGGAAACTTCTAGACTCCTTCTTTAGCTTTGGATGTTGTTGTAGATTGCATGTTTTATTTCATGCTACAAATTATTAGTTAAATACAATAGTTAAGGCATTTGGTTAGTTGGTTACCATTGTGACGTAAATTGAATGTTCAGGCCTTGTTTAACTTCACGTTGGCATTTGGTTAGTTGGTTACCATTGTGACGTAATTTGAATGTTCAGGCCTTGTTTAACTTCACGTTGGTCTCGTAAAGAGAGACCATAAGAATAAAACATTAAAATTTTTTTTAAAAGTGACCATACGGCAAGGTGACCATGTGGCAACGTGACCATGTGGCAAAGTGACCATGTGGCAACGTGACCTTGTGGCAACGTGACCATATGGCAACACGACCATATGGCAACGTGACCATATGGCAACGCGACCGTGTGGCAACGCGATTTGTAATGTTAAAAAAATTAATGTAATCAATTATAAGAAATATAACGTACAAATTTACTTCAATGTGTTTCGTATACCTTTCAGATTTCGATCTTCAGTTTGTGTTGGACACCAAGAAGCCAAACGATCCACGGCTGTACTTCCTGGACCACGAGGGTCGGAACATGTTGAACCAAACTATTCCACTAGTCAGAGACAAGATGTATTGTAACTCTTTGGCTGTGTATATTATGGTATGTCTTACATTGCAATTACTATATCGTCGTTCTTAAAAGGACCCAATATCTGCTTTGTATCTATGTAGTTCAGTAATTTTGCAGTTCAAAGTTGGCAAAATTAATAATTTTTTGAAACCTGTGCAGGATATACCTTGGGATGGGGTGTTTCAGAATATCAAGCAACCTCACCCCCCCCCCTGCCTTTCCGAATAGGTACCCCAACGTGGTTTTTAATTGTAATAATATGGCATTTCTTATTCATGTTTCAGCCCAACATCCGTGACAAGCTAATGGCGATTGAAGCGGAGATCCGCTACAGCATGAGAGAAGATCCCAGTGTGACGGGAGTGGCTGGAAGAAGAAGGAACCCTCGCTCCGTGTTGCGACCAATCCTGGACCAGAATGTGCCCAACGTCCAGAAGGATTCCATAAACATCCAGAAGAACTGTGGCTCTGATAACGTCTGCATACCAGACCTTAGGATGATAGCCACATCGTGAGTAAACTTTATTTTTTTATAACAAGTAGTGATCTCAACAGATATACAGCAAAGGATGGACTTTCCATCAGGTTTATGACTGATCGTCGGCTGATTTAATTACACTTAAGTAACATTACGTGACGGATGCCATTGGAACGATGTTTGCAGAATCATTGCAGCAGGCTAAAGACAGAGCAGGGTGGGCCAGACTGCTGCAAGAAGTACCACAAGAAGGTCATGATCCTCAGCATTAAGGGACCGATTTGGAAGAAGAAGAACATTACTTAATATATAGCGTTTCCTTCTCGCTTCGTTCATCAGCCTTTATGACACAGTGGGTAGAGTACCCGTGTGTTAGGCGGGAGGTCTGGGTTCGAATCCCAGCCGCAGCAGATGGATGGACTGGAATTGGTGAATGTTACTTAAGTGTAAAGTGATTACATTAAGCCAGCCAACGATCAGTCATAAGCCTGATGGAAAGTCCATTCTTTGCTGTATATCTGTTGAGATAACTACTTATTATACTATAGAGTGTTTTTCATTATAATTAAATTCTTTTTACAGGAATGTTGACAAATATTTGCTGGGATCCAAGCAGCGTCTGATCATGGACGTCATTGTTCAGAACTTAGGGGAAGATGCCTTTGAAGCCACGTACGACCTGAAGGTCCCCGCTGGTGTGAATTACATAAAGATTGAGAGAGTAGACAATGCCGCCTCAGAGATTCCAGTACAGTGTTCTCCTCCGACTTCGTTCAATAATTTTACACTCAAGTGTGACATTGGAAACCCTCTGCCGCAAGGAAGATTGGTAAGTTAAATCAATAATAAATATAAAAATAGAAACTATTGCATTATTGAGATTTGTCAAAGTAGAGGCCTATGTTCAGCATTGGAATTAAAACGGCTGAGAAAGAAGAACACTATTGCGCCCCCAATTTCGTCAAGCTTATTTTGTTTTAGGGCGCTAAAAAGGGTATTTTTTCACTCAGTTTGGCTCCCGGTGGGTCAGTGTGTGCTTGTCCCCACCCACAGCCGGTCAAGGCGAGATATATCGTTTTTAGCACTTTTTGGAGGAAAAACTTCATGATTTGACCTCAAATACTTACTTGAGACTTATACACATTGAAAATATTTCAGTCTCAATTGGATTCATGGTCTCAAAAACTTGAGAGTTAAGTTAATGACTTGAAAATAACAGTCACAGTTAGATGACTAACCTAACTGACTGAACTAATCCTAACCTAACCTAACCTTACAATTTGCTAACACAAATACAATCGTCAAATTGTGACTGTCACAGCTGCAATTTTAACAATTCAGATTTGTTATTTTTAGGTTCATTTCAAAGTACTCTTGGAGCCATTCCACAAGACAGGCATGGCCCCCACATACGAATTCTTCATGGAAGCCAACAGCACCAATCCAGAGCTGAGCCATTCTGTTGCAGACAACCAGAAGAGTATGTCGATTGGCATCTGGCTGGAAACAGACCTTGTGGTCACTGGGTAAATAATTAACAATTGTCTAGTATTATGAGTATATGGTTGGCGCAGTTGGTTGAGGCGGCAGTCTCTCGAGCGGGAGGTGCCAGGTTCAAACCCCGGCGCTGGCGATGTATTTCACACTTTGCTATACAGGCTGTTAGCCTAGTGCAAGGTGTGCAGGAAAGTATTTGGGTTTGTGTATGCAAGCCCAGATCCTTTTTTTAAAAAAAAAAAAAAAAAAAATTCTAAGAATGAAAAAGGCTTAAGAGGCTGTATTATGCTGTCATTCGGCTTTGGCGTCATATCGTTTACTCGGCCAATTACTGAGAGCATCGTCTTGAAACTGAAGACAGTGATAGATGGAAGTATTGACTACAAGTTGACTGTCCTAGAATTACAATACTTGGAAATTCCTTGAACAAAAAACAATTCCAAAAATACCCCTGAAAATTACGGGATGAATCCATCACTCGTTCAGTTTTTCAGATGAAGAAGTATAATTTAGCCAAAATATTGGTAATTATAAGGTTACAAGTTGACTGTCGTAGATTTATCAATTTGCTCCCAGGTTCTTTTTGAATAGGTATAATTCACATTGTCGCTTACGTTATTCATATTTCAGTACAAAATTTGAAAGAGTTGAATCGATAATAGAACGTTTTTTCCTGCATATCGGCCTTTAAGACAGTATGCTTGAGGTTTAGCATTCTCATTCAGCAAGCCGGTATGAGAGAACACGAAAGGCTTTAGCTCAAATTGTCGTCCACAGTATTGATCACAAATTCTCATTCCTCATTACTGATTTTTGATTTACCCACCAACTCTTCATTTCAGAACATCCTACCCCCCAGATCTCCACTACAACACCAGTATTTATAAAGAAGGCAACTACTCTCACGAGGCAGACATTGGACCTCAACTTGTCCACCTGTATGGCATCAGGAACAATGGACCTTCCACTATTGAAGAAGCTGAGGTGTTCCTGCTTTGGCCTTATGAAACATTGGCTGGTATGTCATAGTCTCTCAATATAATCAATTGTAATACTTTAACAATTATGTATGTGTACTCTGTAAAATTCACACCATGGGTGGGATTCGAGCCTACATCCTCTGTGAAGCAAGGATTCTACCCACTGATCCGCAAGCGGTCTCAGGCTGACTGCGAAGAAACCGAATTATAAAGGCCAACCATTTTTTATCCACTGCCATCTGTTGAAGAGATAAGAAAGTATTATAGTACCAAACATCCTTTACAACTTCGAAACATTACACATTTGACAGCAGTATATGGCGGATTTTATCAAGTGATCACTTAATCCATCTAATGCTGACTCGTAAGCGTCGAAACGCTCATTTCGCGTCCTCCCCAAGGGAGTTTACATAATGCTGCATTGTGTGAACGTAGATACCTTTCCGTTCTATTGATGAAAACTGTATTACCTCTTCAATTATTGCCTACTCATTTTTTGTCAAATATTTTTGTGATAACATTTTTTTTTATGTTTAGGGGACAGTCTGATGTACGTCCTGGAGCAGCCAGAGACATCTGGCAACATCAGATGTGACTTTGCTGAGCATGTCAATGACTTCCATGTCATCATCGACCCAAAGAGGAAGTCATATTTGGATTCGAGCAGTGCTGCTTTACAAGGTACAGTAACTATTATCCACTGCAATTGAAGCATAGGTATTAGTCGAACCACATTTAACTCGAATCCGGTCAAACATTTTCTTCCGAACCGTGTTGTTGAAGTATGGAACAGACTGCCTAGTGATATTATCAGTGCTCCAAGTGTTAATGTGGTGGATACAATAAGTTGGACAAGTATTTGAGAGACAATTTATTGTGCAAGCTAGATATGTGCATATCAGCTATAAGGTGTGAGCCCATTACCAATAATAATAATATTGTATTGGCCTGAAATACTTCCATGTGATCATTAGTGCTCTTTGCTGTTCTGTTCTCTCTGTTTACCTCACGAGAGACGCGGTGCGAAGGAATAGATAGAATTATATGAGTCCAACACAAGTTGATTATTACAAGTGACTTACGCATCTTGATTATTACAATTGACTTACGCATCTTGATTGTAACAACTGACTTACACAGTTGATTATTACAATTGACTTACGCAAGTTGATTGAGACGATAATTGTTAATTTGTAATATTTTTTTCCAGGGGGTAGTATGGCCGGTGGAGTTGGCAGTGCTGGTGGCATCAGTGTGACATCCGCGGGGGGAGCATCATCTGCCGCTGGAGGGGCTGCCTCCGGAGCCTCGTGGAGCTCAAGCTCAGCCTCTGGCTCCGCAGGTGGAGCATCGTGGAGTTCCTCAAGGAACTATTCTAGGACCACTTCTTCAGCTTCAGGTTGGTTTGTTGGATCTGCTACATGTTTGCACAAAAGTAATTTTGATATTCATAGTTTTCTCCGATGAATCCCCATGTTGTAGTCTTTTTCATATTTTTTCAAGTGTTCTGATGTGATCGTTCTCTTTGTGCAAACATTTTCATCAGAGATGTGAATTGTCTGATGTAAATTTTGTAAACGCCTGATTTTTACAGGACACTCGAAAAATTGACAAAAAAGAGTGGAGGCATAGTTGTAATGAATCTGTAGTCAAACTTTGTATAATTTGTATTTTCAGGTGGCGGTCGAGTGTTAACCGAAGAACAAAAGAGACGAATGGATGAAGAAGAGAAGAGGTTTAGTAGTGAAACTGGGGACGGATCCCAAATCCACGTGCAGAGAGCTCAACAAGCTCACTCCGGAGGGGGGCAGTGGGCAGCAGGAGGTGGAGTAGGAGGTGGAGTAGGAGGGGGGCAGAGCAGTAGCAGCAGTTATAATTACAGTTCCAGTGGTGGCGCACAACAAGGTGGAGCTTGGGGGGCAGGGAGACAGGGTGCCAGTCAGGGGGCATCCAACGGTCGAACAACTTGGGCAGCGCAAGGCGGACAACAAGGCGGCAGTAGAGTGGGATGGGATCAGCAACAAGGCGGACAAACCTGGGCGGCAGGATCAGGCCAGGGAGGACAAGTGAGTGGAGAAAGAGGAGGTCAGAGTGGTGGAGTCGTACACACAACATCATGGAATAGAACGTATAGTGGTGGTGCAGGACAGAGATTCCCTGCCGGTGGTGGTCAGCAAGGAGCACATTGGGAGAGCACTCAAGGTAGAAGAGTTGACGGAGGAGTCGAGGCACATGGTTCAGAAGGACGTCAAGGTAGTGTTATCTATACTGGAGGGTCGCAAGAAGGAAGGGCGCAGGGTGGGAGAAGACAGTATGGTGAAGTGGCCCATGGAGGAATTAGTCAAAGTGGAGGTTCTAGTCAAGGAGCTGGAGGTAAAAATCAAGAGCAGTGGTCGTGGTACGAGAGTAAACCGGCCGGAGGAGCTTACAATAAGACTTACACCACCACGTGGAACACTACATGGGATGGCTCTGGTCCCCCAATTGTCCACAAGACCAGTTGGAATACAAGCAGCCATCTAGATGCTGAAGGAAGAGTTAGGAAGACAGATACCAGCACTGAATCCTATCATGTGGGAGCTGAAGGCGAAATAGGAAGTAGTTTTAATAACAGGTGAGATTTACAACAAAATTACACTAGATTTCCCAAACCTTACACACACTATGATTCCTTTTACCCAAAACACGTCCTTGAATATCTGGCTAACATGGTTGAGCCAAGTAGTTCTCCTTACATCCCTGTATTAATGGATTATGCCGTAGATTGATCAAATAAATATTACAATTGACTTAAGCAAGGTGATTTTTACAATTGACTTATGTAAGTTGATTATATTTGCTTTGTTAAGTTTTCATCATTCATTCTCTCTGCATGTCCTAACCATCTTTACTTGTTCACTTTCGTCACAACATCCGGCTGAAAAGCCACTCATCTCTCAAATCATTTCCTGTCACATCTCTCAATGTTTTTCCACAGATTCACATATGATACGTCATAATTCAGCCATGTCCATGTCTCACTACTAGCATACATCAGTGTTCTAAAATAAAAGTGTTTATTCGATTTTTAGGCTCGATGAGACAAACAACTATGATCGAAGTTATCAAACTCACACGACATACGTCCACGGTGGCGCAGCTCGAGGTCATGAAGATGCCAGCAGTGGTGCAAGAGTTGAGGGAGCATCCAGAGGTTCATCAAGTAGTTCTGCAGGATCAGCGGGAGGAATGAGAGTAGCTGGCGGTTCAGGAGGGAATAGAGTGTACGTACTGGAGGAAGAGCAAGGACAAGGAGGTAGTACGAGATATGGAGCGGGATCATACACCAGTGGTGGGGCAAGGACCTATCATACTGGAGATGGAAGGTACCTTGTACCTGCTACCAGTCAAAAGTGAGCAATTTATTCAAATCAAACAGTTATGGGTGATATTGCAATAGACTTACACAATTGACTTATGCAAGTTGATTATTACAATTGACTTACGCAAGTCGGTTATTGTAATTGAGTTTGAACTCTTTGATTATTGCAATTGACTTTACAAGTTTATTATTGCTATTGACTTACATAAATTGATTATTACTGTTGACGTACACAAGTTGATTAATGCCATTACTTATGCAAGTTGATTTTTATAATTGACTTACACAGTGGCGGATTATCCCTAAGGCAAAGTAGGCACGTGCCTAGGGGCGCGAGGTTACAAAGGGGCGCGTGAGCCGCGCGATGAAGTTTTCAAACAAAAAAAGCGTTATTTTAAAACATGAAAGTTACTCAAGTTCATCATTTCACCCATTATTAAAAAAAATTCGCCTGCGGCGCTATTTTTCTTTATATTTTCTGCACACACTATTAATACCAACCTAAAAGTCGACCTTTTTCACTTACATTCACGAATTTTTTTTGCCTGCGGCGCTATTACAATTTTTATGCTGGACGTCTACCTTCAAATTTTTGTTGCTTCCACCCCAAAGTCAAATATTAGATCACCCCCCCCCCCCCGAAATGAAATCCTATATACGCCACTGATTTAAGTGCTAGTTAAAATTTATAATATAATATGGACGCTAGAAGGGCGCCGATGAGGTACTTGCCTAGGGGCGCTCTCAACACTTAATCTGCCTCTGGACTTACATAAGGTGATTAATACAATTGTCTTACACAAGTTGATTATTACAATTGACTTACAAAAGTTTATTACAATTGATATACGCAAGTTGATTATTACAATTGGCTTACGCAAGTTGATTATCACAATTGATTTTGATTGGTGGTTAATATTTTAATCATTTTCAGTTGGGGTGAAGGAGGTGGTAATTACGTATCAACGAGTGGACGTCACAAGTGGTCCACAGAAGAGACAGTGAACAAGGACCTCATCAACGCTGGCTCAGCCACATTCCATCATGAAGGTGGCAGCAATGGCGCTCATAGCGGAGCCTCCAACACACGAGTGGGGCAGCCACAGAAACCTGTAGGGCTGGGAGCAGCCGCCGTAGGACAGGGATATCGTGTCGGAACATGGGATCTCGGAACACTCGACACACAGAAAACTGGGCAACAAAGTAAGATGAAAACGATATACAGTAGTCAGTTCAACAGATAGACAATTAAGGACGGACTTTCTATCAGGCTGATGACTGATCATCAGCTGGCTTAATATGATCCCTTTACACTTAATTAAATTCACCAATTCTGGACCATCCATCCGCCGTGACTGTAAATCTAATCTAAAACCTCCAACCTAAAACATCGGTACCTATTCTACTTCGTGCTATGCAGGCTAGCGACTGAGGCGAGATGAACCGGGTTTTTTCTGTACTATCGGCATCCACTGAGATTGCCGCATAGAAAGTCTATCCTTTGCTGTATATCTATTGAGATAACTGCCTGTTATCCGACTACGACATGCAGATGATTCTATATTTTTACAAAAATCTTTAGTATGATTTATTTTATGGAATGTCATTAATTATTTCTGTTTCCAGGTGGTAGCAGTGGCGGTGGAGCTCAGTCTTACAGTTCCTCTTACCAAACACAGTGGAGCTCCTTAGACAAAGATAATGTAGCCACCGACAGACCACAAGAACACTTCAGGTTAGTTTTGGGGTATTTTCTTATTTTTGTATTAAAAGCTGTAAAATTATCTACTTTGGTGATAGCTTCTTCCTAATCGGTCCCTCAATGCTGAGGATCGTGAACTTCGTGCGGTACATCTCGAAGCAGTCTGGCCCACCCAGGTCTGTCTTCAGCCCACCCCAATAATTCTGCAAACGTCGTTCTAATGGCATCCATCACCTGGTCGGACCATCTCATTGGTATACGTCTGTGGCTTCTCCTGCCTTCAACTCAGCCAGTCATTATTATTTTTTCTAAATTGTCTGGCTCCCGTCTTACAATATGCCCGAAGAAACCAAGCAATCTCCTCAGATGCACTGCACACTTAGTGATATAAATGTATGCTAAATAACATTTATATATTCGATAAAACAATTTCCAAATTATATTTTCAGATGGGACAGACATACGAGAGACAAACGCCAGGCGGATTTGGAAGACGCAGCTGAAAGACAGAGACATTTGATGATGGAGAGGAATGAACAACAGTTGGTGGAAGCCACGCAGTGTCCGGGCCTGAGGTGTGCCAGGGTGCGCTGTATAGCCGGGCCCATGAAGACCAACCATGAAATATGGATTGCTATTAGGTCGAGAGTCAATGCACAGACACTAAAGAAGGTATGTGACAGTCCATGATATAACAATTTATTTTTTATTTTTTGTGAGAAACATCGGTATTTCTACATTTCGTAGTTGAAATTACAAGTGGTTACTTCAACAGATATACAGCAAAGGATGGACCAAACGACATCTCAGCATTTGCCAGTAGTACAAAATATATAGTGTTCTCGCTTCGATCATTCGCCTCCATGACACAGCAGATAGAACACCCGTGTGTTAGGCTGGAGGTCTAGGTTCGATTACCGACAGTGACTCGAATTTGTGAATGTTACTTAAGTGTAAAGTGATCACATTAAACCAGCCGATGATCAGTCATAAGCCTGATGGAAAGTCCATCCTTTGCTGTATATCTGTTGAGATAACTACTTGATAAATCTCAATGTGCCAACATGCCATATCGTTGTTTCACTTTATATTGCCGAAATAATTGCTATAGATTGCAAAAAAAAATTAATCAGTACGATTTGTACGAGTTGGCGCAATTATTGCTCGAA
Source organism: Ceraclea dissimilis (assembly GCA_963576895.1). Classification (NCBI taxonomy): domain Eukaryota; kingdom Metazoa; phylum Arthropoda; class Insecta; order Trichoptera; family Leptoceridae; genus Ceraclea; species Ceraclea dissimilis. The sequence continues at coordinate 565,514 of OY756365.1, forward strand.
AAATTGGTCTTGTAAGCACACCTTTAGAATATGAGCTCCATAAGCAACAAGTTGGCCTATGAGCAGAATACAAAAATGGAATCTGAACGTTGTAGTAATTTCATTACAATAAACTATAACCTTGTTTTGTTTCAGTTGACATTTGACAAGAACATAACGTTGACATCAGTGGCTGTAGCTCGAGTTTCCAAACTGCCATATTTGGGTGAGCCTTTGGAGCGCCCGCCTCACGCTCAGCAGGCCTCATCCGTACTCACGCCTCTCCCGATGCCACAGCCTGCGGAGCCTGTACCGCTGTGGGTCGTGGTCCTGTCGGCTTGTGCGGGAGCTGCACTCTTATTACTTCTGATATTTGCATTGTATAAGGTTAGTTTCAAAATTCAATATGCCATACCGTCAAAATTCCATACTAATCTATATCATGTATTATTATGCGTCCCGAAAATTGGTAGATTTATGTCATTTTCCATGGAGAATTTTGAGTAACGATTATTTTGTATTTTCAGTGTGGTTTCTTCAAACGTAACAGACCGTCCGACGCCCCAGAGAGACAGCCCCTCAACAGGAATGGTTACGGACATGAAGACGAACAGCTCTGACGCTCAGACACAAGCGCGGATAGCGAGCGCTACTAACACCACACTAATTCAATAAATAAGTGAACTAACTAAATAAAACAAACAAACTAACCTAACCTATGATGCGTCTAACACCAGTGACATATAAACATAACCTAACATTGTGCCTCTTCTTGTTAATCTTAATATTGTGCTTGTGAAATGTGGTTTCGTGTTCAATCTGTATTATATTGGCATGCGTGTGATGTGGAAATTAAACTTGAACATTCGTTGAAATGTTTTTTAATCGTCGAAAATATGCACAAAACAGAAATCTTTATTTTTTATTGTTTGACAAGACACAATTTTACAGTTGCGTCATGGAAGGCTAGTATCATCTTTTTATGTATATAATATCGTAAGACTTTTTGAACAGCCCTCGGCAATGCCAATGTAATATAGAAACACTAGGATATTGTTATTAATTTGAAAGATTGTGCCGAGACTCGAGTGAAATTACAGAACTATTATAAATTGTAAGTAAGGTTAGGTTAAGTAACAAATTGTGTACTTTATAACAAAGTACAAGTATTTACATGTGTCGTGAACCGTTGTTGTACTTTAATAGTTATTCGAGTAAGTGTAAAAAGGTATTTTGCGTATGTATGTGCGAGTTACGTTTATAAAAAAATGTATTATTTTATCATACGTCAGGTCAAACATGTGCAAAGCTAGTTTTGTATTATATTTTTATTAAATTGTGTTAATTTTGCGTATAAAATTTAGGCTAAACCTGAATTAACAGTCCAAACATGTATTTAAAAAAAATGTAATTGTCAATTAGGTTAGTTTTTTTTCTATGAAATGCAAAAACTGTCACTAAGTTAGTTTACCAGTGGACAGTGAAGACATCCGGGGGCCCTAAGAAACAACAAATTTTAGAGTCCCCTCCCTAACCTAACCCTACATGAAACTAATCTAACCTAATTTGGGGGTCTCCAAATCTCGGGGGCCCTATGCGTACTTTGCTTACTGCATAATCCGCCATTGCCGTTAGATTTATTGTTTCAGTGAGATGTGCTGTGGTCTCTATTAGTGTGTGGATGTGCTGTCTTTTACTACTAAAGTCAATAAATTCATCCAAATATTAAATTTGTATTTGTGTTCGACATAACCTAAATTTTATACTCAAAATTATGTAGCTGTTATATTGTAAATAGATGTTCGTATTTACTACATTTCTGTCTTTAGGAGAACATAACCTCAAAGATATAAGCAGTTTTGTTTCCTTACAAGATGATAAATATCCAAATCATTGCCATATCCAAAATCGTAACCGGACATAACCCAAAAGAATATTGCTCAACATGAAAAAATCCCAAAAAGGACAAGCGCGTTTAGAAATATGCTCAAGGGGACAAAAGCTCAAATCTAACAGGTTTTTGAAAATAAATTAATTATTGTATCTATAAATATACCATTTCTGTCAGTGTGTTAGAAACTTCCATAGATTAGAAAATAAACAAATACATTTCGTTTCACCTTACTTGTCACACTTTTTCTAAAATAAATAAATATAGAATTACTATGCAGCCAGTGGCCAAGTTATTTGAAACCAGGAGTAAATAAGCGGTTCTAAAATGGAATAGACAATAAAATACATTTTATAAATACAACAATTTATAAATAATTCATAAAAACATTTTATAAATAATTCATCTACTGTAATCCAACTAGAAAGTTTGGGCTTTTATCCATTGGGGATATTTCTGAAGGGCTTTTGTCTTTTTTGGGATTTATTCATGTCGAGTAATATTCTTAAGGGTTTTTCTGCGGGAACCATCCGAAATAATTAATTCTGATACTATTCTGTTTCCGTTGTATCAGTAGAAGATGTTTTGTATATTAATGAATATTTATTGTAAAAAGTAAATGCATATCCTCAGTGTTTTAGTAAAATAAAAATGGCTTCTTCACGATGGTGCCTTAAAAATGAGAGTATTTATGTAAATTATATTAAAAATATTGTAGAAATATTTAAAAGAAATATATTTGTAGGTATATAATAATATCGGCAGTCAAAAATGTGAAATATAGAAAAATTGGAAATATTTATTGAGAAATTATTTACTATTAATATTGGCGATACCGGACTCCTAGTGTTGCCGTGTTAAAAAAATATATTATATTTATCACGGGAATTGAAATTATTGTTAGATCTCTACTGTAAAGACTATAGATTGCCTTATAATGTGTTCTAAATAATTATTCAATGTACAATATTTATGTCGTTATAAATCAGCACCGTGAATTGTAGATATTAAAATATAATATAATATGAGGAATTTCTATACTAGATACTTATTAAAATTTAAAGCGAAAAGTAATAATTCAAGCAGGCAGCTTGTATGGAATAAGAATTTGCACCGATTCCATGTTTGATTTTCAAATAATAGCAACTGTCAGATTTGAAAATAGAATATAAACAATTCTCATTCCATTTTAGAATCCATTCGAAATAATATGTAGTCGCCATTGGCCCATTTGAAAATAGAATAATAAACGAGTTGCCATTATACAAATTGAACTCTACAATGTTGCCATGTTACAGAATCAAGAGATTAGTATTATGACAGTAATTTACAGTATTTTTATAACGTTTTAGTGGCCATAAAACATATTATACATAAATTATATTATTGTGCCTAAATTTGCCTTAATAGAATATTAAATTTAATAAAAATATTATAGCAATAACAAACTCATATCGTAAAATTAATATTTAATATTTTTTGTGCCATGAATTTTTAAATTATTGATAAATAATTAATTAGATTAAATAAACATAGTGATTTCATATGTTCAAATATGAAATCAATACGTTTTATTGTTTTAGAATTACAAAATAGTTAAATTAAGTAGATTTTTTCTAATTTTTATTGTTGATATTCTCGATGATTTCGTCTCAATTGTATTTTAGATCTCATTTTACAATACTGTACAGTCTGTCTAGAAAGAGCTGGTTTTGATGAGGGCACTAGATGTAGCTTTTTGGCAACCATAGTGGCAACATTTGTTGTATTTTTACTGTATGACATTGCTTTTGCAACAAGTCCACCCTTTGGCATACTTCTGTGTCTAATAAGATTTGTTATTTATATTTGGTCTGTGGCTAATAAAAATTTATTTATTATTTTTATAATGTTGCCAGCAAACAAATTTGAAGAGACAAATTCTTGTTGCCATTATGGTAGCCATAAAGCTACATGTGGCATCCTCATCGAACACCAACTCTTTGTTGACAGACTGTACATAACTTTTTAAAATTAATTTATACTTGGACAATTACACTTTTGTTTATTTGTCTAAAAGTGTCGAGTCTAAAAGTTTTGAGACGTTATCGAGAGAATATTAAATAGAAAACTAATAATGAGTCATCCTAATACATAATACTTTAGATCGTAGATACAGTGGTTGCCGTTTAATGTAATCATGGATAACGTTGACAGTCAGTTCATGCTAATTCGGTTCACGTTAAGTGGCGCCCACTGTATAATAATATGCCAAAATAACTTATTGTTTTTCTACTGTCAAATTTATTCTACTAAGCTTTCATTGTTGTACGTCTCATAGAAGAAACTAATAATTGTATTTTAGTCGTATTTATTTATTATAATATTGTTAACAGATTTGAATGACGAGGATGTTTGAATCATAGATCTGTATATGCTAAACTGGACAAGTAACTTGGTCGCATATTGCAAGCTGACCAGTAAGAATTTTTTGCTTAACAGAACTGTCAATAGTGGAAGGAAAAGTGTCGGATCGCACAAAATATTCTGTTTCCTCATGCCACATCTTTTGCAGGCTAGGCAGAGAAAACAGACCATCAGACTTTCCTATCCTTACATACACACTTTTTGCTTCCGTCACACACACTCTATGATTACTTGTACTCAAAACACCTACGTCCTTAAGCATTTCGTCGACATAGTTAAGCCATGTTATTCTTGGACGGTCAAATTTCCTTACACTTCTTCTTTCTCTCAGGTATATTTTTTTTGCTATCCTTTTATCATTCATTCTCTCTACATGTCCCAACCATCTCGTTCACTTTTCATTCTAGTTACAACATTCGTTTTACATTCACTCACCCCTCTGATCACTTCATTTCTTATCCTATCTGCGCAAAATATACCATCTCAAAAATTTCAACCTTCCCAAAGAAATATCTTTTCTTTACATGAAAGACTGGATGACATAGGGAGCTGAATCTCCTCAAACAAACTAGTTTAATACAGCAGTTATTCATCCAGTTACTGGTATACGTTCTATGGTTTGATTTGTATGTTTGAAAAGATAAATTGTGCTTATTATTTTATTATATTGTTTTAATAATTCACACTGCCATAATAGTTATTTATAATTAGATATTTTGTATCTAAACTTTCATTGTAAAAATGTATAGTTTTTCTGGGAATATAATCCCAAAATTATCTGTGGAGGTAAACAGGCATAAGCCACATATGGGTGATGCAATAAAAATTAAATTCTTTGGTCTTGACAATCTTATAATCTATGGTTTGGCAAAAGAATTGTCTACGTCAATTTTAATTTTAATTTAGCAAAATAATAAATTTTGTAGAGACCGACCGAATATTCGGTTTCGATCAGTTTCGGTCAAAATTGAATTTTGGCCCCAGTTTCGGTTTCGGCCAAAAAGATTGCATTTTTTAAATCTAATGTCAAAAACCAGGATAATTGAAAATCACAATTTACGTTTTGTGAGAATATCGGATTTTCTACATGTTGTAGTTGAATATAAGATATCTACTTGTTTTATTCAACTACACCTTGTAGAAAATCAGATCAAGATTCTTTTGTAACTGTACTTAGTGTATGAGCTCTTGCAGATCTCAGGTATTAAACTGAATCTCAATAGTACCTACTCCCGTCTCATACATATAACTAATATATTAACTTTGTTATTAACTTTATTTATATATTTATTGTATTAATTATTATGTTGATAGATTAATTATTAAACCTAATTATTGTCTGTTGTGTCCAAATCATCATTGCTATGAAGTCAGGTACAGAATGAAATTTGTTATTGTTGCAATGTCAATAAAAATGACAGTTTGTCTTGAAAATTTTCGACATAACCTCAAAGAAATGTACGTTTTAATATATATAGCTTGTTAGAATGTAACTAAACATACTATTTAAAGCAAAAAAAAATGTAAGACGTTAAATACTCTGGGTTATGTAAGGATGAACCTGTGAAACGATGACATAATCAAAATCCTTGGGTGTTTTGACATATCATTTCTCATACAAGGCAACCATCTTTGGAATTTATATTTCAAACAGTAAAAAATAATTTATGTGGATTTATTAAGATACTACTATATACTGATTATTTCATTCTAATTATATTATAATGGACTTCCACCAAGAACCTCTGGTCAAAACACTCAACATTTTAAGTTTCTCTGTACCTGTCTTCATAGTGAATTGAACAGTAGGGGAACTTCTATACCCTAGGGACAGTTTGTACCTAGGGTATAGAAGTTCCTATACGTGTGATAGTTTCAAGTTGGTTGTTCATTGCGTAATGTACATGCGGTGTGTATATTAATATTGTGTAATGTTTTGTTAATTAATGTGTAACAAAGTCCCATCACACACTCTTATGTAATATTGTATGAAGATCTTTTCTCCTACGAGCTTGTCAATGTATCTATAATATGTAGTACTACAACTACATACATATTGTAATCATAATAATGTTAATAAAGGCTGTTACGTTAGACACGAGAAATATTTCTGTAAATAAAACTTTTCTATAATTACATTCCACTGTTTATTTTTGACACAAGAACCTAACCTAAGGAACCTATATAAAGGTGGGTATTGAACATTGAGCCCCTTCTATTATCTATGACAAATCTATAGTGGACGCCTTTAGAGCTACAAACGTATGATGAATGAATGAATGAATGAATGAATGAATGAATGAATATTTATTTTCTTGATAAGTACATAGGTGTAATACAAACATAAAGTAAAATAAAAGTAAAAATAGATAAAATAAAATAAATTTATATGCATATATACACATACATATACACATACACACACATACATACATAAACACACACACATACGTATACACATACACACATACATATGCACATACATACACACACATACATATACACACACACACACATACACACACATATATAAATAGAGATGGAATACAAATAAAATAAAAATATAAACAAATATGGAAAAAAAAAAATAAGGAAAAAACAAAATCAAGGTTTATGTACACCGGAAAGCAGGGGTCGTACTTATCACTGAAAATTGTACTGCCTCACTAGACTAGGTCTGTTCCGAGGCAGTAACACAGAGGTATATTATTAACACAAGCAAGATATAAACTTTCGTGCTTCTAAGCTTTATGAAGTCGGCATCAGTTAAATATTACAGGTGGATCATGTGACTAAAGGGAGAGCAATTTAGTATCAAAATACTTTGGATTAGACATATTTAGGTGAGCACATGCAATAGTATCGAGGTTGATGTTATTCTGCCCGTTGTCATAAGCCATTCAACCACAAGTCTGCTAAAGTTTCCTCCACCTCTTGAGATAGATTCCTCAATATCAGGCATCACTCTATTATAGAGTCTAGGGGCCAGGAAGGGATAGTGCCGCTGGGCGAATGTGGTTCTAAAGTGTGGGGGTCTAAGCTGCTGTCTATTTCTAGTGTTATGGATTAGTACATAGTTTGGTTGGAATTGAGCAGTATTCTTATGCAGGTGCACCAAAATATCTTTCATATACAATTGTCTGATGTCCATTACCTTTGCCAGGTCAAAAAGGTCTTCAGTTGGGAATCTGAATGGTTTCCTTAACATAACTTTTAGGACAGATCGTTGGGCTATTTCAAGTGGAGTCAGTAATGTACTAGCCATTCCACCCCAGCCGACAATACCATACTCTAATGTGCTCTGAGCAAGAGCATAATATACTGATTTTAAGGTTTCATTTTTCAGTATATCTCTGAGAACTCTAAAAATATATATCAGTTTTCTGGTTTTCTTGGTTAGCTGATCTATGTGAGTCTGCCATCGAAGATGGTGATCAACGTGTATCCCCAAATACTTGTAAGTTGTAACCTTCTCAAGATTACGACACATGCAGGACTCCATTTGGGACGGGCATTCATGTATAGCAATATTTAGGTTCGTGTCATTAGGAGGTTGTCGTCTCTCATCAATACTAAAAGTCATAAACTTTGTTTTTTCTATATTTAGAGTAAGTAGATTCTCATCCATCCAACACTTAATCTTGTTTACCTCATCGTTTGCAGTTTTATGAACTCTATCCCATGTATCCCCAGAGAAAAGCAATACCGTGTCATCAGCGAAAGCCACTATTTTTCCTGGAGTAGGAAATTTACACAAACCATTTATATATATTAGGAAAAGAACTGGTCCCAGGACGCTACCTTGTGGGACTCCGAAATTTACATTCTCAAGTGAACCTATATTATTCCCAATCTTAACAGCTTGTTTCCTGTTTACCACGTAGCTATTTAGCCATTTATAAGCGAGTCCATCTACTCCTATCTCCTTCAATTGTTCCAATAGAATCAAATGAGAAACTGTGTCGAATGCTTTCTTTAAATCTATGAATATCCCGATACATTTCATGCCCTTATCGATTTCTCGGACAAGAAAATCCGTTAAGTCATTTATAGCATCCACCGTGCTTCTTTTAGATCTAAATCCATATTGGTTTTTGGATAAAATGTTGTTCTGTTCAAGGTAAGTGATTAATTGATGCTTCACCGCTTTTTCATATATTTTCGAGATACTATTTAACAGTGCTATGGGTCTATAGTTCTTTGTCTCTGTTGGGTCTTCGCCTTTGAAGATGGGAATCACAGTTGCTTCTTTTAAATGTTCTGGGAAGATGCCCTTTGTTATGCTTAGGTTGATGGCATGAGTCAATGGAGGTGCTATATGGTCACTTGAGAGTTTAAGTATCCTCGTCCCCACTCCATCGGGACCCTGCGCACAGTCGTCACGTAGTGATTTTATAATGTTTTTAGTCTCATTTATCGAGATTGGTTGCAATTTTAGACGTTGTGTTTCTGCGTTATCCTCACTGAGGTGAAGGTTTATCTGCCGTGCCAGGTCTTCTTCAGTTTTCCCAAGCCTATTTGTTAGGCTCTCAGCCAGGGTGCATCCAACGCTGGTAAAGTATGCATTGAAGACATCTGAGATTCGATCAGCGGTCTCTATCATAGTGTTTCCCTCTTTAATCTTCGTGATTTGTTTGGTATTTTCGGTTGTACCCACATTTTCCCTAATCACATTCCAGATAGTCCTTGTTTTGTTTCCACTGTCTTCAATTTTCTGTTTGTAGTAGTTTTGTTTGGTGTTTTTGATTATATCGTGGCATATGGAGCGATATTTTCTGTAGTAGTCTAGGAGTGACGAGTTGTTGGGGAAGCGTTTAGTTTGTTGGTGGAGCCTGTTTCGCTTATGTATAGCCTTCACGACTCCAGTAGTAATCCATGGTTTTATTTTCTTAAGCTTGTGACTTACTTTTTTGGAATTTGTGTGGGATCTCAGGTGACATTGTATTTTTGTAACTAGACCTTTTAATGCCTCATTAGGGTCTGCTGCGTCGTAGACATCCTGCCATGTTTCTTGCTTTATCGATTCCACACAGGCAGCAAAGTCAGTCTTCCTGGTTATCTGGGCAGCTTCTGTTTCATTTCTCTTTCTCATGTCGACTTCAAGGGCGGTAGAATAGTGATCTGTTATGGTAGTATGCACTACCGCAGATTTAGCTTTCAGCTTCGTGCGAATGAAGATGTGGTCTATACACGTAGAGCTGGTCGCAGTTACTCTAGTTGGTTGGTTTATTGTGGATATGTATCCCCTTTCATACATCAGCCCAAGGTATTCAGCGCAAAGTGTCTGTGACTGGTCCAATAGATCAATGTTTATATCTCCAGCTACTATTGTGCAGGGCAGTGGTCTCCTTGCCATCATCTGTAAGCATTGCCCAAGAGAGTCCAAAAAAGCTGTATTGTTAACATACTCATGTGATCTGTAAACGGCCAGGACCTGCAAGCCAGACTCCTCACACACGACAAGTACTCCGCATGCCTCTCTCAGGGAGACAGCAGTAGAGGAGGGATTTAGTTTATCTGCCACATACACAACCACTCCATCCGCTTTGTTTATGTGATTTTGCGACGTAATGCATTGATAATTTTTCAACGTTGGTATATTTATTCCGTCTACTAGCCAGCATTCCGTGAGTATTATTATTTCTGGTTTTGCTGAGAGTTCCTGTATGAAGACCAAAAGGTCGTCAAAGTTTTTTCTGATACTCCGGATGTTTTTGCTAAAAATCTTTAGTGAATTTTTGCAAGAGAAGGTGTGTTTAAAAGTTTCAGGTCTATTTATGGTATTTTCCTCAACAAGTTTTAGATTCTCCAAATCATATTGAAGGGAAACCGAGGCTTGATTTTAACATAGATCAGGGTAGTCTATAAGTTCTCTTGCTCTCTTCTCCATCAACAATCTTGTCGGGCATATCTTATCGATAGCAGGATGGTCATGGGCGAGTCCCTTATTGAAGCAGTTTATACATGATGCTGCTTTATCTTTTTCCGAGCATTCAGCGAAACGGTGTTTACCCTTGCAGTGTGAACATTTGGTTTCCTCCTTGCAGTGCGTTTGTATATGACCGTATTGCTGGCAGTTGTAACATCTTATTAATGGACTTTCGTCCACGATCTCCAAACGTTGGTATCCAATGTTCACTCTGCCCATGTTCATTAGGGACCTATATAGTGGTGGAGGGCAGGAACATATTACATTGCATAGGAGTGAATTCCTATGCTTCTGCCTGAATTTGACTTTCAAGCTAATCTCTAAGTCCCTGAGCGACCTATTTTGAGCACGAAGGGACTTGTTTATTTCGTCCTCAGTAATACCACTAATAATACCTTTTATGGCAATCAATGGGTCTCTCTTTTTTGCTTCGGTTACCGTAATTGTGTCGCCTGCTCTAGATTTTATTTCTTCAATTAGTGTATCTCTATCATTTATATTTGAGCAACTCACCAATAGTTTGGTCTGTTTGGACACGTGTCTCACACTCGAAACTCCAATACCTAGGGTTTTTAGGTCAACGCTCTTTTTGAAGAAACCTTCCAGGTCGTCACTAGTTTTAGCGGAGTCGCCTGAGATCATCAGTGAATGGGTAGTCTCTCTGGGATGCCGTTCTCGTCCTCTTCTTGTGACTATCCGAGCATATGAGGTCTGATCCTCTCCACGTGATCCCTCTTCTTTCATTAGAGAATCCAACTTCCTCTCCTGTACCTCCAGTGACAGTTTGATCTCCGTTAGTGCCTTGACGACCTCTGTCCCCCCCAGGTTTCCCTGTTTTTTCTGTGCCGATCGGACTTCAGCTCCAATAGACCGTATTTCTTTCAGAGCCAGTATAATATCAGGGGATTTTGCTCGTTTAATAGATTTATCACACAGTGATATGATCTTGGTCATATTTTCTAGCAGTGTTAGTGGCTTCAGGGGATCTGAAGACGGTGTAGATCCTTCAGCCGGCCGTGGTGAAGGGTCTCTAGAGCTTGGGGCAGACCTCGAGACCATATGCAGTGCGGGGGATTTTTCCAGGACAGTGGGATTTTTTTCAGACATGTTGCGGATTTCAAGGAGCAATTAAGTAGCGTGGTCAGGTTAAAAAAATGGCAAAAACGTCAAAAATCTGGAGTTAAAGTATTTATCAGTTTAGCAGGTGTGTGTGTGTAGAGAAATCGATAAGCAAGAATACAATTTAAATTTAGTACGGGATAAGTAGAGATGATATTAATAACAAGAACAGTATATGAAAAGCAAAGTTAATAAGAGAAAAATTTAGCAATAGAGGATGTGTGACACAAACAAGTCGCTCAAGCAACGAGAACGTTAGCGAGTCCAGTGGAGGCCCGTGCAATCCGTGTAACCCGATTTAGTTTAAAAATAACAAGAATAATTTATAATATGATGTGCAATCCACCAAGTTGTTAGTTAGTAAGAAAAACAGGTAAAAAGCAATAAATATATATAAGTATGCAAAGTACTAGCAATAAATAAAGGAAAAAATCAATACAAAAGATTGTAAAAATAATAAGTAGTTAAATAAAATATTTAGTAAGCAGTAGAGTAAAAATAGCTGGTAATAATAAATTAATAAATTAATGTATCGGTAGGATTTATATAAAGAGTACAATTTGTTGAAAACCAAAAAAAATGATTGCGTGTCATATTGGTTGTCCACAATAGGGTACTTGCATTTTTTTTTATCGTTCAAAAAATATATTAAATCGATAGTTCTACTTACTAGAATTACAAATAAAATTAAATTATGTAATTTTAATTTACCGTTAATTTATAATAATTAATTGAAAATGTTAATTTGACGAGTTTTTCTATGGTGCTCTGAAACGAGCGGCCATTGTTTAACGTGATTGTGACGTCACGACTCGATGAAATTCATAGAAAGAAATTTGATTGTTTGTGGGTTATGTATGGAGGAATTGGGGAAAGTGACGTCACAATATGGCGGCCAGTCAAAAACCTGTTTTTGCGCTAGAATCGAATATGAGACTTTATTTTATAAATATATCCACAAAGACAGAAAATTAAAATCTCAAATTTTCGGCAAACCTTAATTTATAGTTAATGTACCGAAAACCAAAATAAAAAAAAAAAACATGCAAGGACCCTATTGCATGAAACCTGGTGATATTTCAGTGATTTCTGTGACTCATTATGTATAATCAGTGTGAAAATTACCTTTGGAATATAACAAATGTAATTAAATGGTAAATTACAATACTTTACATCGAGAAAAATGGCGTATACCTAGCGGAAATGCTAGTAACGGCAATGGCAGCGGTCAAGTTTTGTCTATGGCCTTATTCGTTAAGAGCCCGCTATTAGCAAACTGAAAATGAAATTTCGATACGCGGCGCTAGTATCGTATTGTAATATTTTGCAAAATTGAAATCAGTTTGAATGAATGTATTTTCACAAGTTAGAGAGTTAAGGTGCAATCCCACTGAGGCAAGTTTTAAACATTAACACATGATACACATAATTTATAGTCTTTCCATTAAACGAAAATACAATGCGCATATAAGTTAATTATTGGATCTGTGCGGTTTTAGCGCGACAGGGACCGGAAGAATGAAAAATTAAATACATAAAGTAAATACATACAATTGTATGGTATGGCTGAGGTAAAAAAAGTAAATAAGGAATCTGCGTTATGTATTACATTGAGGGCGAAAAAACACAGTAAATAAGGTATGTGCGGAAGCTTTCACGGCCGGAGTCATCATATCTAAGTTATGTGTACTTTCCGGGCATGGAGGCCGTGGTCTAATGGTCGGGTCCCCAAGCGACCATTAGAACACGGCCTCCAAGCCCGGAAAGTAGGCAAAACTTAAGACAGTAAATAAGATTAGCACATCTACCAGAACATAAGGAAAATGGTTTGCATTTGACTTATAAGTTTTATTAACTTTTAAGTTTGTAAAAACATGACGCGCCAAACTAATATTTCCTGAATTGCACCGTTTTAGACGCATGGTTTACGCACGCAGCTTAGTGTTGAATCAGTGGAATTGCGCCTTTATAATTATTTAACTTATAGACATTGACTGAAAAAAGTGACAAGAGTAACTGAGCACACGCAAAAACATTCTAGATTCACTTTTAGGTTATCGAATAAGAGTTAAAAAATACAATGCACCTTGTTGTGAAGTTGTCTTATATTGCTATAGATTTTCGAATAAAACAAAATTCAAACGATTTCGTAGTTTAGAAAGAATACAATTGTTCCCACATTAACAATGATTTGGAATACATTGTTTAAACTACATACGAATTTGTGATTAGAATTATCGATCCATTCCCCGAAAATTACAATAAGAAATATTGCTATACTGCGTTTACATGATAAGGATTTACTTTCTGGGTTCCCAACCTGTGGAAAATTATGCTAGTCCGTGTACACTCCTCTACCGCAACTCATTATCCTTCCACTCAGTATGCGAACTTGAGAATCTCATTCATCATCTTCTATCATATCAGTGTTACTCATATTATTTGCGTATTTATTTTGCAATTTACATACTTATCGTTATCATAACGAAGACTCGAAAATCGTCAAGAATTGATAACATTAATTCTAAGATTTTTTCATGTTTTACTACTTTATACTTTTTTACCATTGAAATCTTTTACACACATACAGTTGATGAGAGCTTACATAAATAAATATGAATATTGCGAATATATTGCTTCATGTAATTAATAGTGCCTACTGCGTCGAACTACTGGAACAGATATTTTTTTCTCTAGCATGTGACGAAGTATGACTGTGGCATGATAATGACATTAGACATTATTATTGTAACATGATTATGACAGATCCTGAAAACTAAATTTACACGTTATATTTTGTTAATAATCATTTGCCTTATGTACATTTGATAGATTTTACGACTAGGAAGAGATATACATCGGTTAAATTGGTGTTTATCTCTTAAATTCACAAAATATTCATGAAATGTCATCCGAAAAAAATGACAGCAAATTCCACGTCCGCACGCGACGGCTATTAGTCGCCAACTAATCTGATTTTTATCATTATCATTTTGTGTTTATATTATCTTATGATAATTTCAATATTTTGAAAATTTTAAATATCCAGCAAGATTAAAAACATTATGAACTACTCAGAAGTACATTAATTTGTTGGATAAAAATACAACATGAGAATGTTTTACGTCTTTAAAAAAAGCAAAATTTTCTGAAATTTTGATTAACTTATTTTCCAGAAAATCTTTAAAAAAAAATTACCAATCGCACTTTTCTTCTGTACGTTCTCGATAAAACAACCTAAGGTTTCGATATCTCGAAACAAAATGTAAAAAAAACGCGAGGATACATCTTCCTTAGAGCTCTAAACTCACCCCTTTTTTCAATATTGAAAAATACGCTCTTTTTAAAAACAACCCTGTTGCATTATCCGTAATGTTTTTTATTATTTTTTAATTGCATTCACATTCTAGAAGATTGAGCATTCATTTTCTTGGATCACAATGTTTCTAAAGTTCTTCAGTTTTGAATGGAAGGTTCCCAAAAACAACAGCAAAATCAGCGAAATCACCAAAATGCTAATAAAGGGCCCTTAAGTCTTCCTACATTTATATAGGTTCCCTATATACTACCAAAACTGGAACAACTCACCCATCAAATGTTTATGTCTGTAGGAGCAAAGAGTGCAGATACCATTAGAGGTTTTTTGTCTCATGTAAACCATAGATTAAAAAGTCATGTTGTCTAGGATCGTTTCACATGGAAAAGGGTTGAAGGAGGCCTACGTTCGGGAGTGAATGGCTACAGGCTGAAGAAGAAGAAGAATTAAAATACAATATTTAGAAAAATACATACTTTATTTTATTTAAAGCACAAATGTCTACATGAATTAGATACCTACCATTTTATTAACATTATGTCTTACTCGTACTAAATATTAAAACAATTTTGTAAGTAGTAAATCAATACTGGATTACAACAATTTAAATTTGATATGTTTGTGTATGTGTAACAATATAGGTAGAATAGATGGGACAGATTAAAGCAGTAAAGAGTACAGTGATGCTATCTTCCTTTAACTGCTATTACAATACTTTATGTAAGAAAGGGAGAAACAAAAATTTCAGTGGTTACTATCACAGTTATTGTGTGTCACACGGAAAGGAGAAAGCTAAAATAAAACCAGGCCTGGCGCAAACGAAATGTAACTCAAATGACAGATAAAAATGAGTAGTTAAATACTGTATAGGGGGCATCATCGAAATCAATGGCTTAATGTGTGAAATACCTGTTCGAAGTTTACAGGGGTCACATGAATGTATTAGTAAAAAGGGCATTAAACAGTTACAATTGCGGTTTAAAAGCGTATAGTGTGATAAGTATAAGGTAGCCCGTCTTCTTCTTCATCAGCCTTGGTCCATAGGTATTTCACACATTAAGCCATTTATTTCGATGATGCCACCTATGCAGTATTTGATTATTCATTTTTACCTATCATTTGAGTTGTTATTTCGTTTGCACCGTGCCTGGTTTTTTTTTCTATACTAAATGAGCATTCTCCTTTAGAAAGAAGAGAGTTTACCAACTTAACAATCAGAAAGTATTGTATTCCTAGTAGTTGTTGCAATATTAGCAGCTAACTTCAGGTGTGCTAGCATTTGCGAACGGCTTGCGTCAACTTCATGCTTGTGTTAAAAAGTGTGGGACGTGATGTATTTCTTATCGTTAATCTATTCTACATATATTGATGGTGCATTATTATATTTGTCAACATTGAGAGATAGGATAAAGATTGAGTTTATAGAGAGATAAGGTGAAGTTTGAGAATGTTGAGAGAATTAATGATGAAAGAAGAGGTGTAAGAAAAATTATTCAGAAAGCGTGTATGATTGTAATGGAAGCAAACAGTGTGTCTCGGAATAGGACAGTCTGGCTTTCTGCCCTTTCTGCTTCCTGGAATCAAATGAATAAACAATACCACAAAATTCGGCATATTTTTTCGCAGACTTCGATTGACAAATTAGAAAACTACAACAGTATGCAAATGTTTCTACATGGCATTATTTTTATTATTACAATGATCCACTGTCAAGAACCTTCTGTCGAAATTTTCAACACTAATAAATGCAAGCATACAGGGTCATCGAAAAAGAATGCCCCTATTTTAAAATGGAATAGCTTTGGAACCCAACATTGACGAATCCAAGTGCTCCATTGGAGCCTACGGATGATGATACACAATAAACAATAAACCATTTACGTTAAATGAATGATTCTTTCACTGTGTGATAACTAATGAATGTAAATTTGATAAAAAGTGTCTTTTGGGTTTGTCGACTGCGCAGCCATTCTGCGCATGCGCTAACGCATTGTGTTATACCTCAAACAAAATTTACATTCATTAGTTATCATACAGTGAAAGAATCACTTATTTATCATAAATGGTTCGAAAGTTATTCCATTTTAAAGTACGGGCATTCTTTTTTGATGACCCTGTATTAGTAATAATTTGTACCAATGATTCTCCAACACATTATCCATACCTAACAATTATAATACCATAACTAAAATAAGTACAATTTTCTCCTAAAAATAATACAAAATCAATCAAATCATTAAGGTGCTCTTAAATGAGCAATTTTTCAAGCAATAATTGCGGCAACTCTTGATCAATAATATTTCGCATTATATAGCAATTTTTTTGGCAATATTTAAAGCGAAGCAGTGATATTGCGTGCAAACGAGAAACAGAATTATCATGATGACGGCAACATGAATTGCAGAATATCTAATCGGTTTGAACATTTGAGTCAATTCTCTCTCTCGTTTGCACTCAATATCGTTGTCTCGCTTGAAATATTGCCGAAATAATTGCTACATATTGCGAAATAGTGTTAATCGATACGATTTGTACGAGTTGCCGCAATTGTTGCTGGAAAGATTGCTTGTGTAAGACCACCTTAAGAAAGATATCTACTATGTATAGCAATATTCATAATAAATCGGAGATCTCATATGAGAGAGAAAATTTTTATTTAAAAAGTCAGTCATAATGATTTATTATTGTAGCAATGAGAAATATTTATTTCTTTATTTTACTTAAGGCTTTACAATATTCGTGAAATCAAAATGAAACTCAAATACAGTGGTGTACCTCTCATAATTCCATACAAGCTTACTAAGGCCATTGCGCTCAGCGGCCAAAGCCACCAACAAACTTCGAGAGCGGAACACAGCAAACAAGTCCGGTTTCTTCGAGAGAGCTTTCTGTCGCGGGACTGGACCTGGACTGGAATAGACTATCGGACGAACTCCGAAAAGACCAGCCCATCACCAGCTTCAGGAGCAAGCTGAAAACCAAGAGTTTCAAGACCAGCTTCCCGTGCCCTTGAGATGGAACACATTAAACGGCGCCACAAAAAAGTCATCCATCTTCATCACCACACACTTTTTGCATAAATAAATAAAATTGATATCAAAATACAACCTATGACATGGGTAAATTAAAAAAAAAAAACAACACATAAACAATAGTCATTAAAATATACAATGGCAAAATGTGTGTACAGCACAACTGAAATATAATTACTATAACTACAGTACAACAAGAAAGATATGGTCTCGGATTATTGAGAACTACAATTTTGTTTGCTGGCAACAATATTTTGTCGAAATTCTATAATTTTTTTTTACATCTTTGTATACTTCATCATAGTAAGCTTGAAAAGATTGTGTTGTGAAGTGGAGTAAGTCGACATCGGGGATCGAATCCGCCTCCATAAGATTTACAGTTGAGTGTTTTATCAACCAGGCTACCAACCACCCAATTGTTGCCACTATGGTTGCCCAAAAAGCTACAAGTAGCGCCCTCATTAAATACCATCTCTTTCTTGACAGACTGTGTGTAACAATACACTAATTTAATATAGAGAATATCTTCCTATCTTTTCCACGCTTTTTATTGTATGTATCACTCTTTTTCACAACCAAACTGATTTCCTTAATGTCTTGTTCATAACAAACAAAGTTTTGTACATCACAAACAAAACCTTGTCCACAACAAACAAAGCCTTGTCCATTACAAACAAAGCTTTGTTCATAACAAACAAAACCTTGTCTATAAAAAACAAAGTTTTATCCACAACAAACAAAGCTTTGTACATTATATACAAATCCTTGTCAATAACAAACAAAGCCTTGTCCATGACAAACTAAGTTTTGTCCATAATGAACAAAGCCCTGTCCACAACAAACAAAACCTCGTCCACAACAAACAAAACTTCGTCCATAACAAACAAAACTTCGTCCATAACAAACAAAGTTTTGTCCATGACAAACAAACCAACATAAAGATGATACCATGGCTTCACGTATGAACCTATATGTGTATTTGTTTTATACAAATTTCCTTGTTGGATTGGCCCCAGTGTCCATAAATTTTTTCGAGTAAATTTAAGCGTGAAAAGGAAAAAAATTCAACAAAATCTGACACATTGAGAGTCACTGATTCATCTATGTTTGTTTGTTGTATCATAATATGAACAAGACTAAACATTAGGAAAAAATCTTAATGCCTTTCCTGGCTTTCTTTAGAAGGACTTCCTGTGGGTGCGGTCCGTACGATAATACTATCATTGTCCATCTTAATCTCGACATTGTCTTTAGCAGGCGATCCAATAGCGGATGAACTTGGCGATGCTTTGACATCCATGTCCATTTTATTCACAACACTAGCATTAATATTTGTACTATCACCCCGTTCAAACACAGCATCGTGAGGGAAAACGGCAGGGTTCCCGGCCAATTCCTCAAAATATCTCTCATCGGAGGAATCTTGCGGAAGTTCGTAAGTGGCGTTGGGTATGAAATGATGCGGAGTTCCGGGCTGCAACAAATCTTGAAGATTCGTCACAGAGAGACACAACTGCGTCGCAAGATTCGATCGACTACTGTCGATACTTTTGCACGGAGAACCGTCAGACTTTGAATCTCTCACATCTTTCATTCGAGGCGAGTCGATACTTTTGAATTCACCGTCCGATACATTACGTTCTGAAGACGATGTTTCTATTTGAGCATTAGTTTTAGACGTAGACGCTTCGATCAATTTAGTGAAATCGTATTGATTTAAAGGTTTAGATTTGTCGGAGTTGTCGAAGTATGATTGCGATCTGGTGATCGTTTCAAAGTGTTGCGTGTCTGATAATTTATCATAAGACGAATGCATGGATTGAGCCTTTCTTTCTTTCTCCCGTGCTTGCTGCTCCCTGGCTAGGAGCATCTGATCCAACTTTTGTACTGTGGTGTTGAGTTCTTGTTCCCACGAGTCCTCGGGAGGCTCTCCGCCCTCCAAAGGTCTCGCAGCCAGTCTCCTAACTCGTCTTCTCAATTCTTCCAACCCGTGAGTATCTTCCTTACAACTATCTGGGGTTCCGCCCCCTGATTTGCGTACTTCCAAGTCATGCCTGTAAATATTACAAACATAATTAGTACAACAATAAATCTATCTATCTATTCGCATCCCCGCATCCATTGCTGGGTAGGCAGAGAGAACAGATCCCCAGACTTTCCTATCTTTACATACACTTCGTGCTTCCGTCACATGCATACAATTCCTCATACACACTCTACGTCTCCTTTTACTCAGAGAATCTGGTCTGCATGGTCAAGCTATGCGGTTCTTGGATGACCTCTTCTTTCTCCCAGGTATAGTTCTTTGTTATTCTTTCATGGTTCATTCTCTCCACATGTACCAGCCATCTCAACTTGTTCACTTTTAATCACAACATCGAGAGATAGGATAAGAAATGACGTGATTAGATTTATTTATCGTATGGTCATTTCTAGTACATCACATAAATTACAATATCAATTCACAATAATAGCTCATGTTTGATTGTCAGATATTAAAAATTAAAAGTATTGTTTTTTAAATAATCAGTCGCCGATTCATTTAGTGTAAAGAAATCCTCCAGGCTTCCTCCATACGCTGTAAGACAGCACTCCGACACAACATGGCTCACGGTTTGCCTCTCTGCACCGCAATCACATCTTGGAGAGTCTGACCACCCGCACTTAAAGAAGAAGTCGGCACACCTGCCGTGGCCCGTCCGGATTCTGTTCGTGATTAGAGAATTAAGTGAATACCTGTCAGGCTCTTCAGAAAAATCATTAACGCTGTCTTTTTCCGCTCCAACGCCAGGTTCTCTGGGTCCCACCGGACATTCCTCAGAGTCTCCGTACAAGGCCCTCCTCTTACGATGGATCTCCTCCGAGATGGCCTCCAAGGCCCTAAGGCTTTTGGCATATCTCTCCTTCACCTTCTGTACCTCCTCCTGCAACTGTTGAATTCTCTCCTTCTGAGTGTTGAGTTGTTCCTGACATAGCTGCTTTTCCTCGAAGTATGGTCGTGACTTAATGATGCTCTTACGTAAATGGTCTTCTAATTGTTGCATCTGTAATGAAAATATATATCCCCATATCAGCTCCATTTACACGCTGAATACCAATACCCATTTGAGAGGACATTCTATGAAGCTCACCAAGGAACAGTTTCACAGTAATCCGAGAAAGAATTTTATTTGCAATAGAGTAGTGAATATGTGGAACCGTTTACCCGATAATGTGATACAAGCACCATCAGTGAACATTTTTAAAAGTGGGTTGGATGACTCTCTCAGAACGACGGATAGCACAGATATCGATTTAGGCCCATCAACCTAGGCTGCTTGCCCAAAAATTAATAATATTTTTTTACTTTGTAAGAAACATCAGATTTTTTACATGTCGTCGATGAATATAACAAGTAGTTATCTCAACAGGTACACAGCAAAGGATGGACTGTGCATCAGGCTTATGACTGACGGTCGGATGGTTTAATGTCATCACTTTACACTTAAGCGACATCCACCAATTCCTTCCACAGCGGATAGAATACCGACGTGTTAGGCTAGAGGTCTGAGTTCGATTCCCGGCCGCGGCAGATGGATGGACTGGAATTGGTGGATGTTACTTATGTGTAAAATGATGACATTAAACAGCCGATGATCGATGAAAGTTCAACCTTTGTTGTATACTAGTTAAGATAACTACTTTCAAAGGGTGATTATAATATCAACCACATGTCCACGTCACAAGGTAAGAGTTTAGCAACACTCTGTGTAAATGTTGGTTACCCTATGTTCTGCGGTATTAAACGTCTGAGCTCTCTTCATGTGTTCCCGGCCACTCTCCGCTTTCTGATGTTCAGCATCCATCACCTGTAAATAGAGGAAACGTATTACTTTAAAGAATACAATATAATAAATTTACATAATCGAATTACGTATCTAAATAATCACGGTATATATAATGCGTTAATACAGCTAGTCTACGCATGCCCAAATGCATTCTGTAGTACAGCAAAAAAAGCTTACGCTAACCAGTCACTGCACAGTGACAGAATCGCTCACTTAACATAAATGGTTCCAATGTTATACCTTTTTAAAATCGGGGCATTATTTTTTGACGACCTGTATTATTAACTCGATTCGTAACAGTCAAGATCATAAATATTGTTTTTGTGTACTATTGCGGACTGTACTATATCATATGGCATCGGAGAGGCCAGAGTCAGAGATGAAGATGGTGGCAGCTCAAGTAGGTATTGTAGTACTCCACTCAGGAAAAAAGTTTTGAATATCTCCCATTGTGAACTGGCATTCCTCGACAATGTGATTAACTGTCTCTGACTTATTTTGAGCTTTGCTTTCAAGTTTGTGGAAGTAAACAAATTTCATGTACAAAGAAATCAAAAGGGTATGATTGTGTATATTTTAGTTTCTTTCTGTTTATCTCTCTTCTTCTTTTTGTTAATGTTAATTAATTTAAGTTAATTTTTTGTTAATGTAAATTAACATTACCTTAATAGTGGCATGATTGAGCATCTCCTGCCACGCATTATCAAACTGCCATTCATTCTGTTTGCTCTTGAAGCGCTGCTCTGCTAAGGCCACTGTCTCCTTGGCTGCTGCGTGGATTTCTGAAGAAATATAATACAATAACATAAATATAAGTATCCATGAGAACCTTGCAAAACCAATTTATAATAAGAGTCTACTGCCCAATCTCACCAACTTCCACCTTGGCAGGGGACCCCTAAGTAATTTCCTAAGATAGGAACCGAAATATTTCCGCCCAGAATCTTCCCTACTAGGAGGGTTTTATGTAGAATTCTTTCAATTTTCACTCTTCACTCTTCTTAAGTGTTGTGCTCTATTATTAATGTCATATTATCTCTGTTTTTGTATGGAAATTACTTAAGGGTCCCCTGCCTAGGTGGAAGTTGATAGGATCGGGCATACGTCTGTGTCATAATAGAAGACTCACAGAAACAAAATTTGTATTACCGAGTTTAGTGTTGCTTGATGTGATAATAAGATATGGTTACATTTTTTCACTACTTTCAAATTACATTTTAGAAATGTTGTTTAAAAATATTAGCCAATTTTTGAAACTGGCAACATTGTTTTTCAAATTGTAATGGAAGTTTTAAGAGATTATCGGAGTTTTTTTCTTTTTCCAACTCGCAAAACTATTTTGCCTTTAAAGTGATTTCTCTAGCGCTGTTCTGTAATATTTCGGTATTGTAGGTTACTTGTAAAAAATACAATGTAGGAATATTACGAACGTTTGACAGCTCTTGTAACAATATTCGACAATCAGGGCTACCAACAATAAATTTTGCAACGTTACTTGCAGATCACATCACGTTGACTAGATAGCTGAAACCATTTACTTAAGAAATCCTTCCCAGCAACAAATATATCTTAGGAATAAAGAGCGCCCTTGAGGTGGGAATACCCACAAAACGATGCTGTGTAAATGTTCCATTATTTTTATTATTAATATAGTATTTACCGCTGGCTCTCTGGTATTGCACGGCAGCTCTCTGACAAGCAGTCCTGGCCTGGGCGGCGGCCTCAGCAGCCTCATGGTAGGGACGAGCCTTCTCCACACTGTTCCCAAGTCTTGCGGCAAGTCCCTTCAGTCTTCTGGTAGCTTCATTCAGGAGCATACGGAATGTCGTGTTGGATTCCTGCGACATTATAATAACACACAATAAGAATAACATAACACAGAATAAGACTTGATAGTATGTCCAATTTACAGTATGTCCAATAGGTACCAGGAGGTACGTCCAATTGACAGTGCATCCAATTGACAGTGCGTCCAATTGACAGTACGTCCAGTTGACAGTACGTCCAATTCAGTGGCGTATATAGGATTTCATTTCGGGGGGGGCCCGATGTAATATTTGACTTTGGTGGGGGTGGAGGCAACTAAAATTTCAAGATAAACGTACAGTAGAAAAATCATAATAGCGCTCATAATAATAAAAAAAATTCGTGAATGTAAGTGAAAAAGGTCGTGTTTTAGGTTCATATTACTATTATGTGCAGAAAATACAAAGAAGAATAGCGCCGCAGGCGAAATTTTTTTGATTAATGGGTGAAATGATGAACTTGAGTAACTTTCATGTTTTAAAATAACGTTTTTTAAAGAATTGTTCAACATTTCGGGGGGGGCCCGGGCCCCCTCGGCCCCCCCTTATATACGCCACTGGTCCAATTGACAGTACGTCCAATTGACAGTACGTCAAATTCTGTAACTTTTCGAATTAAAATAAGTGTATTTTGAATGTCTTATCGCACACTTAATTACTTAGAGAATTAGGACCTAGTATTTATGTATGCAAGCTTAGACGGTTCGGACATGTTGAGAGAATGAATGAGAACAGAATGACCAAACAGATATATATAGGAGCGAAAGAAGAGGTGTTAGGAAGTGATAGCATTTGAAGCTGACCTAAACTGAGCATGTCAACCAGATCTTGAAGAAGAGGGACGTTTTGAGTGAAGGAAATCGAAGACTGTGTATTAGAAGTTGCATATCTTACAGAGTCAAGGACAGAGCGATCTGGTATTTCGGATCTCTCTCCCTATCTCACAAGGGATGTGATAGGTAGATTTATGTGCGTACTATGTAATCCTATACAACATGCATTACAATGTTTACAATAGACATAATTATCAACATGTTATATTATAAGATGTGTAAACACACTTTTATGTCTTCTTTGCTTTACTTATGCGGATATTATTATCCATGTAGGCATGTGCAAAATACCTTGTACGATAATAAGTAAATACTACGTTACTAGCTGTAAAGCGTCAAAATTACGCAGTTTGTGGGATACGCAGTTTGTGGGATACGCAGAGAGAACAGATCACCAGACCCTATCCTTACATGTATAATTATTGTACGTACATTCTTATGCTAAATTCAACTTTAATTTAGCGTAGTATTTTCTATTCTACTTAATAACATTTTTTACTACAATATTTACCAATTTACTTTATAAATCAAAATGTACAAATTCCCACGCTTCAACAAACGTCGACATCTACCGATAACCATTCAAAACATTTTGCAAGCTAATAATTACGTTATGCAACATTTTGTGGACTGAAAAGTAGTATCAACCGAACAAATTTCGACTCCATGTGAGAGATGAGCTGCCATTACGAAGTTCTTTAATTCCGCATACATTGTAACAACTTGCAAAGGTTGCCACGAGGCTCTGCGTTACATTGTTTGTTACTCGATTTCCACCAGAATTGTGTAAGTTGATATGTAGGTGTAGGTAGAGATATAAGACTATAAGAAGGCAGAGGTAATATGATTAGTGTGCAGTGTACTAGGAATAGTAAATACTATAAAGACAAGTAATATAGCATACTCATATGTAGTATCTTATCCAAGGTTTCTGTGATACATAATATTATGTACCATCCAATACAAAACAATATCTATACAGCAGTTTATGTTCTTTTTTATCAATCTTTCCCTTGTGGGGTTGGCAGAGGGGACAAAACGGCAGACTGCCCTATCCCTATACACACACTCACTCTTTGATTCCGTCACATTCGTGCAATTTTTCACACACTCGCTCCGATTCCTTTTACTCAAAACACCTACTTCCTTGCACCTCTGCTTGCAACCAATATATCTTTTTTAGTCATCCTGTTATCATTCATTCTCTCAACATATCTTCAGGGCAGTTTATGTTCTCTTTTATTTATCTTTCCCTTGCGGGGTTGGCAGAGGGGACAAAACGGCAGACTGCCTCATCCCTATACACACACTCACTCTTTGATTCCGTCACATTCATGGGTATAGATACCTATATAGTATTCAAACGCGTTTTGAGTTAAACTGTTCGTAGAGTGTTTATAAAAAATTTCATGAATGTGACAGTAGCAAGAAGTGTGCGTAAGGTTCTCTCTGCCTACCCCGCAAGAAAAAAACTTATTTTTTACATTATTTCATACTTACATCTAGTTCCAATTCCAATTTGTTGATTTCAGCCGTGGCTGTGTTTAGTTTCTCCAATTCCAACTGAAAAACATAACACAAATAGAGATGTAAAATGTCATAAATATGGAGGTGAAGTTCGTCATTTATGACGAGTTATAGCTAGTACATACACTTTAATAAAGTAATCTAACAAGGTTAGAATGATAACATAAGGTAAAGATTATGTAGATGTTACCGGAAATGTATGAAATCCGTCATTGTGTACAATTCCTAGGTAAAGTATACAATGCCTGAAATCGGCAGGAAATGTGTGAAATAAATTTCATTTTTTGTATTTTTTTTTTGTGTTATAAAATTAATTCAATATATTATAAACAATGTACTAGGAATCATGTATATTTTTAAACGGGAATCTGAAATATATCAAATTATGTAATTTTAAGTGCGACTCCAGTTTACTTGCAAAAATAATTAGGTTCTTCGGTGTGACTACATTTTAATTCTGATTTTATCTGTGTGCCAGCTTATCCGAAAAAAATAATAAGTTTTTGAGTTAAAACATACCTATATTTTCTAAGTAAAGTATGAATGTCTATGACTTGTGACAAATTATTTCACACAGTTCCTAAATTGACCCGACATTGTATAGAAATGTACTTATACAATTCCTAGATTTCATCCATTTCCCGTAGCACATATGTAATTTTTGTTCAATTACTTTTATACTTTGCCTTAACATTGTAACATTGAAATGGCAGCAGTAATTATGTATGTAGTCTAGGCCCAGTACTAGGAACAACAACATACCTATAATACACTACTAATAAATATGCATACAGAAATCTGGCAAACAAAATCTTGAGGTAGTCAGGAGATTCTAGGAGTATTTGTTCTAGGTTCCATTCTCGGAAGTGACGATGTATGTATTCTACTCCGCTCCACAATACAAGCTTTTCAAGCTATTAGGGTTAATCGTGTAGTGATCAGGTGCTCCGACATTTCGGCGAACCTACTGTCGCCTTGGTCACGGATTGTGACACGTCGGAGCAACTGATTAACCTGAAAAACCAAATCTACATACGGATCATCGTGAAAACCTGCAACTACTATTCATAATATCTTGGTTTTTAAAAATATTTTTTACGATTAAAACAATTTTGAATGAATCTGGGATTATCGAAATAAACCCAAATACATCTTTGCACACTACACAGAAAGTTTGAAAAGCTTGCGTTGTGAAGTGGAGTAAGTCGGCATCGGGGATTGACCCGCGCCCGCCGGATTAACAGTCGAGCGCGTTACCAACCAGGCTATCGCGACCACCTTAAAATTTGGTCAGTAAATTTTAAAGGCAATTGACTTCAAGTGCGATTCTGTTTGCTAGGAGTGTATACTTATTACAATAGATTAAATATCATTAAGGTGAATATTGCGTCTCAGCTATGATCTCACTAGTAAGGAACAAACAACACAATGGACGTGTTATGAATTGACACGGCCACTTGATTATGACACTAATTGACCTCTGAATATTATCGTGACCGGACAAAATCCATAGGAATATTGCTCAACACGAATGAATTCCAAAAAAGACAAAAGCCCTTTAGAAATATGCTCAAGCGACTAGAGCTCAAATCTAATTGGATTTTGAAAATAAAATTAATTGTATCTATTAGTATACGATTTCTTTCAGTGTATGAGAAACTACCATAGATTAGAAAATAAACAAATAAAATACGGATCTAAAATGGGATTGACCATAAAATAGTCAACATTTTATAAATAATTAATCTACTGGAATCCAAAAGATATTTCTGAAGGACTTTTTGTCTTTTTGGGATTTATTTTTGCTGAGCGATATTTTAATGGGTTTTTCTCCGGGAACCTAATATCAGAGTGTCGTCTCCACAGCACAATACACACGTTTCAAATAATAAAATGATAATTGAAAGATTTCTAGACGATACTAAATATTACAGACGTGTTGTGTCTTCTTATATAGAGGTGAGCCTTCTATAGACGAGACATTATCATTAAAAAAAATATTAATAACTCAAATAGTAGACTGTACTAATTAATAAAGATGTGGGTTTGTTATATGGTCGGCAAAATATTTAAAATTTAGCCGATCATACTGCCGTCCCAAGCAAGAACCGCGCATCGCATGATTTTGTTATGTATAGAGACCGGATGATATGCATTTGAATATGCATATTTTGGCAGTTTATTCAAGATATTTCGACCAAAATGTACTGATCGCGCATATTTGGGTATATTAGCTTAAATTTTAGCTGTATTTGTAAAATTTAAACCAATCAAAAACAAAAATGTTGGTGTCGAGTTGAAAATGTAGTAGGTAAATAAAGTAATTTAATAAAAAAATAATTGCCAATTTTTTTTAAAAACAAGATTTTATTACTTCACATCGTAGAACTGTTTTTTTCGCGGTCTTCCAAACGATACCAAACACAAATTAAATAAAAATTAAGGTAAATAAAAACTTGTACGAGTAACAACATTAATTTGTTGTA
This sequence comes from Ceraclea dissimilis, assembly GCA_963576895.1. Lineage (NCBI taxonomy): Eukaryota > Metazoa > Arthropoda > Insecta > Trichoptera > Leptoceridae > Ceraclea > Ceraclea dissimilis. The sequence continues at coordinate 593,664 of OY756365.1, forward strand.
TTTATCAAAATGTACGTTGAAAATTTTGGTACTTTTTGGTGATTTTGTTGCATATTTCGAGCATTTATGATGCATACTCATTTGCATGCATATTTCAACCATTTTAAGTTGCATATAATCCGGTCTCTAGTTATGTGTATGACACAGTTCATAATGCTTTATATCCATATTATGTAAAATTGACGAGTCCAAGTGCCTACATAGGGCGTAAGGACGAAACAATACAATAAATAATCGCAAACTTTAGACATTTAGAGTTTTTTTTTATCGAAATGGATATTTAAAATTTAGATTAATATATTTCAATCAAAAGAATCTCGAGTTTCCATCTGCAGCCCCTATTATTCAAGCCTCCTCTACCACGCAAATACATGGAATTATATGGGCGATACAAGATGTTTTTCGCTATTATCTCAGTTATAACCGCTTATTCGCGGTTCTTGCTTAGGACGGTAGTATAAATCACATTCTGCTTGCAAATAATGATAGAGTGAGGGTCAGAAAATAATAATGGAATGATCAGTAACCAACTGGTAAAATATATAGCACAAATAATGTATTTCATCTGCACAGTAGATTATCAAATTTAGTAGCATTTTTGGAGGCTGGCAATTTTAAAAGAATTTAAACAAACAAGTACACAAGAGTGTCTCTTTTAAAATAAATACAATCTGTAATTCTCCTTCTCCCCAATGTACGTTAGCAACCACTAGGCTCGGATGCTCGACGCGCAACCCGGAGCAGTTCATTCCGATCCAGTCATGGCCTTTCATCCTTGGCGGCCTTTCGTACTCTGCAATTTACTTACTGTGAAGTCTGTAGAGAATTGTAGTTTTAAAAAAAATCAGATCTCTTTCTCTCAGCTATAGAAACTCTTCACAGTCTTCACCTTATTTGTTCCCGTTGAAAAACTTGTGTCTTCATATTCTTATCTGTAGAATTATAGCATCCGTAATTTATAAGCAAATCTTTCATTTGGATGAAGATTAGCATCTTTTTAGGAATATAGTAGTCATTCAATGAATCGGAAAGTTCAAAATTCTTGCCAACAATACCTGTATTAACATCATTATCTTTGATTTTAAAACAATTAAGTAGGTGGAATTAATGTACATGAATTTCGACAACACAGCCGTCGCTCTTCGTGGTGTAGTGGATATGATCCCTACTAGGCGAGACGAAGGTCTGGGTTCGAATCCCAGCCGGGGTGAACTGAAATGGCGAATGTTTCTCGAGTGTAAAGTGATCACTTAAGCCAGCCGAGGTCGGTCGTAACTCGTAAGCCCGACAATGTTCATCCTTAATTCTTCATACTGTTGTGGGAATACTTCAATGTACTAGACAGATAGGTGTATCTACGGGTTGGCTGTAAAATATCGCTTATTGCTCTTCGCGATTTCTGGCTAATAAAGACTTATTTATTTGAAGGTCCCTTATAACAAGCATACCTATAAGTACCACGACACTTGCAATAGGATATGCTTTTGGTTTAATTCCAAACAGGTCCAATATGTACGACAATTGTTTGAGAGAGATGTCCTCGTAGATAGAAATTATTAACAGAATGGTAATTGAAATGTCTACGAAGTCCATTTGTACTTTGAAAGCTGTTTTTGGTACAACTAATAATACATAGGGTTGCCAGACGTCCCGTTTTTAGTAGGTATCTAGAACAAACCTCTCGGGACACCTAATTAAATGTCTCGGATTTCGAAAAATTGGTGGGATTTTTATCATTTTGTGGGATTTTTGACAGTTGATAAGTATACTTACAATATAAGGAACCATATAAAAAGCAAATTATGAAGTTACGCCTCCTCCCCTTTCTAAAAAACAAAACACCCCTTCCCCCCAGACCCCTTTCTATCCTCAGACATTCTCTATACATACCCAAACAATCTCTACTTGTCCACTTTCATCCTAATCACAACACCCTCTCTCATAGAATTGCGAATGCTATTAAGCAGGTATATTCCTACAATTGATAGAACATTAATGTATGAAATTCAAAACTAAAGAAATGTAAGAAGACCTCAGAGATATGGAGAGAGGGATTACTGTTTACTATGAAAAAAATATGGGAACTGTAGGGAGTATGAACACCCCCTACCTAGGTATAACTATTAAGGTACATTAGATCCTAAGACATTTGAATACTTATATCCTTCTGATTATCATTGTATAAATTAGTCTACAATAAACCTTGGTCCCAACAACACGCATTTTACTTATAACAACCTTCTGATAACTATATAGTATCGCCTTACACTAAAGAACCTACTCAACTATTAATAGTTCAAACCACAAATAAAATATACATTTAATATGTTGCAACTGCACATTGCATATGCAGATAATGAAAGAACAATGTTCATACAGATAGAGATAATTCTCATGGTTACTCAAGTAATCTGATATTCAATCATATTACAATATATTAGGTAGGTATAATATGTTGATTCAATGTTTGTATATTATGTAACTATTGTAAATCACATCGCAACAACAAACACAATACAGTCAGATGTCTAAAAAAGTTAATCAGTAATATGTACTAGTTAATTAAACTAGCGCCCGTTGAAAAGGTGAATATAACAAATACCTTAATTTAATAAAGGTACTCGAAATTATTACTATAAGTAGCGTTGCCATCTCTAAAAATTATAAAGTCGGACTTAGCCGCTAAAAAAGCAGGACTTTTGGGTCCCAGGGCCGGACGCTAAATAAAAAAATCTTTTTTGACTAAAACAACAAATAAAAAACATTTTCTAACAAAGTTTTAATCCGTATCATTTACATATTTTCCCTTGGCAAGAAACTTGCTTTAAAAATTCAATTTCTTTAGTAATTTTATCATAAAAGTTTTTACAAATTCAACAATTAACATTATTGCAATAGTTTCTCAGCTTAAGCAAAATAAAAAGCCTAACAAAAGCCGGACGGGCCGGACGCAGTCAAATTTGGCCGGACAAGAGGTCAAAAAGCCTAACACTGTCCGGCTAAAGCCGGACGGATGGCAACGTCCGAGTTATATTTCTCTGTAGGATTACGGTTGGTTGGTTGAACCTTCCTCTAGACTAGTCCGTTATAGAAACAGATCATTCATATCTTGCATAGATTCTTGAAAAAAACTATAAAATACCTTCGAAAAAATGAAAATAGCTCCCGTCACAAAAGTCGCAAGGAATGATTAAGCATTAAAATCTACTGCATTCAATAAAGATAAATTGTTTTTCAAAATCGTAAAGAACCCTTTTTCTTAAATTTAATTTTTATTTTATTTTATAATGAACGTTAAAGACACAGAAAATCTTATACCCCTTCCCTTAAAGAGCGACCCCATCTCTCCATACCGAAACGACAACTTCTGGACTTTCCTTAGTTTTGAATGTTATCCACGTTCTATCGATTATATGAATGTAACTATGTAACATTCACAATTGTATGTCTGCTGGGCTATAAAGTTTGCTTGTTCAATATTAGTTTATTAAATTAATAGGATAATAGACTGTAGGTACATCTCATCTCATGGGACATAATGATCAATATTCCATGACGAGTTATTGTATAATTCTACGCTGTAATGGCAGAATGCACTATGTCAAATAAATAGTACCTATCACAATATTAGCAAACATAAAACAACATTGGTATTTTCGGTCAAGTTTGAATTTAAAAATATGCAGTGACTTTACTCAAAAGGATCTATTCATTTGAGTATTGGCTATTAAAAGAAATTGGTAAATGGTGATCGAAAAAAAACGCTTTTTTTAATAACCCACGAAATAATGAACTTGTTTTGCAATATTGTTTCTGGATTCTGATGTCAATTAAGGCTATGCGCAACGGTATTACTATACGTGTGTAAAGACAAACGATTTACGTTCCGACTGTCAAGTTTGACAGCGTTTTTCTATACTAAACGTGCAACTTTATAGTCAAATATCGGTGTGTTTTACTTCGTAATGTCACCTAAAGTGTGGCACAATATCATTATTTTATATGGGGAACATAAATTAGCATGAATTTGTAAGAAAATTTGAATTAAATTAATTATAACCTAATTGTACAAAATAGATAACTTCAAGTTGATTTCATGAAAAATTAAAAACTGATTTAGTGCATTCTGCCATTACAGTGTAGATATATTCAGCAAACCAATAACTTGTGTATGATTTGATTAAATCGTCATTGTATTGTGTGACTAGCAGACGTAGACATACAGTAACAGACAGACATACAGAGACAGACAGACAATAGAGGAAGTAGGCATATTACATACTGTGGATCACCTCCCATTCTGAATATATTATATTACTATTACATATGGACCATATTGGACAATGAACCAAAACACTCGTCAGCATTACGTATATAGTATACTAGTCGCGGGAGGTTGAGAGCCTTTTTTGTAGTGTGAGACAGCGTAACTACACGCAAGTCCGTACACGCAGTTATAGTAGTATTAGTGAGCGCACAGTGAACAAGAATGCACGCAGATGCGTTAGGCGGGTATATCCGTCCTTTACGAATACTACAAAAAAGGGTCTTAAACTCACGAGACTTCTATACTTAGCTAGGGAAAAATTTCGAAAAAGTGTTATTTTTTATTTATTTATTCTTTATGTGAACAACAAAAACATACAAACATAAAAAAATGGACATAGTACAGATTATAAATCGTTGTTCTCTAGGGCGAACTTATCGCAGAACTGCGATTTCTTCCAGTTAACCCCAGTTAATTTTGTGCATAAAGTGTGTTATTTTAGACATATTTGGCAAAAAGGGGTGTTTTTTTCATACATTTATATCATTAAAGTAGATAATTTTACAATTTGCAATACAAGATTTACAAAGATCTTTAAAACAATAAAAAATAAAACAAAAATATAAGCTAAAAAACAGAAAACGCCTCTTTGCAAGATTGTTTTCGTCTTCTTATTCCCAAAGCAAATTGTCTTTTAAAAATGTCTTAATTACAATGTTTTTCAACATAAAGGTTGAAATTCGCGTCAAATGTGCGAAAATTCGCGTAAAAAGCACGAAATTCGCGGATAAATTCGTTTTGTCGCGATCGCGTAATTTTCCAGTCTTTTTTTTTTCATCCCGATTTTTTTTTGTTTTTTAAATTTTCACTTCTGCACTTTGAAAAACAAGATTGCTGTGAAGTGTGTAGAAAATGTATTCTTAAAAAAACAAAGGTATATTCCATTCCTGTTATGAGAACCAAAGACAGGCAAAGAGGATAAAAATCATGACAGCATAATAGAGCATATTTTTAGGTTTTTAGGGTCATAAAAGGCATGCATATTTATGATTTTTAAGTCATGAAAATCCTGTTTAGTTATAACTTATAACATAATAATGAAAATAGTCTTCAGAAAAAAAAAACAATAATTTTTGTGATATTTTATTTGCGCCATAACCAAACCACCCAATAGCACATTTATTTCTTTATTTAAATGATAAATAGGTAAAATAAATAAAATAAATACACAAAAAATACACTAAGAAAATAATAATGTCATATTTTCGTATTTGCCTTTTTCTCTGAGAAAAACTATACAATTACAGTAAATCTAGTTGTAGTACCTATAAAAACGATGATCTTTAATGGCACTGGAGAGACCAGAGTCAAAGATTAAGATGGAGAAAGCTCATGCCGGCTCCAAACTCTTGCCGAGCCTCGACAAGTGTTCACAAGCGTGTGACAGAGAGTTTGTCTTGGCTCGTGTACGTTTGTGAATATGTACTTGTGAACGCTCGGTTTATATACAAATCAATGAAAGTTTGCGGCAACGCTTGTCACTTGCTTGTGAACGCCTGTCAAACGTGTGGAGCCGGCATCATCAGGTATTGAAGTGCTTCAGGAGACAAATTGTGAATGTCTTCCATTGTGCAGATAAACCTTGAGAACTGGCATTCCTTGGTATAATGTTTGACGTATTCCACCCCACCACAGGGGTAGGTGGGGTTGTCCATTTCGCCCCACCTGTGGGGAAAAGCCGCACCTTCCGTGTCCAATTCTGATTTAATCAATACTAATTACTACATATTATATAGTACACGCGATTTCAATTGCTGAGTCCAGGTGTTCAAATGAATCTAAGACTGACTTACAAAAAAACAATCAATTTCTTTTACAAAAGGCGCACAACAAAACATGAATACCTGCTCATTTTTTTAAGCTGAAGCAAGACTTGCCAACACACTCTTCAGTATTATCAGCCAGAAGAGTCTACATATTATTATCATTCATGATTGATATATAACTCATCAGCCTAATACTGGGAAACATTCACCTATCCAGATATCACAGGATTAGGCTCAGATATACTGCTCTATATAAAATACAAGCATTGTGCCTGAAATATCAGTATTTAGAAATCTTCTTACAATATTGCATGTATGACTGCATTTTTATCCGCAGATTTGCCGGCAAAAAACGGTTGGGTGATAACAATAACACATTGATAACTAAATATCTATAGAGTATACCTAATGATAATTGCTTTGTATTATTCAAATACGAGGGTTATCCAGAAAGTAAGAGTACTGACCATGTAATTCTGCAGAAATTCGGTCAAAATAATCTATTTTCGGTCCCAAAATATAGAGGTGTTTTACCTCCCGCGAGAAGTAACCGATAGTAGGGCGCATCACGTATTTGGCGGGATTTTTTATGGACATGTCTCACGGAAACGGTCACTACAAGACAAGTTTTCGTGCTACAGAGGTCCGCCAGTGCTCATTGTGTTCAGGAGAAATCCCACTACCACATGGTAACGCCAAATTTGCCGAAAAAGATCCTTACGGCCCGTGAGGACAACAGTACTCTTATTTTGTGGACGACCCTAGTACATACCAACATACAAATGTCATTGTATATGATATTGTTATCACGCCAGGCCACTCCACTAAAGTGTGTTCATGACATTAGGTATTAAGTACGGATCATTTCCCAGGGCATTAAGGTTCAAAATCGCATGAACAATCGCATGATAAAAATTGCGTTTTTCCCATTTTTCGGGGTTAATTACGCTTCAATGAAAAAACTTTTATGGTTATTCCCTAGATTTTAATGCATATTATCAATACAAAAAAAAAACTCCGGGACTTTCGGGAAACGGGTTTCTGTCTTTCGGAGGTGTTTTTAACATATATTTTTGAGAAATCTATCCAAGATATAAAATTAAAAGTTCAATATATCTACTCTATTTTTTCCAAAGCATATTTAGTAACGGTTGTCGAGATCTAAGGCTCCCGTTTATAGAAATTTTTAAAATGTCAATATGACTGCTCTCAATGACTTTTGACAAAATGTTGGGATTATAAATGATGAATTCAATAAGTAAATAAAAGTTTTATTTTGTTTTAATACAGTGGAAATCCATTCTTAATTCGCCTTGACAATGGTAGATTTAAATAGCTTACCGAAAACGTTTGGTGTAATTAAATTAAGATTTGTGGAAAAGTACTGTATATTTTTATATATATTTATATTCAGATCATATATATAGATTTATATTCAGAGAGCGTACAAGCGTATGAAACGTACATCGGACAGCGAACATGCTTCATTAGACACAACACACAATGTTGAGGCCATGGTCTTATAGCTCAGTAATTTGTTCAACTATTTTTTTCTACTCAATTTTCTTCTTTTTGTGAAGGTACATAATGATCGCTTCTACACAGGCCCTGCCTAGCGAGGAGGCCAAAGACGTTTTTGAAGTAATATATGATAGATTGTAATTGTTGAAATGTGTACATTAAATACTTCATTCACACTTTGCATATGGATATAATATAATACCTAATAGGTACAAGAGATAAACCAAACCCACATCCTCCTGATAAGGCGGTGGAATGTTTTAATACAATACAATCATACAATATTATAATGTACTATAGGAAACAATACATATTCAATTGCCGATTACAATTATATGCTATCAGCTGGAAGTTTATTTATTTATTATTTATTTAAGTAAAAATATTACACTCTTCGGCATTACAGCGCTCAGCCTTTGCGCCGAAGAGTGCACACAGAACGAGTTTCGAACAAAACAATAATAAACACGAAAAAAAACAACACAACATACTAGTAAAAGAAGGCAATTTACCCTGGTAGGTAACACAATAACATTATAACAATACACGAACAATATCACCACATAAAGAAAACAAAAAGAAACAAGTTATCGAAACTGAAAAAAAAAAAAAAAAAACATTAGGAACAACCACATCGAACGCCATTATAAAGTAAACGGTAGTAGGTACCAACGGCGATCGTACTCGTCGAAGATCGAAATTTGACACTCGCAATGTAGGTACTCCGTAGCAAACGTAGTGAGGGGCAAGTTGTGTTAACAAAATGTGGAAATATACCCAAACCGAAATACTTCAGCAAATATTTAGCAACATCTATGAATTACCTAATGACTTTGTGATTAATTTTCCAATTATTAGGATTACCATAACCACGATTTTATTAAATTTAATCAGTCGTTTTCCGTTGTTTGTGTGTATATTTTCCTCTTCAAATTTATTTTCATTTCTTCCCAATGTCCTAGCACCTTCAAATCGTTCACACATATTTCATTTAGGTGACAGTTTAAATTTATAGTGCTGTTTTATGTATTAATGGGTATTTTAATTTAATAATTTAATTTTTATATCAATAAATATAATCGTGGTTTTTAAAAAGTTATGTATATTACTTATTTCATGCAAAAATGCAATATTGCAGCGATATTTTATTCCACTTATTTAGCACTTTTTACCTTCTTTCAAGCCTTTCACTCGCCTGTGAGTAATCTTGTATTAGCACTATAGAGTTGTTTGCGTTTATACATAGGGTGCATTGCGAGACGAAAGCCAGAAAAACTCTAGAAACAATCGTGATGACATGGGCCGTGTAAGCCTCCGTACATTTACCTGTCAAAAAACAGCCCTGGAAGCCAAGTGGGCTACAACAGAAATACCCAGCAAAGGTCTGTAAGGAGAGACCGCGCCTGTAGTAACTAGAGGTCCGAGAAATTGCGAAAAAAGGGACCTCTGGCAATATTAGATTGACGCATTACGCTATCAGTTGATTGCGAATGTGAAAAAGGTATTTATTAAGCAAACTCATTGTCTATTCACAATGCGAGTATTTACTCAAGTGTCTAAATGATTTCTTACGTTATTACTTGTGTACTCAACCATGGGCGCCGTCAGGGGGGGCAGAGATTGAAACAGGTATATATTTTTTCATACTAAATGATAAAAAAATCACAATACTACCACACATTTTCTCGTCATATCATAAATTTTCTAAAATTATTATGAAAAACCATCAGTTTAAAAAAAAAATGCCCGCGGCGCTACGTTTTATTATAAAAATCATTTTTCACACATTTTATTGTGCAAAGTATTATAAGTAGGTACTAGGTACAGGTAGGTATACATTTTCAATTAAACAAACCACATCACGACTTTAATCACTGTCTCAAAAATTCGCCTGCGGCGCTATTTATTTATTTAATCTTTAAATGAACAAGAAATACATATAAACATAAAAAAATTGACATAGTACAGATTATAAATCGTTGTTCACTAGGGCGACCTTATCGCGGAACTGCAATTTCTTCCAGTTAACCCCACAGTTACGCGTTTTTCATGTTATATCATTTTTCAAAATGTTTGTTGCCCCCCCTATCTCCGAGGCTGGCGACGCTCATGCACTCAACTCCACAGAGTACAGGGTATAACGTACCAGTAGCTAGTTGGTGTAGTGGCAGTTACTCCTCTGCTAGTCGCAAGTGCTAGCGCTGTGACTTGACCCTGACAGCTGATGAACTCGTTTCAACAATAACATAACAGGTTGTTTGAATAGTTGTATTAAAATATACAGAGTGTTGGGTAGCTTCGTTATGTATACTCGTATAACATTATTTTCTTACAGCATTGAAGATATCGTAGTGATGTACTATGAAGATATTAATTTTATGAAAAAATCTTCCCAAACGAACTTCCACTTTCAGACGAATGAAACGGTCTTACTGAATGGTCATTAAAAAATCCTGTGCTTGCTTTAATGCTAATTATGAATGATTCGAATGAGTGTGTGGGCGAGATTGGATGTGGTTGTGTGAGGTGACCGGAATGAACGTATATGTTTTAACGTAACTGCGACGCATCCTTGTGGGTGACAACCGCAGATGGAATATTGTTTTACTTTCATGTTTTTACTTATATCTATAGTTATCTGTTTCGTGCTTGTACTTGTAATAAAAAAATGTGAGCACTCATTAAGTCTTCATTTAATTGTACGAACTTGATGTTAAAAAAAATAATTTAAAAACGACGAAACAAAATATCTGACCCGAATTTTTGATCGAAAGCCTAAATAGTTCCCTAAAATTCTCAAGTTTTTACAATTTAGTCAATAATTTTCAAGATGTCATCTTTTCAAAAGGGAGAAATTAATCATTTTTTGACCACATGCTTACTGATACTTTTTTTACTTACTACCTTTGATCGCATTTAAAATTATTTTGCATCTGCAAAACAATATCCTGTATGCAATAGTTTTAAGTCTAAGGAACTTAACTGCGACTGTATTTTTCGTACGTAAAAAATGAACTTTTCACAGCATAGTGCCGAAGCAATGTTACACCCGTTATATCGAACGAACGACTGAATAGTAGGAATTATTGATATTTATTAAAAATTACATCACAACACAAGATTATAGACATAACATAATAATGAAAATATTATAGACTCGACAAAAAAAGCATTCTTCAACTTATATTAGTTACGCCCAAACCACACTACTCAATAACTCAATAAAAAACATCTCTTCAATTATGTTTTTGATATCCAGTTTAACATTAAATATAAAAAAACTATAGGTTGCATGGGCGTCGCCACTAGAGATTGGAATAGGTATATACTTTTTCATACTAAACGATAAAACCTCACAAAAAATCACAATACTACTACATATTTTCTCATCATATCATTTTTTTTTTAATAAGTATGAATATCCATCAGTTTCTAAAAAAAATGACTGCGGCGCTATTTTTTATTACTTTTTTGTAAAAAAAAATCTTTCATACATATTAATGTGTGAAGTATTACATACATTTCCAAATAAACAAATCACATCACGACCTTCTTCACTATGTCTCACAAATTTTTCGCTATTTACTAATTTTTTATGCTATATCCTTTTTTTTTAAGTTCTGTTGCCCCCCCCCCCCCCCCTCTAACGCCGAGGCTGGCGACGCCCATGATAGGTTGTATTAATTCTACATATTTTTTTATAATTAGTGTTTGAAGGCTTGATATAAAACAGATAAACATAATATAACTTGCATTCCAACTGCTTGTCGACTGTAGTTTTGTTCATGGTTCCATTTGAAAATTTGATCTTCATTCGATGACTTCAGTTGGTGAAATCCAGCATAATTATCACAAACTCTAACGAAAATGATGATATATGGGGTAGTCTCTCATCCTTAGATTTTTAACTGATGCTGTTAAATTGGAAGGCAAATATTGTTCAGCAAAAACATTTCAGCACAAATAGGGTCAAATCCAAGATTTGAACGTACATTTTGAAGGTTCGCTAACAAATAAAAAACACATTTTTAGTTAGCTTATGCTGCATTTCACCAACTTTTTAGGCGAGGAATAGCGGAGATAGGAGCCACTTGCCATTATTTTTCATACAAAATTTGTGCTAGGTGGCTCCTATCTCCGCTATTCTTTACCTAAAAAGCTGGCGAAATCCAGCATTAGTCTGTTACTCCTACTCCGGGTACCGAAGACAAAAAATGGTACCTTACCTTGCAATATGTTATAGCAGTTTTCTTGGATTCTGAACCACGGGATCAGAACTACTATACATTTTGCAAGGTAAAACTCCCCATTACCTAAATTTACTGGTGGTGTCTGATTATCGGGCCATTCCACGCTATTTGATGACGAACTATCAGAAAAACACCACACTCTTGCAAAAAAAAAAGTAAAATAAAACTATATATTCAGTTTATAATTCAATATTTTATTTATATAATTATAGTAATCGCTAATTATTATGAGTTGAATGGACTAAATACAAAAATATTCTGTCGCATAAATTATCATACATACAATATGTAGGTATTTATTCATTAAAACAATAGTATAATACGCTAAAAACTAAACAAGATAATATAGTATTAAAAACATACTTAGTACTTATCAGTGAAATAATATGTGTAGGTACCTTCTACAATATATACATAATATTATAATCAATACTGCAAACCTGAAAAAATGTAATAAAAAGTGTGGTCCATTTAAAATCCAAGTATATTGGTAAATGGTTTGGGCATGTTGAGAGAATGAAAGATGACGATGATATTTGAGTGAGCGAAGAGGGGTTAGGAAACACGACCGCCTGAGACTGACCTGGTCCGACCCCTAAAATTGTAAGATGGAGACCTTGGGAAAATAAGAGAAGCGTCCTCAAAAAAGATGGTCCAACGACATAGGCGCTGTGAGGAGGGGGGGATTGTCCGCAAGCAGCAATCGACAGAATGAAATGGAAGAGGCCTACATTCAGCAGTGGAGGACAGAGGGCTGAAGAAGAAGAAGTGATGACTTCAGGAAAGGATGACAAAGAAAATATGTGTTGTGAGTATGGCGTGAATTGGGTGAATGTGTCGGAAACAAGAAGTGTGTGTGTGTAAAGATAGGGTTCAATTCTAATTGGTAGGTACAATATTTTATCACTAGTAAGTGGCGCTACGATCAAATGAACAAACTCGATCTTAACTCGAATATATCCTTCAGAATTCATTTAATTATTCACGTACTATTTCACATTAGGTTATTCAAAACCGGGGGTCTAAAAGGGATATTTGGGTGTCTAATTATCACGTTTATTATTTTTTAAATCTCAGGCTTACAGTATCAACGACAATACATAAAATTATTACAGAGTGGAGTGAAAATAATATTTAAAAGGTAATGTAATTACTATATGGGTGTGTGACTTAACTAATTAGTGAATACATAACAGCAGTACAAACTAGCTTTATATCAATTCAAATATCACTATCTAATTATGCATTGTGAAATATGATATATTATGACATCGTGTAGTTTCGAAATGACAAATTATTTGACTGGCCATTCAAAAATTAATTAATTAAATGTACACAATGGACTAAAAACGTCTACGCAGTGAATGTATACACTTAACAGAAAATGTACGCATTTATGTCAATATTACAAGCAAAAATGTATCGACAACCGGGTGAATAGTTTGATTTATTTGTGAATGCATACGTTTGCATTTTTTAGTAAAGATTGATGACAAAATACAAGAATTATGAGAACTACTAACTAAATTATTAGAACCAAAATACAAGAACTATGTTGTATCAATCGGCATTTAATGAAACTATTTTATGAATTGTTCGTTTCATGGCGATAGTTTTACGAACCTGCTTAAAAACTGTGTACATTTACTAAAATTGACAAAAAAATGTATACATTAACTACTAGTAAATGTATACATTACTGTGTGTACACTTTTACTGCAACACATACAATAAACCATGGATATTTCTATTACAATTTCTGACAGCGACTTGTTTCTGAGAACACAAAATTTTCAGTGCAACATAAATACCTAAATTTAAAAACAAACATATGAATGAAAGTAAAAACAACGAACATATTACTATAGGTATGCATCTATATATACAAATAATAGTACAAATAATTTCAAGCAGTATTTTCGTTATACAAAAACATCCATAAAAAAACTATACATTAAATTATATCATAAACAATGTACATTAATTTTGGTATCAAATCAATACAATACAAATTAATTGAACAATAGGTGATATAAAAACATACATCAGATACAATGGAACCTTAGAATTCAAACGCCGCGCCGGCCAAAAACAGGGTGAAACGTCATTTGACAGAAGCGATACCAGCGCTCGTTTTTTACGTAGACTACTGATTTTCGTTAACCTCTACCCAAAACTGCGGTAGTCAATTTTGACGCAGTTTTTTTAGCCACGACGCCTTGCAAAGGGGTTTTGGAAAATCAAAGTTCCACTGTATTAATTAAAATTACGTAGGGCCAATGTTATTTTATCAGAACAATACAAATAATACGAGATTCCTTTAAAAAGAACACATAGGCAGACAAATGATGGAAAAATGTAGTGTTTTTTTCAACGATAGTATACATATTCACATTACTACGACAGGTATCAAAAAAGGGATAAAGACATTTGTAAACATGCAGTAGAAACAAGTTCGTTGAGAACAATGTGTGGAAAACTTCGAAAAATATATCGATGTTGTGTTTTTTTTTACAATAAAATATGATCCACCTTAGTTTTTCACAAAAGTTTAAAAAAAAAAACAAGAACATTATTTCGTAGTAAAGCTAAAAAGTAGTATGTCTAGAGGATTTACAACAGATAGCAGTAAAATATCATTTTTACAAATTCTTGTTAGATGACTGATATTTTTAATGCGTTTTAAAAAAACGACATATTTTCACGGGTAATGTTAAGAAACTGTAGTGTGTGTATGAGGAATTGTATGATTGTGACTGAAGCAAAAAGCGTGTTTAGAAAGAGGGCAGTCTGGAGTTTTACCGTCTCGGCAATAAGGAACCGTTTATTCATGCGAATTGTCGAAACACCCCACCACTGTTATGCATATAATAAAAATGATATCAGTGTTATATACCTGTCTATTTGCGATATTCACAAGACCAATGACATAAAATTAGTTTAGAATCAAAAGATCAAAGTGCAGGTCAAATAATGATGGACGTATGAACGTAATTGATTGACCTTTCATCAATTCATTATAAGCACACCTTCATGGCAATAATCGTGTAAATTAAGTATTGAAATTCTATAAAACACATACAGATGTGGCTTCAAGTTGGAGTCAATTTAAGTTAGTAATTTAGAAGAAAAAAGCAGAATTGAACCATGTTTCCAGGTGACAATCATGTGCATTATAAGATGGAAGGCAAAATTCACAGGGGTCGCTCCAGATATTTCTACATGGGTCAGGTGATCGGCGATGTGTACTGTGGCAGCTACCACGAAATGAGGATGTCAGCGAGTAACAGAGATGAGTGGAGGATAGAATGCTTGGTGCACACTGCAACAAATGCCCAGGCTAACCCTGGGCCCACCTCTTAATAAGATTTGCCTAGAAGTGCGGGTAAAGAGGTCGCTATTAATGTGTTGTAGTGTTGTTTTATTTTTAATTATTTGACTTAGTTTATCTATAATTTGTAATTAATAGGTTAATTGGTAAGTTCTTGAAAAAGTAGTTGAGAGAATTTAATTTAGATTAGGTAGTTTTTTTCTGTTTTCAACAAGTATTTGTCCCCATAATATGATTTCTTTGTGTACACTGTAATAGGGCTTTGAATGAACTATATTTAATGTAATGTTTTTCTTTAGGCTAATTTGTGTTCAATGTCTGTAAGTGTGCCTTGTCGATAAATAAATAAATAAAACTACCCGGGGATGTGGAGGGCCTTAAGCCCGCGGGATTTTCCTTCAATGCAGCATATGCATATGAGCATTGTGACTTATATTCATAAGATCACTGCTTATTTCTCCTATGCGAGCATCAGTATTCCTAAACGTCAGTTAGCTATGTTGAGTAAATGAGTTAATGTACCTGTAGGTATTTTAGTACAATAAAAGTAGGCAGTGTATATATGTACCTAATAATGCCGACTGAATATTGACTTACTTCTCAGTGGAAAGTGAGAGTACCTATAGCTGTACACTGTACAAGTATGCATATAGCAAGTAGAATACATTTACCTTAGAGCAGCCACGTCAAACACTGGGCATTTTCCTGCAGCCCGAATTAGTTTTGAAAACAGCCAGATAATGCGGCCGTTTTCAAAATTTGAATAAATAGTCCAAGAGCCCGCTGCTTAATTTATGACGTATCTGTTTTTTGATCGAAATGTGGTATAAATTATAGCTTACCAATAGGGTATTACATCGCACTAGGGTTGCCTATCAAAATCTTGCCGCAACCCCCCCTGCCCCCCCCGAAAAGGTCCCTCTTCGCGGTTTTTCGCATTTTATAGGAATATGGTAAGAGATAGGAGAAAGTAGTCAATGACAAAAATAATCCTTGCTAAATTCTCTACAAAAAATGTTAAGTCAATTTTTTCGTAGAACTAGCAGTTTACCCGCAATGGCCGGCCCAAAACCGAAATTCATTAAAAATCACAAAAAAAATGTATTTAAACTAAATTGGTTGAAAATTGACAAGAGCTACAGGAAAATAGTCAAAGAACGAATTAATTACCATAGTCTTAGCTACAAAACGAGCTATAACTTATGTTCATACATCTAATAATTTCGGAGTTATTACAATAAAACTCAGTGACGAAAATTCTTAAAATTTAGTTTTTCATAAAATAACCAGTGATATAGCGCCGCAGGCCAAAGCTTTTTTTCCATAAAATGTTAGTAGTAATGAGTGGAAGAATGTGAAAGAAAAAAAATCAAACTTTTTTTTTTATTTTTTCAAAAAATATCCTGTTATTTGACCGGCCATTACGGGTAAACTACTAGTCCTATGAAAAAATTGACTTAACATTTTTTGTAGAGAATTTAGCAAGGATTATTTTTGTCATTGACTACTTTCTCCTATCTTTTACCATATTCCTATAAAATGCGAAAAACCGCGAAGAGGGACCTTTTCGGGGGGGCAGGGGGGGTTGCGGCAAGATTTTGATAGGCAACCCTAGTGCGATGTAATACCCTATTGGTAAGCTATCGTTTATACCACATTTCGATCAAAAAACAGATACGTCATAAATTAAGCAGCGGGCTCTCGGACTAAAAGGAAACAAAACTCCCGCTAGATCGCGATTGACGGACGAACACCTAGACGCAGTTTTATAAGTTATTTACGCCGATAAATTCACGCCACAAATGGACAACTTAATTCAGATGTCAAAGAGAACGATGCTTACGCTGGATTTCACCAACTTATTAGGTGAGGAATGGAGGAGATACGAGCCACCTGGCACAAATTTTGTAAGAAAAATAATGATAAGTGGCTCCTATCTCCGCTATTTCTCACCTAAGGTGTTGGTTAAATCCAGCCTTAACGTAGTCAGTCGCATATTATCATGGAAAGTCGCTGGTTCCATTGTGATAACTTTAAACGAAGTCCATTGTACATAGGTAGTAGGTATAATACATAGTGATGGTGTGTGTATATGAATGAATAGATATGTAGTAGGTATACTGCATAATATATTCAACTAGGTCGTGTCACATACACTTGGTAATAATCACAGCAAATATCTAATATTATTATTACTATATGCAGGCATTGGTTCTCGGCGAAAAACTCATATTGCTCAACATGAATAAATCCCAAAAAAGACAAAAACCCTTCGGAAATATCCTCAACGGATAAAAGTCCAAACTGTCTAGCTGGATCCCAGTAGATGAGTTATTTTATAAAATGCTGATTATTTTATTGTCTATCCCATTTTAAATCCGCTTATTTATTTATATATTTTCTAATCTATGGTAGTTTCTAACACTGAAAGAAATCGTATGCTAACGGATACAATTAATTTTATGTTCAAAATCCAATTAGGGCTTTTGTCCCTTGAGCATGTTTCTAAAAGGTTTTTGTCTTTTTTGGGATTTATTCATGTTGCGCAGTATTCTTATGGGTTTTTGTCCGGTCACGGCAGGCATTATCTGCATATATTTATTCATATATTAAATAGAGTTTCTAGCATGTGTGTAGTATACTTGAATAGGATAACTACTAATTGTAAAATAATAGAAGAATTTTAATTTACTGTTAGGAATATTGCTTCGACTTTTAAGCATAATTCTCATACCCGCAAAAAAATAATTTTTTTTTTGCAATTATACATCACTCGCCAATCGGTCGGAGACTGAGTACCACAGAATAAAAAAAAGGATGAAAATTTAAGAACAGCAGTAATGTGAACAGTAGACCATGTAATGTAAAAAAATACTATGTATATTGTATACAAATAAATAACATACAGTCTCTCAAGCGGGAGGTGCCAGGTTCAAACCTCAACGCTGGCGATGTATTCCACACTTTGCGATACAGGCTTTTAGCCTAGTGCAAGGTGTGCAAAAAAGTATTTGGGTTTGTGTATGCAAGCCCAGATCCTTTTTATAAATAAAAAAATATATACACAAACATACAACTTATGGCACAGTCAATATACATACATACATTTGGGTTTATGTGTGTGTGTATCGTCACACACACTTACATATTCAATGTTTTTTTAAAAGAATTATCACAATTTTCCTACAATCAATGATGACAAACAAGAAAGTAACAAAATAATGTAAAAAGATGTCTCCATCGACTTGTAGATCCTATGAATTTTAAACTAGATACTGAATTATCATTACAGTCACCACTACCTTGACATTTCTCTCTTTCTCGAGCCATGATGTAGGATTAATACATAAAACGTTATAGGCGAGGTCGCCATTACCGTTGCTAAGGAAATATAATATGGAATAACAGTCCCTTAACTACGAGTATGACGGACCACGCATTATATTCTGCTAGGTGATTTGACAGGAGTGGTGGTCCTGTTTGGTCATTATGCTATGTTGCCAACTGTTACAGCACGGCTAGAGTACCTACTCTAGGAGGCGTTGTTACAGTCAGTCAAACTTTATGTGCCGGCAACATTGCCATTTCTATTAAAATTCAACAAGTGTTGCCATTAAAAGGTTGCCAAAAAGTCACACGCAGTGCCCTCATCGATAACCATCTCTTTCTGGACAAACTGTACCTCGGAGCGGAGTGAACCACAAATAATAATATACTGGTATAGGTATATTCATGATAATCCTTAGAATATGTATTCCTAGTACAATGTTTAACAAAAAAATATGTTTAACATAGTGATTAGGTAATTTAATGTTTAACATTTTAATGCATTGTATTGTTTTTGGGTGTATACATTCACTACATACATTTGTGTACATTTCAATATGTTTTGCTATGGGATGACATTAATTTATACACCTAAATGAATGAATACATGGTTGGTGCAGTTGATTGGGAGTGCAGATCTTCCAGATTCGAATCTCGGTGCCGACTGCTTCACAACATAAGCTTTTAATTTGATGTGCAGTGGTCACTTTTTTTTGGGTAATGAAATGTACACAAAAATATGTATGACCAGGGCTGCCACCTCTCCGGGTTTGACCCAGAGTCTACGGGTTTAAGTGGTGTTCTCCGGGCTAGCATGGTATATCTACGGATCAGACCGGGTGGTGAGACAGTGGTTTAACTATCACCGGGCAGTCCCCTCCCGACCTATTATGAAAATCTATTAAATCTCACTAAAGAGTAAACTGTTTCATCCAACAATTCGCCTGCTACCTTTTCGATGGATTTAGTATTACTATTTCTTTTTATAGAAAATAAATCTGTTTACAACAAGACCTTCTTGGCTCAATCTCACAAAAATTTTCACCTGCGAGTTTTTCTTCCACATTTGTACTAGGGACAATAAAAAATAGATTTTTTTCCAAAACCCTCTTTGAAAGATGGCAGCTCTATGTGTGACTTATAATTATTATTTACTAAATATCTAAAAAGAAACATAATTCTTACAACAGGCACAGGAACGTACATATATATGTGTCGTGTATATATATGCACATAAATCTACATCAATTAAATAATCCTAATTATTCTAATAACAATATATATTACCTATACATAATAATAAACATACTATTTACCTAAAATATATATATTCCTAGATACATACAGAAATCCAAATATACACATATGTATGTACAATAATATTGCATTTTTATAATACACTACCTAAATAAAACAAATATTTTATGGATTATATCATTAATTAAGTCCACTGCTCAACAGATGGCGTTAGCATCGAAAATTAGGTTAATTGTGAAATCGTTTCCAGCTGTAGCATATATACAGCTTTCAAAAAATACACGATTGACAGCAGGATGTGGTGGAATGGGTGAACGTTGCCCTGGGCATAAAATGCCTACTCGTAAGCGTCGGAACACCCATCCTGCCTCCTCCCTGAGGGAGTTCACATAGCGCTACATTATGTAAATGAAGATGCTTTTCGTCTCTGTTGAGGAAAAAACTTAATGTAATTCCGTCTGTGCAATAGGTACAGATAAATCCCGTAAATGATTTAGGTATTATCTCAAATATATCATTAACACTTGACAACCTACAGAACACTCAACAATAAAAACACTGTATAACACAACTTAACACTGACCCTAATTGATTTCCTCACAGAAAATACCTAGTTTTGTGTGCGTCCAGGGGTGGTTTAAGAATTAATCAATAAGGGTCCACCTCAAGGTGTAAAGACCATCTGTTCACTTAGAAAAGCAGAACTGAACCAACCAAAAAAGCCCTTATTAGGTATATGATACACTTTAGCCAAAGAATTGCCCATGTATAAATGAAATCGTCCGATGGTGAACCGTCTAAACACAGAAATGAACCGATAACTCAACGAATTCCTCCCCAGTGAACGTTCATGGTTCTGTGTTTATCGGTGTGTTAGTCGCCATCGGATGATTCCACTTTTGATGGGCATCGTTTGGCAAAAGTGAATCGTGTAATATCGGCTTAAGACACACCGTTGTAAAACGACTACAAAGGCAGCTTTTTAAAACGACTTCATTAAATAATTTAATATGAATTTTGAACCGAATTTGGTGAGACATTTGAGATAAAAGTTGCCAGCATTAATAATACTAATAATAAAATAAAATATTTGTACATGTAAACATTACAAAAATCAATTAAAACAATACAAAATTGACAGTATTATCATAGATCGAAAGATCATACTGGATCCCTGGTATATCGGCTACATAAAAAATCAATTATAAGACGCTACCAAATTAAATATCTCCTTCTAAACAAATTTTCAGGTAACTCGGAGTCAATCTGTCCGCTAATCTCGAGCCCAAACAAATCACATCCGTACAGATTATTATATTTGTTCAACAACGACTTAACAATACGCAACAGTAACTATTGAAATTAAAAATAATAAGAGTCCAGTCTCGTTGAATCATTACTGTTGAGGCGAAAAAACACAAGCCACACGAAGTATGAATAGTCGTCTTCAAATTGGTTAGAAAATCATGTCGGTAGTTATAGTAATCTCTTAGATCTCTCCACCGTTATATTCTGTGTGGTTTTCTAAAGAAAACTAAACACTTATCTCATTTTCTCGAGAAATAGGCTTGAGTCTTTTCGCTTCCACCACAACGTTATGTTTTACAAGACGTTATTCAGTAAACTCAATCATTTTTTAATAAGATATTTGACGTACGATACTCGGGGCAAACAGTATTAAAATACCGAGTAAACTCATATGCCTAATTTGTTATTCTTCACCTATTTCACTACAAATTGTAAGCACTGATTTATGTATGCATGTTGAATACTGCATTGTAATTGAAAATAGTAGCGTTTTATCGACGAAATGCAAGCCTTTTACAATCTGATTGGGACAGCACGTGCAAATAAACTTCTCAGTATTATAAGCCAGAAGAGTCTACATATTATCATGCATAATTGATATATAAACTCATCAGCCTAATACTGGGAAACATTCACCTATCCAGATATCACAGATATCAAAGGATTAGGCTCAGATATACTGCTCTATATAAAATACAAGCTACGTGCCTGAAATATCAGTATTCAGAAATCGTCTTACATTCTTCATTATTTTCTCATGGATTGTGTAAAACTTAAAAGACATTCAGTTTTGAATTAGATGATAACACGGTGTCTAAAACGTTCAACAAATTCAACAGAACTCGACACGTTCATTAAAAAATTATTGAGTTACATTATAACGTATTTGGTTCGAGACGAAGGCAATGCTTTGTAGAGACAACATAGGGGCATTTGTACGAACGCATAGCAATGGTGTTATTAAAATATTATATTAGGATAGAACGATGCTAACAGCGAGCGTGGTTTGGTTCATATGGTCACAATATGATTGCAAATGTAATGTAAATACAGTAAAGTACATACCAGAGCGTATAGCATGCACCCTGCACCTCGCGCCGCGCACCTCGGTGTGTAATCTCTCACCAATGCAATGCCTCCCTCTCATAATAACAACAACAACAATATCACATCATCATCTCAATATCACTCTCCATCACAAATATATTTACCGGCAACGAAACGTCTTTTCACCAACGAAAGTCTATAACCCGTACCCACCAATTCAAACTCGATACCGGACAACGTGGCTCCTTCGCAGTTGAACTGAGCTGTGATAGTTGCTCGCGTCGAAGGACCTGTCGCTATCTCGGCTCTGGCTCGCAGAGAGCCGACTCCATGATTGTCGGAATGTTGCGATAGTTCCGTGAATTTCCACAATATTCCCGCAGCGTCTCCGTTTCCGACTGTCTGACAGGATGGCATCGCTGTCACTTTGTCTATGCCTCCGTTGATAGGCACTGAGACGGAGAGATTCAGCAAAGGTGATGGTGAACTCATAGCGTGTAGATTGTATTTGTAGTCTATTTTTAAAGCAGTGTGTGTCGCTTCACACTTCCAATACGATACTAACTGGAATGGACAGGAAGCGGCGCCGTATTTAGGTTTAACTTGATACTTCAATATATCCACATTAAAGTACGAAGCTCCGGGATTCTTCTCCGACTGCCTCTTGAGAAGCGATGTCAATGCAGGCATATTGAATTCTAATACAGTATTATCTCCCGTAGATTGCAAGGTGTTGATGGCGACTAATTGTTTATTCGGAGTGATATTGTCCAGTTTGGAAGTGTTCCGTAATCGGAACGACAGCTTAGCGGGATTGGGATTATTAGCGAGAACTCCCACGATTCCAGTAGGGAAAGACAGCATCATGTCTCCAGACATCTTAACTTGGCATTTCGATTCGTCTGTACCTCTAAAATAACTGTGGATGATCTCGTGGAAGGCCACAGCTAACGGAATAGTGTCGGCCATTCCTATAGTGAGGGGAGACGGTCCACGAGATGAACCGGTCACTCCGGCAGTGCGGAACTCTCCAGGTTCTGAACGGCGAGAAGGGGGACGAGGTATGGCTATAGTAGAAGCGGCTGAAGGAGTCGTCGGTTTCATGTCTCCCACTTCAGAAAACAAATCACCCACATCAGGTGAAGGTGTGGGCGTTGAGGCAGCTGGCAGGGGTGCATACGGAGACACAGCGAGTGGAGAACTCGGATGACTTCCTGTCGGACTGTGGAATAGATTCAGTCCTAATAAGTCACTACTTGGTTTCCCACTGTGAGCTGTCGATCCTCGTCTTGTCGGGAATAGGGATAAGTTCTCTACTGTGGCTAGGAGCTCGTCTACACTGGCCGACATGGGACCCCCGCCGTTCAACGGTTTAATCTCAACGTGGATCTTCTGTTCTCTCTCCTCTTCGGAATCAGAATCTGAGGTAGAATATATGCTCCCCTTATCTTCCTTAGGCCTGACACAATAACCATCTTCATCCACTTGTGGGGACTGAATGGACTCCATGTCTTTAGAAACAGTTTCCTCTTCCTTTTCTTCTAGATCCGATTTATCTTCAGTAGGAGCTGTGGCCTCCCCTCCCTCTTCCTTCTTCTTCTTAGAAGATTTCTTTAATTTAGGTTTAGTTCTTCGACTCCTGAGGAACCATTTAGATTCCCTCAAGTTATTCCTACCAACATCCCCTTTATCTTGAGGTGGGGGGGCGGGGGTGCCACTGGGGCTGGAGGGGGCCGAGCAGGGAGTGGCCCCATCTATACTACCACTCGGTTCGTCTTTACTTTGGAATGGAGTAAATAAATTTAATAATGACGTCGTACGACGCGACGTCTTACTAGCTAAGGAGGGTTCTTTCTTTAATTTCATTATCGTCGATGTGTTCTTGTGTGATCCATTAGTGATTGCCGTCACGTGATCACTCTCCGATATTGAATTATTGGCTGAAATGGGTTTAGAGATGGAGGCGTTTACATCAATATGTTCCGCCTTTTCCATGGAGCTATATTTTTCTACCACGAACTGTTCCAGTAGTTTATCTACGCTCATCTCCATACACTGATGTTTCATATCAACATGAACCTGCCCTACTAAGTGATGGTTGGATTGTACCAGGTCTATGTATGTATTCATAAACTGTTTCATTTGTTTAAGGTGTGATTCCTCCACATCCTGGAAATGCTTACAAGTAAGGGACATCTTTTTTTCAAACTCCTGTTTGACTATCGAGTATTTCTCTAACAGACTTTTATAATCGTCGTGCAATTTCTTAACTTTGACTTCCAATTTCTCGACGTCTTTGGCCGAATTCTCTTTGGCCTTTTCCAATTCGGACGATTTGGTCGTGTAAAGATCTTTGGCCTTGTGTAGCGTTTGTTTCGTGCTTTGTAAGATGAGCGCAACTTCCAACGTACCGGACTCAGAATCTTTAACCGCTTTGTGCTTTTTATGCAAATCGTCGGCATACCTGGAGACATCTTTGACGAGTTCGCTGACTTTTTGAAACATGTGTTGATGTAAAGTGGATAGTTTCTCGGCAGAGTGTCTGAGGACGCTCCACATGGGAGCGAATGTCCCCTGATTGCAGCTGCCATTGGCTTGCTTGGCTAACTTGGTTAGTAACTTGGAATTGGTTTCCTCGACGTTAGATCTCTCCCTGAGGAAGTCGGCCAACTCTTTACTGGCATTGAGGCCATATTTCATGTTATGGTAAAGGACCTCATAGCCATTGTATTCCCCGACGAAGTATTCATTAAAAGAGACACTCATGTTTGACGTTAAATTGACATGACACACGAACTAATGTCGCCGCTGTATTCGGCTACCATCTAGCATTATCACTGACCTGTATCCTTGGGTCTAGCTCGGAGTCTCCGCATTCCTCGGGTGGAATGCTAAAGGATTCCTCCATCGCGTTACAACTATTATATCTAGAGAGAACACTCCTATTCACTAAACGGAAACAATCCCTGACATTACATCATATCACACGCACCGAGAAAACTAGAGAGCAATAGCGACACCTCGTAACCTCTATTCTAACGTAATTTGCGCAACACAAACACATCCGCCGCGTATCAAATTAACAACAGAACTTTTCATCCGACGTTCCTCTACTAAACGACATTCTACACAACAAATAAAATGAAAACTAATCAACACACGGACCTAGCGCACAACACGACTCGACAACACCTCGACAAACTTCAATTATTGTGAAAGGTGACGTCGTTTTGTGACGTCACGAATAGTTTGCAAGTTTTCAACACAACATTTTCTCAACAAACAATATAACACCATGGCTACCAACATTCAAATATTATAAAGGAGACCGCGCACAGTCACTTTTCGTGACCTCGATCGGTTTGCACAAAATTCATTTTTTAATATCTATCATGAGACATTCGAATAATATTTATATTCATATTATATAGGTATTTGGTTTTATTATAACTGACGCCTGCGAATAAACTATTGCATCTTTGTGAAGTAAAATGCAATATTATACTGATTTTACTGGACAATGTGAACGATCCTTAGCGACAAAGCTGGCAACACTAGAATATTGCTTTCTATTTTTTCGTGCACAACTTTCATTGCGCATTTTTCTGTGGACGCTATTGTTAAACAGCTGTCAGTTTGGCATTACGATTTTCTGTCTTCGCTTTATTTGGTATTTTTGCTAAAAATTAAAAACTCGCGGTTCAGTTTGCAGATTATTCTGTAATTTCGTGTGCCATACCTTTTTCAAGTTAATCAATTGAATGTTGGTGATGTCGTACCAAGGATCTCCGTATTCTGGTCACATTCAGGACGAGTACGATATAGAAGATGACGCTTACGAGGATATGGAGGACTTCAGAGACCAGGATGAACCCAATCCTGCTCCAATGGACGATAGTGATGAAGGTACAGCTTTCTTTTATGTTTTCACAACATTTTTATGTCAGTATGGTTAGGAATTTCGTGTACCAAACGTTTCTAGAACACAGGCTAAATGCAACTTTTTACCAATGATTGAAGCGTTTTTGTCGTTTCTTCAGTAGCGTGTGCTATAAAGGCGATAAATTTATCAATAAAATGTTATAAAATACAATCCACAACGCTTTTGACATTAATCCATCATGACATTGACTGCATTAAGTGTCACAACTTTCTAGGAATCTTCTGGTTTCGGGCTACATTAGTTCTTAATCCACTATTTATGTATTATACTACTTTTAACACTCGTTTTTCGAACCTAGGTACATAACCCAAGGTGTAAAGAACATTTTTTGTGCACTGTTTATAACCTCACTTTTATGTTTAGTATGAATTTTGAAACGAATGGACACATAATTATGAATGTATGGTTCCCCACGCATTATGTCTTCACAGCCCCACATCAGATCACTAAAAATATAATTATCTGTTTTTTGAGCGAAATGTAGTTTAAATGATAGCTTACCAATACAGTCATATCGCACTAGGATTGCCTATCAAAATCTTGCCGCAACCCCCCCTGCTCCCCTCGAAAAGATCTCCCTTCGCAGATTTTCGCATTCTCAGGAATATGCAGAGGTCAAAAAAGGTACAGTGTTAAAAAATACCGATTTTACTGCCCCAGAAGTCCAAAAATACTGACTGCGTAATAGGGCTTTAACAGTTCTTAGGGCTCTAATGTGAAAATTTTGAGTACCACACCTTAAAAAACTGATCATTAAAAAAAAGACTTGGTGTCCAGTAAAAAAAACAGTCTTTTACTGACTAGTTTTGACCTCTGAATATGGTAAAAAGTAGGAGAAGTGGTCAATGACAAAAATAATCCTCACTGAATTATCTTCGAAATAGTTTGTCAAATGATTGAACGATGTTTATTATTGTATTTTTCAGACACGGAGGAAGCCAGTGAGACTGACATGGGCCACCATGACGAACCATTAGAAATAAAGGAACAGTAAGTTGAATTATACCATCACTGTAATAAAAAGCCCGCTCTCTGTATGTCCTGTAGGCAGAAAGTACAGACTTATTCCATACCTTTACACACTTGTTGTTTCTTCCACTTTCATGCAAAATGTCGTTCGCATAAACAGACATAAGCCACTGCAGGATGATTTGAAAAAAATGACAAGCTCTCGAAATAAACCCAGATCCATTTTTTTAAGAAAACAAAAAATTTGTGTCGAGTAAATGTGTGGAAACTCATGCGGACAATCATTAAAAAATCACATTTGTAGTTAAATAATCACTTATTTCTCTTCACTGTTGTATTCTCCATAGAAAAAAACTGCCTACTTATCTCATGGTTTGTTTTTATTTTACAGAATGTACCAAGACAAACTGTCCAGTCTGCACAAGCAACTTCAACAACTGAGAGACGGTCTCCATCCGGAATTCAGCAGAAAGCTGAGGAAGCTAGAGCAACAGCTGAGCGAGAGACAGAGGCTGAATATCATCCAGAGGGATTACCTGCTGGAGTGCGTGGAGCAGGACTACATCCTGGAGAAGAAGGCGGCTGCCAAGGAGTTTGAGGAGAAGAAGGTGGACCTCAAGGAGAACCTCCTGACGGACTTTGAGGACAAGAGGAAACACATTGAGAGTGAGAGGAGTAGCATGGAGTTGAACGGTGATTCAATGGAGGTAAATATTGTTGCCAATTTTTTAGGCTCTTTAAAAATCCTTGATTCAATATTTCAAGACTTCTATCAATCCCCTCATGCCGCATCTCTTCCGGGGTAGGCATAGAGAGAAGATTGTAAGACTACTTATTTGGTGCAGCATGTCAATTAAATAAAAAACTAAATACCTTTAAGGAAAAAAAAATTAAAAAACTAAAATCCACAAAAAGATGACTTTTGTTTTCAAGACTAGTATTCTAAGGTTTGCACTCTCATCATCAGGCGTCATCTTTTTGTGGATTTTAATGTAAATATTTGGTTTTTTCATTATTTTTCCTTAAAAATGGACTTCCACCAACCTGCCAACAGTAGAAAACATCGAGATTAAGTTATTTTAATTTGTTTGTTGAGTAATACTACATCGGGTCTGTTATGAAACTATGTGTTACGGTCATTAGAGTAATAATAAAATTGTTTGTTGTTAGGTAAAACCAGCAATGACCCGCAAATTAAGACGGCGCCCCAACGAGCCAGCCCCCGTGCCAGACAAGAGACGCAAGCCTCCAGCCACTACGCTGACATATCTACTGGATGACAAGGACATTGAGGCGGATCTCAGGACCATAGCACGAGGCAGACCACCGTCACAACACCAACAGAGAAGCAAAGTCCATCACACGGCGCCGCACTCTCCTCTACCATGCACGTATCCATTAGGTAAAACCTTTGATTATTGAAGTATCTGATCAAATAATTCTCCACACAGTTGAATAGATCCACTCAAATTCATATACAATGCTATGAAAACGCGTATGACACGATTCTTTTGATGAAATTTGACGTTCAAGATTTTCAAAGTGTCAAAATGTGATTATAATTAGGTATTTTAACGTTTAAATCCAAATATTTCGCTCACCAAGGCTACATTTTAATTTAAAAAAAACATTTTACTATCCCCTAACGTGGATTTTCAGACTGTGATTACATAATAACCTTAAATTGTAATTTATCTTTCCAATGGTAAGCTTATGTATTTTGTTTGATATCATTATTAATTTATGCACCTTTCGACTAAAAAATGCGACAAGTAATGCTTATTAAGTGATTTGACTTATTTTTACGCTTAAAATAACATCGCAAATAACACATTTTTATTAAATTACATCTGCCATAGGCATGTGATATCATCATCAAATCACACATCGAGCCATAAATATTTTAAGTACGCTCCCGGGATTTTAGGAGCTATTCTTCTGGAGTCAGTCTTCTTGAGTGAACCCCAGGTGTTCCATGTCCCCTCCGATGGTCTCCTATTTTTAAATCACTATTGTATATAATTCCAGGCACTCCCCCGGAAGTTCGCCCCCCTTCGCCCCTGTCCGAGGTTCGGGTGGAGGACGGCAAGCTGCTGTACGAGAGGAGATGGTATCACAGAGGACAGAGTATCTACGTTGAAGGGAACGACTGCCCGAGATTTCCGGCACATATAACCGCCATAGGACCCGATAATGTAAGATTTGTAACGTATTTACATTTCATTATATATATATTTACTTATTTATGTATCGTATGGTCAAAAGAAGTATATCACATCCCTCAAAGGAAAGAGTTTGAAGGTTGGACATTGGGCAAAGATAAATTTCGCAAGCAAGCTTGGTCGTCAGAAATTAAATTGAACGTTCTTTATGTATTCAGTCGCTGGCTCATTCAGGTATAGGAAGTCATCGAAGCTCTCTTCATATGTATAGTAACATTCTTTATTGAAAAATCACTATTATTTAATAGAATGCTAACTGTCCACATAGCCTAAGATCCGGTCGTTTAAAATATGACTTATCTGTTTCTTAATCAAAATGTGAATTAAATGATAGTTTATAAATCGAGTCATACGTCAGCATAGGGTAGCCTATCAAAATCTTTCTGCAACCCCCTGAAAAATAGGTTTTTCGTATTTTGTAGGAATATTGTAAGAGGTAGGAGAAGGTGGTCAATGATAAAAATAATCCTTACTAAATTCTCTACAAAAATTGTTCCACACTTTTTTTTTCGTAGGCCAAACAGTTTACCCACAAAGGCCAGTCAAAATACCAAAATTCATAAATAAATCCTTTATTGGATATAAAGAAACATTATTCTAAATGGTGGGTTTATTGCCGTAGCCAATGTCTGCCAACCATCCACTTGTGACATAGAATTGAGAAAGTTTGTACACATAGTTAGGAAAGTATGGAAAACCAAAATGAAAAGAGGAAAATGAACACAGTTATTATACAGAAACATGTGGAATCTCAAAAAAAATTAACCAATTTTTTTGAAAACCAAGATTATAAATATTTTCTCCTGTTTACCAAACCTTTGAACACTAGTTATTAATACTAATTGATTTATTTATTCTTTTTGTTTTCAGATTTCAGTAAAGAAAGCGACGGTAGAAGGCAACAAATTTAAAGTATTATTATCAGACTTAATAACCGGTAAAGTTGCAATCAAGAGACGAGCGTCGTAATGTGCGCGTTAGTGCGTATATGTGTGTGTTCGAGCGTCCAGTGCACAAGACTTTATTGTAAATTAATATTGTACATATATATATTTTGTAAATAATATTTTATTAGTTGTAAGACGTATATGTTTGTAAATATATAAGTGGGGGATAAAGAACGTCAATCAACAGATAGCAATAATTTATACAAGGTACCAGGGGTGAAGGGTGGATTTCTACAGAAGGGAAACCGGGGCTAACATTTCGTATGGGATTACGTCTGATTAGACACTATTAGACCTATCATTTTTTCCAAAAGGTAACTTGATGGGAATCGAGTTCTTAAGTAGCTTCGCGCCTGCAAGGTACGAAAATTATGTTTGTGAGTACCGAGAAAATAAAAAAAGGAATTTATTCAAACCGCTGACGCTAGTATCCCAAAAGTCCAACTCGTCTCTATGGTGACGGTCTATTCGAGGCTGACGCCATATTGTTCATAGTGGCCATGCCCAACTGACATTTGACGATGATTACACCATGAAAATGTATGGGATAAAATATTCCGTAGTTCAAGTGTTTGTCACCGATACAAGGTGACGTCACCAATCATGTTGGTGATGGAATTCGAGGATGTAGGCTTGTACTATACTATCGCTGGCTTCGGTCAATTTTTTTTTCAGAAGTCTCACGGAGCAAACATAGTTTAGTGTTGCTTGATGTGATCATAAGATACGGTAACATTTTTTTGCTACTTTCAAATTATATATTTCAGAACTGTTGTTTAAAAAAACTTTGATTGTTTTTTAACTTTGTTTTTCAAACTTGTGATGGCGGTTTAAATGGATTATCCAAGTATTTTTTTCTTTATCCAACTCGCAAAACTATCTTGCCTTTAAAATGATTTCTCTAACGCCGCTGTGTAATATTTTCGGCATTGTAGGTTACTTGTAAAAAATACAATGTGAGAATATTGGTACAAGGTTCGACAATCTGGGCTACTAACAATAAAATCTTGAACTCGACTTGCAGCTAACGTCTGCCGGCTGCCAAGATAGATAATACATAACTAACTTCCGGTATGTGGGTCATGGGAAACATTTGTGAGAACCTGTAGAGTGCAACTAGGCAGTGGGAAGTAGGAGTAGTAGTAACTCCTCCCCTCTTAGTGGAGAAAAAGGGGATTATTCGTCCTTTTTTTCTTTACGTGGTTTTCATTGTATACTCGCCCAGAACCTTTTTTTAAGTGTCATTTGCATGTTGTCTAGCAAAAATTTCATTCCTTTGTTTGTATGATAATCTCAGTTCTACAAATCCTCTCACGGTGCGTCTCTTTATGGGGTAGGCAAAGAGAACATTAACTATTTCCTTTCATTTCATGAAATACTAACTTCAGTAATCACCATTATAGATTAAATATTATGTGTTTTAATTTGTGTAACTCATAATGAACAAATTAAATTTGTTGTAAATAAATGTATTGTTTGTAATTTTTGTTTAAATAAATCGTCTTTTTAAATTAAAAAAATATTCTATTTGTTAAGCGTCCTACAACTAAAAAAAAACATGTTTAAAAGATAAATTTGAGCACACTGGTACATAGTACGCTGTGGAAAAAATTACGGAAAATACTTGTAACCTTTATCTAGTAGTTTACAAGTAGTACAGAGTCTTCAGAAATAAATTCTAAAAGATATTACTAATATATTTTTAAACACATTTATCTGACCATGTGTAAGACTTAGATATTTGATTTTTACCCACAATGATAAGAGTATGAAAACATCTAGTACATGATCTTTGTTGTTTTATAATCAGAGCTAATTTTTTATCTAAAATATCTTAAGAACAATTTTTGTCAAGACGAGTTTTTCGTTTGGTTCTTTGACACAGAATTTTGTTAACTTGAAAAAATGTTACGGTCTCCGTGATTTTTGCTAATAGTTTTTTAACCGCATAATAGGAGAGATTTTGTGTACAAAATTTTCGTACTATTGACAAAAATTAAACCTATGAGTTTGTTGACGGTTACAAGTAGTTATCTCAACAGATATACAGCAAAGGATGGATTTTCCATCAGGCTTATGACTGATCATCGGCTGGTTTATTCTCATCACTTTACACTTGAGTAACATTCACCAATTCGATCCTTTGCTGTACATCCTTGTCATGTCGACTACGACATGTAGAAAATCCAATGTTTATCACAAAAAAAAATGATTTTGTAAAAAAACGTACTGTTACTTTTTGTTTGCACATTACATATTGGCATATTAATGATCTTGACTGGACTAAAACCCATAAGAATATTGCTCAACATGAATGAGTCCCAAAAAAGGCAAAAACCCTTTAGAAATATGCTCAAGCGACAAAAGCTCAAATCTAATTGGATTTTGAAAATAAAATTAATTGTAGCTATTAGCATACGATTTCTTTCAGTGTGTTAGAAACTGCCATAGATTAGAAAATAAACAATTGAATAAGCAGATCTAAAATGGGATAGACAATAAAATAGTCAACATTTTATTAACAATTCATCTACTGGAATCCAACTAGAAAGTTTGGGCTTTTTTAATAATTAGCATAAGCATATTTCTAAAGGGTTTTTAACTATTTTTTAACAATTTTCTTATGGGTTTTTCTCCGGGAACCATTTATAATATATGTAAAATTGACAATTTTATTACAAAGGTATGGAATACTTGACTGTGATAAATTTATAATATAATTTATACCAGTGACGATAAGTTTTGTATGTTAACATCTCATGTAACTATTCTGGTTGCAATCCAGTCGTTGTGTAGTAACGTAGTCACCGCACATCATAGACTTTTATATTAAGTACCCTAGACATCTGACTCCATGTATTTTCAATAGAAAGGAAGTGACGCAATTTCATGCTTGACAATTTTTGGTATTTTAGAGTTGCAATGCTCTCACACTATTAAAAAGATATCAATTATCTAAAATTATTAAAACATCTTTAAAACTATCGCGTAATTCCTAAATAACGTTATAACTAATACAGTTTTTAACTATGTGAACAATATTTCGAAAACATTGCCTACAAAATGACAAAATTCTCCATTCGATTTGACAGTTTGTCGGCACCAGTTTACTTCACTACTAGCATTGAGTACGGCATCTAGGTACTTAATATTTAAGTATATGTCGTACATATAATCTGGCTGCAGTGTGGTAACGGCGACCGGATTACAACCAGAATGATTACATGAGATATTTTGTGTTTGAACTCATTTTAAAATGTTAATTAAGTTTTTAAGCGTGTAAGGTATTTTATAAGACGAGGTCATTAAGAAGAATGTGTGGAAAAACGTTGAGAGATAAGAAATGAGTAAATGTGAACAAGTTGACATGGTTGGGACATGTAGAGAGGATGAATGATGAAAGGATAGGAAAGAAAACATACATAGGTGAAAGAAGAGGTGTAAGGGAATGCGGCTGTCCAAGAACAATTTGGCTAATCCATGTCGACCAGATTCTCAAAAACGGACGTGTTTTGAGTAAAATGAATCGTAGAGTATGTATGGAGACTTGTATTAAGAGGCCATATGCTGCCATTTGGCTTTGGCGTTCACTCAGCCAATGCTAAGTGCATCGTCTTGAAACTGAAGACAGTGATAGATGAAAGTATTGACTACAAGTTGACTGTCCTAGAATTACAATATTATTTGGAAATTCCTTTAACAAAAAATAATTCCTAAAGTACCTCTGAAATTTACGGGAAGTGTTCATTATTAGTTCAGTTTTTTAGAAGTAAAAGTTTAGCCAAAATACTGGTAATTATAATCTTAAGAAATTGGCTGTTTTAGATTTTTTGATTTCTTCCCAGGTTTCTTCTTAAAAAGGTAAAATTCACATTGTGGCTTACGTTATTCTTATTTCTCGCTAACACTCTCATACAAAATTTGAAAAAGTTGATGCGAATATAGAACGATTTTTGCTCAGTGCAAATAAGCCCTTAAAAAAACATTTTATCTAAATTGCTGTTCTCGACTCTCATGTATTGCAGATTGCTGTATTTGGAACCAAGTCAATTTTTACATTAAAAATTTATAAGGGTTGTGGCTGCTTTTTTTGAAATGCTAATATAATTGTGTGTAGGTATTGTAAATAAATAATTATGGAATAAGAATTTATTGTAAATAAACAAACTATTGATTAATAAACTTTGTTTTTATTTTGACATCGTTTCTGTTTTATTTTCTATAAATTTCCCAAACTGGTTATTAGTTTCAGTTTGTGTTACATGTTGAGAAACTCTACAAAGTAAAGAGAATAACAATTTACAAAGTACTGTTTCATTCGGTTCAGCGGTGAGTTCGCCACCCATTCTAAATGTCTCTATTAAGGGTGCAGTGAGACGGACTCAGTGAGCACATAATAAATGACAATTTACAGCTATCACTAATTACCCCATGGTGTGCTAAATGCAATGATGGTATTTACTGGAATGGATAGAAAAACTGTTCCAATGAAGAAAATTTTGAGAAACCCTGAGCAGATGACAAAAAGGTGAATAAAAGACTTTTTCTTATCCTTAGGCTTGAGTTTTCTGAATGAAGCGAAATTAACCCCCAAAAATGGACAACAACGCTATTTTTAATCTCGTTGCGTGGTCTGCGTTTACATTTTCCTCTTCGAATTTTAATAACTTTTCAATGTCCTAGGACCTTGAAATTTTGCGGACATATTTTGCTTTAAATTGTAGTAGGTACCGTTTTATCATACTTAAACTTGTTTCAATTACTAAATTTTAATTATTATAATTTTTGCATGAAGAATTAATAAGCCCGGCTTTTAAAAAGCTTTTTTACGATTACTTTTTCACTTCAAATTTTTAAGTAAAGTAAATCTAGTTTTTACTGTTACTCATTTACTAGTTATGTATACCCATCCATACTTGATAACTTGAACGATTTATTACTGCTTAATGTATGTAAATTTATGTAATTTTTTGCCCATTTTTATAATATAAGTAATCCTATCAAAATTGTTATACACAATAATTAATATTGTATAGGAAACTGGTTTGATATTCGTAAAAAAATAAAAATAGTGATGAGCAAAATCAAATTATATTTTGGTCTCATACAGTGTTTCAGACAACAGCGAGTAGACAATATCAAGACCAAATTCAAATTATTAAGACAAAATCGTTAGTAATCTTGACCGCGTTTACTTGTCTCACTGATTTGTACAGAATTTTCTAATTTGTAAATTTAATCAAAAACGAAAATTGATTCATAACGAAGTTATCTAATAGGTACATAAATGCTGCTGAAAGTAATGTATTGGATGTAGATTTCCTTACAAAATCACAAGACCTCATACGAACTTTCAAAAATCTTTTTGATAGTAGGTATATAAAAATTGATTCATAAAAAATTTTCGTCTGCGGCGCTAATTATACCTACCAGAATTGTTTTTACGTATATTTTTATCTAAAGACAATAAATATGTCACGATCTTCTAATGAGTCTCACAAAAAAATAATTGTCCCCCCTATACTTTAGAAGCTGGCGAAGCTCGTTGCTAGTACCTACATAATTGTAATGTTCTTCCTTCTTCTTCTTTGCCCTCGCCTTTGTCCCATTTACTTGGGGTCGGCTCTGCTAGTCCTCATCCTCCAAGTCCTTCTGTCCCCCGCATTCTCCGCACGAAGCCTCGCCTCCTTTAAGTCTCTCGCGATTGTGGACATCCATGTAGTCAGGGGTCTGCCCGGTCTTCCGGGCCCTACTTCTATGTCCATTGTCCTTTTGATCATGTTGTCCTGTGGCAGTCTCATAACGTGGCCGTACTATCGTAGTCTATTTTCTTAAATTGTAATGTAATGTTGTAATAATTGTAATGTTCTTTTTATTTCTCAATTACCTTTCAAACTTTGGAGACCAAAAGACCAAGATCAAATCATTCTTATTTTACACATCGCTGCAGAAGATACCCGTCGATAATCTCTTCACTGTTGGAGATCTTAACTCTGCCATTTTCAATACACCTGATGTCTTCAAAGTACATTGACTTTTGGATTTTTAACAATCCACTTTTTTTCTGCGATGTCGAAGATCCTATGTTGTGCCTGTGTAGGATAGTATGATAATTCTGGATGATTTAAGAGTTATGGCATTTATTTCTATAAATGGCAAAAATATAGAAATATCTGCAAAACATGTTATACTTAGGTACAGTTTTGTGCAGCTTTTTATTATGCTCAAATGCCAAAGTCCTCATAAATAAACGTATGTATTTGAGATTAAGATGACGAATTTCTGGAATTTGTCTAGTAAATTCTGAACGACAAACACTACTTAAACACTTGGGCCTCGCCAGAAGAGGGCAGTGACCTATTTTTTTTGTTTTGCCCATCTCTTAGCTCCTGAAAACCACCATTGTAATATAATTGAGAATATTTTTATTGTTCCATTGTTGTTGTGATCCTCCTCAGAACACAAGTACTACTCATATCCGAGGAGGTCCACTAATTTATAGTAGGTATGTTTTGAGATTATTTTGAAATCACAATTTATGTTTTGTGAGGACATCGGATTTTCTACATGTCCTAGTTGAATGTAACAAATAGTTATCTCAACAGATATACAGCAAAGGAAGGACTTTACATCCAAGTTATTCTTTGCTACATATCTGTTGAGATAACTATTTACATATATACATATCCACGTCCGCTCCCTATGTGGAGCATGTGGTCGTCACCCAGTTTTTTTAGAGTTTTCTGTCCAGGGCCAACTCCGTTGCCTGTTCCCATGTCATTCCAGCCTGGAGCAGCTCTGATGCGTACACTTGTACAGCCTCTGGATGGTCATTGCAGGCCTGCCCAGACGTCTGTTAATAATTCTGAGATAAGTACTTAGTGCGTTTTATATTTATGTTATTCGTGAAACTGTCCATAAATCTATAGATAAATGAATGAATATGTAGGTAGGTACATTACTTTCATTGCTGTCCTTTTAGGACAAGAAGAGACACACAGCGTAAGTTGGTAAGTTTCTTCAAAAGACAATGCGTTCACTTTCGATTCTTCCGAATAACTCAGTGTCTTTTACTTTACTACAATACGAGTACATTATTAATTCAAGTGCAGTGAATTAAAGTAGGTACTATTAGGTACAAATATTTCAACGTAGGTACTTGTAGCTATGATGCACGCAGTTAAGGATCAGCGCAAGTTAAAAAAAATATTAATGCTCGGCACTTGTCTACAATTTTCTACACCTACTTTCACTCCTTCGGTCTTCTTCCTCCAAGATCCGATGTTGGATATGGGCCTACCTTTTGGTCCTCCACAGCTCCCTGTCCTAGGCACACTGCATCAATCTCCCTCCAGCACATATTTTCTTATATCATTAGACTACCTTGCTCATATCGACAAGATCGTCAGTGACTGATGTGTAGGTACCACAGAACACTTGTGCTGAATTTCACCAAGTTTTAGGTGAAGAACAACGGACTTAGGAACCACCTAGCCTAGCACAAATTTTGTATGAAAAATAATGATAAGTGGCTCCTATCTTCGCTCTTCCTAACCTAAGAAGTTGGTGAAATCCAGGATTATACTCTCTGAAGAGAGACGAGTATACCTAATGACTAATGAGCGAAATAAACATACCTGTATCTGTATGACGAATCGTATGAACCAAACGAAAGCAAAGGAGTGGTGTGTATAAATAGAGCAGTGCAGATTTCTGTTCTCTCTGCCTACCATGCGAGGGACGCGGCGTGAGGTGAGAGTGAGTTTAATGTCACGTGAGTTTGAAGATACATTGTACCATTCCTGGAGCCGTCCCTGTAGCGAGAGGTGTGTACTGTGCAGGTATCGTCCATCGTCCACCAAAATTAGCCATGGCGAGCGCGTGTCTACCAGTTTATTGGAATACAATCAACACACAGTGCTTCAAATGGATAAAGTACACTATTTATAAATTATTAAAAAAATATAAATCTACATGCTTGTGTACAAAAACTCAAAAACTTTCCTACACACTTTACAGTAAGCTAAAAGCTTGTGTTGTGAAATTCAGAATACATCGTCAGCACCGAGATTCAAACCCGCGCACCTCCTGATTAGAAGTCCGCGCAGCAAACACCTGAGCCATCCAAGTAGGTACTCAAATTAAAATAATAATGAGCATATAAAACTGAAAACACTTCACAGAATATTCGAAAAAAATATCTAAAAATAGTGGAGGCCAAATCCGGGGATCCCGCTATTTCATCTAATGGCGGACTCACACATTTAAATATCACAGTCTGAAATTGATTGTTTCTAAATAAATTCCGACCA
Organism: Ceraclea dissimilis; assembly: GCA_963576895.1. Classification (NCBI taxonomy): domain Eukaryota; kingdom Metazoa; phylum Arthropoda; class Insecta; order Trichoptera; family Leptoceridae; genus Ceraclea; species Ceraclea dissimilis. Next base: position 632,191 of record OY756365.1, read on the forward strand.
CAACCTCTCTCTGAATTCAGAATAGGGTAACAATGCGACCTTGACATACTTTGTTTGCGTAATTTTTTTTTTTAATTAAATGATATCCACCCGTCAACGAGTGATTTATGACTTGCGTAATTAAAAACAATCAAATTTCTGACTATGAATTTCATAATGTGAGAGTCCATCCTTAGTAGGTACATATGTACCCTCTTGAAAATTCTACTCATTAGACGAATAGGTATGAAAATCAAATCATAAGTTTAATTTGCACAAAAAAATCATAAGCAATAATACACAGGAACAACCAATTTGGTTCGACATTTGAAAATGGAACGAAATTTAAACATTGCCATGTAAATAAACTGGAGAAACGACAAAATCAATCACAGCAGTGTAGGTAAGTACCTGTTTATAATAATAACTGTACCATTTCACTCACTGCTCACAGGACAAAACCCCAAATTACTACAAATTGTGTGGTGGGATCACCGCGGCTTCAGTCAGTTAGCCATTGTCAGTCTTACGCGGTGACAACATGGTATGACAATACGATAATTCTTTATTTATTTGTTTATTTATTCACTGCACGAGTGCAATCAACTGTCAATTAACACTGCGAGTGTTTTGTTCCACTGACACGGATTAAGTTTCACAAATAATTAATCAGTATTTAATGTGTAGCATATAATAAAATAATTAAAATAATCGCACGATCGTTTGACGTTTCGGCGCTGCGAAGAAAACGCGGGAAAGCGCGAAACTTTTCCGCCAATTTTGTGCAAATTTTCTCTATGGTTGTTAGGAAATTTTCTTAGGGGTGAGTACCTACCTTTATTATTTACACTGCGAGCAAAGTGTCGAGAAACAGTGGCGGATCCAGGATTTCATTTTGGGGGGGGCTGAAGATTAAAAAAATTTTCCCGAGAATTTTTTTGTTGACCTTTTTTTTTTCTTTTGGTCCTCGCCTAAAATTTTGAGCCGTTCTTATGCGGCGGAAAGATCGCAGACGGGGGGGGGGAATCCTGCCGTAATCAACTGATGACCTTTTTTTTTTTTAGGTCGTCGTCTAAAATTTGTTGACCTTGACGCCTAAAATTTTGTCGAGCGGGGGGGGGGGGGGGGGGGGTGAATTGCATTCACTAACTACATTTTCAGTTTAGTACTCAAGGCACTAGAAACGTCACTCAACATTTTGGGGGGGGCTAAGGGACTGAAATCCCTACATTTGTTCTATATATACTACTGTAATCCATGGTTTTGGGGGGGGCTTCAGCCCCCTAGCCCCCCCCCCCCTAAATCCGCTAGTGTCGAGAAATATTGTGTTTTTTTTTTAAATAATTGAGATGGAAAATGTACTCTGATTAAAAAATGACAAAGATCACGTACTAGATCATTGCATACTCTATCATTGTGGGCGAATAGCAAATATCTAAGTCTTACACATGGTGAGATAAATGGGTTGAAAAATATATCAGGAATATCTTTTGTAATTGTTTTCTGAAGAATCTGTATAGTACTTATTAGGAAAAATCTACACAGATCGTGCACTAGATAAAGGTTCCGTGTATCTTTCTCAATTTTTTCTGTAGTGTACTATGTACCGGTGTGCTTAAATGTATCATGGAAAAATTGTTAGGTACTTCGTAAAGTGCGCCCCTTCTACAAATTATGTGGTTGGCTGGCAGAGATCGCAGCACTGCGATAAGCTCTCCCTAGTGAACACATGTTATGATTTATATTTGCAATGTTAACATATCTCTGTATCTTGTTCACCGAAAGTGTAAATTATTATTATTTCGTATGGCCTCTGCCACCGTTGGGCGGCAACGTCAGAAGATAAGAGAATTATGCTATCTGTTACATATTGGAGACATGTATCCTACAGAGCAACATCCAGGCTTCCAAGCCATTCAAGGGCATTGAGCGTGGCATTGTGGATATCTGCATATGGTCCAGGAAATGCTCTTAGAGGACAGTCTTCGACAATGTGCTTGATGGATTGCACTGGCTCTCCGCAGTCACAAATAAATAAAATAAATATTTTTAAATGTCTTGAATGACAATACTATTACGTGAATTTGATATTTTGAAGAGAGATCATTTATGAGCAGTAGTAGGTAATTAATATTTCAGATAAGATGAAAAACAATACATGTAGGTATGTATTGTTAAATATTTTAAAACCTGTATTTGAAACAAATTAATTAATTAACATTCTAAGGTAGTTGACTCAAACACAAATATCAATTAGGTACTCTAATGATTTGTTTATATAATATTTCTTTCATAGTAGATATTGTTTTATTGTTCATTATCGTCCCTAGGCTTTAATTTCTGGCACTTGGACTCGTCAAATTTACATAGTTATAACAATCAAAAAGAATTATGAACAATTAACAGTGACAATGTGCCAGAGAAGTAAAATCAATGCAAACAGAGTGTAAAGGGCTCAGTTTGCATTTCGTCATGAAGATAATAACACCAATAACATCCTTACATAGTGATCCATGCTAAACTGGACTTATTGTCCTGGACAGCATTTCGTCAATAATACCTAATAGGTATTAATAGTAGATAATACCCATCGTGTTGACTGTAAGATATGCAATAAGTCTGCCCTTTAGCAAACTACTATTGTCTTGTTTTGTAACTCTGATTTATTTATTTATTATTTACCTATAATTTCTACCAATATTGATTAAATATTAGGTTGAAATACATACCTAACTGTGGTAGGATAAGAAATGAAGAGATTAGAGAGATGAGTGAATGTAAGACGGATGTTATAACAAAAATGAAAGTGAACAAGCTGGGATGGTTATGACATGTAGAGAGGATGAATGATGAAAGGATAACAAAGAAAATATGCCTGGGAGAAAGAAAAGGTGTAAGGAAGGCTCGACCATGTCGACGAGACGCTGACAAAAAATGTGTGTATGTTTAAAAACAAACACACTTTTATTTCTGTTTCCTTTTTTATTTTTACTCATTTTATGTCTGTCGATCCACAAAATACTGATCCCTTCTATTAAAAATCCCTCGTCAATAAATTGCATATAAGGTACAAAAGCGATCTTATCAAAATGTATGTGTTTATATTAGATTCTATCAAGCTGTAATAAATCTAATTTGGTTCAGATCAACCACAGGAGCGTTGCTAGAATAAAAAAGAAAAAATACGAGGTACTGAATTTACACTACCTTATCTGTGATCGGAGTGTTTTTCAATTACATTAAGTAATCGTAAACACTAGTAATCGATCTAAAAATATAAATTATGACCACTCGTCCATACGCTGCCAGAAAAGGATATTAGTATTTTTCATTGAAAATAAAAATTAAGGAGAATATCCAAAAAAATATTCGAGTTCTAAAAACCTTGGGCAGTTACAGGAATAACACGACATATGTATAAGGTCAGCCCTGTCGCGATTTGTAATCAAGAAGAGTTTCGTTTTGCCTTATTTAAATGAAGACCCTAATTTTATAAACATGTTGTTGGGAACTTGATTGATATTAAAACAATATGCAAATCTTGTTTAAACTAATTGGATCATTTATAATGTTCGGTCCAGTCGATCGATGGAGGTAATGAATGTGTTGTTATTTTATCAGCCGTTCATGAGACAAAACACTTTAATTTTGCAAGTAGTTATCTCAACAGATATACAGCAAAGGATGGACTTTCCATCAGGCTTATAATTGATCATCGGCTGGCTTAATGTCATCACTTTACACTTAAGTAACATCCACCAATTCCAATCCATCCATCTGCCGCGGCAGGGAATCGAGCCCAGACCTCCAGCCTAACACACCGGTATTCTACAGCCCACGATCAGTCACAAGCCCGATGGAAATTCCATCCTTAGCTGTAAGATATCTGTTGAGATAACTACTTGTTATATTCAACTACGATATGATAAAAAATCCAATGTTCTCACAAAACATAAATTGTGATTTTCAATTACTTTAATTTTAGTTCTACTCACATACTCACCGTATGGCGCAATTTTTCATGCAATGTTTTAAAAGTGCATAATTTTCTAAGTCCTTGCTTCTTCAGTTGATACGAGTATGTGTGTATGTAGGTGCTAGGTGCCATGCAACTTCATACTTGATTCTAATATTACATGTCAATTCTTACTATTTAGTTTTACTTTGTGTCTTAAGTCTGAACAATCTACTATCGGTGTTTATAGCATTTTGTTGACAGGCCAGCATTCTTCAGTCATGGAGGTCTTCATTTTTACGTCAATGAAAGGATTTGAATAGGTACTACATACAATGTTCCCATAATTCCCAAATATAATAAAAATAATTCAGAACCTGTTTGCAATTAAATATTTTACGATACCACAAGGTTTATTCTATTTCCGAACCACGTGACATTTAGATAAATGTCATACATAATTGCATTTTTTTTTCTTATTTTTAAATACCTAATACCTATTAGATATGATCGCAGGATAAATTCATTTTTTATATGCCACTCTAATTTATAGTACAGGGGGTCATCGAAAAGAATGCCTCCATTTAAAAATAGAATAACTTTGGAACCATTTACAATAAATGAGTGATTCTTTCACTTTATGGTAACTAATTAATGTAAATTTTAATGTAATCTTTTTTGACATTCATCTTCTTCTTCATCAGCCTATCCCCGTCCACTCCTGAACAAAGCCCTCCTCCATCTGCCTCCATGTTGTCCTGTCCTGTGCATCCAGGTTGCACTGACATGTCGGACCAGGTCGTCTCTCCATCTCAGCTGTGGCCGTCGAGTTGGTAATCTCGAGGTCTCCAACTTAGGAGGTTCTTAGTGCACTTGCCCTCATTTAACATAAATGGTTCCAAAGTTATACGATGAGGGCATTCATATTCGACGACCCTGTATACTGTATAGTGTATAATTAACAAAAAGGGAACGAGTTTTAGTGGCTGCCAATTAATTCCTAATAATTATGCATGATATTATAAAAAGATCAGACTTGAATCACAATCTTGATGTGATTGTCATAGGCGTGTCTGATGATGAAGTGTCATGAACTGCAGGACAGCAGGGTGAATGGATGTTAGACGGGCAGACAAAGGAGATGAATACTTCCAAGAAATTGAGAATATTGTTGTACAGGTGAATCACCTTCATGTTATACAAATCGACACATTGATGTGTGACAATAATATCCAATTTCATGTTGTCGAATTCAATGTTTGTCAAAATAATCCTTATTTTTCAATCTTCATTGTTGTGCATCCATACCTATCTATTTATTTATTTATAAGCACTTGAGCATATAACATACTTACATAAATACAATCATTAAATCAATAAATAGTAAAAGAAAACAATAAAAACAAAACAGATGCACACACAGACACAACAACTAGGTACAAATAGTAAGTAATATCGGCTTTCTCTTACCCGTGGCAAGGGGCTCAAATTCTCTGTGTATCTTCGCTAGAAGCTCTTGCCTCTTGCAGTCTCCAAGACCTCGGGCAAGTCTAGCCATATCACAATGTTCTCGCACAACTTTTCCACCTGCTTCTGCAATTGGTTATTTCTTGGGCGAGACACTGGGCTTCCGAGATTTTGTTACAAGCTGCTCCTTTGACATCCTGGCATACGTTCTCGAGCCATCAATATTCTTAAAAGATAATACAACAGCGAACAACATTCGAACAACAACAACAAACGAAACGAAAGCAACAAACGAAAATCAAAAACCATTCGTCGCAGTCGCTAATTTCCAGTGAAAATTTGTCCATACTAAATATGTCTTTATTTTTTACTTAACAATATACGAAAACGTGTTGTAGGTACTAAATAATATATTATTTTGTATAGGTAATAATTTAGTTATTGTAACATAACAATATGGGAGTGTATTTAGGCGTCCAATGACCGGAATACCGGTTCAACAAGAATCGAAAAAAAAACACATTTTTTCGTTTTTGGCATTTTTTTTTCGATCGCCAATACTGTCCATACATGAGTGGATTCATTCCTAATATCTTCAAGTATAAATTAGTTCCTATTGAAATCCTCAGGCTAATTTTTATGTGAGATCATTGGCAAACCTTTTCAGGGAGCGTATAGCCTATAGGTAATGTTAAATTTTGTTATCAATTTGCATAATTATACTGTGTACTTACTTAAAATTAATGAGTCCAAGTGCCTAAGGTGGATGATACAAAACCAATGACTCAGTCGTCCAACCTTCTTCTTTTGAAGGCAGGCCTCTGTTAATGATTTTCACACACCCTGATGATCTTGAGCCCTATGCATCCACCTGCCCTCTAGCGGACATCATCCATCCATCTCTTGGGCGAGGGTCCCAGTGGTCTATTTGAAGTGTTGTTCTTTCACCTTTCGTGAGACTGTCGGTCTGTCTGACCTGCCCACTGCCCAGCTCAATTTAAGTCCTGAGATTGCTACTGATGCTGAGAAGTTCTTATAGGTGATCTCTCGAATATCTCAAGTATTCTTAATGATGATTTCTCAAACTAATACCGAACATCGCATGTCTACCTCTCATAACATACCATACCTTGATACGAATTGTCTACTGCCCTCAAAAACACTATTATTAAAAAAATAATAGCACTTCAAAAACAGTAGGTTCATCTCCATTCAAGAAAGCACAATGAATGCAACGAGCACAACATTGCAAAATTTATCAAAGTAAGTACATATAGAAAGATTGAACGATTGGAGAGAATGCCATGAAAAATGATTCTTTCTAATATGATGATAGTTTGGTAAATCTTATGGCTATGTTTATTTCAGTGGCGTATATAGGATTTCATTTCGAGGTGGGCCCGATCCAATATTTGACTTTGGGGGGGGGGGTGGAGGCAACAAAAATTTGAATATTGACGTACAGTAATAAAATTATAATAGCGCCGCAGGCAAATTTTTTTTGTGAATGTATAAGTGAAAAAGGTTGTGTTTTAGGTTGGTATTAATATTGTGTGCAGAAAATACGAAGAATAATAGCGCCGCAGGCGAAATTTTTTTGAATAATGGATGAAGTGATGATCTTGAGTGAAAACAACGTTTTTTAAAGAATTGTTCAAATTGTTGAAAATTTACAATACAAATAATCAAATATATCAATATAATCAAATATGTTATTGATTGATTAATTTATATACCTAATATGTGTGCAAATTTCTTCATGGCTGGGTACCTCACCCAAATATACCCTATAATACTTGATGTAATACTCATTGAGACAATGTCACGCGTACATCCTTGCGGACATTGTGAAAATACACAATGAATCATGTGTTGTGTTGCGAATAATGCCAATATATTATGTGATGTAACAACACATTATAGTCTATCTATCTATCTATACCATCACGCCACGTCCCTTGCAGGGTAAGCAGAGAGGACTGAGCGCCAGACAGCCATATCCTTGCACGCGCACACTCCTAGCCTCCGTCACATTCATGCATGCACTCATACACGCTCACCAATTCCTTTTACTCAAAACACGTCCATCCTTGAGGATCTGGTCGACATGATCGGACCAGGTCAGTCTCGGGCGGCTGCGCTTCCTCTCACCCCTCTTCGCTCACTCAAATATATCTTTTTTGTCATCCTGTCATCTTTCGTTCTCTCAACATGCCCTGTACATCTTAGTTTATTCACTTTCATTCTTGTCACAACACCAGTCTTGCAGTCACTCATTTCCCTTACATGCATTAGATTATATTGTCTGATACATTCATGTAAACTCCTTTCCAATCACCAACATACATAACTACATAAGATATGAGTCTTCTAGCCTCTAATTAATTCAGTAGGTAGATAATATACACACACTTACTTTAAATTAGATATACCTCTAACAATGTTTTATCGTTTTATGGTTTACATTTGATCCTTCGTGAAGTAACGTTTCGTTTTTCAAGAAGTCCTAAGATGTAATCTCTCTGTAACATTGTGACTAACACTAGGTATACTATATGGTTTTAATATTCGACCGAAATCGACGTTTTTTACCACGTTTATAGGGCAGATATGTGGGCTGTGGTCATTTCGATGTTCACCAAGGTAAAGAGCAACGAAAAACAAAAATGTTGATTTTCTTATCGTAATTCTATTGGTAAATTTTTATATGGAGGCTAGGAGTGAGTGTAAGGATAGGGCTGTCTGGCACTATGTCCTCTCTGCCTACCCTGCAAGGGATGTGGCGTGAGGGTATAGATAGATATAATTTAGCACTTGACATTCATGCAAATAGACATGAGTTTAGATATATGCGTAAGACCATTGTTACGATCTTTTTATTCAAAAAAATTCAAGTGGAAATTCCGTTAAACGGTGAAGATTTTTTAAACAGATTGTTAGAGGACCCACTGTAGGATCACTTGACAGATAGACTAACCATGTACTGTTATCTCATCTCATATGTTGTCTGTAAGGCATTGACCTTAGCACATTACATATTAATATCGCCAAAATATTCCAATACCTATAGTAATTATATGAGACTTTAATGTGGTAGAACAAACCGCAAAGATTATCCTAAAGTGTCAAGTATTTTTATTACTGTATTCGTCACATCAATGTGTCGATCTAACGAAGAAGAACAAAAAATGGCTTTTAGCTTTCGCGACTAGTATTCGAGGATCTGTAAACTTTATTCGCAATCGCCTGATGATGAGGGTTTAGTTTTTATTTTTTCCTTATGTGGTTTTGTTTATGAAATTCACATATGATTCTACGTAACGTTCGTCAAAACCTACTTTCTGAATTATAAGAAAAAGTTTGGTTTCATAAATAAGATAAATAATGCAAATTTTCCTTTAAAAAAACTTCTGAATAACGATGTGTTATAATTTTACACATCCTTTTTTTATTCCTTCTTTAAAATAATGTAGATTAGATAAATTGTACGCCACAGCCAAAAACTTTAGTACTGATTTGATTAGGAGAATCTATATGCCAAATCTCAAGTTTGTAGCACGTCTAGTTTCCGAGATATTCGTATACTCTTAAAAAAAAATTGACCCTATTTTTCACCCCCTCAGGGGCGGAATTTTCAAAAATCTTTCCATAGTGGAAGGTTCTGTATTAAAACCTATCAGTCTTCAAAATTTCAGGTCTCTATGATTAGGCGTTTGGGCTCTGCGTTGATGAGTGTCAGTCATAGTCAGACTGTCAGTGAGTCAGGCGCTCGCACATGTTGTTATAGATTTAGAGGATTAGGGAGCATAGAACTTAGATTATGAGTCACCAAGGAAACATTGCTTGCGGTAAACTTTTACGGCTTATTTTAATTTCTCTTCACAGCTGTATGTACATATACTCTCATTATCCTCCTTCGTGTTGTGACATATTAATTTGTATTACAATATTGAATGTCTCCAGGCGTCATGTCAGGTAGCAAACAGGCAACTGCACCTATAATCTCATCGCCATGAATCATATTGGGGATAAAAGAATATTCTCATCCATAATATGTATCTACATCAATTCTGCATATACTTTGTCGCATCTTTTTTTATTATTTATGGTAGTTTAATTATCTCTGATCTGATGCCGTATAAGTGTTTCTTTGAAATCGCATGCAAATTTGGATGATAATAACAACAATTAGTATCATTATCTGTCGACTGCGCAGCTAGCATGCGCATGCGCTATCTATCATATATTTCACTTATAAAATATCTTAGAATTATAAATTAATATATATGTACGTAGTACGTACATATTTGAACTCTTCTGGCTGGTCGTACTGAGAAGTGTGTTGGTAAGTCCTATTATTATAAAAACAGTTTTTATTCTCACAAAAGTATATTTAAAAAAATACAGCTCTATACGATACATTTTTCGTACACGTTGGATGTCCGTCTCACATGATGCACGTGCTACTGTGATATGCACTATCATGGGAGAGTTTAAGAGCAATAGAGAGAGAAACCTTCCAACAATCCTGCAAGATGACAGCAGGACAGCCTTCTGCATGACGTATCGAAGCCCATACCATGTAGTCCACGTTTCTCAAGATTTACTTTGAGACTCTTAGGAATGACACCGTTTGTGTATATCACTATAGGAATGATGACAGTGGAAGGTGTTCTCCACAGCTCCATAATTTCATTATTATTATTGCAATAAATCTATAGTTTTTTTTTTGAGGCAAAGCACCCGTTGTCGAGTGATACATGCCTTGCGTTAATCATAACAGAGCTTGTAGGGAAATTTCGTTAGAGTAATCATTATTTTACTTGTAAATATTTAGAAGTGTAACTTATTATTACTGTATCAAATAAGTAAATAATTAGGTACCTAAGTGAATAAATGAGATCAATAAAAACAATTAATTTATCTTCCAATCATTCTTGTTAAGTGTTTTGTTGACAGTGTGGAATGGTGAGAATTATTGCAAGAAGTTATTCCACTGTCAACTATACCTACTATGCAAGATCGTGTCATAATATAATACACAAGTCCCTCTTCGTTGACGTAACTTACATAAGTGACGTTCGTGTTTTGTCGCAAGCAAAAGTAGTCATTTTTATTCTTTCGTATGCCTACGGCCTGCGACCATCAAGGAGTCATAGCTCCGCTTCCATATTCTTCGGTAGTCACGACACAAGCGTTTCTAGCTTACTGTGAAGTGTATAAATAAAAAAAAAATCAGGATGTAGGGTCCTCAACAGTATAATATTAGGAAACATACCAATAATAATGTTTAAGCCTCGCGACCCAACTATGACATAATGGTAATTTCACACGGAATTAAGGATCAAAATCGCGTGAACAATCGCGTGATAAAATGGTAAAAAAAGCGTTTTTTTTTTTTCATATTTCGGGGTTCTTTTCAAAAAACTTTTACGGTTTTTCCCTAGATTTTAATGCATATTATCAGTGCAAAAAAATTCTCCGCGACTTTCGGGAAACGAGTTTCTGTCTTTGGAAAAAATATCAGAGGTGTTTTTCACAAATGAAAATGTGAAAATAAAAGATATAAAAAATCTTTTACAGTTATTCCCTAGATAAAGGTTCAATGTGTCTACTCTATTTTTTTCCAAAGCATATTTAGTAACGGTTGTCGAGATCTAAGGTCTCGCATTTTTAGAAATTTTTGAAAAGGCAGTATGCGTACTTTTAATGTGGTATGTGCAACAAGGTATACCCATAGGTATGCCTACCTAGTACTACCTATTATAGTATGTGTGTATTGGGCTTTATAATTTTGAAGTTCATGATGAACGGCCACCATTGAATACCTTGACATTTGATTCCACAGTTACCAAACAAGTCTCAGGATAATAATAACATTGTTATTAACTATATCACTACTTTATATTGTAATGTATATTACTGACTCCTATATGCAAGGTAGGCATGTTAATGTGACAAAATCTTACGGATACTTTTACTAGTAAATCGTGACATATCAATCAGTAGTATTAAGTGTTACTAAAACCAGGAACTATACCAATAAATGTTAATTGAACTGGATGCGTTTTGAATACCAATTTCATTAGGTAGGTTCTGGTTGATTTGTTTTTCTTTCTGAATACATGCATTGATTGAATTGTATTTAAAAGGTTTGGATTTGTAAGTTTTCACTAACCGATTGTCACGGTTTCAAGATGATATTTCGTATCTCAAAACTGCATCCAGTTTTTAATAAATCTAATTACTTACCTAAATGTAAACATCATAAAAACAATTAACGATGTACATAAGTAGGATAACCATTCATTTTGTCGTAAAACTGGAAAATTCGGGTTTTTTCAAAGCTAAATTTGGCTCTACAAATTTTAAAACGCTCTGTATAAATGAAATGATTTTATGAACTAAAACCAATAAAACATGCTATACTTCACTTGGATGTGGCTTTCGACCTGCACAGTGCACAATTATATGGAGATATCAATATCTTCTTCTTTCTCAGCCGTTTTAATTCAAATGCTGGACATAGGCCTCCCCTTTGACTTTCCACAGATCCCTATCCTGGGCATGCTGCATCCACTTACTTCCTGCGATTCGCCTCACATCTTCAGACCATCTTGCCTGAGGTCTTCCTACGCTCCTTTTGCTTGTTCTAAGTTGCCACTCGATAATCTTTTTGGTCCATCTAGGATCTGAGCGTCCGGCAACGTCCTGCCCACTCCATATCATACGTTCATATAATTGGAACTAGTGTTCTAAATTCGTAAAAGAAAGTTACATTTACTAGTAAAAATAATAATTACTAGTAAGTAACTGTTACTATAGCATAGGTGTGAAGTGGGCAGCTTATCATCGAGACAATTCTTAAGATGTATGTAGGCAGTTAGTACAGGAGTAGGTATAATATTGAAGCTACATACATAACCTACTAAGTACTAATAAAGCCAAACCTGTCCTTTTACTGTAAGTAGGAACAAGCATAATTCAAATTATTCAGACCTACTTAATAATAACCTATACCTACTCTATCTTGGTATTCTCGAGTCTTATAAAGTTATATAAATTGTGATTTTCAAAATAATCTTGTGAACTCATAGGTAGTTGTAGGTATGTACATAAACTTGGCATGATATGTCTACCGCCATCTACCCTGCGAAGACGTATTTAGCCTAGTGATGGATATATAAAAATGGTTGGAGTGTACGCTAAATGCCAAAAATAATCTCAATGAAGGCCGGCGAATAAAATAATATATACACGTTCCTTCACAAATCAGCTAAATACGTATACTTTATTTAATCAGTTCTTGCTAAAAATGAGTCAATAAAATCATCACAAGTTAACTTTAGATTTTTTTTCTGAGAAACTATATATTTTTTTTAAAAATCCGTCAAAAGGATCCACTGGACTAGAAAAAGGTACAAACTAACTATTCTTTTAACATCTTACTAAACAATTATCTACCGGTGAGCAGATATTTATCTTGAAAAACCCCCTATTTGAAGACGATGACTCGTTAACATGTATACCAGCTAGCCATGTGCTTGTAAATCCTGGATATCGTGCAGATAAATTTGTACAAAATTAAATATTTGTAAACTGTGTTAGTTTTGTGGTTTATTGGTGACCTCAACGAACTGTAAAAATTGCTAATTAGGATTGTATGTAATAATGTAATGTATTCCACATTCCTTAACTTCCGAAATAATATGATTTGTATTGTACTCATCATGTATGAACAATTACAATAATTATTCACGATGTTTTGAAACAGAGATCGACAACAATCTTTAGATTTATAGCAAATTAAAAACATTTTCTTACTACACCTTTTGGTTATTTTACACCTTTTTACACCTTATTACCTATTTTAGACTCTCCTGTAAAAGTAAGGTGTTTAAATAGAACGCTTTTCATATTTTTTAGCAATGAAGCTCACAATTACTGGTAACTCCATCCGTAGTTATATATTGTTATTTTACCTTGTTTTATTTTCTTGAAAGAGTCAAACGTCATAACAATAAATTTGACAATAGTTAATACCTTGCCAGTAAATAGACCAGTAACATTCACATTTTACTGGTAAATATATCACACATTAGTTATAATATGCATAGAGGACAAACTCAAACAATAATCTACTCATCACAGTAGATTATTGTCTTATACTCGACGTGGTCGGTAACTTGGTTGGTAACGCGCTCGACTGTTAATCCAGTGGGCGTGGGTTCGATCCCCGATGCCGACTTACTCCACCCCAGGACACAAGCTTTTCAAGCTTACTGTGAAGTGTACAAAGTTTTATTTGGGTTTATTTCGATTTAGGGAGATATTATCTTCAACTCACGGTGATAATCGCCTGTCACCCTTTCGGTGAGCCATTAAAAGAAGGACCCCCATCTGCCAACTCTTTTCTAAATCTCAATAAAAAAAATAATATCCTTAACTGATACACACAACATACTCGTAGATCGGCGACCCCTGAATGTGACAGTACAATGAAATGTAATGTAGTAATGACATATTATTATTTTTTGTATTACGGAACAAAAGAGTCGTAAAGTCTCCATACAAAAAGAAACATAATAAGTTGATGAATTATTCATATTGTGTTAATATTATTAATCATATGTTGGATCCCAAGAAGCATTGTGGCGGTGCCCTGCCCGGAGATGAACTCACAATGTTATGTTAATAAGTCGCCGCTCTGCACCTAAATCAATCATACCTACTGCTGCACCTCCCATGTAGAATAATTACCTACAATTTATTTTTTATTCAAGATTATTATTGAAATCACAATTTATGCTTTGTGAGACCATCGGAATTATTCTACTTGTCGTAGTTGAATTTAACAAGTAGTTATGTCTCAACAGATACACAGCAAAGAATGGAGCTTCCATCGTCGGCTGGCTTAATGTGATCAATTCACCAATTCCAGTCCATCCATCTGTCGCGGCCGGGAATCAAACCCAGATTTCCAGCCTGACAATCCGGTATTCTACCGCTATGCTATGACTTAAGTGTAAAGTGATCACATTAAGCCAGCCGACGATCTGTGATAATGTATGATAGTAGGTACATTCTCGTATACAGAAATATTATTAAGGCTCATTTTTCGATTAACCTTTTTTCTGTTTTCCGTAAAAATATGAAAAACTCAGATTTGAAAGACTTTTCTTCAATTGCACTAAAAAAGAAACCCAATTTTCTTTCTTTATCAAAATCCATGGAATCCATTTCTATATCAAAAACCATTTTACCAAAAAAAAAACACAAAGCTACATTTTCACTACATAAATATCTATTTCTGTTTGAAAACCGTATTTTTTTCTGTTACAGATGGCCAATTTTCTAACACAATATCGGATACATTCAATATCACGATGGATTATTATAATTCAAGTAAGTAATCAACTTCCACGATAAAAAGTCTTGTTAAGCCAGCAACTGCTGTGAACTAGCTTCGGCGGCCAGAATTGTTCTCAGCCAACATTGAGAGAATCGTCTTGAAACTGAAGACAGAGATAGATGAAAGTATGGACTACAGATTGGTGCGTTTTAGAATTACAATGTTTGGAAATTCCTTGAATAAAAAAGTATTCCGAAAGTACCCCTGAAATTTACGGGACCTGAGGATTTATCGTTCAGTTTTTCAGATATAAAAGTATTATTTAGCCAAAAAACTGGTAATTATAATCTTAACAAATTGACTGTTTTAGATTTTTAAATTTCTTCCCAGGTTCTCTTTAAAAAGGTGAAATTCACATTGTCGCTTATGTTATTCTTATTTCGCGCTAATATTCGTATAAAAATTTTAAAAAAATTAAGCGAAAATAGAACCATTTTTGCTCAGTGCAGAAGTCAGTACGTACCTTGTAAAAGTACTAAAATATTTATTGTGTTTCCAGATAATACTATGTAGTCATTCAGATTTGAGAGCGAATGGCCATGGGAGAATGATGGACCCACCTTCCAGGAATGCAATGTGGAGATTTGGCTTCCCCAATCCAGTCAACTATAATGATAATGAATTATTTTGTGGAGGTTATGCAGGTAAGGAAAAACATCTTGCAATGAATAATAATCCAGAATATCTTTTCATCTATTATTTTTATACGCGGAAGCAGGACTTGCCAATGCACTTCTCAGTATTACCAGCCAGAAGAGTCTACATATTATTGTCATTCATAATTGACATATAAACTCATCAGCCTAATACTGGGAAACATTCGCCTATCCAGATATCACGAATATCAAAGGATTAGGCTCAGATATACTGCTCTATATAAAATACAAGCATTGTGCCTGAAATATCAGTGTATAGAAATCTTCTTACAATTTGCATGTATCAATATTTACCGATTTATACATTTATTAGGTACAGATTTGGGTACCGGAAATTCTAATTTATCTGTGACAATTCTTTGTTTGTGCCTACATCTTAAAATGTAGCAAAAATCGAATTGATTATTATAATTGACTAGCTTAGTTACCCGTGTTTCCCAACGGTAAATTATAAAACCAACCCGGCATACTTTAAAGGCTTGAGCCGGACAAAATGTGGTTTTTAAGAACTGAATTTCTCTTCCAACGACTTTTCATACGATATCACATTCGACCCCACACAACCCTTGGATACCCTCATCATCATGGCAACTCCTAGGAAAAGCTTTTTCTCCATAAAACCGGTGACGTTAGGACACAGCCTATATTATCGCAAATGTTATTCTAAATGTTCACAGCAATTCATCATAAATTGCGGGAGTTATGCGAACACTTATTTTAACATGCAAAGATTGTCAGTCGAATTAATTGGGCACCATTTATGCAACAGTTGCAAAGTTTTTCTTTCCTTTTTGCAGTGCAGTGGGACCAGAATGGAGGACAGTGTGGAGTATGTGGTGATCCATCTCACTTACCAAATCCTCGCCCGCACGAGGCTGGAGGGGAATACGCCAAGGGGATCATTGCTAGGAGATACAGTGTAGGACAGGTCAGTCACCAACATCTTTGTATTCTATTCTATCCCCTCACGCCGCATCCCTTGCGGGGCTGGCAGGGAGAACAGATCTACAAACTTTCCTATCCTTACACACAGATTTAGTTTATTGTTCTCTAATCATTCGTAGACCCCATTTAAGGCACTTGGAATCGTCAAAAAGCGATACATCAATAATAGTAAAAAATAATAAAATCAATAAACACATGGTGACAAAACAAAATTTTAAACAGGTGTGCTTAAGTTCAGGTCTGTAAATTGTCCAGAACTACATTACGTCAATGACAACAGAATTCGTGAGACTCATACACACTCTACAAGTCCTTGTACTCAACATACGGTCGTTCTTGAGAATCCTACGTGCCAATCCACGTGATTCTTCGCGGTCGCGCTTCCTTACACCTCTTATTTCTATGTATATTTTCTTTGTTATCCTTTCATCATTCAATCTCTCTACATCTCCCAACCATTTTAACTTATTCACTTGCATTAATTAGTCACAACATCCGTTTTACATTCACTCAACTACATCTTTCATTATTTAATGTATTTTTTTACTGAAGTGTATTTTTTGATACAAACATTTTAACCATTCATACAATCAAGTACAATCTATATTTTTCATTGTGTGATGTTTACAAAAAGATATTGTTTTCTTTTCAGGAAATAGACATTGAAATAGAGTTGACGGCGAATCATTGGGGAAGATTCGACATTGGCATCTGCCCAAATAATAACCCTAATTTTGAAGCTACTCAAGAATGCTTCGACAGGTATGCTTAATTGATTACGTTGAATTAATACCATTTAGAATAATTTAGAACTGTAAGACCGCTAGGATGCAACATGCCCACCCAAAATATGAGCAGATAAAAAATCCAACGCTTTACAAGGATAATGATGAGTACATGGTTGGCGCAGTTGGTTGAGGCGGCAGTCTCTCGAGCGGGAGGTGCCAGGTTCAAACCCCGGCGCTGGCGATGTATTCCACACTTTGCGATACAGGCTTTTAGCTTAGTGCAAGGTGTGCAGGAAAGTATTTGGGTTTGTGTAAGCAAACCCAGATCCTTTTTTTTTTTAAATATAATAATATACACGTTTCATCTCGACTCAACTACCAGCCTTCATAGCACAGCCGGCTTATCAGGTTGGAGGTCTGCGTTCAATTCCCGGCCGCGGCAGATGGACGGACTGGAATTGGTGAATGTTACTTAAGTGTAAAGTGATGACATTTATCCAGCTGACCATCAGTCTTATGCCTGATGGAAGGTCTATCCTTTGCTGTGTATCTGTTGAGATATAACCACTTGTAATAATAAGTTAATTGTATGTTTCAGGCATCCACTGCGTCTATCCGGAAGCAGGGATACTAGCTTCGTCATTCCCTTAAACAGCGCCAAAAAGGACATCTTCAGGTACAAAGTAAGGCTGCCACCCTATATGACCTGCACTCAGTGTGTCATGCAATGGACATACAGGACAGGTAAGAAATTGGAGTCTTTTATTCATTATTATATTTGTCAATGTTTTTGATACCAGATGGGCGCCACGAATTTCGAAATGGAGGCCTTGGACAGATAGAAGGAGTGTCGGAAAGCCACCAAAGACTGACGACATTGTCCAAATCGCTGGTGGAACCTGGATTCGGAGGTGTCTATATCCAGCAGTGGAGAGAAGAAGGCTAGAGAAGAAGATGTTTTTGAGATCATTTTATTACTTATATCATTGTTTCATTGAAATATTGCAAATCTCTCATAGAAAAGAGCCCCTATTTCACCAAGTTCTTTACCTGTAGTATCTTTGAAAACAGACTACATAGTTTTCGGTGTTGATGAATTGAATGGCAGTACTCCCGATTGAAGGCCAGAATATTGCAAATTTCACACAGGATGAGACCCCTCATTCCGCTAAACCATTTAGTCATAGAATGATTGAAAACAAAATCCATAGTTTTTGGTGTCGATGCGTTGAATGGTAACATTCCCGGCATCTGCATAAGTATAGATGGGAGGAGGGATGCACAGATTACTAGTAGTTAATAGAATATTAGGTGGCAGTTCTTAACCATTCCAGTCTATTCGGTATTTTTCCAGGCAACATGTGGGGCATTTGTCCCAATGGCACAGAAGCAGTTGGTTGTGGCAAATCAGAGACATTCAGGAACTGTGCAGACATTAGTATTGTTACCAACACTGGGGGACTACCTCCCTCTGCGGTGGCTGGCAACAACCCCTTCCTTCTTTACTACAGAGACCTAAGAGCACCACCTCCACAAAATGTTTTCCCCCTCATCATCAGGTAATATTTTCGTACCTTTTGATGTCTTTGTGCTTTTTTGGGTAGAGAAATAGAATCAAAATGGACTGATCTTAGACAATAAGTACAAGGTTGGCGCAGTTGGTTGAGGCGGCAGTCTCTCAAGCGGGAGGTGCCAGGTTCAAACCCCGGCGCTGGCGATGTATTCCACACTTTGCGATACAGGCTTTTAGCCTAGTGCAAGGTGTGCAGGAAAGCATTTGGGTTTGTATATGCAAGCCCAGGTCCTTTTTTTATTTAAAAAATATGATATTTTGACTAGCTCCATCTATTCTCTCTTTCAAGAGTAAACTGAAGCATCATTACCTTTCCATAAATAATCCATCCAACTCTCAACTCCCTTGACTCCTTCCTTTTCCTTCATCCTATCCTCCATCACCTATTTTTTCCCCGCTATTTTTGTTTATTACTATTAGTATTATTTGCTTTATTCTTATTGATTCTCTCAATTTTTTTTCTTGTTCTTTTTGCTTTTCTCACTTTCTTAAGTATGTGTGCAATTTTTCTTGTTTTAATGTCACAAGTGGTTTGTTGGGAGACATTGCCTGCGGCAATAAACTTTCCATTTGGATTCATATTTATTATATGCGAGTATCCAATAAAGATTTTATTTATTTATATTTTTTATCTCAATCGGATGTGCATTTTTATGATTCCAGGGATCAGTTATGTATCCCTCGAACTGTCTACCAACGCACTCCAGGAATGGAGCAGTGGTGTATGACCAACTGTCTTCGCTACCCTCCCAACTGCCCCAAAGCGGTGTGCCACTGCCCGTAAGTATATTGCATAATATTAAGACTAGGGACCTATCTATGACGATACGGTCATTTCCCACGACGTTAAGGTTCAAAATCCCATGAACAATCGCACGATAAAATGTTAAAAAACATATATTTTTTTTACTTTTTGGGGTTAATTTCGCTTGATCCAACAATTTTTTTAAAGTCAGGTATACTATATTTTTTTAAGGTCATCTTAAGGTATGGTTTACTAGATTTTAATGCATATTATCAATACAAAAAAATATCTGCGACATTCGGGAAACGAGTTTCCGTCTTTCGACAAAAAATTTAGAGGTGTTTTTCACAATTTATTTCGAGAAATCCATACAAGATATAAAAAATCTTTAACGATCATTCAGTAAATATAGGTTCGATGCATTTGCCCCATTTTTTTCCAAAGCATATTTAGTAAGGTTGTCGAAATCGAAGTTTCAAATTTTTTTTTAACAGTCCTCTCTTATTTGAGTACATGGTTGGCGCACTTGGTTGAGCCGGCAGTCTCTCAAGCGGGAGGTGTCAGGTTCAGACCCCGGCGCTGGCGATGTATTCCACACTTTGCGGTAAAGGCTTTCAGCCTAGTGCAAAGTGTGCAGGAAAGTATTTGGGTTTACGTGCACGATCCCAGATCCTCTAAAAAAATATCTCTGTTTCAGACAAACTTGCGATGCAATTGGAGAACTGGCCGGCAAGGAAGGTGCTGATGTCTACTGCTTGGATCAGTGTATAAACTACCCGCACAATTGTCCTGCAGACAGATGTCGCTGCTATTAGAAGAATCTCCTATTACATTAATGCCTGCTTACCTTTTCTATACTTTAATGTTAATGCTTTTGCTTCTTTTCATAATCCTTTGTCAGTCAAATACTTTTTTTTTTGATGAGTGAATTATTTTCACTTAACTTGTGAGATTGTCTTTTGTGATTATACTTTTTACTTCTTTAAAATGTCCAGAATATATTTTGCACAAATTTTGTAAAATGAAAAAACACTGTATTTTACTTCCACTATTTTATTTGAACACATATTCCAAAGATCTTTCGAAGCTTAGAGCTTCATCTTCAGTGGCTTTTAATGAGAGGGATATACCTAAATCATTTAGGTATTACTGGATTTTTGTCTGCATCTCGCAGATGGCATACATTGAGAATTTTCTCAACGCAAGGCGGGAGATATCAACATTCACATAATAACTTATGCGAACTCCCTTGGGGAGGGGAGCAGGATGGATGTTCCGACGCTTACGAGTCGGCTTTGGCTGGCTTAAGTGATCACTTTGTTCATAAAAAGTTAAGAGTACTACTCAAATTATTTTAATTTACAAATTATTATTGTAAAGCGTTGGATTTTTCCTACATTCCGTTGCATATACGTACAATGTAGTATACCTAGTTAATCAAAAGCCACTGAAGATGAAGCTCTAAGCTTCGAAAGATCTTTGGACTGTGTATTCAAATAAAATAGTGGAAGTAAAATACAGTGTTTTTTCATTTTACAAAATTTGTTAAAATGTTTTTCCATAGAGTTAATCTTCCTACAATCACTAAATTGTGTACGAGTATTTCGTATTTTATTGAACATGTCGTCCAAATTCTCTTATGCCCGATCCCACCAACTACCACCTAGGAAGCAGACCCCTAAGGAATAATTCCATACAAAAACACAGATAATTTCAGTAATTTATAATGCTGGGCAACAGAGGGAGCAATAAATCCATACAAAATACAACATGCAGCTACTTAAGTGAGGGAGATTCTGGGCGGAGATATTTGGGCACCTAACTAAGTAGAGCTGCATGTTGTATTTTGTATGGATTTATTGCTCCCTCTGTTGCCCAGCATTATAAATTACTGAAATTATCTGTGTTTTTGTATGGAATTATTCCTTAGGGGTCTGCTTCCTAGGTGGTGGTTGGTGGGATCGGGCATTAGAATCCTCTGCCCAACTACGACTTGCTGGCTTCTGGCCTTTTGGGCAGAAGCCACCAATGAGATTTGAGATATTTTCTGGACACCTTTGAAATTATTCACCTATCCTTGTATTTTTTTAGTATGATTAAGCTAAGGTAATTAAATAAAATACAATTTTGTGATATCTAAAAAAGATTTTTTATTACAAGGAAACAACTTCTAAGGTGATGAATGTATGAATAAGTACTTCTATTTGCATAAATTTTATAAATTTATGGATTCTATATAGTATACCTATTAGTAATAGCACTCTAAAGGTTCGCTTACACGAGGCAATAAATTGCTCCACGACCGGCAATTTCGCGTCACAATGATGTCACGACAACATGAAGTATATTGCGAGTGGAGCAATTTATTGCCTCGTGTAAGCGAACCTTAATATATTATTGAACATCGAATTATTTTGACTGCCACGCATATGTTAAAATACTGTGTGTAAATATTATTCCATGCAGTCGATTCTCTAAACTTCATCCACAATAAAAATAATAAAAAATAAAATACTAATAAAAAAGTAACAAACTTAGAAATGCTAAAACAATAGAATACGTATTGTTGTGAATACTGAATACAGTTGGTTAGAGAGGCGGTCTCCCAAGCGGGAGGTGCCAGGTTCAAATCCCGGCGCTCGCGATGTTTTCCACAATTAGCAATACAGGGTTTCAGTATAGTGCAAAGTGTGCATGAAAGTATTTGGGTTTGTGTATGCAAACCCAGATCCTTTTTACAAAAAAAGAAAAAGAAACTAGTAAAAAACTTTAGTAAAAAAAAGCCTAAGTAAACCTAATAAAATATAAGTGTAAGACTTTTATAAGAAGTAATATCTGAGCAGAACGACTATTCCTGTCAGCAATGTTGGTGTGACCAGTGGAGCCCCAGAATCTTTGGCATCAGGAGAGATCCTGGAACAGAAAGTCATATGTTAGATCATTGATCATTAAAGGCATTGATCATTGATAAATTTATCCCTCTATCGGAAAATTCTCAAAATAACACCACATATATTGATCCTTGCTTGTAGACAAAGAAGGGATACATAACACAGGGACATCGAAAAAGATGGAGCCTATTTTAAAAAGGTTTAATTTCAGGTGAAGTGAAATGAACAACATTTCTAAATTGCAATAAATTTAACGCTCTGTGCTTTCCGTTGCACGATCATCATTATATTAGGTGGTAGATGAATAACGCCGATTGCCTTTGCCGACGGGCGATTAGACTACGCATGCGCTATTGCACTGTATTGTCCATCAAACAAAACTTTCATTCATCAGTTACCAAACAGTGAAAGAATCACTCATTTAACACGAGTGGTTCCAAAGTTATATCTTTTTAAAATAGGGTCCATCTTTTTCGATGATGCTGTGTGATTGGGGTGATTGGTTCCGTATGTCAGATATTTGGAGAGGTGATAGAGGATGAAAAAATGTGAAAAAAAAAGTTAACGGATGCGTATCAAAATATCAAGCGTTTTGGAGATAAGCCCTTTGAAAATTGAAGAGTGTGAAAATTTCTCATTCAAGTTTTTTGCCAATATCTCTCACACTACTGACTCGATTTTGACAAAACAAGCCAAAAATCATACTGAACTTTAGAGAAGTATCTTAATTCCACCAAGAACCAATCACCTGTATAGACTAATAAATACAGAAAAGTTAGATATTATACTTAGGCATTTAATTTTCATAGTTCAAAGATACAATATACAATCTCAACTGTCTTAGGTTAAAGGTTTAGCTGGCAGAGATCGCAGCACTACGTTTAGCTCACCCTAGTGAACAACTATTATAGCGTTGTTAACACATCTCTGTATTTTGTACACGTAAGGCTAGGAATTGAAAGAATAGAAAAAAATTCAGAGGCATTTTTCACAATTTATTTTGAGAAATCTATACAAGATATAAAAAAATCTTTTACGGTCGTTCCCTAGATAAATGTTCAATGTATCTACCTTATTTTTTTCCAAAGCATATATAGTAAGGTTGTCGAGATCTATATAGGGTCTCAATTTCTTTTTTTTAATACCAATATGCCTACTCTTAAAGTTTAAATAATTAAACAAATACCTACTAGGCCAGTGTAAAAACATCAGAAAAGGGGGTATAGCGTAAATAATTCTCGGAAAGCTGGAAACTGTTTTAATCTCTTCACTAACATACAAAGAAGGTTTCTTGAAGTTTGCACCAATTTTCCGCTTGTGCTAAGTACAGGGTGTCCCAAAAACTGAAAAATTTTAGAACTTTTTTCAGTTTTTCACCGATAACTCCTAAACGAAGCATTCTAGGAAAATTGTGTTCTCATATGAATTAAAGTAGTTAAAATTCTTCATCTAATGAGCGCAAATACTACTCTCTACTTTGAAGAATAACTGAGAAACAGCGGTTTAAAAATGTATTGTTTTTCTCATCAAGTTGTAATTTTCTTAATTTTCTTGAATATTTGTTGAATATCTTCTAATCTATGCTACTTACAGCAAATTTTACTGAATATGATTCAATGGCCGATTAATTTTCTATGAACTGACATTAAAATATTACTTCCATATTAAATGGTTTAGGATGTAGAGGTAATTAAAGGGAGACGAGTGAAATAGAGAAATTTATTAAATGATAGATTTCGATATGTGAATCATATTCAGTAAAATTTGCTGTAAGTAGCATAGATTAGAAGATATTCAACAAATATTCAAGAAAATTAAGAAAATTACAACTTGATGAGAAAAACAATACATTTTTAAACCGCTGTTTCTCAGTTATTCTTCAAAGTAGAGAGTAGTATTTGCGCTCATTAGATGAAGAATTTTAACTACTTTAATTCATATGAGAACACAATTTTCCTAGAATGCTTCGTTTAGGAGTTATCGGTGAAAAACTCAAAAAAGTTCTAAAATTTTTCAGTTTTTGGGACACCCTGTACTTAGCACAAGCGGAAAATTGGTGCAAACTTCAAGAAACCTTCTTTGTATGTTAGTGAAGAGATTAAAACAGTTTCCAGCTTTCCGAGAATTATTTACGCTACAAAGCTGGTTTTACTGGCCCTAACGATATTGGCGCCTGGTTTTATGTAATCTCAGTGTAACTTATGCTATTGTATTCCAATTTTAGGTATACTTTCAGGTTTTAGGCAATGCACTCGGAACCGCGTGATCTATGTCAACCTATGTATATAATCGGATACAATATACACATTTATTTATCGTATGGCCAACATCACGCCTATATCATATAACATTCGTTATGTCAAAGTGTAAAAATAAAAGTCAAAAGCGCAGAGTGAACTGCTTGTCAGAGACTTAGATCTGGATTTCTTATGTATTGTATTGCTTCGTCGCTAAGGGTTAGGAAGCCTGATGCATTGCCACTGTACGCTCTGAGTGAATATACACAATAATTCCACGCATCCATACCAGGCATTCTTCCATAAGGTTTCTGAAGCTGAAAGAAAAATCACTACCTACCTAAATCCTGTATGAAGATTCATTTAGTGCTATTTCAAGTTCAAGTCCATCTCATCCAAATCATTCAGGTCCTTGACACAACTATTCATCTCCTTCATGTTTCGCTTCTGTGATTTCTATTATAGTCCGAGAGCCCGCTGCTTAATTTATGACGTATCTGTTTTTTGATCGAAATGTGGTATAAATGATAGCTTACCAATAGGGTATTACATCGCACTAGGGTTGCCTATCAAAATCTTGCCGCAACCCCCCCCTGCCCCCCCCGAAAAGGTCCCTCTTCGCGGTTTTTCGCATTTTATAGGAATATAGTAAGAGATAGGAGAATGTAGTCAGTGACAAAAATAATCCTTGCTAAATTCTCTACAAAAAACGTTAAGTCGATTTTTTCATTCCTATAGGCAACCCTAGTGTGATGTAATACCCTATTGGTAAGCTATCATTTATACCACATTTCGATCAAAAAACAGATACGTCATAATTTAAGCAGCGGGCTCTCGGACTATATGGTATCCGTAGTGATTCGTGTTTGTGAATCTGAAAACTCTTACTCGTACTTACCTAATTGATAACTTTATAATAGATCTACGGAAACAAAAGCTTTGAGAAAATTTCAACAGATGTCGGACCATAATAATTATTATACCTTAAACTCCACCATGTACCTTCGCTCTAAAATCTTAATTAGGCATATCTGTCTGGATGTAATATTTAGGTGCAAAATATCATCTTGAAGTCTCGATAATCGATTTGCGAAGAAACAATTTATGACTTTTTATACACCCACGGTTACTGGTCGTTCCATTATTGGGATATATGTTATAAACATAGGTGCATGTCTACATAAGTATAAAGAA
The DNA here is from genome assembly GCA_963576895.1 of Ceraclea dissimilis. NCBI lineage: Eukaryota > Metazoa > Arthropoda > Insecta > Trichoptera > Leptoceridae > Ceraclea > Ceraclea dissimilis. Next base: position 657,973 of record OY756365.1, read on the forward strand.
TATGTAATACAAGAATAGGTGGGGGTAATTAGCGCCGCGGGCGATTTTTTTGTGAAATAATTGTTATTTTGAAAATCCCAATTTATGTTTTGCGAGAACATCGGAATTTTCTACACGTCGTATTTGAATATAACAAGTAGTTATATCTCAACAGATATACAACAAAGGATGGACCACCCATCAGGCTTATGACTGATCGTCGGCTGGCTTAATGTCATCACTTTACACCATCCATTCTTTGGAAGGTTCATCCTTTGCTGTGTATCTGTTGAGATAACTACTTGAAAATCTTCATACTAATTTTAAAAAATGTTTGATATGATGCGAAAACGTGTGGTAAAAATGTAATTTTTTGTGAGGTTTTATTATTTAATAACAAAAAGTATTCAACCTATTCCAATCTCTGAGGGGGGGGCAGCTGCCCCCTGTCGACCCCCATGGTAACAGAAGCTACGACTTTAAAAGCAACCTTCAATTAATCAAAAACCTATAAACACTTCCCTGTCTTATGGACTAAAAAATAATTAATGAGATCAATTCTGATTCCATACCTTTCTCTTAGGGTAAGGATAATCCTATACTTACCCTAATTGTTCTACATACAGTCTATTCAGACATTTAGTAATGACTATTTAATTTTAGAATAAATCATTGACACATGGTAATTTTCTGCTCATAAACTTTATTGACGAAATCAATTTAATTTATGGATTTTTTAATATCTTAACATAATCTTATTTATATAATAGATGCCTTGGTTGGCGTTTTTAGAAACATCCAGATTTAAGAATGTATATTTACCATTGCAAATGACAGTTGAGAATTGTATATTCTGATTTTTTATTGTAAGCTTTTATAGAAAAAATACTTTTATACAAATAATAGAGGTATATTTATAAACATTAGATTTTGTGATGTTGTATTTAGAAAAAGAGTGAACAAGTTGAGAATGTTGGGGTATGTAGAGAGAATTGGTGATGAAAGAATTTAAAAGAAAATATAAATAAATAAATCTTTATTACGAAAAAGTGTGTAGAGAGAATGAACGATAGAAGGATAAGAAAGAAAATATACCTGGGAGAAAGAAGAGGTGTAAGGAAGTGCGAAAGATTCTCAAGGACGGACGTGTTCTGAGTGAAAGGAATCGTAGAGTGTGTATGAGGAATTGCATAAATGCGAGGGAAGTCTGAAGTGTATGTAAGGATAGGAAAGTCTGTCGATCTGTTCTCTTTGCCTACCCCGCAGGGAATGTGGCGTGAGAGGATAGAATAGAATAAAATAGAACAAAAAGTAAATGGAAATGAATATTCAAGACTTTGTACAAATAAGAAATTTGAACGAATTCTAAATACTTAATGTTATTAATACGGAGGTGATTGGAGTGGTCAGAGGTCCTGGAAATTTCAAGTGACAGGGCCCTCTGGCGAAAATATACAGATGCCTTTTGGGCCCTCGACCCAACCAAGGATAGAAGGGAAAGAAGATGTAGGAAGGTGTATTATAAAAATAAATAAAATAACATGGTAAAAATAAAATATACAGAAAAAGTGAGAAATGAAATTTTAAAAAGTCATGAAGAGGTAAAAGGAATTACACGATGCCAATAACACCACATCCGGCCCTTCCGCCAGCATTTCCAGTTGTCTTGGAATCAGCATGATCAGTCTTTCCCAAATCATCAGTGCCGACATGCACGACCAATGTTCTTCCAACGATGTTGTTTGGACCACTCAAAGATATGAGATGGTCTACTTTGTTGATCTTAGCAGTGTTGTCTGGTCCAAAGACGATATTTCCCAAATCTCCGACGTGACGGCTGTGGTCTTCAGGGCCTCCGTGAGCTTGCTGCAATTTAAATAATTAGATTAATTATTTTTGAAAATCAGAATTTATATTTTGTGAGAACATCGGATTTTCTACACGTCGTACCTAGCTGACTATAACAAGTAGTTATCTCAACAGATATACAGCAAAGGATGGACTTCCAGTGAAGGCCTATTTATTTATTTATTTGTAGTTTTGACGGCCATAAGGCCTTTGGAAAGTTGCAATACAAAAAGTTAAAAATATCAATACAATAAAGTTACACAGCCAAACAATACACAGCAACAACATACAAAAGAATCACAATTAAAACAGTATGTATGCCTTCTCGACTCAGTAAGCAGCTTTCATAACACAGTGCTAAAATATCGGCTTGCCAGGTTGGAGGTCTGGGTTAGATTCCCAGCCCGATTTATTAAATTTACCAAATTCATAAAACTATAAAAAAATAATTGATGTGAAATGATACTCACATTCGTTGGGTTGAAATGTGGCCCAGCTGACAAACACCCTCCTGTGATGTCTCCCTTCTGATGGACGTGGAATCCCTTCTCGCCTGGCGGCAATCCAACCAACACTCCTTCAATCAAGACGGGTCCGTCCACATATTGTTGCGTGAAGGAAACGTTGCCGTGGACGTTTGCTCCGTCAATCCTCACGATTGCCTTCCTCTCCTGCTGTGGAGGATTATAATTCGGTTGTTGGAATGGTTGATAATTCGGTTGTTGGAATGGTTGGTAATTCGGTTGTTGAGGATAATCGTAATACACGGTTGGGGCAGCCGAAACATACCCGTATGGAGTTAACTCGATATTCCTTGGATGATACTAACAATATTCAAAATTCTATTAATTCAGTTGACTGGAAGATACAAATGTCCCACTCCAATATAGTTACCCTAATTGACCACCGTCGAGAACCAAAGCAATGTGTTAGTTGTGTAATAGAGGTGCTCTTACACGAACAACTATTCCGGCAACTCGTACAAATCATACATATATTTTTTTTAATGAATCAGGTTTTATCGAAATAAAGCCAAATACACATTTGTACACTTCACAGTAAGCTTGAAAAGCTTGTCTCGTGAAGTGGAGTAAGTCGGCATCGGGGATCGAACCCGCCCACACTGGATTAACAGTTGAGCGCGTTACCAACCAGGCTAACGACCACCTCACACACAATTGATTAATAATTATTTTGGCAATATTTAAAGTAAGAAAAAGATATTGCGTGCAAACGCGAGAAAGAATTGACTAAAATGACTAAATAGATTGGATATACTTACAGCAATTCGTGTCGATGACATTTTGTTAATACTCTTTCTCGTTTGCATGCAATATCGCGTTGTCTCGCTTTAAATATTGCTGAAATAATTGCTATATATATTGCGAAATAACGTTAATCAATACGATTTGTAAGAGTTGCCGCAATTATTGCTCGAAAAATTGCTCATTAGAGCGCGTCTTAAGGACAGAATGTAGATGAAGATCTAATAGTTTAGATATTTTTAATGCATGAAGAAATCATCTCTGCTGGTTTCCATTTTATTTTTTAAATAAATTGACTGTCAATGATATAATATGTATTGACATGCACGACAATGTAATATTATCATTATGTTGAGATGTCAATGGAATCTCTCTTGAGATGTCAATGAAATAATATTAAGAAGTCAATTAAATAATATTAAGATGTCCGTGAAATATGTGCTTACGTAGATATAGATATTATCTATGGAATCAATATTGAGATGTCAATAAAATAATAGTGAAATGTCAATTAAAGATAACTTGGATGTCAATACAATACAAAGTATACTTTAATACATACTGAGATGTCAATTAAATATAATAATTACTTAGATAGATGTCAATGAAATAATATTAAGACGTCAATGAATTAATATTGAGAAGTCAATTAGATAATATTAAGATATTCATGAAAGATGTAGGTAGTGACATGTCAATGAAAATGTGATTTTCTTTTACACCGACCAGGTTTGGATACAAACCCTTGTGAACTACAAAAATAATGCATATTTTAAAAGATTTTGCAAATAACATGTGTGAATATGCAACGAGTTCTTCATATTATATTATTAATACTAATTATTACTTCAATGATGACTGAAATTTTCGGTAGAAATCATTAGCTGGGGCATTATTCAGTAACTTTCATAAAAATACCATGCTGGTACTTAGTCGCGAAAATCCACCGAGACATCTGTTGACTAGCCACAAACTGTATTACAGAAGAATTTGACCATGTTTTCGTCCTTTTAGAGCATTTAAAATTCGCCCCTAGTTATTTCCAGATTTCAGTCAATCAGTCATCATTTGAGTAATATGAGTTTTTTGTTAGTAGAATTTGTGCTTTGGTTCAGGCGACAGTGTGCAAGGGTAATTTGAATTCATTGATTGGTAATAGTAGGTACCAACTTACTAATATTAATCTTAAAGCTGTTATTTGGGAACATCGAATTTCTCCACCCTTCTATGCGGGCTTGGGTATGTTATCGGCTACTTATTTATAGGATTATTTGTTACTATGCAGAAGTTGTTACTTTGCAGATTATTTATTACTATGCAGTAGTTGTTATTTTGCAGATTATTTGTAAAGGTTCTCTTAAACGGCCAATTTTTCGACCCAACTGGGGCTATTAATTGCGCAGTTGTTTCGGCAATAGTTGCTCGTGTAAGCGAACCTTTATTAAAAGATTAGTAGTAAAACAAGCAATGTTAGTAATTAGTAAATTACAATAAAAAAACATATTTCTTAAAAAATAAATTAGTACATAAATTTAATCCATTAAATTCACTCAATGAAGCATAAAATAAATTAAAATAAATAACTATGAATAATATTGAAAACAAAGAAAAAGTCCTGACGACGTCGTAAGCTACGAGTTTGAAGACAGCGGTATGGACAGAGGGGTGACAATTTGGTACGTAAAAATAAGGGGACCTAGCCAGTCTAATTCTATCAAAGTCCCAGACATAAGTGGTGGACAAAATGATTTAATTTCAATTTCAAATATTGTCGAGTTTTCTCCTCCAGGAGGAGAAATCATCAACAAATCAGTTATCTACAAGTTCAGATTCTTATGTCACTTAGTTGAGGTTGAGGCCTCAATACTGTTTTTGTTTGATGTCGTATTTAAATACACACATCGCTCACAATACACTATATCGCATTTATTATTAAAAAAAAAAAACTGATTTATTTGTCAAAGACATATAAATGGTTTCAGGTTATTTGGCAGTGTTTTTCTTGTTTATATATCATGAATGTGTTGGTAAAAATGAGTGTCTTGAATAACAATCAATAAAACTGAGCTGTCGTTATGTAAACTATGGTGTCACTTATTTGTATTTTAATTATAGGTGCTAAACCAGAACTAGTAATGACGTCATTGTTTGCAATGTCCGGAAAAAATTCAAACATCTGTAAAAATATTTAATTTTTGGTAAAAATAACTTTTTTGTACTCGTAAGTATATTCTTTCTATCTGGAAAGATAGCTGGTCTTCCACATCCCAAGAAGGAGCATCAAACGCCGAAACAAACAGATCCCAGATCTAGCATAAGTGGAAGAAGAAGAAGTATATTCTTCGTTACGCATGAACTACAAATACTATGTAGAGCAGTGGCGGAGCAAAGCAAGTGCCATAATTTGATGCTGTTTCAAACAAAACACAATATAACTCACTTTTCAAAAATTGAAAATTAATGCCCAATCCCACCAACTTCCACCCAGGAAGGAGAGCCCTAAGAAATTTCCATACAAAAACAGAGATAATGTTATATTTATTTAGTAATGGAGAGTGCGTGCAGCAATAAATTGATATGAAATGCAACATGCGACTCACCTAGTTGGGGAGATTCTGGGCGGAGATATTTGGGCACCTAACGTAGATGAGTCGCATGTTGCATTTCATATCAATTTATTGCTGCACGTACGCTCCATTACTAAATAAATGTATTATTATCTCTGTTTTTGTATGGAAATTTCTTAGGGCTCTCCTTCCTAGGTGGAAGTTGGTGAGATTGGGCATAAGAAAACTGTCTCTATTCAAGTAAAGGCGATATAATGATAATAAGCAACAACAAAGCAGAAAAATAAAAAAAAAAAACAAAACAGGACAATTTAACTAGCAAGACATTTTCCTAAGTCTTTCTGAAGAAGTAGAAATCTGTCGTCAGCTGATAAATCCCGTAGATAAGAAATCGTCGAGGGGACTATGTGGGAAACATTGGGAAACCGAATGAGAAGGTTCCCAGACAGTACAGAGTAAACCAAATATAGAAGACGTAACAATAGAACCGATCAACACAGGACATGGGCATTTCAGAATATCAATACAGAACGGTGTCAAATCAGAACATAGCCCGAGATTCGGCACTAAAAATATGACCTAACTGTTTTTTGATCGAAATGTGGCTTAAATGAAAGCTTACACATAGGGTGATACATCGCTGCCCCACCCGGAAAGATCCCCATTCGCGGTTTTTCCGAATTTTTAGGAATATGGTAAGAGATAGGAGAAAGTGGTCAAGGATAACAATAATCCTTAGTAAATTCTCTACAAAAAATGTTCTATACATTTTTTACATAGGCTCAGTAGTTTACCCGCAATGGCCAGTCAAAATACCATTTAGTTCTGAAATGTCATGGTTCTGATCTGCCATTGTTATTAAAATTGACAGTTTAAGTATCTCTATCTATCTATCCATTCCCTCACACTGCATCCCTTGTGGGGTAGGAAGAGCAAACAGACGGATAGAGAGCCTTATCCTTTCTTACAAACACTCCTTGCTTCCGTTAGTAAGCAAACCACATCAAGACCTCATTCACCATGTCTCACAAAAAAAATCGAGAACTATAAGATTTTTCGGGAAGTTGACACTAAGATAGCTACATATATAAAATATGGAACTGTAATGCAACTGATGTTGGAATCTACCTGTGGGTTTTTATCTCATGGCCAAAAATTCTTTATTACACAACTAACCAATTCCACTGGTTATTGACTCCTAACTCTACAAGTGCATACGTATCAATGTTGTGGAAGTGGGGCAGGGGAGATAGCCAACCCTATTTTTTACGCTCCGCCCAAAACCGACCTTGAAATGACTACTGTAACACTCTTAAGCAGTATTCTGAAACGTTCACGTTCTGTTTTGACCGTTCTCAAAGGGTCGGTTCTGTGTTTGATCCTTTTGGTTTGTTCTGTACAGTCCTATCACTTTTCAAACAACACGCCTTCACCGTAACAAAAAAGCAACAAATCAACTCTTCGATAACAGATTTCGCTGCTGGACTACCATCTTTGGTTTGGGAGTAGTGGGTTTTGCCGTCATCTTTGTTTTGGTATTTGCTCTTGCGTAAGCTTGGGCCTAAAAGAAATTCATTACAAAATTCCTGTTACATTTTTTTCTCGAAATACTGGAAACAATAGTTGTTGAAGGTTTTCACAATGATCCATAGGTATGTAGATTTGTTTTTCGGGTTAATCGTGTAGTGATCAGATGTTCCGACGTTTCGGCGAACCTACTGCCGCCTTGGTCACATCACAAAAAAAGATTGAATTTGCAACACAACAAAGTAAATGTCGTGAGATCTAACGTGTGGTATATGTTCTTATGTAATTGTAATTTAAAAACTACCAAGAGTTAAAATGATAGACCTTCTATGCAAAAATAAATAGTAGTATCAGAGAGAGCAAAATGACATACGTACATATATCATTTACCCTAGTGAACTTGGGTAAATGACACATTTAGATATTTGAAAATATCCATTTTTATTTTTTACTATTATAATAACTAGAATATTTTATTTATTGTAAAACATGTGACTGTATTCTAATTCTTTAATAAATATTTTCAATTTGTTTGACTTATCGTACAACATGTTTTTTTTTATGTCATTATTAATAAAACGTAAAGAGTCTATTGCTGGATTTCACTAACTTCTTAGGTGTGGAATAGCGGAGATAGGAGCCACCTATCATTATTTTTTCATACAACATTAATTGTGCTAAGTGGCTCCTATCTCCATTATTCGTCGCCTAAAAAGTTGGTGGAATCCAGCATAATATGCTGGATTGTCATTTTAAGCCAGGTTTCCATATCTGTATAAAATTATCGGTTTATTTAGGTTGTTAACACTTATGCAAAAATGTGGTACCGTGTATAAGAATTGTAATTGATTGACTTACCCCTGTTTTCACCAACTTTTACCTAAGAAGGAGACCCCTAAGAAATTTCCATACAAAAACAGAGATAATATTCTATTTATTGACACGCAGGCCTACCAACCACACCCTAATTCCATACAAAATGCAACACGCAACTCACCTAGCCTGGGCAGAGATATTTGGGCACCTAACCTAGCCTGGGCAGAGATATTTGGGCACCTAACGTAGGTGAGTTGCGTGTTGCATTTTGTATGGAATTAGGGTGTGGTTGGTAGGCCTGCGTGTCAATAAATAGAATATTATCTCTGTTTTTGTATGGAAATTTCTTAGGGGTCTCCTTCTTAGGTAGAAGTTGGTGAAAACGGGGGTTAGTTTTTTATTAGAAAACATTGGTATAAATTACCTACACATATAATTTAGTAATTAGCAACTAAAATAGTGAAGCACTATGGAAAGAAAGGTGTCATGCTAAAGTATTTTCTACCACTAGGTGAGTTGTTACGGTTAATAGTCCATCAAATAGATATTAGGTATATTATACCATCATGCAACATTATTATGGTAGGTACTTATATTACGGTAGATTCCTCCGTAACTCACCTGTGCATTTGCGAGAGCGCAGACGCTCAATATTAATATAGCGTACTTTAGCATTTTGTTGCAGATCTGAAACAAATAAAACAGATAAAATATTAATATGAAAACATTGCGATACTTAGAATCACTGATGGATCCCCCCCATTTTAAAACCATAAGTGACTGAAACAGCATTGAGTATACTTCATATATTCAAATCAGTAGCAGCAGCAAAATGAAAATCTTATGATTTGAAAATAGCAATTTATGAGTTGCTATATGTAAGTGCTATTTTTGATGATTACGATTTTCCGTAGCATATTGAAAATAGCAATCGTCAAATACAGCAACTCATAATGCTACTTCTCAAATATGATTTTACATAATATTATTATGGGTAAGTAATGCTATCTACTATAGCATAATCTCCTAAAGCAGATACGTGAGATATGAGGGTGAGGCTGCTATAGCAATAACGTGGCAATAGCAAATAGCATGCATTTAGAGGTGGTCGGTATACTGGTTAGTAACACACTTGACTGTTAATCCAGTGGGCGCGGGTTGGATCCCCGATGCCGAGCTACTCCACTTCACGACACAAGCTTTTCAAGCTTACTGTGAAGTGCACAAAGGTGTATTTGGGTTTATTTCAATTATCCCAGATTCATTTTTTCAAAAAAAAAAATCAAATAGCATATGCTATTCACGTTATTTCCAAATATAGCAATTATTTCCATCACTACTAACAATATCCCATATAAAATGCTAGGTGTGCTTTGCAATATAAGACATTAATATTGATATGAATACAGGTAATAATTGTTACGCAACGTTTGTTCTCCGAGGGCTTTGGGTCACAATTGACTCCACATACAACAACATATCTGTTTGCTCTGCTTCATATATAATAAACCAGTTATAAATTCATTAATTACTATAGATTATTATATTGTACGTCGAGAGTAGCATATAACAGGGAGATAAACTTAATTACCTACACATTTATAGGTATATATCTCAAATTGATAAAATGCATAAAGAATACATCAAATGAATTTACAATGTAGGTAAGTGATAGGAAGTTAATTAAATTTGAAGAGGAAAAAGAAGACTCAGATAACAATAAAACGATAACATGAAAACGTGGTTAGAAGAGTGAATGCAAAATTCTAACTCTGTCCCTCATGGCAACAATGATCAAGTTAATTATTTTTGCACATTGAAGACAGCTGTTGTATGTGAAATTCGCCAATATTTTGAAGGTCGCTACCAGAGCCAGAGGTTGCAAAACAATACGAGATTGCCAAACAAGATTATTATAGTTATTATAGATATACCAAATGTACATCAGTTAGTAGCTAAGCTATAGGATTGTTTAGATATGGATTATCTTGTACCTACTAGGTAACATCGTGATTGAAAGAACATAACAAGTTAATACATTAATACATACAAACTGTGTTTTTGGTTATTCAATATGTCTTAGTTAACTTTATTGGCTTAAAACAAAACTAGGGGCAAAATACTGTTCGGTACTATCGTGTTATTCTTTTTTTATTTATTGTTACAAACCCAAGTACTTTCCTGCACACTTTACACTAGCAAATTTGTGCACTCTGCATCGCAAAGTGTGGAATATACATTTTGGATTGTTATTCTAACTTCACTGACTCAATTTCATACACTCTTGAGAGTTTACACAATTTGTGCACTGTCTAATCGACGATCAAGGTATCTCTTAGGCTAGGTAAGTACGAAAAATTCCAAAAACAAGAATTTAGAATTGCAAAAAAATCAACGCAGTGTGCTTTCTGTTGCTCGACCAACATTGTATTGGATGACGGAGATAGATAGAGCCGGTTGGCTTTATCGACTGCGCAGCTGATCTGCGCATGCGCCAACACACTGTATCATGCATGAAACAAAACTTGAATAAATCCGCGCCGCATCATCAATCAAAACCGCACATTGAAAGAATCACCCATTTAACACGAATGGTTCACGAGCTATACTTTTTTAAAATCGTTGACTTTGTATCTTTTTTGTCGTTAAAGACTGGATAACATAGGAGCTGCGAAGCTCCTGAAACATCCAGGGGTGGAGATGGATTTATCTTTGTCTACTTATGACGGAAAGAAATATCTGCCTATGAAACTATATTTCGAATTTCGAAAGAATTTCGACACGTAGGTAATTCGATAGGGACGTAAATCGATTCGATGTTAAACAAATACTGCCATATCATTAGATTATATGTATGATCACTGATCAGATTCAATGTACATTAGCTCTATCTATAGATATAATCGCATAAGTAGATATTCAACCGTGCAAACCGGTTAAGTGCTAACAAACAACAGAATAACAAAACAAGAGTTAATTTAATATAACCTGTACCTAAAATGGCACTAAAGATACCTATTATTAAATTAATATATCAAAACTAGATCAACCTTTATCAATAACAATGAATAAACAAATTTATTTTTAGATCTATTGTACAATAGATCGCTTTTCTGTTGTCAAAAATGATATTTAGGTCTATTCATGGGCGTCCGCCAGCCTCGGAGCTAGAAGGGGGGAGGCAACAAAAATTTACAAAATTGATATAGGATGGAAAACGCATGAATACCGTTGCAGGCAAAAAAAAATGTGTGACATGGCGAAGAAGGCCGTGATGTGGTTTGGTTTATTTGAAAATGTACATAATAATTTGCACAATATTATGTACGAAAAATGTTTTCTATAAAAAGTAATAAAAAAAATAGCGACGCAGGCAATTTTTTTTTTGAAACAGTTGTATTTTGATGGATTTTTTATACTAATTTTACAAAATTTATGACATGGTGAGAAAATGTGCGGTAATAGTGTGATGTTTTGTGAGGTTTTATCATTTAGTATGAAAAAATATATACCTATTCCAATCTCTGGGGCAGGGGGTGGGGCAGGGGGTGGGGGAGATGCTCCCCCTGCCCCCCCTGACGACGCCCATGGGTCTATTAATTATGTTGTTGTGATCGTGGTGTACATAAATGATCTTTTTATACGAAGTACCTACAACAAAATGTCACTAAATTGACGAGTAGCTAAATCTACACTATTAGCCGAGGTAAACTCTACTTACTGCGCAGAAAACCAATAACCCACAATACAACAGTGAATACGCAGGTTTAGTTAAAGAGTCCTCTTACGCTCAATTGACGAGGACTGGTTAATAAAAATATTTAGCAAATCTGGCTACAGAATGGTACATTTTTGTTCCATACTTTGCGGTACTCGACCAATGATATTTCGTTAATTTTTTTTAATTGCGAGACACTGAGCGGAAAATATTTGTCTGAGAAAAGGGAATCAAATATAAAACAAATGATCTATAGACACACTTCACTTCATATCATTATATTGGAGCTTTGTATCAAACCGCATGATCAAATGTTAAAAATAGTGTTTCAAAAATCTTTTAGGGCTGTTCACTAGATAAAGGTTCAATGTATCTATCCTATTTCTTTCCAAAGCATATTTAGTAAGGTTGTCGAGATCTGAGGTCTCTAAAATCTCCTTTTGTTTAAATGTCAATATGCCTACTTTTAATTTGATTTTGATAACACAATCGTGAGTATATTGATATGTCAATATACTGATTTTGTATGTGTGTTATCTACTACGTGTATTTTGTCATGAATCTAATGTAGGTATAAATATTTAATGAAACACAAATTTAATGAAAAACTAAGTGATTTGCTATGTCATGTTATGGCGACCTAAAAAAACGTAATTGAAAACTATATGCCATTAAAAACACATTTTTTACTTTGTCATGTTAATATTAACTTACAATTACAATTATCTAGGATTTTTCCTTAGATATTAAAAAAATGTTGTAGGTAAGTAGCAGTGGAAAAGGGTCCTAAGAATTCGATTCCCATCGAGTCCCGGCTTTCCTTCTACAGAAATCCACTCTTCTCCAGTGGTATTTAAGTACTTAATCAAATATTTTTTTGTCATACTGGGATACCTAACTAAAAAAAATACTTTAACCAATTCTAGAACACTGTTTTTGATTTGACACTAGTATCATCTTACTTAGAGAAATTATGGGCATTTTATGAACATTTGTCTTATAAAGGAGTTAGTGTGAAATAAAAGCTTCAAGAGAAAAGTTGTCCAATAATGAATAATGATTAATTTTAAGACGAGGTTTTAACTTTGTAAATATAAATGTCAAGGCGAGCCCCAAAATACATTTAGGTTGTTACAGAATATTCTACACATGACCTGAATTCGTTAGTCAATCAATAAATTAATTAAAAATACATTTAAACTGTAATTAAGATTAGTCATTATTCACTATGATAAAAAGTGTCCAATAAGTACCTATTAGATAATGTATAGAATCTAAATAATTAATTGTGAACAATTATTGTCAAAAAACTTCCAACGACTGGCCAATCGAACGATGAATCAATACGAAGTTTCTTCAGGTGTAACATTGTAAACTGTGGTATATATTTTCAGCCTTATTCAATAGATTCGCCTAATACAGATCTCAGAGGTTACTTAGTTAGTTGCCATACTAGGGCTTAAGTAACACATAAAAAACATTTTATTCAAAAACCTTACTTAGCCGTCAAATAACTAATCGCGAAGTTACTAGGATTTCGGCTGGGTTTCGGTTAAGTTTGCTACTGTTTTCCATAGAAATGTCTTAAAAACGTGCAAAATTCCATAGAAATTTGTTTATGGTTACAATTTTGGCGCCAATTTCCGTGGTTTTTCTATGGTTTCAACGTGTTTTGACATTGACATTTGAGTTGCAATGAAAGGTCGTGTGGATGTGGTGTGTATGTTGTTCATGATAAATTCGTTAAAAATTTGCCTAATTACGCTTTGCTTACAGTTGTTATATTTTGTAGTGTTCGTAACACATTGAAAATCATTCGATTTCTAGCTAAGTACCCACGTAAATTCAATACTAATATGTCACATACTTTTTTCGACGCGATCTTAAACAACTCGGCAGTAACATGTGATGGCGTCATAATTGTATTAAAATGTTAAAAATATGCCTAATTACACTTTGATTAGTGCCCCTGACACCTGGATTGGATTTTTTTTACTCAATTTGCAATAAATTACGCGTGTTCAATAATAATACATTGTTTTTTGGTTGTGTTTGAAAACAAATCACCTGTTACAGTTGCCGTAATGGCAGCCATATTGTTCCGTATTAGCGGTAGTACACGGCTAATAGACCTAATGGCTTGTATTAAAGTTACGATGCTGAGTAGCGGTTTCTTAAAGTTAAATGAAGCTTATGAATAATTTTTTTCGCTAGTACACCCTTATTATACTGATTAACTTTTAAGTAAAGTAGGTAGGCCTATACACTGTACAGTGTACATACAGCATTTATACGTAATCAGTTAATCACCTTTATAAATTAGGCAGGTACTTCTTTTAAATACAATTCATACTCGAAATATACCTAATAAAATACACCTAATAAAAATTGCAAAATTGTGATTTATGAACTAGATATTTTTATGAACTCGGAGAGAATTCACTATGTAACTTTAAGGTTCCTAACTTTGTGATCTATCCCCTCACGCTGTCTTACAGCCACTCTTCTATCTAATAACCTCATTCCTTATCCTACCTCTCAATGTCTTTTGATTTACTTATTTATTTATTACAAGAGACACTGACAGAGGGTTGACAAAACATTCACAAAACACAAAACAAAACTTAATAATCTGGTCAACCCTCCAATTAGGAGTGTCTACAGCATACATATGTGTAACTGTATATACACATACACACATACATTCTTCCCACACATTCTTCTCAACCCCCTCATTTCCACTACAATCTATATTCATCCTTCTTCAGCCATACCAAAGCATATTATGTTTCGTAATAAAACCGGCAACAAACACAGCAATTATTAATTGTACTCTTCCGTAATGTAAATAAATAAATAAATATAATATTGATACTATAATCAATGCATGCAATAACAACGTTTCACTTTAGTTCGTATCACAACTTAATGTATCATTATTATACAAAGTTAATGAGGTAAACAAATACATAATATCACTTCTGATTAATTTGTTATTGAATAATATTTAATATATTTCAAAGACTCACCTATACTCAACAACCAACGAAGACTAACTGACTGTAGTAAGCGAGGACAACTAATATTATTACCAATAAACTATTACGTACGTCTCATACATGTATGAGATCTTTGCATCACCTATGTATGGGGCATTTTTACCTTTACAATACATATATACATTATATTATTACCTTATAGATGTTTCTACATGACAAATCTCTGTTTTTGCTACGACTCGTGTACGACTCAAATAGTGAAGATATTAAAAGAATAATTGGGACCTTAGATGTCGACAACCATTACTAAATAATATGCTTTGGAAAAATAGAGGAGATACATTTAACCTTCTAGGGAGTAGTAGTAGGTACAAGTTTTTTTTAAGGAATCGAAATTAGCCCCAAAAAGTAAAAAAAATAATGGTTTTTAAGATTTCATCATTCGATTGTTCATGCGCTTTTGAACCTTAATGCCGCGGGAAGGGAATCACTTATCTGATGATCGGTCGATGTTCAATAATAAGAAAGCTTTTTTTAAAAAGATTTTTCACTTTTAACCTACCACTATTTTACGCAGTGTTACCCTGTATCCTGAATTATTAGTATTTTCAGAAGAATTATATAGGTAGGTAGTATCATAAATCAACTCGATTTTCCTCATACGAAACTACCTACTTGCAATAGGTAATTAAGGTAATACAGTAGCGATATCATCATCTATGATTTCTACTGCATTATTTTACTATAAAATACCTATAAAGTACCTATAAATCACCTTCTTTCTAGTCAACCTCCAGTAAAATATGATACACTGCATCTTTATGGTAACAATGACCATCACATTGTTCAAGATAAACCTCTGCACTATATTCATCATCTCATCAATGTCGCTACCCTAATCTAATTATATTGTTTTTATCGTTAGAATAATTACAAAAATAATTTAAAATTGTTGTCTATACATGTTGATAATATTAAGGTACAATAAAATTTATCTATCTATACCCTCACGCCGCGTCTATTAAAGGGTAGGCAGAAAGGACAGAGCGCCAAACAGCCCATATCCTTACACACACTCCTAGTCATTGTCACATTCATACAATTGGTCATTCACGCTCTTCGGCACGTTTTACGCGTCCATCTATAAGGATCTGGTCGTCATGAACGGTCCAGGTCAGTCTCAGATGGCCACGTTTCCTCACACCTCTTTGCTCACCCAAATATATATTTTTTGTCATCCTGTCGTCATTCATTCTGTCATCATGCCCCAACCATCTTAGTTCATTTACTTTCATTCTAGTTACGACCCCAGTCATGCAATCACTAATTTCTCTAATAACATCATTCCTTGTCTTATCCCTCGGTGATTTCCCACACATTCTGCTTAAGGACCTCATTTCCACTACATTCAACCCTGATTCGTCCTTCTTCATTCACGTATACAAGTCTCGCTAGCATACACGAGGATCGGGCCCAAGCTTTATTCCTTTTGAAAATATTTGAATAAGTAACACAATTTATACTAAAAATATTATGCCGCCGCCACACGCTTGCGAGCGCCCTCAAGTTTTTTGTGTAGTCATATGAGTAAAAAGGCGTGTGGATGTGATCTCAGTTTATTTATTTTCATTCTAGTTAGGTACGACCCCCGTCTTGCATTTCTTATCAACAATATATATATATATATATATATATATATATATATACCTACAATAAAATCACAATTATGCATATGCATCGGTGTGCAACGTGCCTTGTGTGCAACAAAAATGATCACGAAATTACTATAAAAATACGATGCACTTGTAATTATGAATTGACATAGAAATGATAAGAAAACAGTGAAATCAGAACGTAAATTGTAACTGAAAAAAAACTGTTTTATTTAGTATGTAGTCGCATATACAGACTTTTATAGTGGACATCTTCTCCAAATACAAGGTTTGTCAAGAGAAGTTCTTCCAGTAAATCTTGGAGTCTTTCTGTGGAACAAACCCGAAGCTATATACGCTTTTGAAAAATCTATGACCAGTGGTTTGCTTGTCCGAATTTTCATAATCCCACAAGTTTACAGGTGTTGCATTAATATTCTCGTATTTAAAGCCAAAGATGTGTTCTATGCATTGTCTGGTTCACAGGATTGAAAAATGTCCGGTTTTTCTTACACGTGTCCGGTAGTAAAAATCTTGGAAAACCGGACAATGAACTCTCCGGTTTTTTCAATCGGACCTCAAGAATTTCAACACCATCAAGCCTATTATTTACCTATTTAATTCCTTCAACGGAATATAGGTGATCACATTGTTAGGTATGGCTATGGAATGTTGTGTATAGACATGAGAGACAATCTAATAAATACTGCCATCTGTGGATTGAATCTCAAAGCTAAAGCTTAGTATTTACGTTAGTATGGTACCTATATGCCTATATCTACAACAGTTATACATAAGTCTATATAGGTACTAACATATGATGAAATATGAGTTGTTATAACATAACTATACACAGCTATTTTCTATATACACAGCTATTTATACATCACTCTGGGAAAATATTACATGATTAATTCACTAGATGGCGGTGGATTTTACGTGAAAAATTACACTAAATTAAATTTCAGATTTCATTACACTTTTAGTTTTATTATTAGTTATTCTGGCTAAAATGAAGATGTTGAGATGGATGTGCGGCGTCACAAGACAGAATCCGAAACTCCTACATCCGTGGGAGCCTAGGTGTACGCGACATATATCTCTGACAAAATTCAGGAGAGCAGACTGTGATGGTACGGGCATGTCAGCAGAAGACCGCCAGAGTATGTTGGCAACAGGACACAAACACTTAATGTTCCCGGCAGGAGATCCAGAGGAAGACGCAAGCGCAGTTGGAGGAAAGTGGTGATGCAGGACATGAGAGAGAGTGATGTTCTACCGGAGGATGCGCAAGATACACCAAAGTGGCGGCGAAGGACCACAAAAGCAGACCTTACAACCATGTGGGATTAATAATTGCTAAGGAGAAGAATAAGATTAGTTATTCGAATAAATTTTCCATACCCAGATACCGGTGAGGCGATATAAAAATCTAACCACAACAATACCAATAATGACATCATGCTTATGCTATTCCTAATAAGAATTACCGCAAAATCTTTAGATATACCTTCCACTAGGAATCTAACCCATGCATGACGGTATGACACATGTCCATAAGAATGTCAATATTAATAAATTAGGTGCCTACTTATCAAATGAAAAACATTCCAAGACTGATCAACACTTTGTCACTCGAATCACTCGTGGACGAGTGGATGGCCTGCAGTGGCGAAGGGTGGATTCCTGCAGAAGGAAACCGGGGCTAACATTTCTCATTGGATTACGTCAAATTAGACACTATTATACCTATCGAAAAGGTAAATCGATGGGAATCGTGTTCTTAGGTAGCTTCGCGCCTGAATTGGCCTGTGAATTAAAAAAAAAACATCATCAGAACAGAACAAACCTTTTCGTGTTACCATCAATGGTCCCATATAATTATTGGTGTTTTGTAAATTATCTGCTAGGTAGCAGGCGCGAAGCTACCTAAGAAAACGATTCCCATCGAGTTACCTTTTGGATAAAATGATTGGTATAATAATGTCTAATCTGACGTAATCCCATAAGAAATGTTAGCCCTGGCTTCCCTTCTGCAGAAATCCACTCTTCGCCACTGCTAGGTAGTTACATTTTGTAAGAAAATTTTAAATCTCTTTCAAAAGAGCTGTAAAAGTTCCGTAATTTTCTAACGCTGCGATAATTGTGACGAATTAAATACTTATGGTATTTGCAAAATAGTGTTCTATGGTAAAAAATAATAATAATAACAGAAGCATTGCCCATCAATACGAGTATGTATGCGATATAAAATGCTGTACCATGCACTGTAAAAATTTCCAGTCAGCATTTTTAACAAACGAAATGTGCTGTTGCAATGTCTTATATAGGAGGCAATTGTTGGAAAGATATTAAAAATCTGATTACAACGATATTTTAATATAAGTTAAATGCCCCCTTTTTTTCATTATTTCTTGAACAAATATCCAGTTACCATGGACGTCGCCAGCTTCGGAGCTGGGGGGGGCAACAAATTCAAAACCTTGATTCATTATAAAAATGCTAAATAGCGTCGGAGGCGATTTTTTTTTTGTGAGACAGAGTGCAGAAGGTCGTTATGTAAGTAGTTCGATTAATTTTTCCTATAAAAAAGTCACTAAAAATAGCGCCACAGGCAAAAAAAAAGTGAAACTATTGCATGATTTCCATATCAATTTTTGATACGATGGAAAAACGTGTAGTTATAATGTGTTTTTTTGTGAAGTTTTATCATTTAGTATGAAAATGTATGTGTATTGTGTATGGCATAAATCACTCGTTGACGGGTGGATTACCTTTGATTTAAAAAAAATGAAAAAGTATACACCTATTCCAATCTCTAGGGAGGGCGGGGGGGCCGTTGCCCCCCCCCCCTGACGGCGCCCATGCCAGTTATTATGACTCTAGGATGTACTTACTAGAGTACAAAATATAGCATGTACATACTTATGACTATTGATGGCTAGAGTAGGTACTATTCCTTGACTGTATGGGAGAGGTGTACCATGTTTGTCAGTTATGAGAGGTAATATTAGCAATCCAGTACTATTACAATATATCCTCGCCTGGGGCAATGCCATGGCCTCTATAGATTGCCCTACTTCACCTCATACTCTAAATAACATTATGCAATCACTCATTCACACCTTCAACAATAAGTAGGTATAATATAAGTTAAATAAGCACCTAACAAAAACAAAGATACGAACTCGTATTTTTTCCACAATATTTTTTACTCCTTCTCTCCACACAGTTGTCCTTTTGCTTTTCTTGAATTTTGAATGTTATTGATGGCGTATTAATATTATTTTTGACGCGTTACAGCTAGGGCTGCCACATCTCCGGGTTTGACCCGGGGTCTACGGGTTTGAGTGGTGTTCTCCCGGCTCCTGGTTAGCACCCCCCCCCCCCTCCGTCGGATTTTTTCATGCCCATGGTCAACAATTTTAGTTTTTGTAACATTTCCTAGGAGCCCGTGCCCCGTCGACGAAAAAAATTTTTGGTGCGTTTTTAAAAAATCTCCGGGCCTACCTTCTTTGAAAGGTGGCAGCCCTAGTTACAGCTAATAATATTATATTAATGTTATGTTTACACTTCATTATATAGGCTTTTACTCTAATAGAAGTAACAACATTCATCAAACATACATTGCTCTACTTTCATACTATACTAAACTAACCAAATGGTTCATGTTATACATGTGCCTATATAATATGCTTTATGAGTACCTAGCAGGACCGGACTGGGAGGCATTTTAGCTTAGACGGAACAACTGGAGGAGGCCTCCCATCCGGCAGAAAAAAGGAGCAATACTAATAACGCCGCAGGCGAATTTTTATCGTGAGATTGTGTAATGCCGGTCTACCGGAGAGGTCTACCTGCACAGGTAGACCGGAGCGTGTATTGGATCAGACCTGTGCAGTTTTTTAAGCTACCGACCTGCGCAGGAACACTTGCACAGGTGGACCTCTCCGGTAGACCGTAGTGTGTATGGCCGGCATAAAGAAGGTCGCAATACAGATCTTGTTTATTTTTTCTAAATAAAAATTATAAGCAATGCGGCACAAAATAATAGATATAAAAATACAAAGATTTTTCATGAAAAAATGGGCCAAAAAAAGAGCGCCACAGACGAATTTTTTTTTACAAAGATGGCTGAAGTAATGAACCTGGATACTGGGCTGGAGATCAGACGGCTCTTAGACCAGATACCGGCCCATCGGGCATTTTGCCGACCTGCCCTATGGCCAGTCTGGGTCTGGTGCCTGGTATCTACATTCTATAGAGCAGGTACACACAGGTAATATTTACCTATTATCGTCCATCTGATGAAAGTACAAGTACTTTAAGCCAAATATTAATGAAATGGTGGGTTCATAGAGGTGACCCAGTTAAACTATATATACCTACAATTAGAAGCAATACAAAAATATATGTATGGCTCTATTAGATATTATATTATTGTTGTCAATATCCTCCCCAGAACACGAGTATTATACCCATATCCGGGAAGTGACCTGCTTATCTATCTATCCACCCTCTTAAGCCACATTGTGGGGTAAAAAGGGTACCCTTGCGGGGTAAACACAGAGGACACAACGCCAAACTGCCATATCCTTACACACACTCCCTGCTTCAGTCATTGTCATGCAATTCGTCATACATACACTCTCATCCATTTATTTTACTTAAAAGACATCCGTCTTTGAATACCTGGTCGACATTCACCAATTATTCCAGTCCATCCATCTGCCGCGAGATGAGAGATCCATGATCCAACAATATCTCGCACCCAAAATAGGTAGAAAATATTGAGAAAGTTATGCTTATTTGCATCTGTTTTACAAGAACAATGTAACAATACAATTTCTCCGAAAGAAACTTGCCTAGTATTAACTTAAAACATTACTGTCACCGAAAACTAAATTTTGCATCCACTCCTCAGCAGATGGCGGTAGTATCGGAAAATAGGTTCATTGTGAAATAACTTCGATCTGTAGTACATAATATGTACAACTTCCAAAAATGCACAATTGGCAGCCGATTGTGGTGGAATAGTTGAACGTTGCCCCGGGCACAATGTGATCACTTAATCCATCCAAAGCCGATTTGAAAGCATCGGACAACCATCCTGTTTCCTCCCCAAGGGAGTTCACATAACGGTACATTATGTGAATGTAGATACCTCTCGTTTCAGTTGAGGTAAATCAGTTATGTATGCAAAATTTCAATGTGCCAATGGGACATTGGGAAGTTATTAAAATTTAGATCGGAAAATGTAGACCCAGGAAACGGGGCACGACAGGTGAAGCAGAACAAAGCGTGTAAAAACACACAATTATCATAATTTGTTTACATTTTTACAGAAATAACGCAATAATAACATACCTTCGACTGTGGGTAGACTGTTATCTTTGCCGGTTCTGTGACTAAACACTCAGAAAAACACTACGAAATCTAGAAATAATTAACCAAATAACACGCGAGGTAATAACACACAAATTTTACTTATTAAATATTGTTGTTGTATAGAAATACTATTGATTATTATAAAGACGTTTTATAATTCACACCACGACGCAGTTCACCGACGACTGAACGACCGCGAGTTCAGTTTACAAACATTATGTTATTGTCGTTACTATTTTGATTAGCCGGCGACTATCATAGATTCAAACCATAACACCTGACCAAGTAAAGGTGTGACCACATATCTATGTATACTGCGTATACTTTTTGCTACCATAGTAAAGATCCTATATGCTGTCATTCGGCTTCGGCGCCCTGAATTGTTCTCAGCCAATACTGATAGAATCGGCTTGAAACTGAAGACAGTGATAGAAAAAAGTATGGACTACAGATTGACTGTTTTAAAATTACAATATTTGGAAATTCATTGAATAAAAAAATATTCTGAAAGTACCCCCGAAATTTACGGGATCTGAGGATTTTTCGTCTAGTTTTTCAGATATAAAGGTATAATTTAGCCAAAATACTGGTAATTATAATATTAACAAATTGGCTATTTTGTATTTTTTATTATTTTCCCAGGCTCTTCTTGAAAAGGTAAATTTCACATTGTCGTTATTCGGGCTAAGATTCTCATACAAATTTTGAAAAAGCTGAAGCGAAAATAGAACGATTCTTACTCAGTGCACATATAAGCCCCTAAGGGCTTAAGTACGTGCGTTTTTATGTGTGAGAAATAAAGCAAAAGGCGTATTATTCAAAGCTAGGCATTCTTCTTCTTTCTCAGCTGTTTTAATTCCAATGTGGGATGTGGGCCTCCCCTTTTACTTTCCACTGATCCCTTTCCTGGGCATGCTGCATCCATTTGCTTCCTGCGATTCGCCTCACATCGTCAGACCATCTTGCCTGGCATATCGACATTAAAAATATTTAAAAAAAAAACGAGAGACCTTAGATCTCGATAACCTTACTAAATATGCTTTGGAAAAGTGTGGGGTAGATGCATTCAACCATTATCTAGCGAATGACCGTAAAAGATTTTCAATATCTTCTATTGTAGATTTGTAGGTAGCTCCACAGGTAACAATTATTTTATCAACTTATAATAAACACGTTATAACCAACAAGTTATATTATTTATTAATGTCTTATATAGATGGCGGATACAGCGATATAATTTAAACTTTGATTATAGAAGTACCTTTTTCTTCTTCTCCTCTCTATGTGTCCTGCCGGGTCCCCCCGACGTAGACGACCACTTGGGAGAACGCCTCTCTGTCCTGGGCAGTGCGAAACAGCTCCTCCACAGTTCTGATTCCGGTCCACTGCCGAATGTTTCGAAGCCAGGAGAGGTGCTTCCTTCCGACCCCTCTACGGCCTTCTATGCATATTTTTCTTTGGCCAATTCAGATTTATTTACAAAAACTCTTTTTGTATTCGCCAGAAATATTTTTTTCTTTAACTCAAAAATTTTTATTGAAAAAAAAAAATGTCTACACATAAAAATAAAATGAATGCAATTAAGATGGAGGATGGATTAAATAAATAAAATAAATAGGTAGAAACACAAATGAAATGTTTAAAAATATTTTTTTAAAGGGTTATAAAGAGGTATAAAGGAATTACGCGAGGCCAATGACACCACATCCAGCCCTCCCTCCAGCGTTTCCAGTTTTCTTAGAATCAGCATGATCAGACTTTCCCAAATCATCAGTGCCGACGTGTACGACCAGTGCTCTTCCGATGATGCCGTTTTCTCCATTCAAAGATATCAGGCTGTCTATTTTGAATATTATGGCGGTGTTGTCCTCATCGAAGAGGATATTTCCCAAGTCTCCAACATGACGGGGCTGGTCAAATTGGCCCCCGTGCTCCACCTGAAATTTAATTGACATGATAATGAGATGGTAAATTTACCACCACTTTAGACTGCTGTTGTGACAAGAATTAAAATGAATAAACTAAGATGGTTTGAACATGTTGAGAGAATGAATGATGACAAAAAAGATATATTTGAGTGGGCGAAGAGGGGTGAGGAAACGTGGCCGCCCGCGACTGACCTGGTCCGATCATGTCGACCAGATCCCAGGTCAGTCTTCGGTGGCCGCGTTTCTTCACCCCTCTTCGCTTACTCAAATATATATGTTTTGTCATCCTGTCATCTTTTATTCTCTCAATATGCCCAAACCATCTTAGTTTATTCACTTTCATTCTTGTCCTTATCTTCCACAAATTCTTCTTAAAGACCTCATTTCCACTGCATTCAACCCTGATTCGTCCTTCTTCATGTCCAAGTCTCACTAGCATACATAAAATATTCTTGAAAAATTATTAAAGAATGTTGTTGATATGAAATAATACTTACATTCGTTGGGTTGAAATGTGGCCCAGTTGACCCACACCCTCCTGTGATGTCTCCCTTCTGGTGGATGTGGAATCCCTTCTCGCCTGGTGGCAATCCTTTCAACACTCCTTCAATCAACACAGGTCCATCCTCAGTGTCTTGTGTGAAGGTAACATTGCCGTAGACATTTTCTCCCTCAATTTTCACGATCGCCTTAGTCGCCTGTGGATTTTGATGGAATTGTTGAAATTCTGGTTGACAGTCGTTGGTGTAACCGAAACACACCCATATATAGAGTAAACTCAAAATACAATGCGGGAATATGCAATGGTTCCTCATACTATTTTAATGATGACTAATTTTTTTGTAAAAATCATTGACTCCGTAAGGTAAAACGAAAAACTAAATACGAGTATTTAGTTTACAATCCACAAAAATGACTTTAGACTACGCGACTAGTGTTAGAGGATTTGCACCCTCATCATCAGGCGTTAGTGAATAATAAAATTTTAATCACAATAGCCTGATGATGAGGGTGCAAATCCTCGAACATTAGTCTCGTAATCTAGTCATTTTTGAGGATTTTAAACTAAATATTTAGTCTTTCATTTTACTTTAGAAATAAACTTACACCGTGTACTGACGGTCAAAAACCTCGATATTATCATTATTCCATACTTACTTAACATTTATAAAAATATCATACCAATACACGTATAACAATCAAGCATAAAACAGATTATAAAGCATTGCTCACTAGGGCGAACTTATCACAGAGATGCGATTTCTTCCAGTTAACCCCAGGTAAAAAAGAAAAATAGAAAAAAACACATATAGTAAGAAAATACATACACACATACATACGTGGAAAAAAATACTATGTAGGAAAAAAAATGAGGAGGAAATTAGGAATGGACAAAGAGAAGAGAGAGAAAGGAAATGGGAAAAGGCATCATAATAGGATCACAATAAGCAGAAATTTAAGCAGGAAAATAAACCAACAAGACAGGACAATTTTACTACCAAGATTATTGGCTCTAGCACGATGACGGAGTCTGTTGTAAGCGGGTCGTAAGCCTGTAGATGAAACAGAGATTATTTTTTTAAGGGGACTATGTGGGAAACATTGGGAAACCGACTGAGAAGGTCCCCAGACAGTACAGAATAAATTAACACAGAATATAGCATATGTACGCAACAACAGAACCGATCAACACAGGACATGGGCATTTCAGAATACTACCAATAAACAGAACGATGTCATCGATAAATCAGAAGAATGTCAATAGGTTGTTATTGTTTCGCAAGAGTCATAGTCTAGTCATATGGTGTTTTCGCGGAGAAATAAATACAGTAGTCTACTTCCCTTTCATACTTTACGTATTTGGGGGCGCTGAATTCGAATTTCAACTTTGCCACCTCGTAAATGTGATGCGTTCTGAGATATTCGAGAAAAACTCAGAAGAAAACGTTCTTTTTAGAGACTTTCGCTCATAACTCGAAAAGTATACATTTTAGAGAAAAGAATCTCGAGACAAGAATAAACTAGAGTAAATTTCCTACAAATAGCGATGATATTATTTTTTCTGAAATAAACCGCTTACGCGCTACTATGCGCTAAAAAAGGGCATAAATTCCACTCTTTTTAAAAAAATATTTTCTCTTTTAATTTATTGACTATAACTCAAAATATATAGATTTTTTTTGGAAAAAATTGTTGTACAAAAATAAAGTACACTATATTTTCTACAATTAATGCTACGAAGGTTTTTGAGACAGACTAACCTCTATTACGTTAGAGCGCATTGAAGTTCACTTTAGTACATTAGAATAAAATACTTCATTATTTAAAATGGATATATAACATTAAAAAAAATAAAAAAATCTACTAAACTTCCTTGATGCTATAAATGCAAGGCTGAAATTTTTATATTTTAATATTTGCTACCCCTCAATAGCGATGGGTTGTTAGAAATTTGAGAATCCCTTAGAATCAAAAGCTCATTCTCCAGTTTTCTGTCCATAATGTGAAAATTAAAAACAATAGGGACAATTATACTTAGACAAAAATAAAGTACATTTTATTATCAATGAACCGCCTTAATAACTTTTTTTATTCAAATAGACGATTCAGCAGGCAGAGTCCGTTAAAAATTGTCCATATCTCGAAAATATTCTAAAATCTCTACTTATTTTGGTCTACCGCCTGCAAATAAAAAACCAAACATTTTTAAGAAACAAAATATGAAAATTCATTAAATTTCCTACAAATTATGTCTCTTGCGTTTTCGAACAGGCGAACTGATTCGCTGTTAAAAAGCATCGAAATTTGGTATAGCGTGTCATATTAATTAAGCGTTGATAATACGAACTACAACTATGGTATGTAACACACGTACCATCAAGGAAGTTTAGTAGATTTTTTTATTTTTTTTTAATGTTATATATCCATTTTAAATAATGAAGAATTTTATTCTAATGTACTAAAGTGAACTTCAATGCGCTCTAACGTAATAGAGGTTAGTCTGTCTCAGAAACCTTCGTAGCATTAATTGTAGAAAATATAGTGTACTTTATTTTTGTACAACAATTTTTTCCAAAAAAGTCTATATATTTTGAGTTATAGTCAATAAATTAAAAGAGAAAATATTTCTTAAAAAAGAGTGGAATTTATGCCCTTTTTTAGCGCATAGTAGCGCGTAAGCGGTTTATTTCAGAAAAAATAATATCATCGCTATTTGTAGGAAATTTACTCTAGTTTATTCTTGTCTCGAGATTCTTTTCTCTAAAATGTATACTTTTCGAGTTATGAGCGAAAGTCTCTAAAAAGAACGTTTTCTTCTGAGTTTTTCTCGAATATCTCAGAACGCATCACATTTACGAGGTGGCAAAGTTGAAATTCGAATTCAGCGCCCCCAAATACGTAAAGTATGAAAGGGAAGTAGACTACTGTATTTTTTTCCTGAAAATGCCATTAAATTTGCTCTCGTTACTGCACTATCAGTGCTGTGTTGACAATGGTCTGTATCAGTTTTTATTTCATGTACTAGTTTGAGGGAAGCGTTCCCCCCATACTAATCCTCCCCTCCCCCCAGAAAACTAAAAGCCCCCTCCCCCCCTCAGAGAAATTTGCCTGAAGGAAACACTGGTCTGTATTGGTAGTGTCGCCGCCACCTTGACATTTGTAGTGGAGATTTGTTTTTCGGTTTAATATCGTGTAGTCGCTCTGACGTATATCTACATATGGATCATCGTGAAAACCTGCAACAACTATTATTGTAGGTATTGGTAGTGTTCTGCCTATTAAGTCAGTGTATTGGCTTAGCTCTGATATATCTTCGTTCTATACTGATTTAGTACCTATTCCAACCCTCAGAGACAGAATAAGAAACACGAGAATTAGAGAGACGTGCGAGGTCGAGGATGTCGTCAGATGGGGAAGGCAACGGAGGAGATATTGATACGCGCATGTGAGGAGAATGGAACCATCCAGGCTCCCTCACATTGCGCTCAATGACCAACCCCAAAGTAGGCGTCCCGAAGGCAGACCACCAAAGAGTTGGATCAATAGCTGGGAGTCAACCTCGCAGAAGGCTAACCCCTCTTAAATAACAGGCTATCAGGCCTACATTAAGATTAAGAAGAAGATCTATCACCACCTTTGAAAACACACGCCTTCACCGTAACAAAAAATCAATAAATCACCAATTCACTTCGCTGGTTTACTATCAACTTTGGTTTGGGCTTGACAGTTTTGGACTTCAATTTTCCGGAACCGTTGATCTAAAAGAAATTTAGGCTGTAGACCATATGCGGCCGGCAATTACATTACAAAATTCCTTTTCCATTTTTTTGAATAAGAGAAAAAAATTGACATTTTAACCAAAAAAATGTATAAAAATAAGTAATTTAGTAGATTCCTTAGTAACTCACCTGTGCATTTGCGAGAGCGCAGACGCTCAATATTAATATAGCGTACTTTAGCATTTTGTTGCAGATCTGAAACAAATATTAACATTTCAAAAATTTCTAAAAGATAGATAAAAGTAGATTTCTCAAAAAAAAATGCAAAAACACCTCTGATATTTTTCCAAGAGACTCGTTTCTCGAAAGTCCGCGAGTTTTTTTTAAACTTTGCTAACCACACTAACTTATTTCTTATTATTTACCATACCTTTATGACAAATCTATCCAGGGTCGTGCGGTGCCTTGAGGCAAAGTGGCGCAGCCGTCTCGGGCGGCACCTCCAGCGGGCGGAATCAGCCAAAATGAAATTAAAAATATAATCGTAAATAATAATAAAAATCTTCACGAGACGCTTTTCTCCAAATTAGCTATTTTTCTAAAACCAGTTCGTCTGCGGCGCTATCCTAGATTTTTATTGAAAACAATTTTACGTATTATTGTGGAAGGTGTTCTATATATTTTTATTTAAAGTACCTTCAGCACAATCGTTTTCTCTTCTAGGCTCGGTTGCTGAACGAATAGTATTGCCTGCTAGTAATAATGCTATTTGTTTGCACGCGTAACAAAAAGCGAAAGAGCAAACGAAACTATTCGCTGAGCTACCGGGCCCTAGTCTCTCAAAAAAAATTCGCCTGCGGCGCCATATGGTTATTTGATACTGATGATAAAAAAAAAAACAAGCTTGTGAGTCTACCGCGCGGCCCTGCATACATATTATGTGCATCGATGTGCATCGTGATGTGTTACAACAAAAATGATCACGAAATTATAATAAAAATCCAATGTACTTGATATGAATGGACATAGAAATGATAAGAAAATAATAAAACTAGAACGTATAGTCACGTGTATCTAGGTGATTGTATTAAAAGTAGGCATATTGACATTTCAAATACTTCAAAAAACGGGGGATTAAGGGGGGTTCTGGATCCGCTAATTTTCACCAGACGATTCGCTCAGTTGTTTATGGTTCTATTGTTCTCCGTTCTATCATCGGTGCGAGTCTATGTGCATATTTGACACGCTCAGTTATTGCGAATAACACCCAACTATTTGATTGGGTGACATTCGCTCCCCAAAGATAATAGAGTGGTCCCCACGTGCTGTTCACTCACTCTTATTAGCACGCAATATGTCTAACTTTTTCATCCAAAGAAGAGTGCTGTGATATCGCTATGGCTATGTATATCTATCAACTCACTCTTATTAGTATTCACATTGTCAATTACCTCTGTTTGACAATTCCAATTGGAACCATCACTCAAATGCGTTCTCTCTTCGAGCGATAATCGCCCGTGGTATCGCTAAGTGAAAATTAATGACAAAAAACGCAGCCCTGAGCAGGAAAAACGCAGCCCCAAATACGTTACCCTACTTTGCCCACTACACATACGTTAAAATTCTAATGTATCTGAATTGTACATACTTACGTAAAATTAGTATGCAATGTAGCTGTTCTTCATATTTAAACACACTTAATAGTAGCCCCCTCTCTCCATACCGCTGCTATCTTCATACCGAAACTACGGAGTCATATTATATTTCCATAAATTGTATTAATAATTTTAACATAACTAATTCTTTGTGTGAACAGATGCGTATATTTACTTATACATCTATACCATTCAAACAGGTGTTCATATGTGTAGAAATCGCTATAGGTATGTGCTTTTATAGGTAAGTAGTGTTCTGTTTTACCTTCCAGTCTCTGAAATTAATTTTCATGAATTATGTAGTGATAAAATGGCAAAAAAATATCCTCAGAATGACATGAGAATATGAGTGTTCGTTTCGGCCCATCATGGGCGGATCAGAAAACATAATAAAAAAAAAATACCATCAGATCGATTTGAGTGACTTATATTGACAATTTATATCAAGTCTCTCGACTGGGAGCGTGGCGTCTCCTGTAATCCGGCTTCTCGGAGGTCGGGGATGGAGGATGACTTGAGGTCGGGGTTCACTGCTTGCGAGTGGCCTATGTTGACTGGTTGTCCGCACTAAGCCACCCATCGATATGGACCACTCGGGGGAGCCCGGGGGGACCAGGTCCGCTAAGGCGAGATGAACCGGGCCAGGGGGGTTAACCCAGCAGCCAAAAGTCTCCATGGTAGGCAGTAGTGGGATAGCGACTGGGAATAGACGCTCGTAAAGTAGCCCGGCTAATAAAAGTTAGACCCATTCCTTTTGGATAATTTTATATTAAAGTAGAATAAAAATGCAAAAATTGGTAATTATTAATACCTCCAATATAAAGAAGATTTCTAAATACTGATATTTCAGGCACAATGCTTGTATTTTATATAGAACGAGTATATCTGCGCCTAATCCTGTGATATCCGTGATATCTGGATAGGTGAATGTTTCCCAGTATTAGGCTGATGAGTTTATATGTCAATCATGAATGATACTTATATGTAGACTCTTATGGCTGGTAATACTGAGAAGTGCGTTGACAAATCTTGCCTCCGAGTAAAAAAACACACATTTAGAAATTCACACTGTGACCTATTTTTTATATACTGTCTATTCCAACCAACCAGACTGTTTGTGTTTAAGCCCATCAATGATACCTATATGTATTTCTTTTTAATGCCTGATGAAGAAGACTAAATAAACTTTGGCCTCTCCAATTTTGAGGAGCTATCACCAGACACTGTGAATATCAAAGTAAATAAAAAATTTCTTATTAATAAATTTATTTTTTGATAGATATATTTAATTTTTTTTATACATATCATTAAATTAATAGATATTAGGTACTACAAATTATGAAAGGATGGGCGCGTTTTGAGTAAAAGGAATCGGAGAGCGTGTATGACAAACTGTATGAGTGTGACGGAAGCTAAGAGTGTGTGTAAGGATAGGGATGTCTGGCGCTCTGTCCTCTCTGCCTACCCCGCAAGGGACGTGGCGTGAGGGTATAGTATAGTAGTAAATTATGTATATAAAATTTATCGAGCCCGGCTAATAAAAATTAGACTCATTCATTTTTAGCTCATTTTATCATATATCTACATCATAAATTTATACTATGATTTTTTCACCTAAAGGCTACGGGCCTGTTGAGACCCCTCTGGTTTTCTTTTTTTGGATAATTGCATGTCTTGTGAGAAGGGAGATTGGAATAACTAGAATTTTGCCTCTCCAATTTTGAGAAGCTATAAAAATACTGTGAAATTGACGTGTAAGTAAATAAATACATATTGATAACTTTATTTGTAAATATATTTAACTTTTTTATACATATTATTAAATAGATAGGTACTATAAATTACATAAAATTTATTGCTAAATATAATATAGTTAATTTATTAGGTACAATACAATATACAATTGGATAAGTACAATTTCTATGAACTAGAAGATCTTGAAAATATACAGAAAGTACATTTTACGTAGGTGAAAGATATTGATTTTCCTTATAATGACTTGAAGGACTGAATTACAATTTTACAAGAGTGTTCAATACAAAAGCATTTTTCTGTTGCGAAAAATTATTCATTGATCTCAAAATCTATTTACTACAGAGAAATACTCGTGACAATGATACATCATATTGTAGTCCTGAATTATTGTAATGTTGTTATTGCTGAGACTGTAATATTAAGTTATAAAATATGACCTTCTAGGGCTGCTGAGCTCCGCTTGGTAGCGAAAAAAGTTTTTTTTCCAACAATTTCTATTTTCTAAATACCTCCTAAACGGTTGGTTTGACAAAAAAATCACATCTCAGATTTAATCTACAGTAAATTTGCCACAAAATGAGTTCGAAACTGATTTTTTCATAGACTCGAATAGTTACTAGAAAAAAAGATATTTTTTAAATAAATTATATTTTTTATTCAGATTAAGGAGCTGACTAACCATCATGAATTCTATTTCGTAACGTGGACAATGATGAACAAACTATAATAAAATATATAGAAAACCTATAGATAGGAATATTTCTAGATTACGTCAAATATCCAACAATCCCGCAAGCCACAGCCTTCCCTGAACTTCCATTATTGGCGCTGTCTTCTGTTCCGGCCCTTCCCAAGTCATCCGGTCGCTCTGTGATCACCAGAGATCTCCCGACAATACTGCGAGGTCCCGTTAAGGAGATGAGGTTATCCGTCACCTTGATCTTGGCTACTCCGTCTTCTTCTGCCCTCACGTTGCCCAGATCTCCGAGATGGCGGACCGGATCGCGCGGACCTCCGTGACGATGCTAAAAAACACAAAAAAAAAAAACAGTTTCAGTAAAGAATCTCTGAATCTGTGAAAAAAACTACTCGGATTCCAGCGTTCAGGTTGATTGTCCCAGAATTACAATATTTGGAAAATTCTTGAATAAAAAATTATTCCGAAAGTACTCCTGAAATTTACGGCACATAAGGATTATTCGTTCAGTTTTTCAGATCTAAAAGTATAATCTAGCCAAAATATTGGTAATTATAAGGTTTAAAAGTTGACTGTCTTTGTTCCCAGGTTCTTTTTAAAAGGGTATAATTCACATTGTCGCTTACGTTATTCATATTTCGCGCTTACATTCTCATACAAATTTTGAAAAAGCTGAAGCGATATAATAGAACGATTTTTGCTCAGTGCATACTGGGCCTTAAAAATAAAATGATCCCTTTAATTACTAAGAGTTCCTAAATCAAATCCCTCTACATCCCTCGCAAACGAATGGACGGTCTTAAAACTGAAAAAAAAAAACTTTTTCTCGAATTTGGAACTGTCAGAGAACATAAAATTATCATATTTTTTGCCGCGTAAATCAATTCAAATTAAGGTTGTATAATTATATGAGATTCGTGCGCCTGAGACGATTGTGAACAAAAAATTAAATCAAAGATCAATAGGTAGGCATTCAATTTATGGGCAATAATGAAAATTATCATTTTATGAGTATAGTCATTGAGTTCTAGGCAATGTACAAAAATACGGTAATTTTTTAAACGTCAGCCCATTCATAGGAATTTGTCGTCCACCACCAGTCCACATACCAGCTTAATAAGAAGTTTGAAACTTTGGAAATACATTTATTTGGGTACGGTTTTATAAAAGAAGATAAATCAAATATATGAAATAAGTTTTTTTTTATGGATACTCGCTTGAAAATATTGTCCTGAATGCTTCAGATTTACCATAGATTTCTTTAAAAAATGTTCAAAATACTCGGATGTACTTAAATATTATACGGTATGCAACTGGATTTCATCTGCAAGCACCGTTTTTCCTCAACAGAAACGAGAAGAAATATTCACACAATTCAGCATCATGTGAACTCCCTTGGTAAGAACGATACTTGTTCTTCAGTTTTAATTGGTTAGGTATCGTTTCTCAAGAAGAAAAGTGTATGAAGACTTACTCATTCAGTGATTTGGGTACATTTGTACATTTCTTAGGCAGTTTATATAGAATGCCTGATTTCGTGATTCGTCGTTAACTTACAAATTACAATAATCAATTATGTATTTTGCTTTTGTCTGGAATCGTAGGAGGCGCCTATCACGACGATTCAATAAGATTTATTAATGTTGGCAACAATCACCATACTTAATAATAATTATTCTTGCACAATATTTACCAGTAAGCAATCATATACCTACGTATTGCATGTTTTTCCTACAAAATCGACCTCCATCAAATTCTGTTTTCCTGATAACTCCTGATACAAAATGTTCACTAGGGCAAGCTTCCGCCTATCGATATATTATACAAATCATTCACTATTTCATGCCTCCAGTTATTTTTTAATAGTTACACCAAGGTTTTTTTAAGGTGCAATAACAGTGCGGTGGTGATATATCTAATATTTACAAAATAAGATCTAATTCTGTAACTTTTCGGTCTAAAGTGTGTTTGAAATTTATTTCACTATGAAATTATAGACAAAAGAATGTCTTATTTTAGTTAGTAGTTACAGTATTGGACCTAGTGCAACTAAAGTGCATGTTCACCACCTCCTAGAGTAGGTACTCTAGCCATGCTGTAACAGTTGACAACATAGCTAAATTATCAAACAGGACCGCTACTCCTGTCAAATTTCGTAACAGAATATAATACGTGGTCCATCATATTCGTTATTAAGGGACTGTTATTCCATACTATTTCTTAGCGATGTTGATGGCAACTCCGCTTAAAACGAAGTAGTCTCAAATTTCTACAGCATGGCTAGAGAAAGAGATGAAAAGAAAAGATGCAAACATGATCTGTGCATCAGGTATTGTGCAATAAAATACATGTGCACTGTGCTCTGGTGCAGTGTATACATTAGTAGTGTCCAAACAATGTGCACAATGCCCATAGTACATTTCTAATTTATACCAAGTATGGATTATAATGTTTTCCCGTAGATTCACATCCTTTGCGCAAATCTCCCCTCTCTGTGATATGTAGCCCGTGTTCTCCTGCCGTCAGCCCTGTCACATTTCCCTCAATGGTCACAGGTCCCCCGGGACCCCACTGGGTCAGCGTCAACTCTCCGCTCAAGCCTTCGGCGTCCCCCCCGAGGACTGCCAAGGCTTTTATTGGGGGGTGGGAAGGCTCCTGAAACCAAAAGAAAGGGTCACACTGACATACGTTAAAATGTTTCTTAACAAGGCGGTTAAGAGTAAAACATCTTAGTTGTCTGAAAATGTAATATTGCATACATTGTTATTTTATAGGCAAGACTTGTCAACACACTTCTCAGCATTATCAGCCAGAAGAGTCTACATATTATCATTCGTGATTGACATACAAACTCATCAGCCTAATACTGGGAAACATTCATCCTATCCAGATATCATGGATATCAAAGGATTAGGCTCATCAGATGTACTGCTCTATATAAAATACAAGCTAAGTGCCTGAAATATCAGTTATATTTAGAAATCCTGTGGTGTGGTTCTTAAAAAGTATTTTACAATCACTTACATATTATATAATATAGATCTATGCGATTTCTTCAAGCATAGTCATGAATGTGACAGAAGCAAAAAAAACGTAGGTATAGAATGAAATTAACGTGTAGAATATAGCACACCTACCGCTGTAGGTTAGTAGGTTACTTGGGTATAGGTATATAAGTTCCTAAAATTAGAATTAAGACGTAATATACCTGTATGGCATTCGTTAATAGAATGATACATTATAAGTATGTATAATTAAACGACAAATCAAACAAACATACCTACTTCCTTAAATAATATACAATTATTAGATACTTATGTACTTCATAAATACATAATAATAATATATTTCCTTTTATATGTTTACTTAATTAATAGACAATTATGGTTATTTTTTTATTCAAGTATTGTAAAATTATGGATTTTTGTAATAACTCTCCGGGTATCATTTTGTTGAGGAATTTTAATATTAAGATATGCCTGACCGGGACAAATGACTCTCGGACTGGGACACGGACCTCAAAACCGGGACAGGTCCCCTATTACGGCAACCCTATTGTACAATGCACTTCAAGTACCTAAGTACATTCAAGTTTTTTTTTTTATTAAATGTTTTTTATTTATTTATTTATTTGTCTTGTTATCTATTAATATGTATTATACTATGTGTATATTTGCGTGTATGTATTATGTATGTGTATCTTTATATTTACTTATTTTGTTATTATGGTATTTAAGTTTTTCTTTCTTTTCTCGGATTGACTGTAAGATATTGCTTTTGCAATAAGTCCGCCTTTTGGCACACTGCATTGTCTTGTTTTTGTTACCTACTATACATATTTACTGGCCAATAAAGATTTATTTATTTATTGACATTGGGACCAGACCTTTCAAACAGAAATCAAAAATCAATTTTTCGAGACAGCAGTCAGATACAATATAGTTCTAGTTCTACCCACCATCGAGTCCAATACAGTTATAACTGAATAGATAATATAATATCGTATACTTATTATAATATCAGTTTAAAGACAATAGCTGCGTGTCGAATAATTTACTATCATGGTGTGCGTACTGTCAATCTGTAGAACCGCAGGTTGCAGTAATTGTTAAATGTGTAGTAAAAACTATTCCCAACCTCGTTTTTTCATGTGAATTATTGAATTTTTCCCAATTATCATTGCACGAGGCTGTGTAAGTTGAATGTTGCATGTAATTTTGTACATTATCTTGCATTTTATGCAAAAATAAAACAGATTAAAATGTCGAATCGTTTCTCACAGTCTAAAACTGTTTATCAGTCGTACTTGGAACTGAGAATACCTATTATTTATTGTTTCATATCGAATCTAGAGATTGGAATAGGTATATATTTTTTCATACTAAATGATAAAACCTCACATAAAATCACATTATTACCGCACATTCTCTCATCATGTCATAAATTTTCTAAAATCAGTATGAAAATCCATCAATATACAATTATGACATAAAAAAATTGCCTGCGGCGCTATTTTTTTGTTGCTTTTTATACAAAACATTTTTCATACATACTGTTGTCCAAATTATTATGTACATTTTTAAATAAACCAAACCACAACACGACCTTCTCCACTATGTCCAACAAAAAAATTCGACTCGCTATTTACGCGTTTTTCATGCTATATCATTTTTTTAAACTTTTGTTGCCCCCCCCCCCCTTTCCCTCCCCTCCTTAGTTCCGAGGCTGGCGACGCCCATGTCCAATTCTCTAACTAACTAAAATAAGACGTTCCTTTTTTCGATTATTCCATAGAAAGATTAATTAAAGCAGAGATTTGAACCGAGGACTCTTGCATAGAAGAATGGTCGAATTGAGTCGAAGCGACCTTCGTAGAATGTCCATCGAAAAAAAAACCTAATACTGTTTATTGTTTAGGTACCTATCAGTGGCGAAGGCTGGATTTCTGCAGAAGGGAAGCCGGAGCTAGCATTTCTTATGGGATTACTTCGGATTCGACAATATTGTACCCTATCATTTTTTCTAAAAGGTAACTCGATGGGA
This sequence comes from Ceraclea dissimilis, assembly GCA_963576895.1. NCBI lineage: Eukaryota > Metazoa > Arthropoda > Insecta > Trichoptera > Leptoceridae > Ceraclea > Ceraclea dissimilis. Next base: position 695,030 of record OY756365.1, read on the forward strand.
ATCGTGTTCTTTATGTAGTAGCTTCGCGCCTGTTACCTATACATATTCTCTGATTTCATTTCGAAAATATTTGTAGCAAAAAAAATAACTTAATCATGGGACGTGATAATGTGGTGTTTATCAAAATAAGGTTTTATATAAGATGTGTGCTTAACCTACTTACCTATTAGTTTTATTTCACACATACCTATAGGCTATAAAATGGATTAAACAAAAAATGATTGTTTTATAGCATCTGGGATGTATACATGGGCGTCGCCAGCCTCGGAGCTAGGGGGGGCAACAAAAATTAGAAACTCGATATAGCATGAACGAAGCTTAAATAGCGCCGCAGGCGAAATTTTCTTTTGAGACTTAGCAAAGATTTTTTTAAGAAATAACTGTACCTATTTTGACGGATTTTCATGAAGTTTTATGATATGATGAGAAAACGTGGGGTAACAATGTGATTTTTGGGAGGTTTTATCATTTAGTGTGAAAATATATATACCTATTCCTGCCCCCCTGCCCCCCGTGACGACGCCCATGGATGTATACCTATCTTATTTGTGTGGATGTATTATAATAAGCCTAAATAGGATTGTGTTATCACACTTCGTGCATCAAATTCTTATCTTACATATAATAAAAATGGATGTATGTAAGTGGGTATGTTTGTTCCACCATAACTCTGGAACGCCTGGAGCAATTTTGACCAAACTTGGTACGCGAATGCCTTGCTATCGGAAAACGAATACTGTGTGGTAGAAACTTCTGAAAATCCAGATCTTTCCGAGAAATTTTGATGATGAGGGGATCCAAGGGTTGTGTGGGGTCGTGTGAAAGGGCATTGGAAAAGAAATTCAGATCGCAAATCATATTTTGTCCAGCTCAAACCATCGGGAGACACCAAGTGATCGAGAGGATCCGGTCACCGCATACCACCGTGTTTGGTGTTTCATGAAAGATATCTTCACGAGTAGAACACAGATGAAAATCTCAAATATCTCGAAAACCGTGAGACTTTGAACTATGCTAAGTTTGTCTCAAAAGATCCCAAATGATCTCTACTATCACCCCTTAATAAGATATCTGTATCTATCTATCAAACACCCTGTATTATGAGAAATCTATGTATAGAAACGTATAATATAATTAACAAATGTTTACCTAAGTTTTAAATATTGTTATTGGTGGAGTTTTATTATGTTATTGTTATTGGCAAAGAGCAGATAACATAATTTGATTAGGCTGTGTTATTTATTGATCTGACGTATTATTGATCATCGAAGGAGAGGTCACACTCGTATGGAGATCACCTTGACCCTGGACGTTGATGATGAGTGGATGGCCGGATTATATGCAACTTAAAATGGATGAAATATGCATGCAAATATGCATCATAAATGCTCGAAATATGCAACAAACTCACCAAAAAGTACCAAAATATGCAACATAAATTCAAATTAATACTACAAAGTACAAATTAACGTTAATACAAGACTTTATTGAACTATATTTTTATTTCATTTATGTTTGGTATCGTTTGGAAGACCGCGAAAAACGGTTCTAGGAAGTGAAGTCATAAAATCTTGTTTTTAAAAGAAAAATTACGATTAGGTACGTATTTTTTAATTAAATTGCTTAATTCACCTACTACATTTTCAACCAGACACCAACATTTTTGTTTTTTAAAACGTAAAGTTTTTACAAATACAGTTAAAATATCAGAAAATAAACCCAAGTATGCACGATCAGTAGATTTAGGTTGAAATATGCAAAATCCTGAATTGTTTTATTGTTTTATTGTTCTTTTTCATCCCTAGGCCCTGATTCGGGCACTTGGACACGTCAGATGGTTACAATTCATATTAATTACATATCATGCAGTATTAAATAATGAAATAAAATCCATGCCATTAGAATGTAAAGTGTTCTATTGGAATTTCGTCATGAATTCATAAAATAAATACTACCCACATAGGTTCACAAAATACCCATCCAGTGAGCAAATAATTTTCCCCCCATGCTCACTAGAGCACAGGGTTCGTCAAGTATATAAATGTACAATTCGCATAAAAATAAAACTGAATGAATATGAGATCTCTAACTTAGGTATCTTATCTTAACATTTCCTCAACATCATAGAATGACTTATTCACTAAATACTTCTTGACCTCTTTTTGGAACGCAACATCATCCATTGGCAATGGAATACATTGGCAAAATATGCAAATGCATATGCAATTGCATATGATCCGGTCTCTAGTGATGAGGATGACTAGGCTCTGATGGAGTCAACAGCATCCTAGCTTCACCAACATCATCATCATATAGTCATCATGCATGAACCAGGAATTATCTAATGAGATTACCTCATACCAGTAGTAATAAATTTTGATTAATGTCAGCTACCTACTTATTAAGTAAGTACCGCCGTTTGGGGTTATTTCGCCTATCCATGGGTATCTTTGGCCTAACCCTTTTTTTTTTGTTTAACCGCTTACCAGAAGACATAGGTAATTAATTTGTTATTTTTTTGTTTCTGGTAATGTAAACACATCTTTTCTTGGTGCACTAAGCATGATGATTTATTGGTAACTTCGCAAACTTTTCAATAGAAGCATTTTTCCATGAAGCTGTCAAAATGTCTAGAAAACTAAGTGCTGAAAACTTTTGATATATATCCGAAAATACTTGGAACATGTTCTCTAATACTCTCCTATTAGACCGGTGTTTTAACATTAAAAAAGGGGGTATAGCGTAGATAATTGTCGGAAAGCTGGAAACTGTTATAATCTCTTCATTAACATGCAAATAAGGTTTCTTGAAGTTTGCACCAATTTTCCGCTTGTGCTAAGTACAGGGTGACCCATAAACCGAAAAAATAATGTACTTTTTTCAGTTTTTCAGTAATAACTTCTAAACGATGCTTTCTAGGAAAATAGTGTCTTTTTATAAATTAAAGTACATAATATTCTGCGTCGTTTGAGCATAAATACTCATTTGTACCTTAAAAATTATTGTGATACAGACACTGCCAAGTACATATTAATTTTCTGAACAAATTGAAATACTCGTATTTTTCAGTTTTGTTGTTGAATAACTCCCCAAATCAGGTATTTACGGTAAAATTTCACCAATCATATTTAATTATGAATTAATTTTCTCAAACTAGTGATTAAGAGTTTAGACCTACGGCACACAGTTGAGGATGCACAGGTGTTTAAAGAGAGACGAGTGAAATAAACAAATTTATTATATGATAGATTTAGGTATGAAAAAGATAAGCTAATTTAAATTTTACGATTTTATTTTATTAATGTATAGTTTTTTCAAGTAAAATCTGAATTTTTAATACTGTTACGCCACTGCCTAATATTTTATATTGAAAAGACTATTTTTTTTACATTCATTGGTTTTATTAAAACATCTTGTAAACAGTTAATGTTAGGAAAAAATATTTTTCTCACAATTTATCTAGAATAATTTATCTATATTATGCATGAAAAATAATTTATCTAATTTAAATACTAAGTGAGGTAGAATTGATTAAAAATGGTATATAAAAAATAAGTTCGTACATGCCGTCACTTTTTGTTAAATTACTTCTAAACCAAGCGGTGTAGCGTAAATCCATTAAATTACATTTAAAGCGAAATAAATTTCCTGTAAAATAAGTGTATTAAAATTAATTTGAGAGTTATAATAAAAAAGTACTAGATGATCAATATCAATATTTTGTAAAATAATTTCACGCTTCCCATACAAAATGTTCCTGCGTAGCAACGTGCCTCTACACAAAATCAAGTTTGATCATCTAATACTTTTTTATTATAAATTACAAATTATTTTTATTATACTCATTTTATAGAAAATTTATTTAGCTTTAAATTTAATTTAATAAATTTATACTGCACCGCTTGGTTTAGGAGTAATTTAACAAAAAATGACGACATGTATGAATTTATTTTTTGTATACAATTTTCAATCAATTCTACCTCACTTAGTATTTAAGTCAAAGAAATTATTTTGCAATTATTATATAGAAAAATTATTGTTAATAAATTCCGTCATAAATATTTTTTTCCTAACACTAACCGTTTAGGAGATATTTTAATAAAATTAATTAATGTAAAAAAAATACTCTTTTCGATATAAAATATTAGGCAGTGGCGTAACAGTATTGAAAATTTGGATTTTACTTAACAAAACTATGTTTTAATAAAATGAAATAGTAAAATTTAATTTAGCTTACCTCTTACATATCTAAATTTATTATTTAATAAATTTCTTTATTTCACTTGTCTCTCTTTAAACACCTGTGCATCCTAAACTATGTCTTGAAGGTCTAAACTTTTAATCACAATTTAGAGAAAATTGACCTACAATTAAATGTGTTTAGTGAAATATTACCGTAAATACCTGATTTGTGGAGTTATTCAACAACAAAACTGAAAAATACGAGTATTTCAATTTGTTCAGAAAATTAATATGTACTTGGAAGTGTCCGTATCACAATAATTTTTAAGATACAAAGGAGTATTTATGCTCAAACGACGCAGAATATTATGTACTTTAATTTATAGACAGACACAGTTTTCCTAGAAAGCATAGTTTAGAAGTTATTACTGAAAAACTGAAAAAAGTACATTATTTTTTCGGTTTATGGGTCACCCTGTACTTAGCACAAGCGGAAAATTGGTGCAAACTTCAAGAAACCTTCTTTGTATGTTAATGAAGAGATTATAACAGTTTCCAGCTTTCCGACAATTATCTACGCTACAAAGCTAAATTTCCTGGGCTATATATTATACTTTGATGTTTTGAGAACAATATTAGCGAAAAAAAATTTATTTTGCTTAATTTTACTAGTATATATACCACTAATAAGTACGCACCCCCAACATTATTAGAATCTCGGGGTTATTTTGCCTACAATAGGGTTGCCTACTTCGGTGATATTTCATATTATTTAATATTTTTAGCCACTTAGGTATCCGCACATAGGTACATATTACACATTTTGTCAGAACTTTTTTTTTTCAAAGTACCAAAAAGGGTATTTTTTCACTCGGCTCGGCTGCGGATAGACCGAACGCGCGCACAATACGTCAGAATGTGTTTCTCAAAAAGATTTCAGTTAATATTTTTTTTTAAATAACAAAGATGTTTTAGTCTTGAAACTGTTATTCTTGTCAAAAGTTTGTGTTTTTAATAGGCGCAATAAGCATACAGGAATTGTACGTAATTCTTCTACGTTTTTTTTAGTCTAAACCATTTCGGTTCTTATGTACTTTTTATTTGACGGTATAATTTAGTCTTTTGTCGCCACCACACGCATGCGAGCGTCCCCGGCTTTTTTGTGTAGGTATATAAGTAAAAAATCGTGTGGATGTAACGTTTGTCTTGGCTCGTGTACGTAACCCACCGTTGACGTCTTTTAAATCGTAGACACAAAAAACTTGTGGACGCTCGCAAGCGTGTGGCGGCGACATTAGGTTTTGTTATTTAACTCTTTGTTTTTCACAACGTTATACAATAAAAACAATTTTTTAATAAAATTAATATTTTCATTTTAGTAGTCTTGTTCAACCCTAAATATAAAAGTAAATTTGTATGGAAATGACCGCGAACCCAGGGGTAAATTGGCCTAATCGTCAATAACTAATTTTAGATTATCTTTTTCTGAAATTTTATTTTGGATTCAATTTGGATCGATGTTTTTCCATATTTTTCCCTTTTTGACTTTTCATTTTAAATAAACTTTTAGTGGTTTTATACGCGTAGGCAGAATAACCCCAAACACGGGGTTATTTTGCCTAACTACTTTGTTTCATGAAAAAGGTATATAATATACATATTTCTTAAAAAATATACTTCAAAGTATCTAACTATTGCACTAGCTCATCGATTAAAATCATATTTTACATATCTCGTCATATAAATATTAATGGCAAATCAAATTTAAACTTTATTTTTAAGAAAATTTAGGCGAAATAACCCCCGGTGATGGTAAATATTTTAATGTTTTAGGGTGCGTTTGTAATTAAACGATTTCTCTAAATATGCCTCTACTCACAGCCTGATTGCTGCTTGCAGATGCTAGGTTAGGTTTTATATTTTTATACATTTTTATTAACTTAGTAATAAGCCTTGCTTGTAATTATTTTTTATATTTAATGATAATAATTGACCCTACATTTGATTTACTCTGTGTGCACAGTAATAGGGCATTGATTTGATTCTTTACATATTGTATCAGTTTATTTTTGTCTAAATTCATGTTCAGTGTCTGTCCGTGTGCTTTGTGAATAAATAAATAATATAAAATAAAATAAATTCGTTTTATTTGTGAAGTACTTTTGTGTGATACATATATGATTATTATTACAAGATTTTATTTAACTTCACTCCATGTTTTTTAGTTTTATTTTGTTTGTTCAACCACTCAGAGAGCTGAAACTTTGCAAACGTACGCAAACGACAATACGATTCTGTGCAAAAATGGATCAGCTTTCTCCAGAGACAGAAAAGATGTAAAGCGTTTCAGGGGGATCCAAGGGTCGTGTGGGGTCAAGTGTGGTATCTTATGAAAGGGCGTTGAAAGATAAATCCAGATCGTAAGTCAGATTTTGCCCAGCTCAAGCCTCGGAAGACACTTGAGCGATCGAGAGGATCCAGTCACCGCATACCGCCGTGTTCGGTATCTCATGAAAGTGCTTCACGAGTAGAACTCATATCTTTTTACAAATTTTAGTTCTGTCTATCTTGAAGGGAGGTGCCAATGGAATGAAGGAATCAAAGCACCTCGAAATGGCATTGACAAGAACGACTTTGATCATTTTGACTATAAAATATAGGGCTAACTCCCATCATGCACCATTCTAACCATCCAGTTAACCCACATTTGCATTTAAATGATCATCCGTCATTGAACGATGTTAAAATGTGACATGATTCAAGACCTATCTAATTGATCAATGATAAATGATGGAAGCGTCTAATCATTAGTGATAAATACATAATGATCTATACGTACCATCAGAAGGTTATTGCATCACAACAATTACTACCAAGGATTGATTATAAAGATTCCATCGAAGAGTTTGCGTGACTGGATGTCCTACATAGTGTCTCAGTGTCTCTAACTAATTGTATGGAAGATTCACAGTATAATAATTAACATAAATTTGCTATCGATTGATTTATCTTAAGGCGTAATTAAACATAATAATTTAGTTCCCCTTATATAATTACGCGATATTTTAATTCATCAATATTTGTAGTATTCCTACAACAGTGCAGAAAAATTAAGAATTAAGGATAAGGACACACGAGTTTGAGGTGATCTCTTGAGCCGGCCGAGGTCGGTCGTAAGCCCGACAATGTTCATCCTTAATTCTTCTACACTGTTGTAGGAATACTGCATTGTGTATACTACGGAATGTAGAAATCCAACGCTTTACAAGGATAATTTGTAAACCAAAAATAATTCATCAATATTTTTTAATGTAATCAATTATACTTGGCATTAAACAAGTTGTTATCTCAGCAGATATACAGCAAAGCATGGACTTTCCATTTATGACTGATGTTGGCTGGTTTAAAGTCATCACTTTACACTTATGTAAAATTCACAAATTCCAGTCCATCCATCTGCCGCGGCCGGGAATTGAACTCAGACCTCCAAACCAGCCGACTATCAGTCATAAGACTGACGGAAAGTCCATCCTTTGCTGTATATCTGTTGAGATAAGTTCTTGTTACATTCAACTACCTACGACATGTAGAAAATCCGATTTTCAAAATAAACAAGTGAGATCAGTAAGAGGTCTTAATTTTCGTGGATGAAGCGTTTATAGACATTTCCCTGTTAGAAGTCCCCTGGTGCAAACTTGGTTTAGTGTTACTTAATGTGATAATACGATATGGTTAAATTTTTTCGCTACTTTCAAATTATATTTCAGAACTGTTGTTTAAAACAATTTGCCAATTTTCGAATTGTTAGAATAAACTGGCAACATTGTTTTTCTAACTTGTGATGGCGGCTTGAAGGGATTATTGGAGTATTTTCTTCTTTTTCCAACTCGCAAAACTATCTTTTCTTTAAAATGATTTCTCTAGCGCTACTCTGTAATATTTTTGGCATTGTATGTTACTTGTAAAAGATACAAATTGAGAATATTGCGAACCTTTGACAGCTCTTATGACAAGATTCGAAAATCAGGGCTACCAACAATACAATCTTAAACTCCACTTGCAGGTAACGTCCGAACGGTGGCCAAGACGGATGGAATTAATAATAGGTAAGATCGTCCATACTGTAAAGTACATACTCGTATTAATCAAATTCGTTGGTATTTGTCAGTTAAATCGTGATAAACTTATTCCTTAAAGAATAATACAAATAAGATATCATTGTCTGAGTCCATGCATCTTATTTGGTTTGTAATTCTCTTTACATAAAAGATTTTCGTAACTATGGATATTCAGATTAGAGATGTCACGAATGTTCGGTTACTATTCGGTATTCGGCCTATTCGGCCCTTTTTTGGAGTATTCGGTATGCAGTCGGAATACCGAATACCTAAAAATAGGAGAAAAAATAATAAAAACACACAAAATTAGGACTGTGTACCATGTCTAGTTAAATTCATATTCGTGACGTAATAGATTGTGCAAATGCAATGTTAATGTATATTTGTATAAGTATTGTCAAAGACCATGTCAGTTTTTAACCATCAACCGTTTTAGTCCAATTATTTCAGCGGGCAAGTCAGAAAGCTGGGCGATACTTACTTGGAACAGTTTGATTTGCGCGTTAAAATCCGTACGTGGGTTATTCAGGCCGAATAGTTTGCCGAATATTCGGCTATTCGGCCAAGCTACTGGCCGAATATTTGGCTATTCGTATAACTAATTATGATATAAAACATAAACATATAATTCAAAGAAACACGAACAAGTTACATGACATGTCCACAAAGATCAAACTATTTGTTCAACACAAGATCAAACATATTTAATAAGTCATGATCTCTGATCTGACTATTAATCCATCTACACGTCATTTGTATTGAATATTCCTTTAAACAATATTGATTCTGCACGATTCTGTACAAAAAAGCGTGTAATGTGAATCATCCTACAATTATGTTAGATTTTTTTTGATGATTCGATTGCAATTCCTTTTGTTTGATGCAGGTAGAAAAAATCTTTAGTAGAATGATAAAAATCATGTAATCAGTGAACTACGAGTATTTGAGAGCTTAAATTAAAGTTTGACTGTGTTGAAGTTTGAGAAATTCGGCTGAGTTATTTTTTTATTAAAAACATGATTGTATGACTTCACATCCCAGAACTGTTTTTCGCGGTCTTCCAAACGATACCAAACACGCCCTTCCGAGGCGCTTGGATTCCTTCTTGGTATCCTGGTAGGTAACGCGCTCGACTGTTAATTCAGTGGGCGCGGGTTCGATCCCCGATGCCGACCTACCTCACTTCACGACACAAGTTTTTCAAGCTTACTGTGAAGTGTACAAAGGTATATTTGGGTTTATTCCGATAAACCCAGATTCATTTTATTAAAAAAAAGTGGTTAAAAACCCGATTGTAAGTTTTGGGCACAAACAAAAAAAAATGTATATCTAATTTTCAGATCTACATAATTAAGATTTAGGCTACAATATCTCACTATTGCTTCCATCACATTCATAATTTCTCATACTAAAATTACTAAACAAAATATATGACCTCAAGAATCTGCATGGTCAATAGATATAAACGATTTAGTTCGGTTAAGTTTCCTGAAAATGAATGCTTCATTCAGTTATATTCAGCGGTTATATTCTTAGTCATTCATATTCAAATTATCAAAAACATCACATTTAATTCTATACCTGTATGCAATTTAAGGCATAAAAATTACATTATACTCGCATATATAGAAATTTAAATAAATTAAAATTTCCGGTACCTAAATCTGTACATAAAATGCATAAATGGGTAATTATTATATTAATGCATGCAATATTGTAAGAAGATTTCTAAATACTGATATTTCAGGCACAATGCTTGTATTTTATATAGAGCAGTATATCTGAGCCTAATCCTGTGATATCCGTGATATCTGGATAGGTATTAGGCTGATGAGTTTATATATCAATCATGAATGATACTTATATGTAGGACAAGTAGTTATCTCAAACAGATATACAGCAAAGGATGGATAAATGATCGTCGGCTGGTTTAATGGGATCACTCGACCAGCCGACGATCAGTCATAAGCCTGATGGAAAGTCCATCCTTTGCTGTATATCTGTTGAGATAACTACTTGTTATATTCAACTACGACATGTAGAAAATTCCGATGTTTTCACAAAACATAAATTGTGACTTTCAAACTTATAGACTTTTCTAGCTGAATAAAAATTACATTTTAAAACTTACATATATCAATGGTTCTTGATACACTTCGAAGAGGTTACTCTGAAAATCTGGAATAGGTGGGAAACTCCTGATGATTAGATTCCGTCCGTATCCTGGGATATCCGCAAAGGCCCTGGCGTCCGCAAATGTCACAACCAACAATCCCACCAAACATACAATCAATGAAATCGGAAACATATTACAGAACTTTGATTGGAACGAATCAATTACAAGTATTGTTTCAGGTTTCGCGTCTGTCCCACAGCAAGCTGAATGATCAACTGTTTGGTTTTGTTATCGTTCATGTTATTATGGTGGAGATTTAGAAAATCCTTGAGAATTGTTTGTATTGTAAGGATTGTTAGTCTGTAATGCCCGACATTGCCCGAGATAATGAAACAAATATTTTGTTAACTAGGTTTTTGAAGCTTTAGAATATCTTACTTTGCCTAGTTAGGTGGTTCAATTGTAACCGCTTTTTTTAATGTAAATTTGGAGAAAATAAAGTTTATTATGTCTATTATCATCATTTGTCTGTCTCCTCACGCCGCATCTCTTGCGAGCTAGACAGAGAGGACAGAATGCTAGACTGCCTTATTCTTACATGCACACACTCCTTGCTTCCGTCATATTCATGCAATTTATCATATACGCTTTCCGATTTCTTTTGCTCAAAACGCGTCTGTCCTTTCGGTCGACGTGATATACCTCCGTTTTTTACACATTTATATTTCTTGGTCATCATTATTTCTCTCGACATACCTAAGCCCTCCAAGTTTATTCACTTTCATTCTAGCTAGCCGGAACCTTTTACACTCCGATCAGCATTGATCTTGGATCATATTTTCTGTCTATTGATTTACAATCCTATATACTTATATACTAATGTGCTATTGTTTAATTGTAATTCTTATTTACATAACATGTTCAAATGACGATTCCAGGTGTCCGGATGGGCCTACGGATGATAAGCAACATTAAACAATAAACAATAGCCACTACACCAGTCATTACAGTCACTCAACTCATCTCATTGTTCTCGTCTCTCAAATAACCTCATTCCTTATCCTATCTCTCAACGTTTTCCTTTCAATTCTGATATACATGAGGGTCGACACCAAGACCAGTATTGTGCACTAGCACTTTTGTTTTCGTAGACACATTGCTACTACTAACACTGGCCCGCAAAATAGAACCACCCGCAGACCCGTCACAAATGAGGAGCAGCCTTGTCCAAAGTGTGACAGAGTTTTCAAGTCCAGAATCGGTCTCCATAGTCACCTTCAATGGCATCGTCGGCAGGACCAATAACAACATGGCAGCGATTCTTCTGAGTAGAAAAAACATGCTCGGCAACGGGCTCTTGGCATTATTATTATTATTACTAATAATCGATCTGACACGATCGGGTTTTCACTATAGCGAAGTCAGAAAAAATAATTAATCGTTAATCCATTACTTACGAACAAACATACATACAAACTACCTTTTAATTTACAATACGCAACACAACGAACATATATAGATTGTAATGTACATAGATATAATATATTGTAATGGACTGTAATGACTGACTTAGGAGGAGGGCTTGCGTGTCTTATTATATGTCAATAAAACCATTGCACTGTGTCTGTACTGCAGATAAATAAATAATATGCAAATAATATGCAATGAGATGCGAATACAACAAATTACATTAAGAACATAATGTCACAAATTATATTATTTACTTAAATTACAATATTACATATTTTATTAGAACTAATTTGTTGTCTCATCTCCATTCTTCTCGGGTGTACCGTGTGTAAATTGTCGATGTTATTGAGCTTTCGGTTTACTTGTTGAGGCCATCTTCAGGACTTCTTCTTCTTATCGTGTCGGTCAGCACTCATGAGGGGTTAGCGATCTGCGAGGCTCTCCCATGTGCACCGTCCAAGAGCCATTGGACAGGCCAGGAGGTCCTCAGTGTCCTGCAGCAGCTTCAAGACAAATGTAGACTAATGAAGATGGCCTCAGCAAGTAGACCGAAAGCTCGACAACATCGAAAACCTACACACGGTACACCCGAGAAGAACGGAGAATAGATTAACAAGGACCGTGAAAAATCAGACACACTCCTACCCTCCGTCACATTCATGCAATTTTTCATACACGCTATCCGATTCCTTTTACTCAAAACGCGTCCACCCTAGGGGTCGACATGATGGGACCAGTCCAGTCTCGGGTGGCCGCATTTCCTCACACCTCTTCGCTCACTCAAATATATCTTTTTTGTCATGTCCTGCCATCCATCCTTGGGTTGATTGGCAGAAATCGCCAACAGGCGATAAATCCGCCCATTGCCTGTAAGCTTACATGTAATAGAGTTTTTATTTATTTATTTATCCTTCATTCTGTCAACATGCCCAAACCATCTCAACAAAAATATAAATTGATGTATGTACTTACCTATTTCGTTGCAACCCTGTACCAAAATGAACACGTAGGTAGATACAACAATTGATGAAATAATTGCAACACAGATTACAAAGTATGATGCAATAATTGCAATGCAAGTTATATTTAGTACTGTCAACATCTACCTTACCTTCTTCATAACATAGATGACATGTTACGTATTATCTGATTCTACTTATAGGAATACGTCTGTCATTATCCATGTTCTATGTTTTTAATTGTGAGATCAGATAGATAAGTGCCTAGTAAGTAAACGTGTGCAATCCCCCCCCCCCTACAGTTTTGCGAAGTAATTATTCATTACTAGCTGTATTACCCGTGCTTCGCAACGGCAAAATTTGTGTATGGATGGTGAAGTAGGTCGGCAGTGGAACCCAAAATCAGTGGTACCATCATGTTTAGTTAAAGTACTGCAGAGCCATTAAAACTCACAACAGTTTTGGGGGGTCTGCATATATATTTTTTTCAATTTGACCCCCCCCCCCCCCCAGCCCCCTAACTTCCTCCCCTTATTCCTGCGGATGTCGGGAGGGTGACTATTCATCTTATTGAGGTGGGAAACTATGGATTCGACATCAATATCACTTTTTAATTCCGACCCCCCCTAGCCCCCCTAGCTCCCTCCCCTTATTCCTGCGGATGTCGGGAGGGTGACTATTCATCTTATTGAGGTGGAAAACTATGGATTCGACACCAATATCACTTTTTTATTCCGACCCCCCCCTAGCCCCCCTAACTCCCTCCCCTTATTCCCGCGGATGTCGAGAGGGTGACTATTCATCTTATTGACGTGGAAAACTATGGATTCGACACCAATATCACTTTTTTCATTTCGACCCCCCCCTAGCCCCCCTAACTCCCTCCCCTTATTCCTGCGGATGTCGGGAGGGTGACTATTCATCTTATTGAGGTGGAAAACTATGGATTCGACACCAATATCATTTTTTCATTCCGACCCCCCCTAGCCCCCCTAACTCCCTCCCCTTATTCCTGCGGATGTCGGGAGGGTTACTATTCATCTTATTGAGGTGGAAAACTATGGATTCGACACTAATATCACTTTTTTCATTCCAACCCCCCCAGCCCCCCAATACCCCCCCCCCCCCTCCTTATTCCTCTGGATGTCGGGAGGGTTACCATTCATCTTTTCGACACTAAAAGTTATATATATTTGAAAAAAAAGTTTTTTTCTTGCCCCCCCCCCCCTTTGTGCCCCCCTCCTTGTATCCCCTACCCCCATTAGAACACTCCTTGGGGCAAGCACAACAATTTCCCAAAGTTTCATCTCAATCGGATGAACGGTTTAGAGTCTATAAAGGATATGGTGAAAATGTTAGAAACATTGGGACGAACTAAAATATTTAAGTAAATGTAGGATTATTTCACTTCAAAGCAGGTACCTACCTACTTACAATATATTTATTTTTTGTGGTATGGCAATTTTTTGTGGTGTAGCAACTTTGCATAAGATTTTAATAATTGTAGAACATCGATTAACAAATATTCGGAAGCAATGTAATCTATGTCAGATAGAGAAAAAATACTGCACCCATCTAGAGAATATGACATCTGTGCAACAGAGAAAATATATGAAATATTGGTATGACAAAAAGACAATATGAATATTTTGCTCTTGTCGTAAATTTTAATTTGGCAAATGGCAAAATTTCATTTACAAAACGTAAATAAAAGCCTATTTTACCTTTTACATTGCAAATAATGATAATACCACCTCTCATTAGTTTAAAAACAACTTATCATTTTAAAAAGTGACATTTGGACTAACACAACTAATGGTGGAGATTTTCTTGAAAAACCTTGAATTTTGATGTTTTGTCTAAAGAAATATCTCATTCAAGACTACAATTATTAAACTTTTTATATCCTAAGTGTATTTTGAGAATGTTTACTAAATGCACTCAATAAATGAATGCACAAAACCATTTCATATAAAAGATTACCCCGGAATGAATTAACTGGAAATTGTGGAAATTGGACACAAAGTATTCTCTGTTTCAAATATGTTGTACGCTGGATTAGTAGTAATTCTATGGAAAAAAATTGTATCCATGGAAACCCATGAGAGAAATGATATTAAATGGGAAGTGGTGATATAAACAAACGAACTAAAATATTTATGTGGGATTTATTTAATGACAACTGCAGATGACACAAATCTAGTAATGATTTATCTCATGTAGGATAAGGGAAGGGACCTAATAGTGACACTTTAAGAAAAGAAAATAGTTTTTTTTTCTTAATATAAAATACATTTTATTATAGAACGTTAAAAATGATATCTGAACGTTAGAACAGATCCCTCCTTTAATAGATGAAGAAATAAGGAATAAAATATATGCTTTACCTAGATGTATTGTAAATGGGACATTTTTAAACATCTAAAAAGGCTCCTAAAGTTGACACCTGAAAAAAGGAGTCCCTAATAGTTAGTTGACACCCCCCATTACAACATAACTAATCATATTTTATGAACAAAAACACATTATTTAAGATGCATTGATTTAAAAATCGCCACACATTATAATATATTGCAATATAATATTTGCTTACTTGTTTACGTATCCTTAAGCAACAAAAAATGAGCAATTATCACGACATGGGACACAAAAAAATATCTCCATTTTGAAATAAGTTATTATCAGAAGCTGCTTTCTTCACACCTCACAAAAGACTGTTTCACAAGTATAATAAAGCCAATTCAGACAAAATATATCCAATACTTTTCTTATTATAGTAGAAACAAGTCTAAAGTGTCAACTATTAGGGCCATGACAACTTTTAGTGCCTTTACGTTATATGTGCTATGTAGTGACCATGTAATTCATGCTTTGACTAGTAGGTATCTGTATGTTATTTTAAAATCCGCGTAGTGATCATGATACTATGTGGATTTTAAACTACTATGTACTAATTTCAAGGTTTTTGACCGTCAGTCGGTCCATGGTGGAAGTCCATTTTTATGGTAAAAATGAAAAGACTGATAATGACATTGTATTACGCGACTAGTGTTGGAGGGTTTGCACTATAAAAACTTGTTATGTTTTGATCACAATTTAAACCATACCTACTATTATCTGTACCATCCGTCTTGACCACCGTTCTGACACTACCTGCAAGTGGAGTTTAAGAGCTGTCAAAGGTTCTCAATATTCTCACATTGTATCTTTTACAAGTAACCGACAATGACGAAAATATTACAGAGTAGCGCTAGAGAAATCATTTTAAAGAAAAGATAGTTTTGCGAGTTGGAAAAAGAAAAAAATACTCCAATAATTCCTTCAAGCCGCCACCACAAGTTAGAAAAACAATGTTGCCAATTTATTCTAACAATTCAAAAATTGGCAAAATGTTTTAAAACACAGTTCTGAAATATAATTTGAAAGTAGCGAAAAAATTTAACCATATCGCATAATCACATCAAGCAACACTAAACCAAGTTTGCACCAGGGGACTTCTAACGCGAAATGCACTGTACATTCACTACATTGTGAAGGTACTTAATTATTACATTAATTTTTACACCCATCATTTGTGTTATCGATATCTGTGTGATTTAAGTGTGGTCTGGGTGGGTGGAATTTTTGTTTTTGTAATCTTACAATATTGACACTATTATGTTTGTTATTGTAAAATAATATATGTATATAAAAATACCTAATATTTGTTTTTTTAACACAAATTCGCACAACATAGTAAATTAAATTTACAAAAATTAATGCCTTTTTTTTATTGAAACCACACGTTAAAATAATAATAAATAAGATAAGAAATGTGGTTGCGGTATGCCATCGAAAAAATAAGAAAAAGTTAAACCACCGAAGAGTCTAATCAACTTATATACGAGTACATAATTCTGGTGGAAATCCGGTAACCATGTAACGCAGAGCCGTGGCAACTATTGTAAGATGTTCGATACGAGTATAGGTACGGAATTTAAAATCGTGACCGGGCAAAATCCATAAGAGTATTGCTCTTCTTCTTCTTCATTTGCCCTGTCGGGTCCCCCCAATGTTGGCGATCACTTGGGCGAACTTTTCTCCGTCCTGCGCCGCTCGGAATAGCTCCCCTACACTATACAGATGCCATTCCATTCCCTTATATTCCACAGCCAGGACATCTGTCTTCTACCGGGCCCTCGGCGTCCCTCAATTTTACCCTTTAATATCAGTTGGAGGAGGTGGTATTTCTCTCCACGCAGCACGTGACCCAGATATGAAATCTTTCGGACCTTGAGAGATGACAACAGTTCCCTGTCAACTCTAGCTCGCCTCAGGACTTCGGCATATTGCTCAACATGAATAAATCCCAAAAAAGACTAAACCCTTCAGAAATATGCTCAAGGCTCAAGGGGCAAAAGCTCAAATCTAATTTGATTGAAAATCGTATCTATTAGTATACGATTTCTTTCAGGTTGTTAGAAACTACCATAGATTAGAAAATAAACAAATAAATAAGCGGATCTAAAATGGAAGAGACAGTAAAATAGTCAACATTTTATAAATAATTCATCTACTGGAATCCAGCAAGAAAGTTTGGGCTTTTATCCGTTGAGGATATTTCTGAAGCGCTTTTGTTTTTTTTTTTTTTTGATTTATTCATGTTGAGCAATATTCTTATTGGTCTTTCTCTGGGAACCCTTTAAAACACCTCGCGATCACAGGGCTCTCAATGATCGAGAATTTTTCATCTAATACCACATTTTTGACATAATGTTGCGCAACACATAATATTTCGTTGCTCACAGTCCTTGCTATTCATTGACATAATACGAGTCTTCAAAATATTTTGAGCAGTCATCGACAGATGTCGAGCTCCTTTATATTCAATTTGCACGTTTTGATTTATAAATTGAATTGGTAAATATTGTAGTACAAAATGTTATTAAGTAGGGTAGAAAACACAACGCTAAATTTAAAAAAAATGCGATAAGGATAAACGTACTCGTACAATAAGTAGTTATACTTGTCAAGATCTGGTGATCTGTTACTACCTACCTAGCTACCCCGAAAACAGCGTGATTTTTGACGGGTCACAGCTAGAACATAAGTATAAAGTGTAAAAACTACAAAAAATAGTTACAAGTTCGTAACTTTTCGTAGTCAGTGAACCTAAAAAGTGAAATATAATTAAATTTCAGAAATAAATAAATTAATAAAAAATAAAAAATGGGTGCTGGTATAATTTCAGTGGAAAATAAAACAAAGTTTAACATAACTTCGTTCAAACAAGATCTTACTTTTCTAAATGCTGAAAAAATGAAGAAATGGGAAAATGATCTACAGTCGAATAACAATTCAGCTGAAAGGAAACCAGATAATTTACCAATATTGCGTCTGGAAGAAAATTTGAAAATCGATCATTCTGTTTATTTTCCGTTCGTGGTAGATCGTGGAACGAATGACAGGTACGTATACCCCGAGAAATAAATACTGAATATGATACCCTACCTTGCATTAAGAGTAGTAGTTCTGATTTTTGGATATGTTATGAAGGTCAGTCTTGTGGTTCATAATCCAAGTTTGTGACCTCCCCACCCTTGTGCGTTCACTAGGGCGAGCCTAAAACCGTCGAAATTCCGTCCGTTTTTCAGTTTAATGATTATAACTTTTTACAAGTGCACCCTAGAGAAAAAGGACTGAAATACAAATTATAGAATATTAAGGGTGGGGAGGTCACAAACTTGGACTCTGAACCATAAGACTGACCTTTATAACATATCCAAAAATCAGAAATACCACTCTTATTGCAAGCTGAAATCCTTTATTTCCCGGAGTAGTAATACATTTTCAAGGACTATGTGAAATTAGAAAATGTATGAATAATTATAAAAATTACTGTTTCGTTTATTCTAAATCTGTCCCTACTCCGCTATTTTGAGCATAATATGAATAATGATGTAGGCGTTTTAAATAAAATCAAATACTCTATAAGATGTTATAAGAATTTTCGGTCTAAAATTAACCATAAAGAAGGTATCGTTATGTTTACCGGCTAAAAACTCAAAATTGAAAAAATACTGAATTTTGGCCAATTTTTGGAGATTTAAAGCTCCGTTACTATTTATTTTAGAGCAAAAGTTTGTATAAATAAATTATAGAAAATTTTATGGTGTACAAATCTGTCAATAGTTTTTTTGACCCAAAACGCAAAACAACGAAGTTATTGAGCATAATATACAAAAGTGGCGATTTTTTAAGCTTTTTTCAAGATGGTGAAGTGGGCGGAGGGAGGAAAATTGTGCAAATTTGGATTCTTAACTAGCTCATTGTTCTATCTATATTCTACCCGATTTAATGTTGGGTCTCCAAACTAAAGATTCGTAGATTTATCGGAGTATGTAATATATAAGAAACTTCTGAATTATAATAAAAAATCACAAATAAATATACGTTTTTTTATGTAGGGATGTATTAGAGGCAGTCTTCCACTTACGTTTCGACGAAGAGCACAAAGACATTATCAAACTTGAGATCAACGATAAATCTGAAGACAAAATAATTTTCCGTAATGACAACCCTAATTTCAATGTGCAATATTCTAAAAAAGAATATAAAAATGGACGTCAAATGGACTGCTTAATAATTACTGATAATTTTGATAAATTTTCTGCAATGATCGACAATGTCACACAATTGTATAAAAATCATTTATATGAAAGGGCATTGGACACAATCAGCTTGAATCTTCGTGAGAGATTATCAGACGAAGTGAAGAATACATTGAAAAATAAAAAAGCGTCCATCCACAACGAAATGGCCAAGAGATTTGTCAAAATATCGTGGAACTCGAAAGACGTTGATCTTATAAGAGGTAATTTAGTTTTGGCAAAAGAACACGTAGAAGCTGCTAAAGCTCTGAATGAATTCAACGAAGTTGTCTACAATATTGTCAGAATTAAAGAAGAAGGCGATAATTCTAAACACATTGGAGAAAGAAACGAAAGGGAAGGAGATTTATCTAAAGAGGATGATAGCGAAACGGCGCGTGGGAAATATATGACAGCTTCTGATGATTACCAAGCAGCCATTGAATTTTATAAAGAGGGTATTAAGTACGATGCAAGGTTTGAATCAAGTAAACAGTTGGTGATGAACTATAAACTTCGAGTCGATAATAAAATCAGTCAAATATCACTCAAGATATAAGCGAACCTTTCAGCATTTGAGATGTGGTGCTACAGACGCATGCTCAAGATTCACTGGACAGTTCACAATATCACAAACAGCGAGGTGTTGAGTAAGGCCGAGGAGACAAGACAAATCTTGAATAAGTTTGGGCAATCGATATGTCATAACAGAGAGCGCGATGGATAGGCCATAACATCAGGCACCCCGGCCTGCTTATCACCACAGCGGAAGGGGCGGTAGAGGGCAGTAATGTGAGATTGTGAGAGGTCGTCCTAGAAGCAGTTATATGGACCAGATTATCGTGAGCGTGCGCTGTAGTACTTACATGGAAGTAAAGAGATTGGCGAGTGATAGGACGGTGTGGAAATAAAGAAGGAAAATGCTTGGTACAAACCAATCTACAAGAATGTAACCACATCATCATGGCATCTTCTGTGTATCATTATTTTCTCAGAATCTTATTTTATTTTACTGTAACCTGTAGTGAATGTTTTTTTTTAACTATATTTAATAACGGCGCTTTGCTACGCCGCAGACATCTGTAAATCCGGCAAAAAGTATGAAATATACACTTTT
This sequence comes from Ceraclea dissimilis, assembly GCA_963576895.1. Lineage (NCBI taxonomy): Eukaryota > Metazoa > Arthropoda > Insecta > Trichoptera > Leptoceridae > Ceraclea > Ceraclea dissimilis. The sequence continues at coordinate 715,621 of OY756365.1, forward strand.
ATGTACTTATTTGTTTAATGTGCTCCCCCCCCCCTCCCAACTCCCCCCACACCGTACACTCTTGCTGGTGTCAGAAGTCAAGTTCATCTTTTCAACGCCCAAAACAATGGAACTAATATCAATTTTTGTATTCCACCTCCCCCCCCCCTCATTCACTCCTGCGTGTGTTGGGTGGGCTACTATTTATCATCAATTCGACACCGAAAGCTATATGGATTTTTTTTTCGATTGGAGACATCACCACCTGTATAACAATCTTCTGCACTCTGCCTCACAAAAAAAATGCTTCTTCTTCTGTGAAATCTCGGATCTGTGTCGACAGGTCTTGCGACGAGGACGACCAGCTCTCTCGCCATCTCTTGGGGGTCTCCCCCGTGGTCGGCGATATTGTTTTCATACTACATATATCAAATTTTAGAAATATTCATCCCCCCTCCCCACTAGCGGATCCATGGGGGGGGGGCTAGGGGGCTGAAGCCTCCCTCAAAACCATGATTGACAGTACTTTATATACAACAAATCTAGGGGTCTCAACCCCTTAGCCCCCCCCCCCCCCCCAAACGTTGAGTGACAGTACTTTTTACCATGTGACGACATTCAGCCCCCCCCCCAAATTGAATCCTGGATCCGTCACTGCCCCCCCCCCCCTCCGGCTCCGAAGCTAGTGACGCCCATGCTGTAAGCCAGTTAGTACATAATGAGGTAATTAATTTTACTTTCTTTGAAATGTATAGTATGCATAAGTAAATACATAAGTTTATAAGATAATGTAATGTAGGTTAAACAAGGTTAGGCTGAAATAAATTCACAATGTGAAAACAATTCCTATTTAAAACAATAACGTTGCGAAAAAATTCCATTGTTAGTGCATTTTTATAATGTCTGGTTCACATTTAAACTGTAAACTTATAGGTACGAATAAACGTGCTCTTATTGTATTATAGATATATTACCATTTTATTGGTATTTCAGAATAAAAACCTACACATGGGCGTCGCCATCCTCGGAGCTAGGGGGGCAACAAAAATTTGAATAATGATATAGCTAAGGTGACCATATTTTTAAAAATAAAAAGGAGGACAAAAATGCGTAAATAGCGCCGCAGGCAAATTTTTTTTTGGGACAGTGAAGAAGGTCGCTATGATTTATTTTCTTGAAAATGTTTTCCATAAAGGATGTATCAAAAAAATAGCGCCGCAGGTGAAATATTTAAAAGGCAAAGGTAATTAGCGCCGCAGGCAATTTTTTTTAGGAAACAATTGCATTTTAATGTATTTTTATACTATAGTACCTACTAGTTAATTCATGGTGTGATGAAAAAACGTGTGGATTTGAGATTAACAGATTAGTTTTAAAATTTTAAAAAGTAAAAAAGCAGGACAAAAAGCAGGACACTTTTGGAGGGAGGACAGAACCTAGAAAAGGAGGACTGTCCTTCCAAAAGGAGGACGGTTGGTCACCTTATATAGCATATAAAACGTATAAATAGCGCCGCGGGCGAATTTTCTTTTTGTGAGACATAGTGAAGAAGGTCGTGTGTGGTTTGTTTATTTTTCAAATCTATATAACACTTTGCACAATAATATGCATGAAAAATGGTTTTTTTTTCTATAAAAAAGTAATAAAAAAACAGCGCCACAGGCAACTTTTTTTTAAACTGATGGATTTTCATGATGGATACTATCATATTCAAATTAAAACATAATGGGCATCCAATTAAGAATGTTATTCATGTACCAATTAATGCCAATATAGAAGCAGTGCAGCAGATGACACCGATAGCTGGGACAAGCAAGCCTTTTTTAGACCAGTACCAGACGCAGCAGACATCGGCAATAGATGCAACACACTAGCTTCACTTTTCTGTATCTGTCACCAAAATGCTGAGGGACTCAGTGGGAAGCTTCATGAACTTAATACGTCGCCTGAGATCACTAATGTGGATGTATTGTGCCTCACCGAGACCTGGCTTAGCGAGTCAGAAATAATGAACTATGGAATACCTAATTTTAATATTGCTAGTAGATTCTGTAGAGATAAGACAATTAGAGGAGGATCACTGATCATGGTTAAAAACAATTGTAAACTCAAAAATAGGCCAGACATTGTTAAACTATCAGTAGAACGACATTGTGAAATAGCATGTGTAGAGGTGAATAATATAGTTGTGTTATCAGTGTACAGACCTCCATCTGGTTGCCTTGATACTTTTATAAATACCATGGACAATGTCCTAAACCAAGTTACTCAGAATAATAATAAGTATACTGTATTATGTGGAGATTTTAACATCAACTTGTTCGAAGCATCAGCGAAAAGAAAGTCTTTCCTTGATTTGTTGAATAGTTTTTTGTTGACACGTTCTATCTATGATGCAACACGAGTTTCAAATAGTTCATCTACATGTATTGATAACATATTCACTGATATTGAGATTAATAATGCGCACTTAATAGATTTTGTCAGATCTGACCACTCGGGTCAACTAATTACATTTCATATTGAATCAGAGAATAATAATAAGGCGAAAAAAGTTAAATATATCAGTAAACGGCTTTATAACGATGAAATGATTAAAAATTTTATAGAATCTATTAATGATTCATTTTCAGACAGTTTGAACACTAATTGTAGCCCGGATTTGTTGTTTGGCGAATTTTTTAAAAGCATTGTCTTGGAAATGGACACTTATCTACCAATCAAAAAAATAAAATGCAAGTCTGATAAATCATTCAAAGATTGGGCAACGCCAGGTATAAAGGTATCGAGAGTAACACTTTTTAAATTGTATAACAAAAGAAAAATAGACAACTCTACACATACAAAAACACTTGTTAGAACTTACAGTGCGATATTCAAGAGGGTATGTGATGAGGCCAAGCGTATACTCATTAGAAACAAAATAGAAAAATCAAAAAATCCCATCAAAACAACATGGGACATCATTAAGACAGAAACTGGCAGATCCCAGTCCAAGACTGACGATAGTCAAATATCTATATCATCTTTAAGCGGCGTCGATGTTGCCAATTGCTTTAATAATTTCTTTGTTAACATAGCATCCTCATTGACAAAAAATACGGCTCCCTCTGTCGAAAAAGCAATGCGTCACTTTTGTAATAAAGTAAACTCTAAATTTAAATTCAATAAAGTCACGGTTAAGCAAGTATTGGAAATATGTAAAATGATAAAAATCAAAAACTCTGATGACTTGTGGTATATGTCAGCCAAATTACTAAAATTAATTATTCCTGCTCTGGCACCGCGTCTAACTGAAATTCTGAACATATGCCTCGAACAGGGTGCGTTCCCTGACCATTTAAAAATTGCCAAAGTAATCCCAATTTTTAAAAAGGGTGATAAAAAGGAGCCCGACAATTACAGACCCATCTCGATACTGCCTGTTATAAGTAAAATTTTTGAAAAGATTGTCGCCCAGCAACTCACCAACTACCTCCTCCAAAATAACATTCTCCATAAACAACAGTTTGGATTTCAGAAAGGCAGAAATACCACAGATAGTATTGCATCACTCGTTCAAACTATTCTGGAATGTATGGAACGAGGATGGGATGTATATGGTATTTTCTGTGACTTGAGCAAGGCCTTTGACTGCGTGCACCACAAAATTCTTATACAGAAACTGCAATGCTATGGTATCGATGATGTTGAATTGTCATTTTTTATCTCTTATCTCAAAGATCGCCAACAGATTGTAGAAGTTAATAACGTAAGATCATGTACAGCCAATGTAGACTATGGGGTACCGCAGGGATCAATATTAGGTCCTTTACTTTTTCTTGTATATGTTAATGACTTGCCAAACTGCCTAAATGAGGATCAGTCGATAATAATGTTTGCTGATGATACATCACTTTTAATCAAAGATCAAAGAAATAAAGTGACTACTCTCAACAGCACCCTCAGTGCTATGAGTGGAGTAGAAGAGTGGTTTGGCGACAATAATTTAATTTTAAATATGACAAAGACGAATGCGATTCGCTTCTCTCTTAAGAGGTCTTCTCAGGAGGACCCAATTGTAAATGCTCTATCTGAACAACAAATAAAATGTGTAGATAACTGCAAATTCCTGGGTGTAATCGTGGATAAAACTCTACAGTGGACACCCCATATTGAAGCATTATGCACTAGATTAAGTTCTGCTGCATTTGCAGTTAGAAAAATAAAACAAGTCTGTGACATTCAAACAGCAAAATCCGTATATTTCTCGTATTTTCATAGTGTTATGTCGTACGGAATAGTATTTTGGGGAAGAGCGGCAGACTTTCTCAGGGTTTTTAGATTACAGAAAAGAGCAATAAGGGCTTTAGTGGGTCTGGGTCCTCGGGATTCCTGTCAGAGATCTTTCAGGGAGTTAGGTATTCTCACAATGCCCAGCGTATATATATACGAATGTCTATTATTTGCATTTAAAAATTTACCAAATACTCCTTTAAATGGAGACTACCATAACTACTCCACAAGAGGCAAGAATAATGTAAGACCAATTAAGCATAGACTTGAAAAATCATCCAAGAGTTTCGTTTGTCTCAGTGTGAGGCTATACAACAAATTACCCGAGAGAGTGAAATGCCCCAATATCCGTGACTTCAAGAGAGAGGCGAAGGCGTATCTCGTCAATAAAGCCTTTTATAGTGTAGACGAAATGTTGAACGATCGCATGGATACCAACTAGCATTATTATATTTATTTTATTTTTATTTTGGAATGACGTATTACTAACAGAACCCTCTACATTCTGTTAGTAATGAACTTAATGTTTGTAATATTGTTTACGATATGTGTTATTTACGACACTCATAATTATACATGTGTTTATTTATATTATGTAAAATTGACGAGTCCAAGTGCTTACATAGGGCCTAAGGACGATACAATACAATAAACAATAAACAACAATACTAATTTATGATATGATGAGAAAGTATGCGGTAGTACCTATTGTGATTTTTTGTGAGGTTTTATAATTTAGTATGAAAAAATATACCTATTCCAATCTCTAGGGGGGGCAGCTGCCTCCATGACGCCCATGAACCTACATATATGTATTGTATACAGAGTGACTGGTTGGAAAATATTACTAATTTCTAATATAGAGATGATGAAAAGAATTTGAGACCTTCGGACTATGAACTGTGTAAATAAGAGTTTACAGAATATACAATCATTTGCAGAAGGCCGACGATTAATATTTAGAAAATAGATACACAATACAGTATTATAAGATGAACCATGGGCGTCGTCAGCTGCCCCCCCCCCCCCCTCCCCCTGGAGATTGGAATAGGTATATACTTTTTCATACAGGATTTTAGCCTAGTGCAAAGTGCGTAGGAAAGTATTTGGGTTTGTGTATGCGAAATTTACAAAAAATCACTTATTGCCACGCGTTTTCACATCATATCAAAAAGTTTTAAAATTGGTATGAAAATCTTTTAAAATGTAATATGTAGTTTCACAAAAATGTGCCTGCGGCGCTGTTTTTTAGTACACTTTTAATAAAAAAAAAATGAACTACCGAAAACATACCGACCTTCTGCACTCTGTATTACAAAAAAAAAATCGCCTGGACCGCTATTTACGCATTTTCATACTATATCGAAGGGAAATGAGTGACTGCAAGACTGGTGTTGTAACTAGAATGAAAGTGAATAAACTAAGATGGTTCGGGCATGTTGAGAGAATGAAGGATGACAGGATGACAAAAAAGATATATCTGAGTGAACGAAGAGGTGTGAGGAAGCGCGGCCGCCCGAGACTGGCCTGGTCCGATCATGTCGACCGGATCCTCAAGGATGGGCGCGTTTTGAGTATAAGGAATCGGAGAGTGTGTATGACAAATTGTATGAATGTGACGGAAGCTAGGAGTGTGTGTAAGGATCAAAGAGGGTAGTACTTAATATATTATGTCGCTGGTAAGGATAGATTAAAGTTTAGAATTTTGGTTGCCCCTCCCCCTAGCTGCGAAGCTAGCGACGCTCATGAGATGGACTGTATGATTTCATGAAGGAAGTATGTACTGCGATGCGATCATACAAATAAGAAGTCATGGCTATAGGAAATGATAAATCGATTTTAAATACAATTACATGTACGTAGATAATAATTATTATTGCTAATGGATAAATCACAGCTAATTACTGTATCTATCTACTGATTTATATCCATTACTAGCTTAGTTACCCGTACTTTGCAACGCCAAATTTAACAAACCAAACCGGCATTCTTTATAAACTTGAGCTGGACAAAATGTGACTTATGATCTGAACTTCTTATCCAACGCCCTTTCATATGCCATACATGACCCCACACAACCCTTGGATCCCCTCATCATCATGGCATCTCCTATGAAAAGCTTTTTCTCAAAAAACCGGCAACGTTAGGACACAGTCTATATTATCACAAATGTTACTCAAAATTTTCGCAGCATTCCATCGGAAAATGCGGGAGTTATGGGAATACTTAAAAAAATCAGACTTTACTTTATATATAAACTAGCTGAGTTAACCGTGCTTAGCAACGGCACGGTGTCTCCGGATGGTTTGATCAAGACAAAATGTGACTTAAGTTCTGAACTCCTTTTCCAGCGCCCTTTTATACGATACTACACATGACCCCACACAACCCTTGGATCCTCTCATCATCATGGCACCTTCCAGTAAAAGCTTTTTTTTTCAAAAATGGCGACGTTAAAACCTAGAGCAAATCGGTACAAAACTTTTTGTGTATTTTCACACCAATCCATCTTAAAATGCGCGAGTTTTACGAACACTTACAAATTACCTCAGTGCGTAACTACCAAAGCCCCGGCGCCCTCTAAAATCATCGTTGTGATGGCGGTTTAAGGGGATATCGGAGTATTTGTTCTTTTTCCAACTCGGAAAACTCTCTCACCTTTAAAATTATTTCTTAAGCACTGTTTTGTAATATTTTCGGCATTGTAGCATACTCGTAAAAAAGGCAATGTGAGAAAATTACAGACCTTTGACAGCTCTCTTGACAAGGTTCGACAATCAGGGCTACCAACAATACAATCTTGCTACCTCACTTACAGCTAACGTCCGCCGGCTGCCGAGATATAGAAAACGCACTGTAGTTAGTACGTCTCCATATTTTTTATACTAAATAGTGACCCTCTTTCTATATGGAGAACTGTCTATTTATTTTTCTTTAATTTTGAATGTTATTCATATTCTATCAAGTGGTAAACATAAGTTTAACATCCCCCATTCTGTGTCTCTAGGTAATAGGTACTTACCCTTGATTTGCATAATAAAGTGATTAGTGCAATAGTTTATCGAGTATTTATATAATTAAAATGGCGTATCGCTGCACTTTTAATTAATTATTATTATAATAACAATTCCACCTGTTTATTTATTACAATCATATTTAAATAACGTCATAAAAAATATGTTCATCAATTGCACTCTTGTATACATCTACATAAAATTGCAATAAAGTACATTAACACTAAAACATTGTTTATGTAATCAGTGACTAAAGAATATGATAATTTGAATCTTTTTCCATTGATTTCCCATCATTTGTAATATTATTTTTTTATCATAATTCCGCATTTATTATAATTTTTACCTAACCTAATACATAATAAAAAAAAATGCTGTAGATAACCATCTGTATGTTTTTTCATTATGGCCACACTATATTAAAAATTTGAAAGTATTTTGTTCTATTTTTGAATGTGTAAGCCTGGCCACACACGTCCCGAAGTTCAGTTCCGGAATCGACCGTTTTGCAAAAAAGTTCCGATCAAAACCTCTCTCTGAATTCAGCGTCACCCCGATTTTAAATTCAGAAAGAGGTTTTGATCGGAACTTTTTTGCAAAACGGTCGATTCCGGAACTGAACTTCGGGACGTTTGTGGCCAGCCTTCGACAAAATGATGAAAATTTTCTTCCACTGTGAACAACCACTGTCAATTATTTTCTTGAATTTCCCAGAATCATCGTGTTTTTCAGTTATCAAACAGTTATATTTTTATGTAAAACACATTATTGAAGGCAGGATTTTAATTATTCAACAATAAAAGGTATTACGTATTATTATTTGTATTTAATAACCATTATAGAACACTATAATGTGGCCATTAAATTTAATTGAATGAAACAAGTTGAATGGGTATAGGATGTGAAAGTCAATAGTGCATAAGATGTTAGTCATTAGTGACACAGAGAGCTATTGAGAGGAAGATGCTGGGCATTTCTTTAAGGGACAGGGTACCAAACATCCATATTAGAGAAAAAACCAAAGTGGTGTGGCGTTAGGTCTCCAGCCTTAAATGGAGCTGGGCTGGACATGTCGCCAGGTGCCAAGACTCCCGATGGACATAAAAGATAATGGAATTGCCACCGAAAACAAGCCGAACGAGCGTCGGTAGCCCCCAGGCAAGGTGGTCTGATTCCTGAACATAGGCCCTATCCATTCAATTCCGTGTCAAACAATCTCATTTCATCCATGTTTTTCTACAGTAGTTTTTTTTTTTTATTTCGTATGGCTTCTGCCACCGATGGGCGGCAACGTCAGAAGATAAAGAGAATTATGCTATCTGTTACATACAGGAGACATGCACCCTACAGAGCAACATCCAGGCTTCCAAGCCATTCAAGGGCATTGGGTGTGGCATTGTGGATATCTGCATACGTTCCAGAGAATGCTCTTAGAGGACAGTCTTCGACAATGTGCTTGATGGATTGCACTGGCTCTCCGCAGTCACAGGCAGGAGAATCTCGCATGTGCCATCTGTGGAGCATTTGAGCACATCGTCCATGCTCCGTGCGGATTCGGTTTAAGGTTACCCATTGACGCCTCGGGAGGTCAAAGCCGGGTATCGGTACCCCCACCCCCTGCACCAGGCCCCGGGAGTCTGGATTGGAAGATTCCCAGTCCTCTCTCCATCGGGCACGGCCATTGAAGCCACTCCCCATTAAATGAGTAGCAGCCGCGTGGACCGGCCTTCTGGATGAGAGTCGGGGGATGAAAGGTGTTGGTACATCCTGGTGCAGGGGCAGAGATTGGTTTTTCCTATATTTAGTCCACTCCTTATGAGTTGCTTCGAGGCGACGGATGGGCGGTGGTCGTATATTGCTAAGTACGGGGAGCCATTCAGTCGGGGTAGACTTCACAGCCCCCGCAATCAGTCTCATGGTGTTGTTGAGTTCCGCATCCAGTTTATGGGTGTGAGCGCTGTTTACCCACACAGGTGCAGCATACTCCGCGGCAGAATATACTAGAGCCAGTGCTGACGTTCGAAGCGTAGATGCTGATGCTCCCCATGTTGATCCGGCTAATTTGTGAATTATGTTATTTCTAGTTTTGACTTTGGCCTTTGTGTTCTCTATTTGTTTCTTGTATGTCAGTTGTGTGTCCAGGGTCATCCCAAGGTACTTGGGGGGTCTGGTCATTCTCCAAAAACTGGCCGTCAAATTCGACACTTGGCTCTACAGTAGTCTCAAGTAGTCTTAGGAATGCCAGAACAATTGACTTTTATATTAAGTTCCTAGATGGCGTACACAATGCTAGTAGTGAAGTAAACTAGTGCCTACAATATACTGTCAAGTCGTATGGAGAATTTCGACATTTCGTAAGCAAAGTTTTCGAAATTTTGTTCTCATAGTAAAAAACTGTATCAGTTATAACGTTATTTAGGAATCAAGCGATAGTTTTAAAGATACTTTAGTTTTTATTATTGATATCTTGTTAATAATGTGAGTTTCGCGACTCTAAAATACCAAAAAGTGTCGAGTGTGAAATTGCATCACTTCCGTTCTATTGAAAATACATGGAGTCAGGCGTCTAGGGTATTTAATATAAAAGTCTATGGCCAGGACAGGAGGTATTTGATCATTTATCTTCTGAATTGAGAGGATATAAATAAATAAAAACGGTTAAAATACAAAATATTTTATTTCGAAAATTGTTTTTATACAAAATGTTCAATTACAAAAAAGGTGTATAGAGTGTGACGATATCATGCAGACACTGAACACACCAAATGCAAGACCAACAAATAATCATGTGATGAGGGAAAATAGATCTAATGCATATAACACACAAGGTATATTTCTCCGTATCATATTTATGAGAGCAATGCCCTTTTTCGTATGACGGCAAAATGTGATACAATCATTGATAAAGGTTGTCATTTTGTAAAATTTCTTTTCTAACTAAGTTCTTTTAGCACCTTGTCACATTGCAATATGACAATCAAATTAGGTATATTCTATAGACTTCTAGTAAAAAAATATTAAATTAAAAACATTCTACCTACAAAATACTATGGTTTAAAAAAAAATGTATAGAGACATCTATGTGCAACACTCAAGAAACAAATTGATTCTGATGAATTTCCACAGATGTCTCATCTTTCAATTATTTCGAATTTTACAAACAAGATTTGAATAACCGAATTTAGAATCAAATAATAATAAAATTAACATTAAAAGTTACATATAAATATTTGTTGTGTATTTAATCTTAAATTAATTACATAAATTAGCAATAATATCGTATAAAATAGTGCAAAATATGTTTAAAAAAAGTGGAAAAAATAGGTAGGTCCTTCTTTTTCTTGTTGTCACTGGATTGACCGGCGGAAATTTCTAATAAAATCAATATTTTTTAAAGGATCTGGGGCTGCATACACAAACCCAAATACTTTCTTGCACACCTTGCACTAGGCTAAAAGCCTGTATCGCAAAGTGTGGAATACACCGCCAGCGCGGGGGTTTGAACCTGGCACCTCCCGCTTAAGAGACTGCCGCCTCAACCAACTGCGCCAACCACGTACTCAAAAATGACATATAAATATAAATACATAATTATCCAAACAGTATTGTTTGTAACATAAGGCATTATGATAGCAGGAAAAATGGTGTCCGGTAAGTTCGACTAAAATCGACGAATTCATCGAATTCATCGTTAGCCAAATAAATTTTGGCCGAATTGATTTCAGACGAACTGATACCTAATTAGACGAATTGATTTTAGATGAACTTACCATAAACCAGGAAAAATGATTGTGATGTACGTCGTACCATTACATTAAATTTACATAACATTACATTGAGTAAGCAATACAAAAATAAACATACAATAATTAATAACAAAAAAAAAGCATATTTTCCATATGTGTGTACGAAACATGAAAAAAAACTTAATATTTTTCCTCCATACTATTATAATATGCGAGTCGTATAGTAAAAAAAAACAGCAATCTGTCGATTTCACATATAAATCGTGTTAAAGAATGCGTAAAACGCGACGGTTTGGGCATTTTGAGAGAATGAATGACGAGAGGATGACAATAAAGATATATTTGAGGTGTAAGGAAGCGCGGCCGCCCGAGACTGACCTGGTCCGATCATGTCGACCAGATCCTCAAGGATGGACGCGTTTCGAGTAAAAGGAATCAGAGGGGGTGTATAACAAATTGCATGAATGTGACGGAGGTTAGGAGTGTGTGTAAGGATGGGCTGTCTGGCGCTGTTCTCTCTGCCTACCCTGCAAGGGGCGTGGCATGAAGGGATAGATAGAAGAATGCAGGAATTTTCCTATTATAAGGCCAGCCTTACGCATTACAAAATTCATAGTCTGAAATTGGATCGTTCGTAAAAAAGTTCAACTAAAATCACGTAAACAAAGTACGTCAAGGTCACAATGTTACCCTGATTCCGAATTCAGAGAGAGGTTTCTGTCGGAACTCTTTTACAAACAATCGATTTCAGACTACGTTAATTTCATAATGAGTGCGCCCTAAAACTACACATTGTAAGATATTAACACGGCAACAAAAGCAGCCATAACCCACATAAATATTTCATATAAAAAGTCACATGGTCTCAAATACAGCAATCTGCGATATATGAGAGTCAATAGAGCAATTTAGATAAAACGATTTTTCAATTTACAGATATCAGATTGATGTTTTTGATATTATACGACTCGGTTGACGAGTTTGTATTCTTAGTTCAAGCCAACTGCTTCTATCAACTGCTGTACTTTATTGACGTAGGCTTCTTTAGCAGCGTCCTGTGCCATTCCCTTTCTCCCGTTCCACGCCTCCCACTTGGCCTTTCCCTTGAAATCAAACATACCGGGCTTATCTAGAACAAAATAAAAAACAAAACCATTAGAAACAGAAATAAGTAATCGTAATATATACAGGATGTTTGATAGATAGATACAGATATCTTCAGACGTGATAGTAGAGGTAATTTAGGATCTTTTAGCCAAACAGCTCAGTCCAAAATCGCATGGTTCTCGAGTTATTCAAGATTTTAACTTTTTATCGAAAATCCCCGAATTACTCAAGTTTAACGCCGATAGCTTCGTAAGCAAAGGTACCTACTTAGTTCTTTCATTCTTTTTTGTTACTAGAATATGTGTTTAGTCTATTTTAGCCATTAGTTTCAATCTGAAGAAACGATTATGGTACATAATATCCCATTAAAGTTTCGAGAAAGAGATATTTCAAAAACGAGTCGAGACTTTGGAGGGGATTTTCTATAAGAAACGAAACATTTTTCTCAAACGTTGAACTCAAAAAGATGTGAGTTGTACTAGTGAAGCACTTTCGTGAGATATCAAACACGGCGCTATGCGGTGACTGGATCCTCTCGATCGCTCGGTGTTATTCATATACTCAGTCTCTGTGCCGAATGCTATATAATTACTACATCGGGGGATTCAGTGCTCTAGGTACCTGAGACTAAGAGATGTGCAGGGCGTAGAGTGAACCAAAATATTATATACAGTTTATTTACATGGCAAATTTTGTTAATACTCTCTGCATAATGCACGCTGATACAAGTTACGTGGAATTTATTGTTTACACTTCACTTATTGTTTTATTCCCCTATAGGTACTGATGGCTGTATAGAATTCAGGTGAAGATGGAAACACCCGTAATTTATATACGAAGGAAAATAATATTTTTGCTCATGAGCCGTCTATGGAATTATAGGATTAGTAAGGTTTTATTGTACATCAGCAGTTAAACGGCTTTCGCTTTTCCGATATATAATGATTACAATATCGTTAAAAAGATGGAGAGAACAACACAATAACTATACAGATAGTATTGTTACATTTCATTTACATATACTACTTGGTAGAAGTTCAATTTTATAATGTAAAAAATGTAAAACCAACGCATACAAATGTCACATCATGTTTTCATTTTTTACCTTCTAATGTAATTCTTATAATTACAATACCACCGTTTTATAAACAGGAAAATTTTGTACATTTTGTCTAAACATTACGACATCTGATGAAACATCTCAATACAATTAGCATAAACAATACGTGGCCCAAAGTAATCATCTTCATACGGTAAACATTAATCAGTAATCAAAGTACATAATTCTGCTGGAAATCAGTTAACAATGTAACGCGGGGCCGTGGCAACTTTTGCAAGTTGTTCCAATATAGTATACTGAATTTAAAACACCTCACGATCGAGAATTTTCCGGTTTATACCACATGTTTTACATATGCAATATAATACATATTGTTGTTCACAACCCTTGGTAGAGGTATTCATTAACATTATACGAATCTATAAAATGTTTTGAGTATTTGAGCAATCGATAGATGTCGAGCTCCTTTATATAAAATTTGTAAATTTGCTGTCCTGAGCTGCCCAACATCTACACTCGCAATCAAAATAAGCATTTGCGTGGCCATAGCCTGAAGCTCAACAGAAGTGTGTTTGCTCAGAATCCACATAAACACTTCCTAAGTAACAGAGTTGTGGACGCTTGGAACAGGCTGCCCCCGGATCTGGCTGTTGCTGAGAGTGTGAATGGTTTTAAGAATGGACTTGACAGATTGCTGTGATATCGCAAACTCTTGGGCTCAAGCATATCAGCTTTATGCTGCCTGCTTGACTACACACATAATAATAATAAAATTTTGATTTATAAATTGAGTTGGTAAATATTGTAGTACAAATTGTTACTAAGTAGAATAGAAAATAAAATAATAAATAAATAAAATCTTTATTGAAAAGAAAACATATCTTCCAAATGGCGGGTTTATTGCCGTAGGCAATGTCTGCCAACCAACCACTTGTGACATTCATTTGATATAGACATTACATACAAGTGTATGAAAAATAAGAAAAAATATAAATACATATATAAGAAAATAATAATAATATATAGAATACTTATACATACATAAAAATACATACATAAATAGATATGTGGATGGGATGAAGGAAAATACTAGGCTAAATAAAAATTGTCATAAGAATACACGGACAATAATTATACGTGTATGAATAGGGTCTAGCGATCTCTTCTCTCTGCCTACCCGCAAACAGCGTCATTTTTTACAGTTTACAGCTAGTATTATTGTAATGTATAAAAACACCTGTCAACAATAAGTCGTCACTATCAATAATAATTAAACAAATATTATGTGTCTATAAATAAATGTACAGGTCAGAATATAAGATAACAAAACATCAATACGTATAAAATAATCAACTACGGAGATAATAATATGATATACATTTTCTATTCTATTCTATCACCTCATGACGCATCTCTTGCAGGGTAGACAGAGAGAACAGATCGCCAGACTTTCCTATCCTTACACACACTTCTTATTTCTCTAACATTCATGCAATTCCTCATTTTTACTATACGATTCTTTTTACCCAACGTACGTCCGTCCTTGAGAATCTGGTCTTCACGGTCACGCATTTCTTTACACCACTTCTATCTCCATGTTATATTTTCTTTGTTATACTTTCATCCTTCATTCTCTCTAACTATCTCAACTTGTTCGCTTACATTCTAGTCACAACGTCCGTTTTACATTCACTCAACTCTCTCTAATAAAATACATTTAACAGGTATAATACCAAAATCGCTTATCGATAATTTAAATAAATTAGGTTTGCAAATCTGGTCCTAAAAATGCAAACATAGGTACTTGATCATTGATATACTGGGGTCAAATAGCCTGCTTCACAAACGACAATATTGGCATAATAACTTGCAGTTTTCTACAGATATACACCGAGGAAAAAAAAGCTCTATTATCGCTTCAACTTTTTCAAATTTTGTACGAGTGTTAGTGCGAAATATGAATAACGTAAGCGACAATGTGAATTATACCTTTTTAAAAAGAACGTGCGAACAAATTAAAAAATCTACGGCAGTCAACTTGTTGACCTTATAATCCCACATAAATATTTCAGTTCGTACATATGTATGTATGTATGTTCGTATTTTTCTCACTCCCCGTTCCACATCATCCCTCTCATGGGTTTCCATGGATACAAAAGTTTTTCCATAGAATGACTACTGATCCAACGTACAACATACTTGAAACAGAGAATACTTTGTGTCCAATTTCCACAATTTCCTGTTAATTCATTCCGGGGTAATCTTTTATATGAAATAGTTTTGTGCGTTCATTAATTGAGTGGATTTAGTAAACACTTCCAAGATACACATAGGATATAAAAAAATTAATAATATGTAGTCTTGGATAAGATATTTCATTACACAAAACATCAAAATTCAAGGTTTTTCAAGAAAATTTCCACCATGTCGTGTCGCTTTTGAGATGTCAGTTTTTAAAATTATAAGTTATTTTTAAATTTATTGAAAGGTATTGTAAGGTTAAATTCATTGTGAAATGTGAAGTTGGTTTGTATTTAGATTTTGCCATTGAAATAAAACCATTCGTCAAATTAAAAAGTGAGACGATACTGAAATACCTATAACATAATGCGTTCTGTAATAACAAAATTTCATATTTTTTATAACCACAGATGTCAAATTCTAATGAGGGACATAAGCTTTTTTCTCTAAATATGAAGAATTATGTCTCATCTATAAATTTAACACTCAATCTATATTCAACGATGATACCAACTTGACATATTAAAAATTTGAAAATATTATTCATGGTAGGTACTAGGTAGGTAATTAAATTTCTATTGGATGAAGCAAAGTAGGTAGGTACATACCTAATTAGACACTGAATCCCACATAAATATTTTAGTTCGTACCTACTCCTATGTTTCTAACATTTTTCACTATATCCGTTATGAAGAATTATGTCCCTACAACTGATGCAGGTATATTTATAAACGAAAATAGTCAACAATAATAGGTAATTGGAATATCAAATGTTTCCCAAAATCAGATAAATATAAGCAAGTTATTGAAAACAGAGTAATATTCTAATTTCAAACTTGACATACCTATTATACCTACCTAATTACACAGAAAACAGGTATTATTTATATGGTAGGTAGGTACCTAAATTTTTATTCAGTGATACAAGGTAGGTACTTTCCTAATTAAACGCTAATTATATAGCAATAAATAATTTATTATTCTATACAATACCTTTAAAAAACACAGGTGAATCTCTGAAATAATATCATATTTTGCATTATTCTGGATAATGAAGCACACTTTTTACTCAAGATTATTATCAAACAACACTAAGTAATCGGTTCATTAGGAATTACTTATAATTTAAACAACAATAATATTAAGACAATATAACGACATTCCAACAAAATTTGACGTTTGCAACGTAGAATTGGGTAGAAAAAAAACTAACAGGTACTAAATATTTGTTAACCGAAAGCGTTATTTGTAACAGGTATTTGATATAACAGTAAGGAGTATTTATTAAATATCTGTTTAAAAAAAAGCTAATGAACTTGGATTTAAACGAATTTACCTATATTTGTTTAGTAAAAAGGTATAACTATACGAGTATTAATACTTTTTTAAATTATTTATTAGGTTAGTAAATAACAGGCAAGGCTTGCAGCTACTGCGAAATAACAGTTTTGGGAGTAACAGTTTAAATTAGCTAATGCCTGTTATCTTTCGGTTAAACAATAATAGATTTCTTTTCGTTTACAAACACTTTTATTTAACTTTCTTTGTTCACAACGGTACAACTATATAAAAATACACCAGATCATTTACAGGGGCGATCCGCCTTGATCAACCTCTACATCACGACTGCTCCAAGTTCATAATACATATCTCTATCTCTTTCACTTCGCTTCTTTTCATCACACTATCTCATACTCGTACTTCTCTCTCTCTCTCACCATACCCTTCTGTCATACCACCTTCCGCATACTTCACCTGACTTTCATACATCCATACAAAAATGTGATAACATCCGGCCAACCTGAGTCCCTTTACACCCCGTTCACATATCCTGTCTCATATACCAACATACATATTACCCCAAAACAAAACATACAACAAAATTTTCAATAAAAAGATTAAATCATAAGATGAAGTCTTTCAGATGGCCCGGTAATCTCCTCTGTCGCTGGGGTCGGTTGCTCATCATCTCCTGATCCTCATCTTGAACTTCTTGGTCGTCCGTCTCATCCCCTGACTCACTAGAGCAGTGGTCTAGAACATCTTGGGCACTTGGGGCACCAAAACTCTTTAAGTTCGATACATGAGCTGTGGTGGCATACATCTTGCCACCTTCCCTCCTTAGTGCCGCCAGCCGATATGTGTCTCCGGGTAGGACTTCGGTGACCACCAGGGGTCCTCGATATTTCGGCTGGAGTTTGGTGGACTCGCCGGTATGTACTGGTTGCCTTCTAAGAAACACGATCTCCCCAGCCTCGTATTTTAGACCCCCAAAGTGTCTTCTGTCGTAAGACACCTTCCACTTTGCTTGTTCTGCCAATATTCGGTCTCTCAAGCCTTGGTGTGATCCTGCTGGATCCACATACTCCGTCTCCTGCTCTACAAGTTGCCTTATCACTCCATCAGTCAAGTGTGGAACATATCCAAAAAGCGCCTGAAATGGGGTCTTATCAATGGACTTATTGAGTGTGTTGTTAAGATGACACTCAACCTCTTCTATTCTGCCATCCCAGGACTTCTCCGAGATCATGCAGGATTGCACCACTGGTACGATAGTGGCGTTTACCCGCTCTACTTGTCCGTTCGCCTGCGGATGTCGCACTGAGATGAGACTGTGTTTGATCCCATTAGTTGTGCAGTACTCTTCAAACTGTTTTGACGTAAAACAGGATCCTCTGTCTGTTATCATTCTACTGGATAAACCGTACATTATTGCAAATTTCTTCAAGTTTTTCAGTACTTGACTAGTCGATGTATCCCTGGTAGGAAACAATTTTGTGAATTTCGTTAGGTTGTCTACCAGTACTAGAAGAAAACTGTTCCCTCTTGAACTTTTGACAAATGGTCCGAGATGGTCCACGTGGACCACTTCAAAAGGTCTGCTTCCTGGTGCGATGGGGTGCAGCTCGCCGGCCTTCTTCCCTCGCGGTGTTTTGTAGAGTGTACATTCTGCACAGCACCTTATGTGCACTTTTACATATCTCCTCATCTTCGGGAAATAATAATTCTGTTGAATTTTGTGTATCGTTCTGTCAACAGAGAAGTGGCCTTGCATGTCATGAAATCTGATGACGATGCCCTTCCTCATGATTTTGGGAACGAACCACAAAAGCTTCTCCTTCCCATCTTTGTCCGTCTGTCTTCTGTAGAGGACGCCATTCACTAACTTGTATCTCAGTTCTGTGTCTCCTGGTTTTCGAGCAAGCTTTTCTATGATTTCCCTTGCCTCTGTATCTGCATTTTGTAACGCCAGTACGTATTCCTCTTCTTCCATCGCACAATAGATTCTTTCGGGAATTTAGAAATCAGAAAATCATAGCAGCTGAACTATCAATAAAATTATATATTTTTTGATGTACAATGATCAAATAGACATTATATTATAGATATTATGTAATAACACTCAACAAGCATGCTTGCGGTACATGCTATGTACATATAACTGTAGGCCTATATAAGAAGAAAAATACAGTGAATGTCAGCTTTAATAAAACCTTGTTGCGGCACTGGAAATTTATAATAATTTTATTTTTTTTAATCAATGTTATCATCATTTACTTGTTTGACACCTATACATGAACATAACATCACTTTTAGGTTAGACGTAGAGGCTGAAACCCCCCTCACTAATCACAGATAAGTCACAGATATTTACTATACAAAAAATACAATAATAAATTTTAAATCTTTATTATATAACGTTAATTAATGCACACAATTGTTACTCCTTTTTAAACTTCATATAATAATGACTAATACATAATGCCTATATGATATAAACATGCATTTTTATCTCTCTCAAAATAGCGATTGAGTGTACACTAAAGAACAACTATTTTTTATGTACAAGAAACAGCCCAGGCTAATCTACTCTTTAAAACCACAAATACATATTATGTTTGTTATACTATTTAGGGTTGTACTATTTATATTTTAGGTATATATATGTTTAACTGTAAGAGAGTGAAATCCCCTCATACCAATAATTCATTTCGCTGACTGGGGATATTTTGTTTTCTAATTGTCTTGATTGTATTATTTTGTGCTGTGTTATGTAATGTTGTAATATTGTATTAGTAATGGATAAATGTAATAACTAATAAACTTATACCTACAGTGTTTTACAAACTATACCTACCATATTATAAACAGTAATATGTTAAAAAATCAACAAAAAATATACAATATTATGAACGTTTTAACAATGATGGATACATGAATCTGTTCAAGAAATTAATAATTGTAATACCATTTAAAAGTAAATACATGTTTTATCATACTTCAATAGTTAATTTTCTTATGGTCTTTGATTGAGAAAACTATATAATATTATGGTAAGGTAATCACATAGTATATCACCATTTACTCGTCTTCACTAGATACATCTGACTCTGATTCTGGCTCTGATATATTATCTGTATTTTTAAAGAGTGATAGCACTTCTTTGGGAAACGGTGTATCTGGTTTAGAAGGTATGGTTCTCAAACTAGTTATCTCTGGATCTGATGTAATTAAGAGGTAATGTAGAACGTCTTCGTTCGTCTTCGATCTAGAACAAAGTCTAGAATGACTTAGTCTATACTTTTTCCATTCCTTATTTCGTGCTTCTAATGCTTCTTCCGAAAATTGTCCTATTGGTAATAAAAGCGAATTAATAACATCCGCCCCATGAATTAATATTTTGTGTACACTGGCAGGCATGTAATACCAGCCGTATAATCTCACATATAGTTTTGCAGTCTCATTTGTATATTTTTCAAATTTTTCTATATCTATATCACGCCCGCTAGACATTGCGCGTAAAATACATGAAAATCTTAAAATTAGATCTTGGTCAATTCCTGTAATACTCGAAGATAACTCGACATTGCTAAAAAATCTTCTTGCAGTATTTCCGTCGTTAGAGTTACCACCACCTTGTTTTGGTTGGTCCACTAACAAATACATTTCCTTCTTGAACCTGTCAATAATGTATTTTTTACGTGTATTAAATTTTTCTTTATCAGCTGCATCTCTAATTTGCCATTTTTGTATACCTAACCTATACGAAATATGTAATAAACATTCAAAAAATCGGATGTACGCGTGTAGTGTAGATAAACCAAAAGAATATCTTGATTGAATCTTTTCTTTCTTTTCGAGGTTTTGTAGTATGTTCATTTCCTTTGGAGATGCCCCACATATGTAACAAACTTGCGAACTGGTTCCTGTGATGGCATTACATATTTTTCCGTCGACCATTGTCATAATCAAATTATGGGTGATGGAAATTGTTTTGCCATTAAATTCTGCTAAAGTAGGCCGAAGATGACTAATTTCACTGTTTATTCTCTCAACTTCCCGTTTTGTAGATTCCACAGTTTCCTTCTGAAATTCGAATTTTATTGGACGACAATACCTGGTAGACGATGATCTATTATTTTGCCACAATATCTGTTTCTTATTGTCTTCCCTACTGATTCCATATATCTGTAGAGGAACTAAGCAAGTTGTCATTAAATGTTCGTCGTCATTTGAATTACGTGAATTATCACTGACGAATTTTTGCTTGTACCGACTGTGTCCTGAACTACCATCTAATCCCCATTTAAAAATGCACTGGATGCTTTTTTCATATACGTCTTCTAACTTTTCCGAGAAATCTGCATCTTGCACACGTATTATACGTTGGATCGTGATATCAACAATGGCCTGTAAATTTATTTGTGCTCCGTAGTCCGAAATAATTATGTCTTGTTTTGGTGGATAGCACTCACTTTTCTCCTTAAATACAGATTTGTAGCACGGCAAAATATTTGCTCCTTTAATTTTAAAGTTTTTACGCAATACGATGTATTTTTCTTTGGATAAATTCAAATCTACCATTAATGCTAACGCTTCTATTGCTCTAAACTTAGAAAGTGGTGTCTTAATGGACAACAGGTATGCTCTTTTTATTTTCACCGCTCGCTTTGGGGTTGTTGCAGTGGCTTCGTGGACTACTGAAGATGCCACTCTCTTTCCACTCTTAAACAAGCTTAGTTCCGCTGCATGTGTAAGTTCGTCGGTGGAGTGTTTCTCTACAAGATTTGACACTTTTTGACGTTTCGCAGTCTTGCTTGCGATTTCGTATGTCTTTTTTGGTCGACCACGGGCAAAACACTGTGGAAAGTCTGAGTGAAAATCTGAGTCTACAAACAGTTCTGAGCCACTGAGCCACATCGCATTCTTTTTCAGAAATATTTTCCACGTGCGCGCCGATTCATACCACCTTCTTCGTAAGCATAAAAAAAACGATGTAATGGCTTTCTCGTTTATTTTTTCGAATTCTTCGGAATGCCCAATACCCCATTTATTAAGTATATATGGTATTATAATTTTTCGAGAATGAAAATTGAGTGGTAGAATATCCCCGTTTCGCCTCAGAAATTCAACCAATTCTAGGCGATTAATGCCGCGCCTCCGCTCTGTAAAAATCACAAAAACTGTCGTTTAGGCACGTATCGGCAGCCAATTTTTGCATCCCTATAAAGTAGAGGATATTGGGAATTATAATATCAAAAAACTGAAATGTAGCTCGGTGTAGCAAAAAAGGTATAAGCTATTAAAATAAAAAAATTAAAAAAAATAGTAGTGAGATTACATGTCTTTATAATATAATTAATTAAGTACATAAAATTACAACATTTACATTAATAATTATGCACAAAATATACAGTACCTCTAGTAGAATTCGCCATTAGTATAAAAATAATATAGTCCAATACAATTTTTTTGAGAAGCGTGCTCTCCCGCGCGCAGTACTAAACGAACTGAATTGTTTTCAAATTTGATCTAGCGCGCTAACTCGTACTTCGCGATGTTGTCAAAATAATCCAAAAGATACACCAGTTTTTTCTATGGTAGTTTTGGATTACATATTTATCTAGCTATTTGGAAATACATTTTTTTTTTCAATATTAATGTGTGAATTTTGTATTTTCCGCGTGCTAATTTGTATGGGAGAGTCTACTGTGCATCGCCAAGAAGAGTTCGAGTCTCGACTCCACAATTTGTTCAAGTGTGTCACCTGATTCGCCTACAGGTGACCTGCTCAGGGCATCCACATGGGACATCTTCTCGCCTGGGCGATGTCGTACTTCCAAATCGTATTCTTGTAACAAATCGAACCAACGAGTAATCTGTGAATTTGTGGTCCGGGCAGTATTCATGTACACCAATGCTTGACAGTCGGTTACTACGACTACATGGATTCCTATCAACATTGATCTCAGACGGTCCAGGCACCATACAATCGCCATTAATTCTAATTTACTAGAATGGTATGCTTTCTCCACGTCTGTTGTCTTTTTGCTAATGCAGTATACTAGATGCATTGCTCCATCATCGCCTCGTTGTAGCAACACACCTCCCAAGCCACTTGCCGAAGCATCTGTGTGAAGTTCGGTGTAACGTTTTGGATCAAATATTTGCAGCACCGGCTCACTCATCAGGTGGTTTTTCAGCTCTTCAAATGCTTTTTCTTCCTTTTCTTGCCAGATGAATCCATACCCTTTCTTGGTCAGGTTAGTGATGGGTTCGGCTATCCTTGCATAGTTTTTAATAAAACGCCTGAAGAATCCCGTCAGGCCAATAAACCTTCTGACCTCGTGAACGTTTCTTGGGGTTGGGAAATCAGCAATTGCCCTCAGCTTGTCTGCACCTGGCTGAACTCCATTCTCCGATACTTCGTATCCTAGGTATGTCACTTTAGGCATAGCGAACACACATTTTGATGGCTTTAATGTGAGATTCGCCTCCTTTAGCGCAGTGAAAACCTGTCTTAATCTTCCCTTCATCTCATTGAAGTCTCTTGCCGGAACCAAAATGTCATCCATGTAACATATTGCAACTGTGTTCTTCAGGGGACCTAGAACATTATGCATCAATCTACTGAACTCGTACGGTGCATTCATCAGACCGAATACCATCTTTGTAAATTGTCCGGTCTCATCTGGTGTAACGAAGGCCGTTTTCTCCTTTGCTTTCTCTGATAGTGGCAGTTGTAGAAAGCCATGGGCCAGATCCAAGACGGTGAATAGCTTGCAACCACTCATTCGCTCGAACAGATCATCCATATGGGGTAACGGAAATGATTGTTTCACTGTGGTCTGGTTGAGTTTCCGATAATCAACAACGAGTCTTGCTTCTCCAGATTTCTTGGTCACCAATAACACTGGGCTTCCGTAGGGTGACTTGGTATCCTCTATGATGCCTTGCTCTCTCCACTCTCTGATGATCATAGAAATCTTCTGCCTTTCTCCCCACGGCGCCTTGTAGGGTCTTGAACATATTGCTCGGCTGTCAGGTTTTAATACGATATCCATCTCATGTTTATCTGTACAGCCGATTTCCGAGATATGAAATGCAAAGCAGCCCCTGAACTCATTTACAAGCTCCAACAGTGATGCGCTGTCCTCAAGAGATAGATCATTAGAGATATTAAGGTCTTTCATCTCGATTGAGTCCTTTCTCATATACTCCTGGTCCTCTGGGGGTTGTGGTACTCGTACTTTCCCTATGACTTCTCCACTCTTCAGAAGAACATCTTTATCACCCTGATTGCGCACTGGGACTCGTACACACATGTTGTTCACTTGTGCATTTACGATACACGTCTCATGTGGACTCACGCTCGTTGAACTTTGTATTGTTACCGCCTGATGTCTAGTGTAATTCTCCATATCAAGCTCCTTGAACTGCTCACTGAGTCCGAACTTCAGCACATTATCCACCTTGAGGAATGCGATGCTGGGCGCGTCTGTCCACGTCCTACCAATGATCATGTCATATGGTTGACATTCATCTGGTACAACTATAAGCTTTACGCCTTGCACAATGATGTCATCCACCTCCACATCTTCAATTGTTGTGCCGACAGATTGACAGCTGCTTCCTTGCCCTCCTATGCCATAGATTGGAATGTCTCCCAGCTGAACATTACACTGAAGACGCAGAGCCACCGTAGATTTAATAAGGCAATCGCTGCTGCCCGTGTCAACAAAACTCTCCACAGATTTGCCTCTTATGGTTGTCTTCTTTATGTACTTCTCCTTCGAAGTCTTGGCCTGTGAGCTTGACACCATGACTTGAGTCTTCTTCTTGGGGCAGTCTGTTTGAAAGTGCCCTGGTTCTTTGCAGCTATAGCAGATGTTCCTATTTCTTGGTGTAGGGCAGTCTCGAGATATGTGGCCACCATCTCCGCAGTTGTAGCACCTCACTTGAGAGGAGTTTTCTCGGTGGCGAGCTGGAGGTCGGTCAGCCTTTGCCTTGTATTCCCTGTTGTCGAACTCCTTCCTTTCTGGTGCGTAAGCCACTCCGCGTTTTCTGTCATAGAACTCCTTCCTTTCTGGTGCATAAGCCTCTCCGCGTTTTCTGTCATAGAACTCCTTCCTTTCTGGTGCATAAGCCTCTCCGCGTTTTCTGTCATAGGACTCATTCCTTTCTGGTGCGGGGGCCTCTCCGCGTGGTCTTTCCCGGAACCTCTCCGCTCTGCTGGCATTCGTGCTTAGAAATTTTTCTATGTCTGCAAACAAGCTTCTCTCGTCCACGTGATGCCGCGCAAGAACGTGCATGGCCAGCTCCTTGGACCATAGTCCCTCCACCAACATCGTTTTGAACTCGTCAAATTCCATGTGCAACGCCCGACATAGGTATGATTTCTCGTGGAAATAATCCGCCACATCTTCAAGTTTCTTCTGGACCCTCGCGTTTGCGGCCTTCCATCTGTCGACTGTGCTTTTTCGGCTGACGAAAGTTGCAGTAAACTCTTCCTCGAACTCCGCCCACGTGGTGAAGTTTCGGCCGCCTAGCCAGAACTTCGCGGCGCCGATAATGTGCGCCCTCGCCGATTCCAGTTTGAAACTGTCTGGCCAGCTTTGTAGTTTTGCCGCACCGTTGATAGACCGCAGCCAAGCGTCCGCCGCCAGTTCTCCGTCTTTCCCATTGAAATTGGGTATTTGCTGGTCAAAATTTGGCATAATGTTGAAGGTTTTTGACCGCTCACCAAGCAGATCCATTAACACTTTCTGCTGTTGCAACAGTACATTGAGCATGGCGTTCCCGCCAGTGTCGCCTCCCGCCATGTTGTTATCGTTTATGTTATTTCGCGCGTTCGTCGAACTCCCTCCCGCGTAGTTCGCGTTTACCCCGATAATTTCTTCAATCTGTGCCCTGGTGTAAGAGGGGGCGTCGTCTTGATTCATCGCTAATAATTATTATCACAGTTTTCTGCCGAAAGTCTCTCACACCCGCGCACACTACGTTGAAACTTGCGCGTTTTCCGGTATGCCCGCCCAAAGATTGTAATGCCCGTCAAATCAAACACGCAGTTTTAAGTTTTTCCCAAAATCACTCGACGCGCGTTTACACACGGCACAAATTAATGTTGCGCGAACCTTTTAACACAATTTTATAGTCTTAAATGTCTTTTCACGATTTACACACAGTTTTATAGTCTTAATTGTCTTTTCACGTTTTGTACACCCTCCACGCGAACACGGCACTTTTGTCACAAGTCTTTTTGTCAGGTCAGCAGGGAATCGGTCAATCCCACTTCTGATTTGTTATCTTTCGGTTAAACAATAATAGATTTCTTTTCGTTTACAAACACTTTTATTTAACTTTCTTTGTTCACAACGGTACAACTATATAAAAATACACCAGATCATTTACAGGGGCGATCCGCCTTGATCAACCTCTACATCACGACTGCTCCAAGTTCATAATACATATCTCTATCTCTTTCACTTCGCTTCTTTTCATCACACTATCTCATACTCGTACTTCTCTCTCTCTCTCACCATACCCTTCTGTCATACCACCTTCCGCATACTTCACCTGACTTTCATACATCCATACAAAAATGTGATAACATGCCCAACACTAATAAATGTCAACGAGAAGTTTTTTTTTAAAATCGCTTTGACAGTGATGAAAATTGTCTTTAGCCAGCAGCGATGAGTGTCATACACGTAGGTTTATTATTATTCAAGGTGTTATATTATGAAACTAAAATACCTACTATGAAAAATATTAATCTTTAAGAATTATACCTAATTTCAGTTTAAGACTACCAAATTACGTACGATTTTAGCGGTTCGATTATGGTGTAAACATAATATGAATATGGCAACACTGATTCCTTTTGTCAGATGCGTCTGTCAACTTCAAACAAATTACGACAGTGTTGCCATATATACAGATTTATCTGTATTTATACAGATTTTCGGCAACGGGAACGGACAAATACAGATAACAAATTTTAATCTGTTTTATACAGATTTTTGGGATTTTGGAAGTTTTCTATGATAAATCAGAAGAATAAAGTAAAAAGAAACAGATTCGATCACAATTGTCATTTGATAATTAGTAAATATATGAAAATCTCATTTTTAGAATGAGTAAAAATATGTACAAAAAAAAATTAGCAAATTTTATGTAAGCACGAGTACTGTTATTTTCTCAAAAAGGCACCACAAAGGTTAGTTTTTCAATAAACTACAATATTTTGTTTGTTTTGAAAATTTCATTTATACAGATTTTTTGGCTATTTATGCCTTTTTATACAGATTTTGGCTTATTATAATCTCATACAGATTTATACAGATTTCTAGACTTTGAAATACAGATTTAGGTTTTAAAAGTGTGGCAACACTGAATTACGATGTTTTGTTTAGTTTGGCGTTTACATGTAATGTGTTATTATAGGTAGGTAATAATTCTAACACAATTTGGTGTGGAGAATAATTAATGTGCTTACATGAAATGAGTTTATATAGTATTTGATAGTATTATAATAAGACATGGAGTGTTGAGTAGCAAAATCTGTGTTCAGACATAACCTCAAAAAATTTTTATGGTAATTTTTTTTTTAAATACTCATGTTTAAATTCATTGTTATAATTAATACTACTTCTCTTTAGGAAATACAAGGAAGTTACAAGACTTCGTCACTCGGAGCCATTTTGTGGTGTGTTTTTAACTATCTGATACCATTAGTGTAGGCAGTACAATGGTCTTTTTGGGTGTGTGGAATATGACATCCAGAAGTCAACTGCAAGTTTTTAATCTCAGTGTGAGGATACACTTAAAGGTTCATTAAGGTTGAACATTCATGATGATTTAAAATTCCAGGTACGAATCATGAAATTGTAATCTGGCACTGTGAAAATCATGGAGTTCTGGATAATTTTAATGTTCGGATCACAGAATTTGTAGGGAAATTCAAGGTGCGTACAATGTTTCAATATGCATTTACCTACTACATATTTCTCTATGACTGTGTTTATCTTACTTAGTAATTGTTGAAGGTTTTCACTGTGATTACTCGATATCATAGCGTTTTAGAGATGCACCCTATGTAACTTAACTTGATTGACGTTTCGACACTCCTACTGGTCTCACCGAAAAACTAAGCAACAATGTTTATCTTAGTTAACTAGGTAATTTATTTAAAATAGATCTGATTAATTCCTGTTTTAGTAACTCGGAAAGCTGTGGAGGGGTATTCCTATGGTGCCAAACCGTTGGACGAGCCGATGTACTGAATTGAAATTTATTATTTGGAAATATAAAAAAAATTGATGGACGTCAATGGCGATAGACGAGACATTCATAGATTGTCAAAGATCCATGAAATTAAAGTTGTTTGGTCGGCTGATGCCAATAATTCTGTAATGATGTTTAATATTATAAGTAATCCTTAAATCACATACAAAATAAGCATGTTTGGTATACCTAAACGTCCTATTATTATATTCATTCAACTGATGGCTAATAAATAAATGGAATATAAATATATACCTAAACTACATCTTTGCATTACATTACTTTTTAAGAACATAAATACTACCTACATTAAAACCTTTAATAATTTGATATTTATTTTTTTAATAATTTCATGTAGACAAATTAGTAGTACCTACCTATTAAAACATTTTGATTATCTTTGTATGTATTAAGTGTTTATAGGAAAATAAACACATCAATAATTTACATTATTTTATGAATCTTAACTTTCCATACATAATGTTTTGTTAAGTAATATACACAACTGCTTTTTGGAAATACTTGGCTCTGAGTTGTACAACACACTTTTATCCATGAACGTCAAAAAGTACTACTACAGAATGAGAAAAGTGGGTTTGTATGTCATAATTTTATAGTAATTTACCCCCATGAAATCTTTTTCAAGAACATGCAGTACTCATTGCAATTGACATATATATTTCATTACACTTCACCGTTTCTTACGAGTATATTGAACTATTCCAAACACAAGAGTTTGCCGTTGCGAAGCACGGGAAATGTACCCCTAATGCTTATATTACCTATACTTCCATAAGGATGAACTCAAAGGTTGCATATAAGGGGAATGAAACATCAGATAAAGGTTCTCTATCCAAGCCCATGATGTTAGAAGTTAAAGTAGTTGGGCAGTCTGAATGCATGCAGGCTCATGATTGGTATGTGTGAAAGTCACCAAGGGAGGCAAGTATTATGATGAGAGCAGCTATAACTCATTACTTTATGATGTGATAGATGGATGAATGTGTTTCGGGTCCCATTGCTGAACTACTCCTTCATCCAAACCCAACATTTGACCGTAGCGAAGCACGGGTTCTTACGCTAGTTACTAATATTTTGACTAAATTATACTTTTACACCTGAAGAACTGAACGAATAATGGATAATTCCCATAAATTTCAGGGGTACTTTCGGAATTATTTTTTGTTCAATGGATTTCCAAATATTGTAATTCTAGGACAGTCAACTTGTAGTCAATACTTCCATCTATCACTGTCTTCAGTTTCAAGACGATGCTCTCAGTATTGGCTGAGTAAACACCAAAGTCAAATGGAAGCATATGGCCTCTTAATATATGTATTTGTAAGTTGCCGACCAGTTAGCATTGGTTTGAGATTATAATCCTTCTCCTGATCCCATCTCGACGGCATTTATACCTGATTCTTCCATGTCCATGCCTCACTCGCATACATCAGTGTTGGCACCAGGATGGCGTTGTGCACCAGTATCTTTGCCTTTGTAGATACGTTGCGACTTTTGATAATAGGTCCTAGTACCCCGTTCACCCTGGTACATCCACATGTAATACATGATACGAAAGATATTGATTTGTTGGAAAGAATGCAGAGACGAGCCGCCAAAATACCTAGACAACTGAGAAACCTGCAATATGAGGACCGTTTACAAAGAGAGACGCGATCGGGGAGATCTTATTGAATTATACAAAGTGTTGCATAAGCATTATTCCTGCGAGATTCTACAGGCTATGTTTACCACGAACTCTAATGTGCACCTAAGAGGACACCAGCTGAAACTGACAACAACAAGATTCACATCCAACCCACAGAAACACTTCTTGACCAATAGAGCTGTCAATGCTTGGAATCAGTTGCCGAAGTCAGTGGTACTTGCTCCTACCACCAACACTTTCAAGAATAGACTAGATAATATAAACACAACTTAACTGGGACTTGGGTCAAAACAGCGAAAGCCGCCTACCCAATAACAAATAATAATAATATTCTTTACTTAAAACAATTAGTATTTCCTTGTATATTTATTCACCTGTATTGCAGTCCCCTACGGTCGCTTGTTTGTATAGTGAATACAGTTCCAGCATGTCATTGTCGCTCGGTGTAGTCTTCAGCCTCTTTACATCTTCGGCAGCCTTATTGAATCTCTGAAAAAATTGATGTACAACTCTTAATAAGGCAATGCGGACATTTTTGGGCTTTAATAGATACTCAAAAATCGGTTAACGTTACAAAAGTTAAAGTTTCTAGATATAAATATGTATGTTATTTACGTATATATTATATTTGTGTGTACATATGTGTATGTATTTTTATTTACTTTATGGTTGATTTAAGTGTGTATAAGTTTTCTTTTCCTTTCTTGGGTTGACTGTAAGACATAGCTTTTGCAATAAGTCCGCCCTTCGGCATACTACAGTGTCTAATGAGATTTATTTGTTATATTTATATTTGGTCTGTGGCTAATAAAGATTTATTTATTTATAAAGCAACAGATTTATTTCAATACTATGGCATTTGTTTACAAAACTGAGAATGAAATGGTGCCACGCTACCTTGGCAAAAATGTAAAATACAACTATGAAGTTCATGGATACCGCACGAGGGGTTGGGAGGGGTTCTGCCTCCAAGTGGCAAGACTAAGGGCCACTGAAAACAGTCTATTCTATAAAGGGTTTAGACTGTTTAATAATCTGCCATTGGATGTCAGGGGGGTCGCCACTCTCTCAACATTTCGTGTGAGATGTTACAAATACCTACTTATTTGACAGAAAAGCATTGGCCTTGGTAGCGTGACAACTTGTGTGTATGAATGAATGAAAGGTAACGACCTCTGAATGTGTACTTTTATAGTTGTTGAGAAAAATTACTGTAGTTTGTAATTGTTTATTTTAAGCAAATTTTTTTTTATGTGAAGGCAAGGCTTGCCAACACACTTCTAAATATTATCAGCCAGAAGAGTCTACATATTATCATCCATGATTGATATATAAACTCATCAGCCTAATACTAGGAATTATTCACCTATCCAAATATCATGGATATCAAAGGATTAGGCTCAGATGCACAGAAAATACAAGTTTTGCATATTTATGACTTAATGCATAAATAAAATTAAATATAAATTGAGTGATAAAAGTTTTTACACACAAACGACGACGAATGGCGTCACTGCGATAAAAAGAATGACAATATTTGTTTTATAAAAACTGACTGACTAATATTTTAAATATACCTAATATTCTTTATTATGCGAGTCTTGCGTACAGGCACGTGTATCACTGTCATATTTATTACATTATCAAGTAATTTTTTCCTTGTCCTAATCTTTAATACTGCATGTTTGAATAGTTAAGGAAAAATTAGGGTTCAAAGTCGTGCTAAATCAAGTGAAAATCTCTAAAAAGTATATAACGCCTAATACAGCTTATCTTCATTGAAAAAAGTGTTCTTCGAGTAGAATTTTGCTTAAGATCTCGACCTTAGATCTCGACCTTAGATCTCGACAACCTTACTAAATATGCTTTGAAAAAAAAATAAGGTACTTAGATGCATTGAACCTGTATCTAGAGAATGACCGTAAAAGATTTTTTATATCTTGTATAGATTTCTCAAAAAAAAAAAGTGAAAAACGCCTCTGATCTTTTTTGGGAAAGACAGCAACTCGTTTCCCGAATATCGCAGAGAAAATATTTTTGATTATCTTATGAATTTTAGTGTACAGGATGGTGTTATATGAGTTTACAACAGATGACAATCATTTACACAAGGCACAGAAAATAGGTTTTTGGGGTGACTGGTATTTGAAACTGTGACCTCTAAATTCTTCAGGATACTAACTTGGCTACTTGCGCCTTGTGTAAATGATTGACTACTCATAATAATGCATGAAAATCCAGGATTTGAGCAAAATAACTTTGAGTAAAATATTTGCTATCAATTAATAAAAATCATTGATATAAGTAAGTATATCAAGGTATGAAAATTGGATTTATATCAATAATATATCATGATATATATCAGTGATATTTGAGGAGTTGAATAACTCCGATCAGGGACACTAAACGAATTAAAAAAAAAACATTATTTGTACAGTAGTTAAAAATAATTCTATATTAATTAACTCACCTCGTCTAAAGACATGTTGATTGGAATATTTCGTATGGCTAACTATCTGAAAAAGTCAAAAGAAATACAACATTAGTCATACAATTCAATTCAATTTCAAAATTCTTTTTATTTTTCTCAATATTTTACACATACAAATATGGTTCCTTAAAACTATACATGTTTCGAGATACCTCCCCAATAGAGACAAGTCTCGTGTGTGGGGAGGGAGAGTCTCTCAACCGATGTACATTGTAAGATGGGCACTTGCTGGACTTACGACCAGCCATTAGTTGGTTTAGGTGATCATTTCACTGCTTAAGGAAGATCCCCGTATACGCCACCTTTAGGTATTTCGACAACTTTCTTTTTTTTTCCATCGAAATTAGTATTTCCACCTGTTTCAATCATAAAAAGTCCGGGTTTCCTATTACGCAACTTCTATTTTTCTTGAAATTTTATTATGGCTTGAAAAATTCATATGGAGTCATATGGGTGATAACTACAAGAGGTTTTTTGCGATTATCTCAGTTTCTGTGTCTATGTTCTTGTACTACCGGCAACCGCTGCGATATGGTTTGGTATTTAGGTGAAAAGTCCATCCTTTGCTGTGTATCTGTTGAGATAACTACTTGTTATTTCAACTATGACTTGTAGAAAATTCGGCATTTCTCACGAAATATAAATTGTGATATTCAAGAGTGATGCTTGGCATTACTCTCAGAGACAGGAAAACAAACGAGTGGATAAGGAATAAGACCAGAGTTGCGGATGTTGTACAATGCATCGCAGGGCTGAAGTGGGACTATGTAGGTCATGTGGCGAGAGCAACGGATGGCAATTGGAGCAACAAGCTCCTGTTCTGGCGTCCGTGGCTCGGTAAACGCCCTAGAGGCCGCCCACAGATGCGTTGGACAGATGACCTGAAGTTAACAGTTAGCCTCAAATGGACATCCGAGGCAAATTCCAGAGAGAGATGGAGACA
Source organism: Ceraclea dissimilis (assembly GCA_963576895.1). Lineage (NCBI taxonomy): Eukaryota > Metazoa > Arthropoda > Insecta > Trichoptera > Leptoceridae > Ceraclea > Ceraclea dissimilis. The sequence continues at coordinate 748,713 of OY756365.1, forward strand.
AATGAGGGAGACCTATATCCAGAAATGGAAGCTGCAGGGCTCGTGAAGACGAAGAATAATTTAAAAAATATAATAATAATATTGTCAGATTATGCAGATTTACCATATTATAGTACTTTTGTGTTTTCACAATATTGCTAACGTGGAATGTGAATATTATTAATAATAGAAGTACTCGGAAAAAAACTATTAGTTGGAGAACAATGCTGTGATATTCTATGCATATTGCATATGCAATACACAATGCAATACTGTTTTATCTTTACATTTGCATGCAATATCACTATCAACAAACTATTACAATGTATACACAGGCATGGGTGTCGTCAGGGGGGGGGCTAGAGATTGGAATAGGTATATATTTTTTCATACTAAATGATAAAATCTCACAAAAAATCACATTACTACCACACGTTTTCTCATCATATCATAAATTTTCTAAAATTTGTATGAAAATTCATCAGTTTGTTTTTAATTGTTTTTTCAATTTTTTAGAACCTTTTTTATACCTAACAAAACCTCTTTTTATATGTATTATTGTGCAAAGTTTTATATACATTTTCAAATAAACAAAACACATCAAGAACTTCTTCATTATGTGTCACAAAAATAAAATTGCCTGAGGCGCTTTTACGCGTTTTTTATGGTTCATCATTCTTTAAAATTTTTATTGCCCCCCCCCCTGCCCCTAGCTGTGAGGCTGGCGACGCCCATGTACACAGGTAGATATACACTGATAATTATTGGAAAATATAACATGCATTATTGGGTGTCCCGTCAATGTATGGAGTTTTTATTTTAACGAATATCGGAACACAAGAGATGTCAAAATTTGGGTTTTAAGGAGTAGTTTCAGACTGCATATTTAGTTTTCAATTATGGTACTACTTTTAGACCTCTACCCGTGCCCTAATGAGCAAAATTTGTACCAAAAACATTATTTTTCAAATCTTCGGGGCCCGGTAGAGACTTAATATTATTTTCATACAATTTTTTTTTGCTAGGTGGCTCCTATCTCCATTATTCCTCACCTAAAAAGTTGGTGAAATCCAGCATAAAAGTGGTATCAGCTTTTAGAAGAGATGTGAAAAAGTATCATGTGGCTAAAGAATTATATACAATTGACGAAATGCCATCCAGGACAATAAGTCCAGTTTAGCATGGATCACTATGTAAGGATGTTATTGGTGTTATTATCTTCATGACGAAATGCAAACGGGGCCCTTTGCACTTTGTTTGTATTGATTAGTACTTATCTGGCACATGCCACTGTTAATTGTTCAAAATTCTTTTTGATTGTTATAACTATGTAAATTTGACGAGTCCAAGTGCCAGAAATTAGGGCCTAGGGACCATAATGAACAATAAACATAATTAAAAACTAAATATGCAGTCTGAAACTACTCGTTGATACCCAAATTTTGACACCTCTTGTGTTCAGATATTTGTAAAAAAATCCATACATTGAAGGGATACCTAATTTAGGAACATAATTAACAAGTTATTAGAATATGGTAAATAAAATAATTGTGGCACTATGTATGGTAAAAGGGCATTTAACAATTTTCAAGTTACTTCTACTATGATATCAAATTAGATATATTGGCCACCTAAATTTCAAAACTTTCATTTTTTGTTTTGGCGGTACAATGCAAATCAGAAATATTACGTCTGTGATTACAGGTTAGCTAAATTTAACAGAAAAGCCAAGTAACTTACACGTGAATATGACACAAATTTCTTAAATATTTATATTAATTATGTATCTATGTGACAAATAACGGATAAATTCATTGAAAAACACAACAATCAAACATCAAATAGGTAATTTAAACCAGGGGACATAGGTCAATGTGTTTCTAATTAGAATCTAGTTGGAGACGAAAATATTATCTGTTTTACACTGTTTCTGTTATAATACGTTTCGTAATGGTATATTATACTTTATATTCACTCACAAATACATGTTATAACAGTAAAATGTTAATATCTTGACAATTAAATGAATTACTGACCGGCAAAATTCCACTGACAGCTCTCACAACACACAACAGTCAAACCACGCCACGCGAGCAAAATCACAGAAAAACTAAAATAAACTCAATATGAACTCGACTGACTGCAGCCGACGCAACTTGTAGGATGTGAAGTTAGCGTCAAATAACCGGAATTTTCCCCTCTCCACAAATTATGGGCCTACTATAAGTAGTTTTCTACGTGTTTTCTAGCCAACTCCCATCTCAACAATGTAATGTACCGTTCTAATCTAACGAACCGAGAGTCCATTTTCACAAGTAGATTGTTAAATAAGCAGTTTCTAATCCATTGATGTATAAAATGATACGTAAATTGTACAACAAATTCTTACCGATCTCAAACGATCGATCGATGATTGGTGTCACATAAAAGGCGGGAAACTTTACATAGTTTGAAATTTGAATTTCTGCACGTACGTCAAGTAAATATTGCAGGAGAAACCATCGACTACCTAGACGGAGTACTCAATGATGGAAGTGTAACAAAACTGGTGCCCACAAACTGTCAAATCGTATATGTTATCTCTTTGGGAGAAACAAATGAATTAAGAATAGAACGTAAAGGTAAATTGAATTTTTTAATCTATGTACCTAATATACCTTATACGGCTTACAAACAGATTGATGATCCCCTTAAATTATTGAAGTACCTAATCAAATTATTTTTCGACATACTGTGATCCCCAAATGCTTCTCATTATTGAATTGACCATGGAGATATAATATAACAACACTTGACAATATTCCTGGATACACGAAGCAACCGGTTTGTTGTTGCTTGTCTGTCAAAGTCTTAACTCAATTTTATGCTTAAAATTAAGTAAAAATATTTTTAAAGTGTGTATAAACTATGTATTTCGTTTTGTTAATCGACATGTAAAATCATGGAACAAGCTTTACACACGTAAGATACCTATTTCTTTAATTAACTTTACAATTCAAACGGCAACAAGTTGGTTGTTTATCGGTTGCCAAAGAAACTAAAACCACATCCCCATAGCAACCTTTAAACAATGAAAATCATTTCTGCACATATTTTTCTTCAAAAGAATATTCTGACACTTTGTCACTGGTAGGTTCAATCTTTAGATATGTTCATATATTATTTGGACATTTGAGGAAATCATTGAAAACTTGTACTGGTTTCAAGTAACAAAAACTTTATTATAAAAAAATATAAAAAATCACAATAATTGCTTGGATGTTTGACATTACTATAACGTCAAACAAAATTATAGGCAAGTAATAAAAATTTTACGACAGGTGCAAAATACACTTGAATATGTATTTTATATTAATTTAAAATAGTTATGTACATCAATAATTATTATAATTAGCAAGAATTTTGAGCCTCAAATAGAGTATAAAATGGTAATTAGCTATCACAATTAGTAAGTATTTTTATTTATTTATTTACACTTTTGGTGAACAAAGAGACATGTTAAGGGCTTATATGCAATGAGCAAAAATATTTTTTTATTCAAGGAATTTCCAAATCTGTAATTCTAAAACAGCCGATCTGTAGTCCATACTTTCATCTATCACTGTCTTCAGTTTCAAGACGATTCTCTTAGTATTGGCTGAGTAAAATTCAGGTCGCCGAAGCCCGATGACAGCATATAGGACCTTAACATCGAGAATATAAATCATAGCATTTGTTCACTAGGGCGAGCTTACCACAGTGGTTATTTTAATATAATTACAAAAAAATATGACGTCTTTGTAGGTACATTTCTAGTGCGGTGTTTATCAAAAATTTGTCTTTTCGAATAATTTGTCTGGTCATGTCAATTTATTTTCAAGTTTTCTCTAACAACTCCTCCACTATTAGAGAAGAGGTCGAAATCATTTGGTCAAGGAACCCTTTTAAATTATTATAATAAGTTAGGTGCATATAATAGTAGGGGTTTCGTAATTGATTTATTTGTATTTTGGTGTCAGTTCTTCTACTTTAGAGATGTAAGCTTGCATTGCTGCTTCCTTTGACATCCCCTTCTTGTCAGCCCACGCCTGCCACTTGGCTTTGGCTTTCAGGTCCAGCATTCCGGGGGCAGCTGAAATAAAAACAAGCATTTAGTCAGTATAGTTTATCCACCCGAAATTTCTGGTAATTAATGGTGCTCGATCACAATATTTTTATATTTTTTCTAGTTTCAAATTATGCTTTTGGAATGTTGCTATAAAAATTTGGTTTTTTTTTTTAGATTACTACTAGAGTTAGCTGGCAACATTATTTTTCAAACCTGTAAATGGCGGCAGTTCGAGATACTACTTCGTTCAAGAGAATTATTGCAAAACTCTCTCGCCTTTATAATAAATTCTCTAGCATTGTTCTGTAATATTTTCAGCATCATACCATACTCGTACATACCTACCTACTTGGCATTGATCTGTAATATTCTCACTTGTAAATAGCACAATAAAAATGAGAAAATTACGGACCTTTGACAGCTCTTATGACAAAATTTGACAGTTAGAACTACCAACAATACAAATTTGCAACATGTTACTTGCAGATAACATCCGGACTGTCAAGTAAGGGTAAATGATCTGTACCATACTTTTAACTCTTTTACATCTACTACTGAAACAATTCTTCTGCCAAAGGTCTATTTATAAGGGGGTGAAGATATATTTGGATTTTTTTTTTATCTCGTTTCACGCACAGAAATCACAGGGAGAAATCCTGTAAATTAGAGAACCAACCTGTGGTGTTATCTCCTACGGTGGCCTGCTTGAACAGAGCATAGATTTCGAGGAGGTCCTCATTGCTTGGCATCTTACTGAAGGTTCTTGGCACCTCAGTGGCGGCTTTGAATCTCTGCAAAGTAAAGCAAATACAAATATTATATTATGCCAGCTGTAACCCGTCAAAATGACGCTGTTTGCGGGGTAGTCAGAGCAGATCACCAGATCCCAGTGGCGTATAAGAATAGTTTTTTTCAGGGGGGGGGGGGGGGCGATATATTATTTGTCTTTGGGGAGGAATGAAATTTGGGGGGGAATGAAAATTAAACCTGGCTATAAAATTTTAATAATAGCGCCCAGGCAAAATTCAGTTTTATTTTTCATGAAATAGGAAACGAGTAGGTATCTAAGCATAAAGAATAAGTAACACAAGAACAGGTATAATTAGCGCCGCAGGCAATATTTTTATAAAAAAATGTATTTTAATAGATTTTCATAATGATTTTAGAAAAATTTTGATATGATGAGAAAACGTTCGGTAATTATATTTTTTTTGTGAGGTTTTGTATTTAGTATGAAAAATTGTTTGAATGTCGCGGGCCGAACTTGACGACCACGGCCTTGGAGGAATATTGGTTCTTCACAATTTGTATCAAATAAACAAAACGCCATTGAATCAATATTTACATACTCAATATACTGGTAACACACAATATGGATAAGAATGACAGATCAAATAATAGAAACACCTCCATTACATCTTAAGAAGGTAAATCTATTTCTAATAAGTTCAAATATTGATATTGACATACATACAGACTCGTACCTAATCTATGGTTGAATAACAAAGAAAAACATAGGCACCTTTCATCTGGTGATTGTAATTATTGTAAGTGAGCGTTTGGTAATGTAACTATTTGAACAATAAATTACTGTTTGCATTTAAGGTCCTATATGCTGCCATTAACGAATGACTCAATCCTCAAAGAACTCAAAATAACGGAACGACTATCTACGGTATGCAGTCGTCGAGTACTGGGTTTCTTTGGTCACATCACCAGAAGAGAGTCCGGAAATCTGGAAAAAAATATAATCATGGGAAGTGTTCCAGGCAAAGGAAGTAGAGGTAGATCTCCTGCAAGGTGGTGTGACCAGATTAAGGAAATGACTGGGAGAGACTTGTGCTCGGCGACGCGGACTGCGGAGAACAGAGAGGACTGGAGGCGCCTTGTTTTGTCCGTGGGTAGCTCCACGAATCACGACCCTCAGCAATGAGGAAACGACGGAAGAAGAAGAAGAAGAATGCTGTCATTGGGCTTTGGCGCCCTAAATTGTACTCAACCAATACTGAGGGAATCGTCTTGAAACTGAAGACAGTGATAGATGAAAGTATGGACTACAGATCGGCTGTTTTAGAATTAGAGGATTTGGGAATTCCTCGAATAAAAAAGTATTCTTAAAGTACCCCTAAAATTTACGGGATCTGAAGATTTTCCGTTCAGTTTTTCAGATATAAAAGTATAATTTAGCCAAAATACTGGTAATTATAATCTTTACAAATCGGGTTTCTTAGATTTTTAAATTTCTTCCCAGGTTTCTTTTAAAAAGGTATAATTTTATTCATATTGTCGCTTACGTTATTCTTATTTCGCGCTAACATTCTCACACAAAATATAAAAATTGTCTTGTTTTGAAAATGGGTGAACGTTGCCCTGGGCATAAAGTGATCACTTAAGCCAGCCAAAGCCGACTCGTAAGCGTCGGAACATCCATCCTGCTCCCCTCCCCAAGGGAGTTCGCATAAGTTATTATGTGAATGTTAATATCTACCGCCTTTCGTTGAGAAAAAAAAAAAAAAAATTTTTCAATTCTCATACAAAATTTGAAAAAGTTGAAGCAAATAGAACGATTTTTGCTCGGTGCATATGCCCCCCTTACCTGTACGTAGCAATACACTGATGATGCTATCCAAAAGAATCATTCAAGGAAGACTGATATAAAGCTGCTCGTACATGAGCAATTTTTCGAGAAATAATTGCGGCAACTCGTACAAATCGTATTGACTAGCATTATTTCGCAATATGTAGCAATTATTTTGGTAATATTTAAAGCGAGACAAACATATTCACGAAGAAATGAATGGATACGAGAGAAATCCAAGGTCACCGACGTGGTAAAACGAGCAGCTGCCTTAAAATGGAGTTGGGCAAGACACGTTGCCAGACGCTCAGATTCTAGAATCTAGATGGTCCAAAAATATTCTCGAGTGGCAACCTTGAACGAGCAAAAGAAGCGTAGGAAGACCTCAGGCAAGATGGTCTGACGACGTGAGGCGAATCGCAGGAAGCAAGTGGATGCAGCATGCTTCGGATAGGGATCTGTGGAAATTCAAAGGGGAGCCCTATGTTCAGCATTGAAATTAAAACGAAGAAACATTTTGCATGCAAACGAGAGAGTATTGACTAAAATGACCAAACCGACTGGATATTCAGCAATTCGTGTCGCCGACATCGTGTGATAATTCTCTTTCTCGTTTGCACGCAATATTATCGTTGTCTTGCTTTAAATATTTCCGAAATATTTTCTATATTATGTAGGTGCAAGTATATTGCTAAATAATGTTTTTTTTTATTTTTTATTTATTTATTTATTAAGAGAATACAACAGCTAAATACATAATATGATATTCTATATATATTTACATTTTATAGCGCCAATTATAGTATTCTTCGTTTTATTAACAAAAGTATAAGTAGGTACATTATATATAAGCAAGAAATAGGAAATAGGATAGGAATGGATCCAGGAATAGGAAGGAAAATGGAGAAAGGAAGTGACAATAGTTCTTTTCATTTTAGTTTTACGCTGAAACCCTCAGACCCTCACAATGTTAATCAATAAGATTTGTACGAGTTGCCGCAATTATTGCTCGAAAAATTGCTTGTGTAAGAGCACCTTAAGAAAATGATTAGGCATCTAATAACTATAATTTGTATACAGACGTAACAATATATTAATTAATGCATACATTAATGTAAATTGCCAAAAATATCTGCGTAGTACATTACGTAATAAGGAAAAGTGAAAAACAATATGGGTAATAATGGAAATATACTGAAATCAGGGCCGTAACAAGAACAGGCAATATATACAATAGGGTACTTGCATTTTTTTGATCGAAAAATATACTAATATATGTTCTACTTGGAGAATTACAAATAAAATTATGAAATGTAATTTTAATCGCCTTTAATTTGTAATAATTAATTGAAAATGTTAATTTGACCATTTTTTTTCGGGTGCTCTGAAACGAGCGCGCAGTTGGTTAACGTGATTGCGACGTCATAACCCCATGAAATTCATAGTCAGAAATCGGATTCTTTGTGGGTTATCTATGGACGAGTTGTGGAACGTGACGACACAATATGGCGGCCAGTCACTGTTTTCGCTCAGGAATCGAATATGAGACTTTATTTTATAAATATATCCACAAAGAGACATAATTAAAATCTCTAAGTTTTGGTAAGCCTTAATTTATAGTTAATGTACTTACCGAAAACCAGAATAATAAAAAAAAACATACAAGGACCCTATAGGGCTACGTCAAATGTACAAGAACTATCAAGGACCTATATGCACTAAGGAAAAAACGTTCTATTATCGCTTCAACTTTTTCAAATTTTGTATGAGAATGTTAGCACGAAATATGAATAACGTAAGCGACAATGTGAATTATACCTTTAAACAAAACTGGAAACAAACTGATAAATCTACGACAGTCAACTTGTAACCTTATAATTAGGTACCAATATTTTGGCTAAATTATACTTTTACATCTGAAAAACTGAATAAGTAATGGATTCTTCCCGTAAATTTCAGGGGTACTTTCGGAATTATTTTTTGTTAAAGGAATTTCGAAATATTGTAATTCTAGGATATTGAAGGAAAATCCCGCGGGCTTAAGGCCCTCCACATCCCCGGGAAGCTCAGGCGCATTAATAGCGACCTCTTCTAGGAAAATCTTATTAAGAGATGGGAATAGGACAGTCAACTTGTACTTCCATCTATCACTGTCTTCAGTTTCAAGAAGTCTTCAGTTTCTTCCTTCATCGTCTGGTACATTGTTTGTTGCATTATGCTGGTATTGTTATTTTTATGAGAGTATGTGCGTGAATGTGTGTGTGAGAGAATGTATGTATGTGTATATGTATTGTATGTTTGTGTTTGTCCTTCTGTTCTTAATAATGAAACTGTGTTATATGTTATATGGCTTATTTGTATTCACCACTAAGAGGGCAAGATGTGAACCATACATAATTGTTTAAAAGTATAATGTCGTACACACACACATCTTGCCTGTAGGTGAGTCTTGGAAAAAAAAAAGACGATGCTCTCAGTATTGGCTGAGTAAATGAGTAAATGCCAAAGCCAAATGGCTGCATATGGCCTCTTGATGTATCTAATGTTGAATCCTGGATGTTTTACTGATAAACTAGAGACAGTAAATAATAATTTGTCATGATAAAATAACACAAAAGATAATAAACGAACTGATAATAAAACCACAAAGCGAAAACAAAATTGATTAGGTAATGTTTGACATTTAAAGTAATTTAATATTAAGTACCTATTTATATCTACATATTATATATTACATTTTTGGTTATTTTTGAGAACTTATGGAGACAATCGGAATTCAGTCATAATCGTCATCTAAAATATGTAGGCATCGATACATATCGGTTCCCGGAGAAAAACCCAATATAATATTAATAGCTGATCGTGAATAAATCCCAAAAAAGACAAAAGCCCTTCAGAAATATGCTCAACGGATAAAAGCCCAATCTTTCTAGTTGGATTCCAGCAGATGAATTATTTATAAAATGTTGTCTATTTTATTGTTTATCCCATTTTAGATCCGCTTATTTATTCGTTTATTTTCTAATCTATGCTAGTTTCTAACACACAGAAAGATATCGTATACTAATATGGGTATTAGATACAATTAATTTTATTTTCAAAATCCAATTAGATTTGAGCTTTTGTTCCTCGACCTTATTTCTAAAGTGCTTTTGTCTTTTTTGGGATTTATTCATGTTGAGAAATATTCTTATGGGTTTTCGTCCGGTCACGATACATATCAGGTGATGATTTTCCTAAGTCCAAAGTGTCTGACATCATGTATGCATGTTTAATTTTATGCAATACAAAGCAAACAAACAATAATACCACGCTAATCAGGTAGGGTTGCCAAATGTCCGGTTTTGGACCGGAAAGTCCGGTTTTTATTGCAACTGTCCGGTCGAATAAATCTTGGAAAACCGAACAAAGGGCTGTCCGGTTTTTTCGATCGGACCTCGAGAAGTTCAACACGGTCAACTTTATAGGCTTGTCAGGTAGTTACCTATCAGTGACGAAGGGCGGATTTCTGCAGAAGGGAGGCCGGGGCTAACATTTCTTATGGAATTACGTCAGATTATACACTATTTTACCTATCATTTTTTCTAAAAGGTAACTCGATGGGAATCGTGTTCTTAGGTAGCTTCGCGCCTGGTACCTATTTATAAAGTCCTTCAAGCGAATACAACCTTTATTATTTCCATCATGCTCTCATCTTTACACACGAACTTACATTGCTTGTGAAATCCTGAGTATTTAAAGGTATGCATACCGACATTTAAAAAAATTCTAAAAACGGGAGACCTTATATCTCGACAACCGTTACGAAATATGCTTTGGAACAAAATAGGGTAGATGCATTGAAACCTTTATCTAGGGAATAACCGTAAAAGTTTTTTGACAGACGCCAAATTAACCTCAAAAAATGAATATAAAAACGCTGTTTTTAACATTTTACCATGCGATTGTTCACGCGATTTTGAATCTTAATGCCGTGGGAAATGACTATGACGTCATGCTTGGTGCCAAGCCCTTAAATAGGTAGCATTTTTTCATAAAATAAAACACTATTTTGAACTAGGTACTTACGTAAGTATATTTGTTTAGGGAACTTTAGGGAAAATATCACTTTTCAGAGCTCGTTATCAGCAAAATATTCGCCTGCAGCATAAGGAGGGGGGCAAAAATTCATTTTTTTTTCGTTTTTTTGTGGAACGGATCTGGCAACCCTATAATCAGGTGTATTATGATAGTAGGTATACGAGTATATGTCAAAAAGATTCAAAGTTCTAAGACACACGGACACCTACTCAACAAGTTTGCAATGTTTACTAACACTACGAGTAAAATGTCGTCTAAACTTGTTCAAGATCACCGTGAATATTACTGTGAATAATAATCTGACTTACGATCTGAATTTCTTTTCCAGCACCCTTTCATACGATACCACACATGACCCCGCACGACCCTTGGATCCCCTCAAACGCCTTACATCTTTTTATGTCTCTGGAGAAAGCTGATCCAATTTAGTTCAGAATTGTACTGTCACCGAGTTTACGTAAGTTTGCAATGTTTCGAGTCTCTAAGTAGTCAGGAAGTGGTTGAAAAATCGGTTACAAGATTTGCGCGTAAAAAAAAACGGAGTGCAGTTAAGACTCGCGACCCAACTATGACGTCACGGTCATTTCCCACGGCAATATGATTTAAAATAGCACGAACAATCGCCTGATAAATTGGTAAAAACAGCGTTTCTTCAATTTTTAGGGTTAATTTCGCTTCAATTAATAAACTTGTATGGTTATTCCCTAGATTTTAATGTAGGTATATTATCAAAACAAAAACAAAATTCTCCGCAACTTTCGGGAAACGAGTTTCTGTCTGCCGGAAAAAAGAGCAGAGGTGTTTTTCACATTTTTTTTTGAGAAATCTATACAAGATATAAAAAGTCTTTTACGGTTATTCCTTAGATAAAGGTTCAATGTATCTCCTCTATTTTTTTCTAAAGCATATTTAGTAACGGTTGTCGAGATATAAGGTCTCCCGTTTTTAGAAGTTTTTGAAATGTCGGTATGCATACTCTTAAGTAAAATATTTTAATAAAAAGTGGAGACCTATGAGACTACATAGCATACCTAGCTATAATTATGTAATGACAAAATGTCAGTAATAGTACATTAAAAAGCTATTTAACCTGTCAAATGTTAATACGGTGGAGTATAACGTACAACAATTTAATTTGTAGGTATATTTGGTAGATTAGGTATATATCAAACAGAGTGAAAGTTAATTTACTAAAATCTAACTACTTTTACAATGCACTGTCGAACAATGTTAGTCGGTGAGCTATAATATGGTTATGTAGTACAAAATGTAACCAAATAGTAGGTATCTGGCTTTCTGGGAGCGGAGAGGAATCTAATCGAGTGCTGACCGACACGATAAGAAGAAGAAGGTATCTAATGACTAATAATAAATAGTACCTGCTGGATGCTTGACCTGTAAAAAAAAAGCAGAATCTGTTTCTATGTGCAATATTCTATGGTGAATTTGATGACTTTATGAGAATAGATGGACTCCCAGACTCGTAAAGTGGAGGCCATGGGAAAATAGAAGAGGTGTCGGAAGGCCCCAAAAAAGATGGGCGGACGACGTGACCTCGGTAGCGGGTAGACAGTGGGTCAGAAAGGCGAGGGATCGAAAGGACTGGAAACGAATGGAAGAGGCCTACATCCAGCAGTGGAGGGACCAAGGCTGACGAAGAAGAAGAAGATGAGAATATGCTCAAACTGATGTCAAAAATAGTTATCCATTTTATAGTACGGTGCAGTTGAATTTCTCGATGGAAAGTTGTGGGGTAGTCTGGATTTCTTCCATCCTATACGTTTTTTGGGGTGCTGAATCCGAATCAGAGGTTTGCCAAAAAAATACCAGCGTAAACATTTCCCTATTATATTTAAATAAAATTGAGGCTGAAAACTTTCGTCATGTTTGCCGATTCTATTATTCCAACGAGGTAAAAATGTGTCTCATAGATTCGTAGAATAACTGTTAAAATTTGATTATAAATGTAACAAGGTGAACTTTCGTACAGAATGAAAGAATTTTGTAAATCTGCATATTTATTTATTTTTCAGTAGCCAAAAAAATGATATCATTAGATTTGCAAGCGATTAACATTACTAAATTATTAAGTACTCGTGTACCTTATCTAAAATAAATAAATCAACCTTAATTTATTTTAAAATTAAAGTTATGCAATTATTGTATACTTATCTATAAATTAATTAGGTACATCGTTATCAATTCTTATAAACCGGGGAGTAACACGATCATTGTTTAATCATATTTTTACTATGTACCTAATTTGATAGATGGATACAGATATCATAAAGGATGATAGTAGAGGTCATTTAAGATCTTTTGAGCCAAACTTAGCTTAGTCCAAAGTCGTACAGTTCTCGGGATATTAGAGATTTTAACTTTTTTCGAAATACCCCGAATTACTCAAGTTTTAGCCCGAAAGTATCGAAAGTAAAGGTACCTATTTAGTTCTATCATTCTTTTTTGTTACCTGAATATGTGTTTAGTCTATTTAAATCACAAGTTTCATTCTGAAAAACAATCGTGTTAAAAAATATCAGATTAAAGTTTCGAGAAAGAGATATTTCAAAAACAAGTTACGACTTTTGAGAGGATTTTAGTCTAAAGATTCAGAAATCTGGGAAAAACTTCTCTGGTTTATGCTCTTTCAAATGATGTACAAAACATTATGAAAAACATTTATTTCATAAATCTATGATACGATAACTTAAATAGATCACTATTAATTTAAGCAAATTTCCTTTGGACCAAGCTAAGTTTGGCTCAAAAGATCCTAAATGACCCCTATATACTATCATCCTTTAAGATATCTGTATCCATCTATCAAACATCCTGTATATAATAATTGTAAATTGTAAGTGTATTTTATGTTGAATAAATAAATAAAAAATAAAGAAAAAACCGATATGTCTCCTGTATGTATAGATAGTAGGTAGCTATGGAAGATTGTAAACTTAAATAAAAATATAAGCATTTAACGTTATTCAAGCTACTTGGCTTACGCTAACTCAATACATAAATCATTCCACCAAATTGTGATGCAAGTAAATGATAAATTTATGAAATTAATCCAGGCAATGATTGATTTATAAGTACAATATTATCCGTAATCTCAACGTTATCGACCGTTGGTACTTGGTCAAAGTCCATTTTTAAGAAAAAAAAAATGAAAAAACTAAATATTTAGATTAAAATCCACAAAAAATGAGTTTTGCTTTCGCGACCTATTAGAGGATTTGTAGTTTGCACCCTCATCATCAGGCGATTTTATTTACAAAAAAGCTGTTTACCCACAATGATATAGAGTATGAAAAGGTCTTGGGTAGTAAAAACTTGTATTAGGTACTTATGTAAGTAAAAATATGACATACCTCTTCCAAAGACATGTTGAATTTGTATCTGAAAATAAAATAAACAGTATTAATCGAGTGGTCAGTAAAATGTTTAAAAAAAAATACTGTATGCATGTAGGGTTGCCCGATGTCCCGGTTTTATTACATCTGACCGGTCGAAAAAATCTCGAAAAACTGGACAAAGGACTGTCCGGTGATCGGACCTCAATAAGTTCAACACGATCAATTGTATTATCAATGACCTATTTTTCATTTTTCAAGGGAAAACAATCTTGATTATTTCCATCATGTTCTTATTCCTATTCTTATTCCTATTTAAACTTAAAGTAAACAACAAACACATATAAATATACAAAATGGACATAGTACAGATTATAAAACGTTGTTCACTAGGGCGAACTTATCGCAGAACTGCGATTTCTTCCAGTTAACCCCAACTCTCATTTTTCATACGTAGTAGGCACGGGTTGACTGTAAGATATTGCGTTAGCAATAAGTCCGCCTTTTGGCACACAAGATTGTCTTATTTTTTTGTAATCATTGTAATCATTTTGGTCAATAAAGATTTATTTATTTATTAGGCACCTACATTCCTTGTGATAACCTGAGTATTTTCCATTAAATTTTAAGCCTATCCACTCGTCTGCGAGTGAGTATTTAAATAGGTAGGACTTGTTTTATAGAATAAAATTTGTCTACTTAGTAAACACAGTCTTAAACTACGTACGTAAGGACATTTTTTATATTTACTTATGCCAAAATATCAGTCTTCAGGGCTCATAATTATCAGCAAAAATTTAGTCTGCGGCACATATTATTGTGTGTACGTGTCTGAGAAGTACTTTTATAGGGAGAGAGGAGGGGGAAAAAATAAAAAAAGGGTCTGGTTTGAATGATTCATCATAATTATTCAGTAAGTATGTATTTTTACTTTTTGTGTTGTATGATGATCGAATATTAGGCATATAAAATGATATCAAAGTTTAATTTTAGTATGACATTTCACCTGGAAATCACTAAATTTCATTGTCAATATGCGAATACATTAATATAGTTAGGTGTGATAATTTATTAATAATTTATGTATAAATGGGTGTGTGTTACGTATCGGTTTACCAAATCTTTATTAGACAAAATATATACAGTCATGAGTGTCGCCTACTTTATTAGTGGTAAGGGGGGTAACCAAAATTATGAATTGTGATAAAGCACAAAAACGCGGAAATAGCGCCGCAGGCAAAAAAAAATTGTGCAACAAAATGTAAACGATTGCTATGTAGGTAGATAGATTTATTTTCCTATAAAAAATGTACAAAAAAATAGGGCCGCAGGCAATTTTTTTGGTGAAACCATTGTTTTTCGATGGATTTTCAAACTAATTAAAAAAAAATGATATTATGGGATAATATGCAGAAGGTATAGGTACCTAATAATGTGATTTTTTGTGAACAAGTGTATACCGACCGACCCATTTCAACCCCTAGGGTGGGGGCGATGCCCCCCCTCCCCTCCATCCCCCCTGACGACGCCCATGTACCTACAGTCGTTTATATTGCACATTTTATGTACATGTATTCGTAATCTTTATGTAGATTAAATTATTACGCAATTTGAAATAAAATAATGTAGTGAAAGTGTTTAAAACAGTGTCTTCGGAAGAGTAGCCAATAGTATTTTATTACTTTAGACTATTCTATTGCCCACATGTGCGTTTGTGATTTTGTATCTGACTGACATTCGATAATGGACATGCTGTAAATCAGGGGCGTAATCAGAAATCGCGCCAGTCCCGAAGCTAGGGAGCAAAACTAAAATTTTTATATTGCAAAATTGAAAAAAACTGGTAATTTTTGGTGAATGGAATTTTTTTAATGAAACAACTGTGATTTAATAGATTTTCACAACAATTATATTAATAATTCTTGACGTGATGAAAAAACGATGTGGCAATAATGCGATTCATCTCTCATACGTATAAAACGGTGGGTTGGCTGAGGAATTTCGGGGGGGGGGGTTAACCCCCAAACCCCCTAAACAATAGTCACATCTAAAGATTCTAAAGACAATTAGGTGGAGACCTAATTGCCCGAAAATAGGTAGAGACTGTGGTTTATAAGAGTTGATTATATTGTAAGGTTAAGTATTGAAATGAGTAGTGCCCCCCTCTCTTTCTCTGATTAATTAATTCTATAATCAGTGTTACAAGATTAATCTCATGAATGTTACCGGAAATGTATGAAATGCGTCATTATATAGAATCCCTAGGAAATAAAAAAAAAGTATTAAATTAAAAAAATTAAAATAAAACAGGAAATGTGTGAAATAAATTTCATTTTATGTAATGTTTTGTATTATAAATTATAGTTTTTTTTTTATCAATATACTACTATATTGTGTAATTTAAACAAAAATTTGAAATACTATATCGAATTATGTAATTTTACGCGCGACTCCAGTTTACGTTCAAAAATAAAATAGGTCCTTCGGTTTGAAATTTTGAATAAGTACGTTTTTGTCCTCGGTTTTATCTATGTGCCACCTTACCCGAAAAAATAATAAGTTTTTTAGTTATTCAAACATATGTTTCTTAAAAGAAAAGTATGAATTAAAGAAACTGTGAAGAATTATTTCACGCATTTTCTAAATTGACCCGGCATTGTATACATTTCCCAGGTATCGTATACAATGACGGATTTCATACATTTCCTGTAACATATATAAAAACTAAGCAGGTTGTTAGTTAGTCACTTACTTTCGCAATGAGCAATAAAAATTACACAATTTATGATTAATTACAATAGATTTATCTACATACATTACATGCCAACAGTGTATTATAAGATAATCACTATGTATGTAAACGATTACGTTGCGATACTTAGCAATAGGCAGGTAGGTTTTAAGAGTAGGCATATTGAAATTTCAAAAATATCTAAGCGAAATTAACAAAAAATACAAATAAATATAATAAAGATATGTGCGGAGGCTTTCACGGCCGGAAAGTACACATAACTTTAGGCTCGCGACCCAACTATGACGTCACGGTCATTTCCCACGGCATTAAGGTTCAAAATCGCGTGAACAATCGCACGATGAAATGGTAAAAAGAGCTTTTTTTGGGTAAATTTCGCTTCAATAAAAAAACTTTTACGGTTGTTCCCTAGTACAGGTTCAATTTATCTACTCTATTTTTTTCCAAAGCATATTTAGTAAGGTTCTCGAGATCTAAGGTCTCCCGTTTTTTAGAAAATAATAAAATAAAACGTACTTTTAAAAAATATAATAAAATTATACATACAAATATGTATTGCAAGAATATCAGTAGGTAAATAAAGCATGACTTTGTATTTTACACTTGCTTCTTTACTCATATCTAATAGTCCGAGAGCCCGCTGCTTAAATTATGACGAATCTGTTTTTTGATCGAAATGTGGTATAAATGATAGCTTACCAATAGGGTATTACATCGCACTAGGGTTGCCTATCAAAATCTTGCCGCAACTCCCCTTGCCCCCCCCCCCGAAAAGGTCCCTCTTCGCGGTTTTTCGCATTTTATAGGAATATGGTAAGAGATAGGAGAAAATAGTCAATGACAAAAATAATCCTTGCTAAATTCTCTACAAAAAACGTTAAGTCAATTTTTTCGTAGAACTAGCAGTTATATATATATATATATATATATAACTATAAACCGCGAAGAGGGACCTTTTCGGGGGGGGGCAGGGGGGGGGGGCAGGGGGGGTTGCGGCAAGATTTTGATAGGCAACCCTAGTGCGATGTAATACCCTATTGGTAAGCTATCATTTATACCACATTTCGATCAAAAAACAGATACGTCATAAATTAAGCAGCGGTCTCTTGGACTATAATAAAGGCATTATTTTTCATTGCAACATACATTTTAATTATACACATGCCACTACTTTATTTTTACTATCAAAATCATAATAAATAAGCAATTCACTAGGGCCCTGGGCAAAGATTATGGATATAAAATGTCTACTAACAATATTTACACACATAATTTAACAAAGCATTGATAACAAAAAAAAGTGGATAAAAACAGTTGACAAAACAACTTAGTTGCACTTTAAAATTATGATCAAACAACAATTGATTTTTAAACGGACAAAAAATGTACAATTTATTGCTGAATTTACAGCACAAAAACATATTAATTTAAATAATTAGTTAATTATTATTAAGTCTTAATAAAAAATTTGAAACTTACATTTTTTCTAGTCGATAAAGTTAGCAGTGTGTTCACAGCGCGATCACTGCAGTGATTGTACAAGTGGTTAGGTGGGGACTGAAGTGTTACTAAATGGGGAGTGGGACTGTTATATAGATGAGGTGGTAAGTGATTGAACGTATTGATAATATGAGATTATTATTAAATTATTAAACCTAAAATTATTGTTATCATATATTGATGTGGTTAAAAAAATGATAAAACAATGTCAAAATATATCGCAGCGATTTTTTCCTGACTTCATAGGCTGGCCACACACGTCCCGAAGTTCAGTTCCGGAATCGACCGTTTTGCAAAAAAGTTCCGATCAAAACCTCTCTCTGAATTCAGCGTCACCCCGATTTTAAATTCAGAAAGAGGTTTTGGTCGGAACCTTTTTGCAAAACGGTCGATTCCGGAACTGAACTTCGGGACGTTTGTGGCCAGCCATAGAGACCTGAAACTTTGCAAACGTACGTAAACTCGGCGACAATAATTTTCTGCATGGGTGTCTCCAGTTGGGGGGGGCAACAAAAATTTAAAAATTGACATTGGATGAGTAAATAGCGCCGCAGGCGAAATTTTTTTGTGAGGCATAGTGAAGAAGGACGTGATGTGGTTTGGTTTATTTGAAAATGTACATAATAATTTACACAATATTATGCATGAAAAATGTTTTCCATAAAAAGTAATAAAAGAATAGCGCCGCAGGCAATTTTTTTGTGAAACAGTTGTATTTTGATGGATTTTTTATACTAATTTTAGATTTTTTTGACATGATGAGTTAATGTGTGTAAATAATGTGATTTTTTTTTAAAGTTTTATCATTAGTATGAAAAAATATATACCTATTCTATTTTCTAGGGGGGCAGCTGCTCCCCTCCCTGACGTCCCTGACGACGCCCATGGCTACATTTAAAGCGTTTCAGAGGGATCCAAGGGTAGTGTGGGGTAATGTGTGGTATCGTATGAAAAGGCGTTGAAAAATAAATCTAGATCGTAAGTCAGATTTTGTCCAGCTCAAGCCTTGGATGACACCGAGCAATCGAGAGGATCCAGTCACCGCATACCACTGTGATTGGTATCTCACGAAAGTACTTCACGAGCAGAACTCACATCTTTTTACAAATTTTGATTCTGTCAATAATTCTTGGTGAGGCGACCTCTCACGTTACTGCCGTCTACCGCTCGTTCAGCTATGGTGATGAGCAGGCCAGGGTGTCTGATGTTATGGCCTATCCATCGCGCTCTCTTTTGGACGATCTTATTCAAGATTTGTCCTGAGTAAGAATATGTAATTATTCACCTGTTATTTTTAACAGTGCTATCTAATTATTGTAACGGTATTCGCTGGTAGCAGTTTGCATCACGTACCGTATCGCTTAGATCAGGGATTCCCAACTACGTGCCCGCGGGCACCATGGCGCCCGCGGAACGATTCGTATGTGCTCGTCACTATTCGACAGAGACAGATTTTTTTCATAAACATTATTAATTAAAAATGTGTATTATTTTTATTTATTTGTTGGAGTTTTAATTTATTGAGTGCCTAGGTTTATTACAAACGTTTTTGGTATGTGAAAAATGCGACCTTCTAGGGCTGCCGCGCTCCGATTGGTAGCGAAAAACAATTATGGAAAAATAAATAGGAGTTTAAAGAATAAGGAGTTTGTCGATTAAAAATAGGTGGTGCCCGCCACCCTACCGATGTTTTAGAATGTGCTCTAGAGTACAAAAAGGTTGGGAACCCCTGGCTTTGATTAACATTACATAGGTCGTTTCTACGTAGACCTCTAATACTTAGGTACACTGTCATACTTCATCAATCACCTTACGTAGCGACAGCTATATGGACTATGTACTTTCATCGAAAATCACAGTTATGCTAATGGGTACCTACATGGTTTGTGCAGTTGTTGGAACGCTGCCGGTCTGTCGAGCAGGAGGCGCCGAGTTCGAATTCCAACACTGACTGTGTATTCTACACTTTGCGATGTAAGTAGGGCTGCCACCTTTGTAAGAGCGTAGGCCTGGAGATTTCGAAAAAAACGGACTTGTTAAAAAGTTGAAGACCTCTTTTTTTTTGTTCAACACCATAATTACTAACCCGGAGATATAGTATGCTGACCCGGAGCCCCGGTCTTACTATCGGGAAGTTTTTTTTTTTTAGTCATGACAAAAATTTCTGACCCGGAGATACACTATGCTAACCCGGAGCGCGGAGAACATCACTCAAACCCTTAGACTCCGGGTCAAACCCGGAGAGGTGGCAGCCCTAGATAGTCTAGTGCAAAGTGTGCAGGAAAGTATTGTTTTGTTTTTTTTCTTCTTTCTTATCTTATTATCTTATCTTATTATTTTTTCTTTCTAAATCAAATCAAATGTAACCAAAGGCTGAAACTGATTTACCTTAGTACGGGCTCTGCCTAGTTAGGTAAATCTAATTTTAATGCTTATGTATAAATGTTTAATTTACAATAAAGTTTAAATTATTAAGTATTTGATGGGTTTGTGTTTAAGAAGACGGGCATTGCATGATCAGTATAGTACAATAGCCTTTTTTTTACTTTTTAGGGTTAATTTCGCTTCATTAAAAAAATATGTTCCCTAAATTCAAATGCATATAAAAGAACTTTGTAGGTATCTTTGAAACCTTCGTAAAAAAGTTATTGTCTTTCGAAAAAAAAATTCAGAGGTGTTTTGCACATTTTATTGAGAAATCCATAAAAGGTATAAAAAATCTTTTACAGCCATTCCTTAGATAAAGGTTCAATGTATCTACTCTGTTTTTCCAGGGCATATTTAGTAAGGTTGTCGAGATCTAAGGTCTCAAAAACAACGGGTTTTAAGTAGGTACTCTTAAACACTTGTTTTCAGGAATTCAGAAATAGATTAGACATCTACTGTAATTAATAGTAATAACAATAAATTTATTGCTTCCTTTATGTGTATACTATGTACATACTTACATACTATCCTACAGTGAGGCAGCCTGGGTTCAACCTACCCCGCAAACAATAGTCGACCTTAAACAGGATCCGAACTGGCCACGGTAGATGCGGATACTTGCTCCATAAACGGGGCAAGAGAGATCTTCCCCTTTGTGAATGTGGCCAGAACGAGACAGTTGGCCACATAGTAGAGAGGTGTCCTGATAAGAAGTTTGCAGGGGTTCTTAAGAAAATCCATGAATCCAAAATGACAGCTCTTATGACAAGATTCGACAATCAGGGCTACCAACAATACAGTCTTGAACTCCACTTGCAGCTAATGTCCGCACGGTGGCCAAGATAAAGGAAACCATCAATAGCTGTCTTATCTGTTGAACTTACTAATCAATCTTTAGATATCTTTATATATTATTTGGACCTTTGAGAAAATCATTGAAAACTCGTATTGGTTTCAAGTAACTAAAACTTTATTAGGCATAAAACAATACAGAAAATTACAATCATTGCTTGTATGTTTGACATTAGTATAACGTCAAACAAAATTATAGGCAAGTATAGTGTGATGGGGGTCCGTCTTCATAGCAATGTTGCATATAGTGGATATGTGTATTATATGCAAAGAGTTGGTTATGTTTATATGGTGTGTTTTACTGTAGTGACATGTTGGTGGGCACTTGAAAAATATTTCTTTCAGTACCATTTGGAAGGAAGGGAGAGGATAGAATGATGTATGCATTTGAGTAAGTGTGTGAGTGAGATGCATGACAGATATATTTTTTTTTCATGATTCAGGTATCCAGAACTGGGACGTGATGGTTTGGAGGAGATTTCTCGAGGCAGTCAATATCTTTCCAGCGAAACGGGCGGTTTATTCGTTGATAAGATATGACATTATTTTGAAAGGGTTTTGTTTTAATCTATCGTGTGTTTTATTTATTTAAATTAATTACTTTCTTTCACCTTTCAAATAGTTTAATTAGTATAGCTTTGGAGAGTATTGTGGAAGCAGTAACCGTCCTAATTATATTAATATTAGATTTAGCTTCAGTGCAACGAAGACAGGACCAGATTAAGGATGAGCAATTTTATTTTATTTTATTGTTTAACATTCATAACTTGTATTAACCTTTAATATTAGAATAAGGTGGAGTGAGAACTGTTTATTTTATTCTAGGTATTTTCATATCGTTATAAAATCTTCATCTAATGTGAAGATTTTTACATTTAATTTACAAATGGATTGTGTTTACATTTTACAACTAATTATTAACTGAATCAATATTGTATCTTAAAATTTTTATACTCTAACATACCTAATTTATCCTTGACCTTATAAAGTATGCTATTATTATTATTATCCTCCCAATAGACATTTATATGCCCAAATCCTATCCTGAATTCAATGGTGTCTGTACTGGACTTTTGAATGGAACTAACAAAAAATATTTTATTAATATCCAAGTCCTAACCTTGGCATTTCTGTAGAAGAAATGCGTCTCATGCAAGCTTATGAGATCCACACTCATCGTAGAATCTATTTCGGCTTTCCTGGCTAGAAAGTACCTTCGAAAGAAATAGATTAGTCAAAATACTCTTATTATATAGTAATTGCATGATATGTTGGGAATGTTAAACTTCTCGCGATAACCCGCATGTGGACCCAGAATCGTTTCTGGCTGTCTGGGACAAAAACTGGCGTTGTAGGGGCCAGTTTTTGCATGACACATCAAATTTTCAACTAACTGCATGTCCAAATTAACTTATGACATAATCCGTTTTTAAAATTCGTTTACTCAAGAAGATTACGATTATAAACTCAGTCCATCTTAATTTTGTCTCTTACTAACAGTGTAATACAAGAGACAAATACCACTTAATTAATATTTTCCACAGCTTACTATTTCATTTCGTTCGTGGTACATACATGTTTATAATTGAAAGACTATTTTGTTTCCAATGTGTTTTCTTTGTGACATTTCAGGAGGAAAAAGGTAGGTGATATTTTATTATTACTAACAACCACGAACGAATATAAAACCATATTGTTTTCAGAAATGTCTTCATGAATTTTATAATGTAACATTTTATCTGAATACACCCCTGGTGTGTTGTGTATGGTGAACATACATATCGATTTCATATACTTCGTTATACATAACATAACGCATAGAGTATGCTATATACTCTGTATGGGACACACGAGTACATTCATCAACCAAGTGTTATGTTGCGACAATTTAGGTATTATTTACAGGTAAATTTCACAACGCGAGGGGTCCTTTATTTTATTTAATTTAGAAGAACGTAAATAGGCGATCACGCAAAATCACAGCCATTAAAGAAAGTAGGAAAATAGTACTAAAAAATTACGAAAGCAATGTGGTATAGACGAACGGAGTTTCGCTTTACGCAAATTCGATCTGAATGATAGATTAGAACGTGAGAGCGATTAGAATGAAAGGTAGAGTGAAAGTAGAAATGTTTAGGGAGACTTAGATTTTAGAAATAGGTTGTAGGTGTAGTTTTGATATCAGGTAGATAGTTAGTTAGGAGGTTTTGGGCTGGCTGAAAATATAGTTTAGTTTTCGATTTAGTTTAGGTATAGCCAGTGTTAGCAGTTAGCCCGTTACAATAGGTAATAAAAATTTTATGACAAGTGCAAAATACACTTGTATATGTATTTAATATTATTTATAGATTAATTTAGAATAGTTATGTACATCAATTATTATAATTAGCAACATTGTTGAGCCTCAAATAGAGTATAAAATGGTAATCAGCTATCACAATTAGTATTTCTATTTATTTATTTATTTACACTTTTGGTGAACAAAGAGACATGTTAACATCAGGAATATAAATCATAACATTCTACCTACGTTTTTAGTACCTACCTACAGTGTTTATCAAAAAAAAATGTCTGGCCATGTCAATTTATTTTAACGTTTTCTCTAACAACTCCTCCATTATTAGAAAAGAGGTCGAAATCATTTGATTGAGGAACTTTTTTAATTCTTCCTTCCAGGTTATTCGGGTGTTGGCCGCGTGTCTGTTGATTTTCTCTAGCTTTCATGAAACTTCATCCTAAAGATGGCAGAAGTATCGCTGCCGAAAGCTAGAGAAAATCAACAGACACGCGGCCAACACCCGAATAACCTGAAAGGAATAATATATATACCATGCTGCGAAAACCTACAACATCATTTGAACTCTTTTAAATTATTATAATATGTTATGTGCATTAATATTTTTTTGTTATTAGTAACCTGAATTCATTTTGGATTTTAAATCGTTGTAAGCTTGCTTTGCATATTCCTTTGACATCCCATAGTTGTCAGCCCATGCCTCCCACTTAGCTAGTTCTACCTTGTTCCACTCGTTGGGGCGAGCTGAAATAAAAACAAGCATATTAGTAAGTATAGTTTATCCACCCCAAATAAAATTGATATTTCTGGTAATTAATGCTGCTCGATCACAATATGGTTATATTTTTTTGCTAGGTACTTTCAAATTATATTTATGAACGTTATTTAAAAAAAAAATAGCAATATTTTGGATTACTAGAGTTAGCTGGCAACATTATTTTTGAACCTGTAAATGGCGGCTGTTCTAGATACTACTTTGTTCAGGGGAATTTTTGCAAAATTCTCTCGCCTTTGTAATAATTTCTCTAGCATTGCTTTGTAATATTTTCAACATTATAACTTACGTATAAAAAGCAAAATATTGGAAAATTACTGACTTTTGACAGCTCTTATGATAAAATTTGACAGTCAGGGCTACCAACAATACAAATTTGTAACATATTACTTGCAGATAACATCCGGACTGTGAACCATCATCCGGAAGTGTAAATTATTATTAATTCCATCCGTCTTGGCCACCGTTCGGACGTTACCTGCAAGTGGAATTTAAGATTGTATTGTTGGTAGCCCTGATTGTCGAATCTTGTCATAAGAGCTGTCAAAGGTTCGCAATATTCTCACATTGTATCTTTTACAAGTAACCGACAATGCCAAAAATATTACAGAGTAGCGCTAGAGAAATCGTTTTAAAGAAAAGATAGTTTTGCGAGTTGGAAAAAGAAAAAAATACTCCAATAATCCCTTCAACACGCTATCACAAGTTAGAAAAACAATACTGCCAGTTTATTCTAACAATTCGAAAATTGGCAATTTGTTTTATTAAACAACAGTTCTGAAATATAATTTGAAAGTAGCGAAAAAATTTAACCATATGGTATTATCACATTAAGCAACACTAAACCAAGTTTTCACCAGGGGACTTCTAACAGGGAATAGTCTGTATCTGTACCATACATTGAACTCTATAAGTACATCTACTACTGAAACAATTCTTCCGCCAAACGTCTGTTTCTACGAAGGTGAAGAGTGCAGATATATTTGGAGTTTTTTGTCTCGTTTCGCACACAATAATAATCATAGGGAAAAATCATAGATCCACTAAAGAAACGCCCCTGCTACCGTTAATATTATCTTTATCGTTGTCTGTAAATTGGAGAACTAACTTGTGTGGTTATCTCCAACGGTGGCCTGCATGTGGAGACCATAGAGTTTGAGTTTCTGCTCCTCAGTGGGGGTGTATGGATTGGCGCCCCCCTCAAGCTGTAAATAATGTTAATATAATATGTAAATTGTAAATGGAATATGTAGATGTAAACGCGAGCCTCCACAGCAGTAGCGTAGCGTGGGGGGGGGAGGGGGCGGTCCGCCCCGGGCGACACTTTTTAGGGGGCGGCATTTTTGGGAAAAATATCAAAAATCCATTAAATCACATTTGTATCATAAAAAATCGATAAATTCAGCCTTCGGTGCTACTCCATCTCGTTTTATTCTAAACCAAAATATAATTTTAAGTTGTCCCACTTTAATGCCTAGAAGTTCTTTATAATTGCTAAAAATTATAGAATTTTGGATATATAGAGAGGAATTGAGCCAGAAAACTAAGATCACAATATTTAAATCTATATATAGACCAATACTCACCTTTGGTCACCAGATATGGATGCTTCACGAGAATGTAAGGTCAAGAGTACAGGCAGCTGAGATGAGGTACCTCAGAGGAGTGGCAGGAGTAACCCTGAGAGACCGTATAAGGAACGAGTATGTTCGGGAGGCTCTCGAGGTGGAACCCACACTCCTCTTCATAGAGAGGTCTCAGCTAAGATGGCTCGGGCACGTCATTCGGATGCCAGAGGAGCGCCTTCCGTTAAAAGCTCTGGAAGCTGAGGGTGCAGGCAGAAGACCGGTGGGCCGCCCCAGAAATAGTTGGCAGAAGCAGGTGACAAAGTTGTGCGAGGAGAGACTGTGGTTGGAGTGGCCAGAGGTCCTGGAAGCTGCGAGTGACAGGGGCCTCTGGCGAAGATATGCATCAGATGCTTTGGGCCCCCGACCCAATCAAGGATAGACGGGGAAGAAGATGTATGTATGTATGTATGGATATATGTGCCTAAATAAGGGGGGCGGCCGATTTGACTTCCCCTCCGGGCGCCGGGAGATCTAGGGTAGCCAAGGTCGCGGGTTCAATACAAAAACAATTCACCATATATTTTAAAATAAAATTTCGCGTTACCAACCAGGCAACCGACTATCTCAAATTATTATTCATGCTATTATGAACCTTAACTCCATAATTCAATTTTAGGGGGGGCTGAATGTCGTCACATAGTAAAAAGTACTGTCACTCAACGTTTTGGGGAGGGCTAAGCGGCTGAAACCCCTAGATTTGTTGTATATAAAGTACCGTCACTCATGGCTTTGGGAGGGGCTTCAGCCCCCTAGCCCCCCCCCTGGATCCGCTAGTGTCCCTAGCTTTAACCGTCTATCACTAGCCAAAAAAATGATATCATTAGATTTGCAAGCGATTAACATTACTAAATTATTAAGTACTCGTGTACCTTATCTAAAATTAATAAATCAACCTTAATTTATTTTAAAATTAAAGTTATGCAATTATTATATACTTATCTATAAATTAATTAGGTACATCGTTATCAATTCTTATAAACCGATATGTCTCCTGTATGTATAGATAGTAGGTAGCAATAGGAGATTGCAAACTTTTGACAAAATAAATATACTTATGCCCAATCCCACCAACTTTTACCTAAGAAGGAGACCCCTAAGAAATTTCCATACAAAAACAGAGATATGCCCGATCCCACCAACTACCACCTAGGAAGCAGACCCCTAAGGAATTTCCATACAAAACCACAGATAATTTGAGTGATTATTATAACTGTCAAAACCTTTAAGATATAAATCCATACAAAATACAGCATGCAGCTACTTAAGTGAGGGAGATTCTGGGCCGAGATATTTGGCCACCTAACTAAGTAGAGCTGCATGCTGTATTTTGTATGGATTTATATCTTAAAGGTTTTGACAGTTATAATAATCACTCAAATTATCTGTGGTTTTGTATGGAAATTCCTTAGGGGTCTGCTTCCTAGGTGGTAGTTGGTGGGATCGGGCATTTATATTCTAATTATTGACACGCAGGTCTACCAACCACACCCTAATTCCATACGAAGTGCAACACGCAACTCACCTACGTTAGGTGCCCAAATATCTCTGCCCAGGCTAGGCGAGTTGCGTGTTGCATTTCATATGGAATTAGGGTGTGGTTGGTAGGCCTGCATGGCAATAAATACAATATTATCTCTGTTTTTGTATGGAAATTTCTTAGGGGTCTCCTTCTTAGGTAAAAGTTGGCATTAATGTTATTAACACCCCCCCGCCTACGGCCATAAGTGTGAGTGCATGATCTGTGTGGATTTATCCATTCTTTCGTAGAAAATCTAAAAGAAATTCCTGAAATACTTTTCAATGCATTTATCTCATCATGTGTAAGACTTCTTTTTACCCACAATTATTATAGAGTATGAAAGGATCTTAAGTACTGAAAACTTATACTAGGTAAGTAAAAATATGACATACCAATGTCATAGGTTCGTTGTGTCTGCTCCTGAAAATAACATAACATTATTAATACAGTATTCAATAAAATGTTTAAAAAAATACTGTAAGTATTTGTAATATACCAAATTTGAATTTTTGTGAATTTGAAATTTGAATTTGGTGAGTATGTTATAAAAACTGCTTTTAAAAAAAAATGAATCTGGTTTTATTGAAATAAACCCAAATACATCTTTGTACACTTCACAGTAAGCTTGAAACGCTTGTGTCGTGAAGTGGAGTAGGTTGGCATCGGGGATCGAACCCGCGCCCACTGGATTAACAGTAGAGCGCGTTACCAACCAGGCTACCGACCATTTCAATTTATTCAACTTATTTTAATGCAATAAAAATTGCACAATTTATGATTATTAATTACAATAGATTTATCTACATAACATGCCAACAGTATTATGAGATACAGGATTATCGACAAGATCGATCCTATTTGAAATAGGTAAAACTTTGGAACTATTCGTGTTAATCAAATTAGCGATTCTTTCACTGTACGGTAACTGATGAATGTAAGTTTTGTTTAATGCACAATAGTGCATGCGCAAACTAACTGCGCGGTCGACAAAGCTATTCGGAGCTCTTCATCTACCATCACCTTACAATATAAAATTTACATTCACCAGTTACCTAATCATGCTCCGCAGCCACACGCCGCGCCCGTCCGAGTTCCGAGCAAACGGTGTTCATGAGTAAAAAGGCGTCAACCGTCGGCTAGGTACAGGTCAAGACAAACATTCAATCCACACACCTTTTTACTCACGAACACCACTCGGACGCGACCCATGACGACATCATGTGGCGCCAGCAATACAGTGAAAGAATTACTCATTTAACATGATTGGTTCCACAGTTATACCTTTTTAAAATAGGGTCCATCTTTTTCGATGATCTTGTATAAACGATTACGTATACGTAATCGTTAATACAAGATATAAAAAATCTTTTACGGTTGTTCCCTAGATAAAGCTCAATGCATCTACCCTATTTTGTTCCAAAGCATATTTAGTAACGGTTGTCGAGATATAAGGACATAAGGTCTCCCGTTTTTAGAAATTTTTGAAATGTCGGTAAGCATATGCATACTCTTAATAGTTAAGTCGTATGAAAAAATTTGAAACTTACATTTTTTCTAGTGGATAAAGTTAGCAGTGTGTTCACAGCGCGATCACTGCAGTGATTGTACAAGTGGTTAGGTGGGGACTGAAGTGTTACTAAATGGGGAGTGGGATTCATGGGCGTCGCCAAGAAGGGGCAGGAAGGGCAGCTGCCCTCCCTAGAGATTGGAATAGGTAGGTACATATTTTTCATACTGAATGATAAAACCTCACAAAAAACAGGGATCCGGACAAACGGCCGACAAGACATTCGGCCGACAGGACGAATGGCCGACACGGACAAATAGCCGACATGACCAATGGCCGACTGGTACAAACGGCCGAAAGACGAAAGGCCGAAATCCAAACGGCCGACATGGACATATGGCCGACAAATACAATTGGCCGACATCCAATAGGCCGACACGGACAACTGGCCGACAAGGATGAATGGCCGACAGGACGAATGGCCGACACAAAAAAAGATTGAAATAATGATCACATCACAAGTTTGCAAAACAAAGTTGCCAGTTTATTCTAACAATCCAAAATTTGGCTAGTTTTTTAAACAACAGTTCCGAAATATAATTTGAAAGTAGCGAAAAAATGTAACCAATTATCTTATTATCACATCAAGCAATACTAAACCAAGTTTGCTCCGTGAGACCGAGGCCATCGCCATATTGTTCATGAAGGCCGGGCCCAACTGACATTTGACGATGGCTACGCCATCTAAATTGTATGTGAAAAAATATTCCGTAATTCAAGTGTTTGTCACCGAGACAAGGTGTTTGTCACCGATACAAGGTGACGTCACCACTCATGGCGGTGATGGAATTCGAGGATGTAGGCTTGTACTCTACTATCGCAGACTTTGGTGAGACTTCTGAAAAAAAAAAGACAACGGTAACACTGTTTTTGCCAATAGCACCCAAGGTTAAATAGCTGCTCCTGAATTTATGTAACCACTGTATACTTAATAAGTATGAGACATACTTGAAAGAATTACCTACTACTAGCGCCGCGAGTAGCCGCTACACGAATTAGATCAAAAACACCAAGCAGACATGGGACATTACTTTTTCAACTTTCCAGCGAACATGCAGGTTCACAATTTTTAGGCGTTAAAAACGGTTTTTCATTTGTTTCGGCTGCAGGTGCCTTTTAGCGCTTAATTAAACCTTACTAGTATAAATAAAAAACAACATAACCGGTCAACATTATTTTTTTACAGTAATGTCCCATGTCTGCTGGGCGATGCTTGTTAACTATTATCTTGATTGAAAACGTCATTGTCGGCCATTCGTCCTTGTCGGCCAGTTGTCCGTGTCGGCCTATTGGATGTCGGCCTATTGTACTTGTCGGCCATATGTCCATGTCGGCCGTTTGGATTTCGGCCTTTCGTCTTTCGGCCATTTGTACCAGTCGGCCAGTTGGTCGTGTCAGCCATTTGTCTCTGTCGGCCGTTTGTCCATGTCGGCCGTTTGGCATTCGGCCATTTGTAGTAGATTCCAAAAAACATATAACTACAGTCTGTCAAAAATAGCTGGTGTCGGATTAAATTGGAACATAAATTTTGTTTGCTGACAATGAGGCCGCTTGTGTGGAAATTATACCAGTGTTGCCATTATGGTTGCCAAAAAGCTTCATGTGGCGCCCTCATCGAACGCCAACTCTTTTTTGACAGATTGTACCACACATTATTTCATCATATCATAATTTTTCTAAAATTAGTATGACAATCCATCAGTTTCATTTAAAAAAAATTGCCTTTTTTTAATTACTTTTTCATAAAAAATAATTTTTTATTCATATTGTTGTGCAAAGTATTATATAACAAACCACATCACGATCTTCTTCACTATGTCTCACAAAAAAATTCACCTGGGGCGCTGTATACGCGTTTTCTTTGCTACATCATTTTTTTAAATTTTGGTTGCCCCCCCCCCCTCTAGCTCCGAGGCTAGCGTCGCCCATGGTGGGATTGTTATATAGATGAGGTTGTTAGTGATTGAATGTATTGATATGACTATATGAGATAGCATCAATGTAGGGCTGCCATAATCGTCGGACTGTCAACCGGGACACTTCCCCCCCCCTGAAAGAAAACATCTAGAAAACTATCAATATTCGTAGTTTAGTTCAATAGACATTAAAATTGTTTCCTTACAAAACATGGCCAGAAAAAGGCGCCGCAGGCGATATTTTATTGGAAAAATTTATGAAATGTTGAACTTGGTTTTGGTTTTCTTTCTTTGGAAGTGTCAAGTGATCATGTAAGTAGTAGCGCCGCAGTCGAAATGTTTGTCATAAGACATACCTGTCTAGATAAAAAAGAAGTACTTAGTTTAGTTTTATCGAAATTAAAAAAAGTGGCCGTACTGATGATATGATTAAAAAAATAAATAAATAAAATAAAAATAAAATTAACGCAGAATATGTAAAAGAAGACGAAGTGTAATTGGCGCCGCAGGCAATTTTTTTTATGAATGAATTCTAAAATAATGAATTTTCGTAATAGCTCTTCGGGAGTCCCTGACCGGGACAAATGACTGTCGGACCGGGACACCGGGACACGGACCTCAAACCAGGACGTATGGCAGTAAGTATATAAATTTTAAATAAATAAATAAATCTTTATTGGCCAAAACAAAATATGCATACCTAATTACAAAAATACGATAGTGTGCCAAAAGGCGGACTTTTTTTTTTAAGAAAGAATCTGGGATTGCATACACAAACCCAAATACTTTCCTGCACACCTTGCACTAGGCTAAAAGCCTGTATCGCAAAGTGTGGAATACATCGCTTGCGCCGGGGTTTGAACCTGGCACCTCCCGCACGAGAGACTGTCGCCTCAACCAACTGCGCCAACCATGTACTCCGATACTAACCATGTACTCCGACTACCAACCAGGTACTTATTGCATACGCAATATCTTACAGTCAACTTGATTAAATTTTCCTTTTTTATGAATAAATTCAACAAATATTATAATAGGTAAATGAAGAAAGACAATAAAATTATTTAAAAATGATTTATTAATCAATTATAGAAATAACAATAACAAGATCTTATTAAGTAATGTTACACGTACACGACATTGACACATTAGCGGATATGTCTTATCAATTATATCATACCTAATCTATAGCTTACCTAAACGTTATCTATAACCAGGGAATGGAAAAATTTGGTGTTATTTTTTGGGAAAAGTGGTGCACCTTTTTGTAAAAAGGGGTGTTATTTTTCGTTATTAGACCGAGTTTCCACCTGCAAGAAAACTTCTGCAAGAAGTGTGCGACAGTCTGTCAGACAGCTGTCAGACTGTAACTTGCAGGTGTTATAGATACTGGGTGGCCTACTATTGACAGAATCGCAACTCAACGCTGTTTAAAAAAGCTGTTTAAAGTGCTTTCTCTAAAAAAAAACATCCTCGTTGTAATAGCAACATCCTCAGTTACGATTCTGTCAATTGTGGGGTATCGGTTAGATACTGTCTGATACTGAGCTGTCAGACAGTAACTTGCAGGTGTTAGACTGTCGGACACTTCTTGCAGAAGTTTTCTTACAGGTGGAAACCAGGCCTTATAAAAAGCACTAGATTCGCGAATAATCCCAATCTGTATCTATAAGAAGGCGGCAGAAGAGGTAGAGGAAGATCCCCCACTAGATGGACTGACCAATCAAGGCTGCCACAGGTGCATCAGTGGTTGGAGCAATGCGTACGGCGGTGTGTCGGGAGAGGTGGAGGACAACGATCCAGAACGTAATACGGACAAGGAGAGATGATGGTCACGACCCTCAGCAGTGAGGACATCGACGCAGAAGAAGATTCTATAACTGTACTTAATGATAATTACGATAAACTTTTGATGCAGGCTTTTAGATAACACAATGCAACAATAAAAGTAGGCATATGCCCAATCCCACCAACTTTTACCTAGGAAGGAGAGCTCTAAGGAATTTCCATACAAAAACAGAGAAAATTATTTATTTATTGAATAAAGAACATCAAAGTGCCCCGCTACCACAGCCAAATTCCATATGAAATGCAACATGCAACTCACCTACTCTGGGTGGAGATATTTGGGCACCTAACGTGTGCATGTCATATGGATTTAGGGTCTGGTGTAGCTGGAAGTAATGTTCTTTATTCAATAAATAGAATATTATCTCTGTTTTTGTATGGTAATTATTTAGGGGCCCCTTGCCTAGGTGTAAGTTGGTGGGATTATGCATTAATCTAACAGTAAGTCAAAGATTATAAGGAATTATTTATATTTGGGTGCAACCTCCGTGACCTTAGCGACGTAAGCTTCCTTAGCAGAATCCTTGGACATTCCCTTCTTAGCAGACCACGCCTTCCACTTTCCCTTGGCTTTAGCGTCCTGGTCTCCAGGGTCGGCTGTGGGTAATCAAAGGTAAAAGAATTTCATTATTATGCATAGAAATATGGCGAATTAAAATAATAGGGGCGAAGAATTCTGGAGGAGGGCAAGGTTCACAGTTCAGACATGAATAGCATTTAAAAGTAAAGGGACACTATTTAGTGGGAAAAATTATGAGGGCATTACTACGTTCAATACTAACTTACAATTTGTACTAACATTAACAACGCATGGATAGTGAGTAAAATAATTCGATTTGTAAACTCTATAGTGTCATAATAAGGAAGTAGATATGTAAGGAAGTGCGGCCGTGCAAGAACCACATGGCTTGACTATGTAGACCAGATTCTCGAGGAACGACGCGTTCTGAGTAAAATAGGATTCGTAGAGCGTGTATGACTAATTGCATGAATGTGACGGAGGCTAGGAGTGTGTGTGAGGATAGGAAAGTCTAGCGATCTGCTCTCTATGCCTACCCCGCAAGGGATGCGACGTGAGGGGATAGAATACTATATAGGTAGGTAGAGTCTTAAGTTCTTGAATTAAAACTTTATCTATTGGTTTTTATAAATAAATATTTTAAAATCGTTCAGAAGAGTAAGAAAATGAATGAAGTGATTAGAGAGATGAATGATTGTAAGACGGATGCTGTAACCAGAATGAAATTGATTACGTTGAGATGGTTAGAACATGTAGAGAGGATGAATGATGAAAGAATAACAAAGGGAATGAATGTAGACATACCAACGTTGACATCTCCCGACGTAGACTGCTTGAAAAGAGCGTAGATCTCCAAGAAGTCATCATTGACTGTGATCTTGGTGAAGTTCTTTGCTACTTCGGCAGCTTTATTGAATCTCTGGAAAACACGGGGGATAACTCAATTTTACAGTCTGTTTTGTATGTGTATCATATTATTGGAGAAATTGTTACTGTTTTAAGTAAGTGGCTATGTAACCGGAAACGTATGAAATTTAGGAATTGTATACCTACAAATTCTAGGAAATATATGGGTTGGCTGGCAGAAATTGCCATCTGGCAATAAGCCCGCCCTTTGAACGTTTCTGTACAATAAAGATTATTTTTATTTTATACAGGGTGTTTGATAGATGGATACAGATATCTTCAGGGGTGATGTTTTGTATATCATTGGAAAGAGCATATACCAGAGAAGTTTTTCCTAGATTTCTGAATCTTTGGAAAAAAAAATCTTATCCAAAATCCTCTCCGAAGTAACTCGTTTTTGAAATATCTCTTTCTCGAAATTTTAATCCGATATTTTTTTAACAGGAATGTTTTTCAGATTGAAACTTATGATTTAAATAGACTAAACACATACTCAGGTAACAAAAGAGAATGATAGAACTAAGTAGGTACCTTTACTTACGATGCTATCGGGCTAAAACTGTTTTATATCTCAAGAACCGTGCGACCTTGGACTAAGCTAAGTTTGGCTCAAAAGATCCTAAATGACATCTACTTTCACCCCTGAAGATATCTGTATCCATCTATCAAACACCCTGTATACAGTACCGAGTCAATTTACGAGAAGTGTGAAGCCGCAATCAAACCGAAGAACCTATTTATTTTTGCAGGTAAACTGGAGTCGCACTAAAATTATATTATTTGATTATATTTCAGATTCCTGTTTAAAAATGTACGTAATTCCTAATAAAATGTTTATAATATATTACATTAATATAGTACCTATAAAATATAATTTATAATACCAAAAACTACACAAAAAAAATTGTTCACACATTTCTGCCGATTTATGGAATTTCTGCCGATTTAAGGAATTGTATACAATGACGGATTTCATGCATTTCCGACAACACATACACAAATTTCTTTAAAAAATGAAGCATATAAAATTAACATACCTCGTCTAAAGACATGACGATTTGATCTGAAAATTTAAAGAATAATTTTAATCACAAAATAAAAAAAAAAATAAAAAAAATAAATTAAAAATAAAATAAAATGAATCTGGGTTTATCGAAGAAATAAACCTAAATACACCTTTGTACACTTCACAGTAAGCTTGAAAAGCTTGTGTCGTGAAGTGGAGTAGGTCGGCATCGGGGATTAAAAACCCGCGTCCACCGGATTAACAGTCGAGCGCGTTACGAACCAGGCTACCGACCACCTCTTTATTAATTTGTAATAACGTCAACAAGCGTGCCTGATCATCATACATATTTCATTAATATTCACCAAGAATAAAAAAAAAACAACAGCAACATGAAAAAAAATGCAGTATTCCTACAAGAGTGTAGGAAAAATGATGAACATTGTCGGGCTTACGACCGACCTCGGCTGGCTTCAGTGATCATTTAACACTCGAGAAACATTCGCCATTTCATTTCGCCCCGGCTGGGATTCGAACCCAGACCTTCGTCTCGCATAGTAGGGATCATATCCACTACACCACGAAGTGCGACGGCTGTGTTGTCGAATTTCATGTACATTAAGTAGCTATGTATTGTTGCATTTCTTACTGTTGAAGGGAGAGGGAGGTATTTTTTACACAACCGCCATCTATTCTTGCTAAGCCGAAGAACATAGTTCACAATCAACTTCGCTAATTGCAGAAAGAATCTCCATTGTATATACTAAGGCTGGCCACACACGTCCCGAAGTTCAGTTCCGGAATCGACCGTTTTGCAAAAAAGTTCCGATCAAAACCTCTCTCTGAATTCAGCGTCACCCCGATTTTAAAATCAGAAAGAGGTTTTGGTCGGAACCTTTTTGCAAAACGGTCGATTCCGGAACTGAACTTCGGGACGTTTGTGGCCAGCCTAAGGAATGTAGAAAAAATCCAACGCTTTACAAGAATAATGTTAAGTTAAGGTACCCTTTTGGTACTAAATTTATAATTAGTTATATCTCATTTTGGTTTCTGTCATGGGTTGGCTGGCAAAAATTGCCATTTGGCAATAATCCCGCCCTTTGTATGCTTCTGTACAATAAAGATTATTTTATTTTTATTTTATTAATAAATTTGTAAATCGAAAATAATTCAAAATGTAAAAACTTACTTGTTTTTTTTTTCGGAGCGTGCGAACTTACTGAAGCGATTTGACAAATTAGCGTTGTAAATATTGAACCGATGTATTTATAATATCTGGAATTAAAGTATTATTGATATCTCATCAGATATAATGTTTATGCTAATAAAATAACACAAATCAAGTGTGATAGCGAAGATAGGAAACGCTATTGACTATTGACAGAGCAATCAAAAAGAAATATTGCTGTGTGTTATTTTGTCATGGCAAAGGTCACAAAGGTCCCAGACATTTTGCTGCTCTTACATCTTTGTACTTTTTTTATAAAGTAATTAATTGTAATTTAATTGATTTTTACAACAATTTTTGACAATTCGTGGTGACAATAGGTGATGACAAAAAACGATGTGGTAAAATATGGATTGAAAATGGTCCCGTTAGTCACTGGTGATAATTCGCAGTGATTTTAATTGGTATTGTAAAAAACAAACCAACTTCGAAATTACTCGTGTTATTTAAATTACTCAGTGGTAAAATATGAAGTAAGAAGTGATACAGCACAGCTTCTCCTGGCAGCAAATTGGACGCTGAGGACAGGAGGGGTTGGAGGCGAATGTTGCGGGAGGCTATGGCTCTATAAGGGCTGTAGCTTCATCGTAGAGAGAAAGTGGTAAAATCTATCAAATTATCATACATAGCTCTCGTTCACGGTTCAAACTGTGCCATAAGTAAAAAATATGAATTTTGGCTCATCGAAGTTAACTAAATACCTACATCTTTGAACATTTCACAGTAAACTAGAAAAACTTGAGTGTTTTTTTTTTAAGTTATAGGAGCATAATATTCGCAGGGTTTTTTTTTGTTGAGATATCTACGAAATACGAATGAGAAAATCTATGGTCTATTAGGGTGTTACTTTTGGATGTGAAAATTATCTGTTATTTTTGTGAGGTATTATTTTTCACAGTTCTAAGGAGTAGCAGTACATATCTATTATCTATTAGATCAGGTAAGCTTCTAAAACTAATATCATATAGATAAATAATATTAATAATAATTGAACGCGAATACGTAGGTAATTTAAAAAATAAATTGATAAGAATTTTGCATACTTAACATAGGTATTTTAGCAAACAAGAATATAAAAAAGAAACACCCATATTCCTATCAATCAAGAAATTTATACCTGTCATCAATACTGTCAAATATACACTTATTACCATCTTATTACCCCCTAAACATTTACCAAGTATTTATTTCCGTAGGCCTGTATTTATTAAAAAAAAACGTGATTAACCATACTCGAATTTCCACGGGTAGGTATAAACCAGTGGCTCCCAACATTATTGACTGCGTACCCCTTTCCGTAATCAAAATTTGTCCACAGCCCCCAAAATTGCACAATCAAATGTGATGCCTTTTATGGTAAATAGTATCACAATAACAGGGTTCATCGGCGATACAGCCAATTTTTTTATGATATACTTTTTAATTTAATGGATTTTCATGGTGATCCCAGAAAATTCTTGATATGATAAGAAAACGATGTGGTACCTACCTACTTATGTGATTTTTTTAGAGTTCTTATAATTTATCAGGTATATACCTTTTACGGAACCCCTGACGTTTTTCAGAGACCCCCAAATCAATTTTAATTTTCTGCAGACCCCCTGGATGATCCCAATGATCAATACAATGTAGACTTCCCACACTCTGGTTGTAATACTTGGTCTACAGGTACGTAATGACTCTCTTTGACTATTTGTTGAGATGCGTTGGGCGATATCTACTGTTACTTTCCTTCCTTACCTCACTATTTCATTTCGCCCTTAATTTCTCAGCTTAGAAACAGGGCCCACCTTCTCACTGATCTTTGACTTTTGGTAACATAACCTTTATTTATTCAGTTAGAGGTGACTCATTACCTAATTTAATGCAGGTATTATTTTTATCGTATTGCAGGTATATCCGCGACTTTATTTTATCAAAATGTAATTCACTTTAAGACATGTTAAATGTTTATATACTTATTCAAAGTTCATACATACTTATTGATTTATAATCATGATTAATGCACTCACCAATACCTGAGTGCTAATCAATAAAGATGTTATTATAAAATATTGTTTCAAAGGTTATGTTTATTACTGCATAACGTGGCAAATCCGGCCCGCAACGTGTTTCAATGCGGCCCGTGATCGATAACAAAGTTTTATTTTTAGCTCTGTTAAAAATTATCTTTCGTGGTGCCTATCTGAAAGAGATAAAAAGAGACTGGAAGCTTTAGAGATGTAGTCCTACAGGAGAATTTTGGGAATTTCTTGGAGGGGTCATATAACGAACGAAGAAGTTCTCAACAAAATCAAAGAAGGAGGAAGACACCTGCTTAATGCAACTGCAGAAAGACGTGCCAGATGGATCGGCCACATAGTGAACCAAGAGGATCTCCTATTTGAATTGATTGAAGGAATTAACGAAGGGACAAACTACAGAGGACGATCAAGGAAAGAATACCTGGACGACCTGTGCCAGGATATGGGTTTCGACTCATATGAAGAGTTAAAAAGGACCGCACAGGACAGGGATGAGTGGAGAAGGAGACATGGGGCTTTGCTGACAACCAATCTTAATTGATTAAAACAAAATGGAAAGGAAAATAAAAAAAAACTGCTTGTTCACATTGATTTATAAATTAGATAATCAATTTACAGAAGATACATTATGTGAATGGAATCATGAGTGGATCTGTTGCCGGTATGATGATATTAGCAGCCAGGAGGGGTTGGACTTGTCCATCCTTGAGAAGTATGACCTTCACAACAGCCTTTGGGTTAATCTCTTCGTCTTCCAAAGACTCAACTTTATCCATATTCTCCACTGTATCCTCAATGAAGAATAAATCCTCCACTTTTGATATGAATGTGAATGGGTGACCGGATACAAGCATTGGGACCTAAAAAGACAATAATTTATCAATTTACGAGTATATATCCCCTCACACTGCGTTATTTGTGGGGTAGACAGAGAGAACATAATTCGATACTGCCTTAACTCCACCCACGCTCCTTGCTTTCGTAACATTCATGCAATTTCTCTCCCGATACTTTTTTACTCACAATGCATCCGTTCGTGAGGATCTGATCGACATGATCGATCATTGATTGATCCAGGTCATTGTTGATTCTCTCAACATGCTCAAACCATCTAAGCTTTTTCCTTTTCATTCTGATGTACTCGGCACTTAGGTGACGAATCACATAAAAAACAGTAGCCTTCAATAAAAGATTATTCCGATCGCCCAAGTGTCGCGTCGCCCAAATTACCATCGCCCAAGTGTCTCGTCGTTCCAGTGACCATCGCCCAACAGACCATGTCCAGTTTTTACAGTCATTCTTCGTCTCATTTTCACTACCTTCTAGTATAGGTACTATTGAGTATTGGATGTTTATAAATGGAGATGTACCTTTATAAATGGAGAATGGACTTTGTAATATCTATTGTCAGCAACTAGAAGAAGCGATAATCCTGTCACTAGAGAATCTGATGACAAATTCTCAATGGAGAGATGGACGCTGAACACTGGGCCCAATCCTTGTACCTTGAAAAGTAAACATACATAAAAATAGGAAATAGTAGTGAAGTCAACTAATAATTTCTCTTCTCCACACCATATCCCATTTATTTGGGATCGGCGGCTCGGATTCTCTCTCTCTCCATTTTCCCCGATCGAGGCAGTCTTCTGGAGTAAGCTCCGGGTGTTCCATGTCTCCTACTGATGGTCTCCTCAAGGAACTTTTTTGGACTAATACTAATAAATTATTCAACTAATACTTATTATCGTCACCTGTGCAGCCAGTTTGAGTGGATCTGCATTTCCCGAAGTGATGGATGTGTTGGCACTCCTGATGGCATCCAGTGTGGCGTTTGCTGCATACAATCTCAACTGACACAGCTCTCTCTGGAAGGTGTCATGCATAGCTGGAAAGAAAAATTCGATAACGTCACTCCATAAAAAACTACGCCAAAACTCCAATCACATAAGCCAAAAATAGAGTGTTGGGAGTTGCGGACTTTTTGCAAGAGCAATCTTCCATTTAACCCCAAATATAGATTCACGCAACATTTTTTCTGCGTTATGCAATATTCAGAATTGGGATAAACCTGATTGAAAGTGAAATGTCTTATGGGAGTTTCATGAACACCTGACTTTAACAAGATACTCGAAAAAAATGCAAAAAAAGAGTGACGAGGGGGCTATTCAACAACCAGGGGACCCACAAGGATTGTTTTTTAACCACTATTTTTTATTTCAATAAAGATCAAATTTTGCGTCAAAATGTGAATCTTTTCATTATTTACTGTATAAAAAAACATGAGACAGAAATTCGCGACTTAATTCGTTTTATCGAAATCGCGAAATTTCCCAGTCTAGTAATACTATGAATCACTTACCAACTGGCTGTTCCCTTTCTCTAGCAGCCTGTTCCAGGAACAGTTTAGACTTCTTTGGAACCGTGAGAGGTTTTGCCTGTTGTGAGGCAAGCAAAGTAGATTGGCTCTTCTGTCCGCTGCCTGTGGAGTTCAAGTTGAAGTCTGCCGTCCTTTTGAGAATTTTCAATGACAAAGCTCCATCTAAAGTGGAATGTATTAAACATTATCATTGGTCGGTGGACATCTTTCACTTAAATGCGATATAACACTTAATTAAGTGAAGTGTCTGTGAAACAAATTGCAATAAACTGAATAATCGTCTGTCAAGAAAAGATTAGTTTTCGATAAAGGCACTGCGATCTAGCTTTTTGGCAACCATAGTGAAAAAACTCAGCGTTTCGCAAATCGCAGACGCTCAGATTCTAGATGGACCAAAAAGATTCTCGAGTGGCAACCTAGAACAAGCAAAAGGAGCGTAGGAAGATCTCAGGTAAGACAGTCTGACGATGTGAGGCGAATCGCAGGAAGCTAGTGGATGCAGCATGCCCAGGATAATTAGATTGGCAAACTCTACGATGACGATTGACGACATTGTTGGGTTTAAGGCTTCTATGACTACCATCAACAAATTAGGTACCTACCTGATGTAATTAGTGTCAAAACATGTTCCTCTTGACCAATTTGTCCGAAATTCATGGATGAGATGGAATCTAAAACAGAAGTGAACATTTTACTAAATGAATTCTATAATTTGTATTAGAAATGTGCTTTCCAACTCAACTTACTGTTCATCTGAATGACGTCCACCAGGTTCTTCCCATTATAGAAGTGTATCAGTCCCCCCAACATCCCCACCCCCAGTAGATTGGTCCCCAGGTGGACTAGTGGGACTATCGTGGTGGATGTTATCATGTTTGGTACACTTATCATCCAAATT
The DNA here is from genome assembly GCA_963576895.1 of Ceraclea dissimilis. NCBI lineage: Eukaryota > Metazoa > Arthropoda > Insecta > Trichoptera > Leptoceridae > Ceraclea > Ceraclea dissimilis. The sequence goes on from OY756365.1 coordinate 790,829, forward strand.
CTTTTACCCTGGAATAGACACAATTCACACAATAATACTGCCGTCATAAATCAATTTTACGTACCTATTTTTTTAGATACTTATGGATATTACGACCATATTCGCGATGGATTTTTCGCAATTGCCTCAGTTTGAAGGTTCTTGTTTATATTATGTCGGCCGAATAGGTATGTAGGTACATTAGGTATCTATTTTCTAGTTAAATAAGTAATATGTCAATAAAAAGCGTTATTAGTGTCGAATCCATAGTTTTCGGTGTCGATAAGGTGAATTCTAACCCTCCCGGCACGCAGGAATGTAATGGAGGGGAGGGGGTCAGGGGGCGCGAGTATATTAGACAAATGTAAGTGTATATCATGTTTTTTCATGGATTCACAGAGGTCTGTGGAGTAGCAAGGTGCGCAGAGTATTGAATATATGTACATACTTAAAACGTATATTTCACCTTTTTAGAATAGCATTGCATAGTTTTGTCCATACAGGCTACAACTATACTATTATCTCCTGGAGTGATCATCAAAGAGACGGGCAGGGAGGGCAGTTGGATCAGGCACTTGCCCTCCAGCCAATCCCTTCTCAGGACACAGATGTAGCCCTCCCTAAAATGCAAGCCATCGTTCAATATTATTTTCTTCTGTACCTTGATTTGGATGTAAATGTAATGTATGATTTTATCTTGAGTCTCTGTATGAAGACAAAATTTATTGACTGAGTGGAAATAGCGTCATTCCGAATCGAAGAAAATTTCTATTAGGTCCAATTCTGTAATTTTTCGAACCTCAACTATGACGTCACGCGCCATTTCCCGCGGCGTAAAGGTTCAAAATTCCATGAACATTGAACAATCGCATGATCAAATGTTAAAAAAAGTTTTTTTTTTTTTTACTTTTTGGAGTTAATTTCTTTTCATTGAAAAAAAATACGGTCATTCACTGGATTTTAATGCATATTATCAATACGAAAAATATTTTTTCTTTGCGACCTTCGGGAGAAAATTGCTGACTTTCGAAAAAAGATCATCGGTGCTTTTCACAATTTTTATTTTTTAAGAAATCTATACAAGATATTAAAAATCTTTTAGCGTCATTCATCAGACAAAGGTTCAATGCATCTACCCTATTTTTTCCAAAGCATATTTAGTAAGGTTGTCGAGATCTATAAGCTCTCAAAAATCTCTTTTTTATTAATCATACTTCAATATGCCTACTTTTAATTAATTTCGCTATGAAATACTCGTATGTAATTGAAATAAGAACGTCTTATTTAGTCGCAGAATCGGACCTACTGGTATATTTACACAAGTGTGGCAAAAATACAGCAGTTGGCAAGTATTTTTAGCCATGTGGTTCCGAGTCCAACTCAGTAGATAAATTCTGGTCACATTGTAGAGACGTAATATACCTTGTCGCTATTATAATACGATACTCCACATCAAACAATCCACAGGAAGCCAAGTGGGTTGGTATTGCTTTCAGACTGCATGTGCGACACTGGAACCAACAGGGACAACTGATTATATTTCTGGTAATAAATTAGGCATTACTTAATCCAGCCATCTCCGTCCACTGCTGAACATAGGCCTCCCCCGTACATTAAATATCGAATATTGCTTCTAAATTTTACGTACGTATGTGTTTTTTGACAGAAGTTGGAGTTTCCAAACAATATTGGCTATTTTTTTTTTAAATAGATGCACTTTTAAAATGAAATTAAACATATTAAAATCATGGTAATGTTCATAACTATAGCTTTATTTAAAAGATTATTGTATACTATTAAAGTTTAAATATGAATTCGGGCTAGGGTTGCCAGATTTCTCGCAAGTCAAACCGGGACACCCCCCCCCCCCCCCTGTCGACGAAAATTGTTTTGATGAATTTTTTAATGGCATCAGCCCATCTTGTCTGTGGACTTCAGAAATATAGTCGACAAATAACGATTTCTTCTTGGCCAAGGTCAACAGTAAAGTTTTCTTCTTTGTATAATATGGGATGCATCTAAAAATTTGAGCTCGTAATTTCTTCTGGGGAGAAGTCTCAAATCGAAAATTTTACGAATCGCTAATGCGTAACTTTGTTTTCTAAGTAGTTGTAGTAAATTACTTTATACATAAACTGTCAAAAATACCACAAAATGTTAAAAACTTAAGAATATACGAACATTTCCGAAAACCGGCACATTTAGGCGTCCCGAAAGGTTTGTTCGGGACACCGGGACACGAGGCGTAAAACCGGTGACAGTCCCGGTAAACCGGGACGTCTGGCAACCGTAATTCGGGCATATGTGCCCCGCGGTCGGCTCGAAGGAAACATAATCTGGAAGTCCAATTTCCGATTCAATTGATCGTCGCGACGATCAGTCATAAGCCTGATGGATTGCCCATCATATGCTGTATATCCGTTGAGGTACTTAACTATTTTTTATTTTCTTATAAAATGTATATTCATACATTTAAAATAAAACCTCTTAAAAAACACTCCAAAGGCAAAGATTATCCCGTCCCTACGAAAGTTGTATCAAAGAAAACCTACGCACCCATGTAGGACCTCGAAAAGAACACTATGTTTAGCTTTGGCAAGTTTCACGTATAAAAATGATAGTAAACTTGTGATTTTCTTTGAGTAAAATTGATACAAAAGAAGTTTTCTTTGAGAACAAATGATGCAAAAGAAATTGTTTTAAAAATAATGCAAAAGGAATGGGTCTGACTACTATTGGTCGGGCTACCTACGAGCACCTACTCCCGGTCGCTATCCCACTACTGCCTACCACGGAGACTTTTGGCTGCTGGGTTATCCCCCCTGGCCCGGTTCGTCCCTCCTTAGCTAACCTGGACCCCCCGAGCTCCCTCGGGTGGACCATATTGATGGCTGGCTTAGTGCGGACAACCAGTCAACATAGGCCACTCGCAAGCAGTGAACCCCGACCTCAAATCATCCTCCATCCCCGACCTCCGAGAAGCCGGATTACAGGAGACGCCACGCTCCCAGTCGACAAACACGCCATAAATTGTAAATATAAGCCACTGATATCGATCTGGTACCATGATTTTTTTTATCGCATTTTCAAAATCGTTATGACGGGGCGAAACGAAAAAACATATTTTTGCATCATTTTACAACAATAGTTTGTCGTTATAATTAGCTTCTTTATTATTTTCGTCACCAAAAGATACGTCACGTCCGCCATATTGATAGAACAACGTGTCGTTAGTTTATGCGCCAGCCATAGCAACAGGTTTGTCATATAAAACCACCTAGGTAATATTATTTCACATAAAATACAATAGATGGCGCTAATCAACGCTTACGATTATTTTCAATAGATGGCACTACACATTCGTACATATTTCAATGAAACTATTTTTGAAGACTTACCTGATGAAGCAAAGTAAATGTCTGTGGATCCAAGATAATAATATCACCATTCTCTGTTCCAAGCACAAGGCTTGCCACTCCATCCTTCTCAATGGAGTTCATGTTAAGAGTTGTCATGCAAGTCACTACAGAGAACTTCTGTAAGGGCATGTCAGCGTGCTGCTTGACAAATTCAAGGCATTTCTCTGGTGGTAGTGAGAGAAGATGTTGTGATTCAGAGGACAGTGATACTAGGGGAAGAGTTAATAACTTCTCAATGATGCTTGGAACAGCATCTTCTTCTTTGCAATCATTGAGCTGAAATTTAAAACACAAGTTTTTTTTTGAAAATCACCATTTATGTTTTGTGAGAAACATATCGGATTTTCTACATGTCCTAGTTGAATGTAAAAAGTAGTTATCTCCACAGATATACAGCAAAGGGTGGACTTTCCATCAGTTATGACTGAATGTCAACTTTTTTTATTTATTTAAACTGAATTCGAACCTGTCTCCATATTTCTCCCTCTAGTGGCTGTACTTCCAGTGGTGGCAGGTGGAACTTGTAGAAGAGTTTAGTATTCTTGTAGATGTAAACACTGGAGCCCATTGATATGGCAACAACCGGGGCGTTCCGGGGAACACTCTCCGAGGTGAAGAAGCTCACCACACAAGTGGGAATGTCTGGGAGGATAATTTCATTTATCACAGAAGTGCCCTTGAAAATCTGAAAAGATAATTAAAAAAATATTATATTACGATTAATTATAACTGTCGAACGCAGTAATAAAAATGTGACCGAGAAGGGACGACTACCTGCTTTATTCGCACTTATAGCTCTGGCATAAGTGTGAATAAAACGGGTAGTTGTCCCTTCTCGGTCACATTTTTATTATGTACTGTGTTTGACTTCTTCTTCTTCTTCGCCCTAGCCTTTGTCCCATTTACTTGGGGTCGGCTCTCCTAGTCCTCATCCTCCAAGTCTTTCGGTCCCCTGTATCTTCCGCCCGAAGCCCTGCCCCCTTTAGATCCCTGGCGATTGTGGACATCCATGTGGTCTGGGGTCTGCCCGGTCTTCTGGGCCCTACCTCAATGTCCATTGTCCTTCTTATCATATTATCCTGTGGCAGTCTCATGATGTGTCCGTACCAACGCAGTCTATTTTCGGTCACTTTTTCTCCGATTGGAGCTACTTTGAAACTGCCACGGACATGTATGTACTGTGTTTGACAGTTATAATTAATCATACTATAAGAATTTTAATAACTAATGCTAATAAGGTGATCGGTAGCCCAGTTGGTAACACACTCGACTGTTAATCGGTTGGACATGTGTTCGATCCTCAACTGCGACTTACGCCACTTTACAATTCAAGCTTGTATTCAAAGATGATGTATTATCAAAGCGAGTGGAAATTCACCTGCTTTTTTTCAAATTATACAAAAGGAAATTATAGGTACATGCAAATGTCTGTTCGCTTTGGTATTGGTTTCCTTTAGAATTACAAAGTTTCACACAAATTTCACTTTTACAATAAAACATTAATATTTTTATAGTGTGTCTAGTCTAGACAATTTATAACAGATGGTAGTTCAAAAAATAAACAAATTTCTTTTTACATACTTGTTGGGTTCACCTATTTGATAACAAAAAAAAAAAAAACAATCCAATATGTTTTAGTGTAAGGCGATACTATATAGTTATCAGAAGGTTGTTATAAGTAAAATGCAAAGATATATACAATACAAATGTCTTAGGATCTATAGAGTACCTAAATAGTTATACCTGTTCATACTCCATTGTAGGGAGTATGAACACCCCCTACCTAGGTATAACTATTTAGGTACTCTATAGATCCTAAGACATTTGTATTGTATATATCTTTCTGTTTATCATTAGCAGTATTCCTCTTTCTATCTGGCAGTAAAGCTCAGTTTGGTTACGTTTATGGATTATCCATGATTTCAGTCGTTATGATGTACTTCCTCTTGTCTCTCATGAGTCGCACTGAAGGTGTATTCACAGTACTGAGTGTTGCCAGTGTTCTGGGTTATTGTTTGTTACCTGTCGTAGCATTGGCAGGCTTAGGAATAGTCGCTTCATTAGAAGGCCCTATTGGATTTGGTCTTGCTGCTTTAGCGGTGTTGTGGTCTACACTCTCAGCTAGCAGATTATTTGTTACAATGTCGGGAGATAGAGAACAGAGACCACTCATAGCCTACCCCTGTGCACTTGTCAATGGAGTCTTTGCTTTATTAGTTATCTTCTAACCAACCATAATGATCATTTTGTAATTTTATATTATAAACAGATAATTCCTAACAGTTGTATATTACTTAAGTTTTATAGTCATTTTCACATTCTATATATTATTGTTATTATATTAATTACCATTAAAATGCGTGTTGTTGGGACCAAGGTTTATTGTAGACTAAATTATAAAATGATAAACAGAAAGATATATACAATACAAATGTCTTAGGATCTATAGAGCAGCGGTTCCCAATTCTTTTTGGCTACGGAACCCTAATTGACCTACCTTTTTTTGGGGAACCCTATGTCGCAAGGCCATAGCCAGGAATTCATTTCGGGGGGGGGGGGAGGGGTTCGAGCTCTGGACAAGTGACAATAAGTAACAACCATGGAAAATAGCGACGCAGGCGAATTATTTTTTTTGGAAAATGGGTGAATTGATGCACCCGGTTGATTTCAATAGTAAGGTAACGGGGTATATTTCTGGGTCATAACATGATAAAGGACTAGCGCCGCAGGCGAAATTTTTTTCAAAAATAGGTGTATTGATGAATCTGGTTGTCATTCAACTTATCTAAGTATATTTTTGGGTTACAGCAAGGCAAACTACTAGCACCGCAGGCGAAATTTTGTCATAAAACATAAAAAGGTAGATGAAAAAGAATAATTTGAATGTCAAGCTTTTATATTCGTGAATAAACCTAGACCGCAATTAGATAAGCGCCGCAGGCGAAATTTTTTTCAAAAATTGGCGAATTGTTGTGCTTGTCTTTCAATAGTAACGCATCTATCAGCTGTACTTAAATATACTTCTGGGTTAAAAACATGGTAAATGACTAACGAAAATTTTGGAATAAAAAATGTACGAAGGTAGATAAAACCACAATTAGAATAGCGCCGCAGGCAATTTTTTTTAAAAAAACAACTGTTATTTAATGGATTTTCACAATGTCTGAGAATTTCGGCCTACGGTCATGCTATGTCGACAACAAAAAAGCAAATTGACAAAAGTTACATTTTAATACCCATGACGCATTTGTAGGTTTAGTTCGACTTGAAAAGAAAAACTATGTTTGTAGTTAATAATCTTTACTGCACGTAAGTATTTAATCTAAACTGAAATATCAGCATTTACTACGACAATACGCTCTAACTCCCGGAACTCCTGTGACCCCTCTACGGAACCCCAGGGTTCCGCGGAACACAATTTAGGAAACGCTGCTATAGAGTACCTAAATAGTTATACCTAGGTAGGGGGTGTTCATACTCCCTACAATGTATTAGGTTACCAAATGAGACAAACACAAAATTTTGATCTTCAAATATCAAAAAGTAAGACACATTTCAAGGAAGAAGACAAAACTAGAAAAAGGAGAATTATGGCTAAAGAAAGACTCTAATTAAAGAAATAAATTGTATAAAAATAAGTACCTTCAACTTTGGTTTAGAAGCGGATGAGCCAATGTCCCCAATGAGCAGTTTGTAATCCTGATCACAGAATATATCTGAGAATACAATATTGGAAGGTAATGTATTTATTCCTTGTCCGACTGAACCCTGGACGTCCAGCCATCTTGATGTGTTCTGCAAGTCACTGGAACAGAGAAAAAAATTGATTAGTGCTAAAATATTAGGAAAAGGAATAAAATATTGAACAATTTTAACGCCACAAGTCAAAAACTAAAGGGAAAATATGAAAAAACTAAATGTAAATCCACAAAAATATGTATATATATTTTTTTAAATTACTTAATAAAAAATATTTTTGTGTATTTTAATCTAAATATTTAGTTTTTTCATTATTCGCATAATAATGGACTTCCACCAAGTACCAACCGTCGAAAACATTGAGATTATCACAAACTAAAGCAGAAAAACTATCTGTTGAAGTTAATTAACTGCTGAAGATTAGAGTGTCCCGTCAATGTATGAAATTTTCATTTTTATGAACATCAAAACACAACGGGTTTCAAAATTTGGGTATTAACGAGTAATTTCAAACTCCATACTTAGTTTTTAATTATGGTACTACTTGTAGACCTCTACCAGGCCCTAAAGCTGAAAATTTGTACCTGATGGAACTTCATTTTTCACATCTTTAGGGCCTGGTAGAGGTCTAAAATTAGTATCATAATTAAAAACTAAATATGCAGTCTGAAACTACTAGTTAATACCTAAATTTAGACACCTCTTGTGTTTCAATATTCGTAAAAAAATCTCTAATGAACATTATTTAAAAAAGTATTCTAGAATTATTTTGAAATTAAGAACAATATTTAAAAATTACCTGAGAGCGTTCATTGTTTGTCCAACTCAAAACAGTTATTTTGACATTGTTTTGTTTTCGTTTGGTTGCCATGGAAACTCCATAGTTGCTGATATACACAATGTACCATCATTCTATCTACTTATTCGACTTCCCTTCTTTCACAATCACCTCTCTTTAATCCATATGGATCCAAAATTATTGTTTCGTTTTCATTTCCATGAAAAATTGTGATTACTCCTGAAATAATGCAACCTCAATAGCATTTCAGCTATTGGTTAATAAATATATTCAGGGAATTTTCCAACTAGCACATCCGTAATTCCATAATCTGAATTGAACTGTTTGTAAAAAAAAATCGACTAAAATTATGTAGACAATGTATGTCAAGGTCGTATTGTTACTCTGATTATGAATTCAGAAAGAGATATTGGTCAACTTTTTTACATACAATCAATTTCAGATTATTAATTTCCGGATGTGTTCCTACGTGTGTAATATTCAGGTCGATCTTGCTCTTTCAAACAACACAGTTTTAAAAACCTTATAACTTTTTTATAATAAACAAGTTTAATGTCTTCAGGTTGGTACAATACACAAAATTGAAAACTGGCACCATTTTAGCTGATTCCGTTCACACAACTAAGATACTAAATTATAATAAGTCAGGAAAATTTTGCCAACCCGCTAACATTTTGAGGAAAAAAAATGTATGAAAAGTTTTCAGAGAGTGAAGTTACGTACTTACATCATTTACACAGGTGTTGGGTCATGTCATTTAGTGATGGGCGATAACGTCATATTTTACAGTCGAAATAATCGAAGTCGTTCCCTGTTTTACAATCGATTACAATAGTCAACTTACGATGTACAAAACTATGGAATAGTACAATTCATATCCACCTAATAAAATGATAGTAAGTTAAATACATAGATTATTTTGAAGTCGATGGTTGTAAGTCGACTATTTTGAAGTTGCTTATTTTTGTGACTATACCCATGGTATGCATACATAATTACTACAAGAATAATCGACTTGCGTAAGGCAGGCCTGATGAATTTCATAATGTATGAGGCCTGCCGTACGCAAGTCGATTATTATAAAAATAAATATAAAAATAAGCGACATCAAAATAGTCGACTTAAAACCATCGACTTCAAAATAATGATTTTTGTGGTCAAATTGTAGAAGTCCATTTTGACTGGCCATGGCAGATATCCCGTTTTTTTTTAAATGCGGATGGCTGGATTCTCCCGACTGGAACTGTGGAGTGGAGAGGCGGGCTGTGAGCCATATCGTGACCGAATGTGCTCTCAGGTCATATGGGGGTGAAACATCCAACTTCAAGTGTCTAAATAAGGCGGCGACGACATACCTAAGGACACTCGATTTCGAACTCTGACAAACAGTTTTCATCGTTTAATATACATGTAGTGTCTGTCTGATTATTATGTATTGTGTTGTGATGTACTTTGTATGACTATACGATAAATAATAAATAAATAAATTTTGACTTTACGGAAAACGATCGAATCGGAGCGATATTTATAATCAAATATGACATCGATTATGATATGTACGATGTAATCGAACGTACTTACTATCAATCGGCATCACTACTGCCAATGAAGCGAAACTAGCGACAAAACGGCAGTTCTCTCAACAACACAAACCGACAAACTTCTATAATTCTGTTGACGGCTTCTCACAAAAATAATAATAAAACAGTTTCGCATGCAGTTTCGTTGAGTTTGTTTCGGAGGTCGGAGTCGCGTCGAACCGTTCGGAATAAAGTTTAATAAAGGTTAATAACAAAACATATCATAAAAATTGTTTCTATAACAAAGTGTAACGATATTTTAACGGATTTACATTTGAAATTAACTTATATTCGTATAGTGTTGTATTTAAATAGTTATATTTGATAAGTTTTGTGTTTATTCAGTGTTAATAATTGAATTTAATGTCAAGTGACGTATAATAATTGTGTAGTGGACTTGTGGTGATAATAAAATTAAAATATAATTTATGTACTTAATGTGTAAGTGACTATGTTTACTGTTTACTGTTGATGTAAGTATAACATTTTGAATGATTATTTAAACAATTATCACAAGATACAACATTGATGTGATGTTTTTATACAAGTTTTATATTGTACTTTTTCTTTTGTGAATGTTATCAGAATTGAACGATAATATTTATAATTTTATTGTAAGATTTGTAAGTACTAATATAATGATTTATTTTCTACCTTGCACAAAGTAGATAAATCACATTTACCGTATTATTTTCTCGTCCCGATGTTTTACCAGTTTTCGTCCATTTTTTAATTTGTCACCAAATTTTCACTGTACTTTCACGGTACCTATTCATTTTCCCCCGGGGAACCCCCCCTTTTTTTAAAAAAAAATATTCTTTAAATTGCCTGTACGTCAGATTTGTGTAAAACTTTCCATCGATCCCGGGATTGGTCCCAAAATTGGCCCCCGATTTTTTATTTTATGATTTTTTTATTTTTATTTTTTTTTGCCCTAGAATACCTTGTTTGCATTAGGCCAGTAGTTGAGTCGAGGGGGTAGTGAATTACATAATAACAATGCTGGATTTACTACTCACTTATTATCCTAGTAGGTGTAATCAGGTACTGTCACTAATTCACCACCTACTCGTCTAAACTACTGGCCTAATGCGAACAAGGCATAATGGTGACCTGGACCTCATACATACGGAAACCTCTCTCTGAAATCATAATCTTGAACAAAGCATGTACAAAAATAGGGGACACATAAAACAGATTATGAAGCATTGGTTCACTAGGGCGAACTTATCGCAGAACTGCGATTTCATCCAGTTAACCCCATTTATATTTTATAAGTGAATTTAAGAATGAGCTTCTATAAAATGAATATAGATACTTGTCAATTTGGCATAGGCGTATAACTTCCTGGGAGGCGAATTTCGCTACTATTTTCGTAACATTTCGCCACTCGCCACACTGTGTTTCGCACTGACTGGGTATTTGCTAAAGAAATAATGAGAGTACTTATGTACCTAATTTACTTATCATCTCATAAATAACTCGACAACGGGTGCCTTGCCGAAAAAAAGGTTAGTTTACTTGAATAAAAATATAATTATATTTTTATTAGCCAAAAACCATGAAGAGTCACAAAAACAAGGCAATAGTAGTGTGCTAAAGGGCGGACTTATTGCAAAAGCAATATCTTACAGTCCACCTGTAGGTAATTACCTATCTGTATAAAATTATTGTTTTTCTTTTACATTCTTTTTTTACTTAATTTTTCGCGTTAGGTGCTAATAATTATTTACGTATACCTATCTATTTTCTTCAATACCTACACCACGATCTTACTAAAACATAGGTTGATAATGTATTGAATGTGCAATTATAGTAATGTGAATACACATTACTAAGTGTTATGTAGTGTGAATGTGTTGGCTCCAATAATTACATTAATAAGTATAATACACATTCATGTACGTGTGATGGAAGCTCTCACATTAAATTATCATCTATCAAAAAGCTCATTTAGGTTAACTACCAATCAAACTTACTTACTATAATTTATCTAACAGATTATAAACAAATTACAATTCAATAAATCAAGCGATGAAAGATACGAGTTCACTTTTGGATGAATTTAAGTACTTACCTAATGTAGTGGTAGAATATTTCCGACGAGACAATGGACATGGCTGAAGAAGGATGAATCCGGGCTGAATGCAGTGGAAATGAGGTCGCTAAGAAGAATGTGTGGGAAAACGCTGAGAGATAGGATAAGGAATGAGGTTATTAGGGAAATGAGTGACTGCAAGACTGGTGTTGTAACTAGAATGAAAGTGAACAAACTGAGATGGTTTGGGCATGTTGAGAGAATGAAGGATGACAGGATGACAAAAAAGATATATCTGAGTGAACGAAGAGGTGTGAGGAAACGCGGCCGCCCGAGACTGGACTGGACCGATCGTGTCGACCAGATCCTCAAGGATGGGCGCGTTTTGAGTAAAAGGAATCGGAGAGCGTGTATGACAAACTGTATGAGTGTGACGGAAGCTAAGAGTGTGTGTAAGGATAGGGATGTCTGGCGCTCTGTCCTCTGCCTACCCCGCAAGGGACGTGGCGTGATGGTATAGTAGTGGTAGTACAATGAGGCTAAACGCCATTCTGATGACCACAAGGTAGGTAGGAACAGCGGCGGCTCGTGAAATTATTTTAGGGAGCGCATACTACTCGCAGCCGAGTAGAAAGCCTTATATATACTTTTTAATGAATCTTGGTTTATCGAAATAAACCCAATTACACGCTTGAAAAGCGTAAGCTTGAAAAGCTTGTGTCGTGAAGTGGAGTAGGTCGGCATCGGGAATCGAACCCGCGCTTACTGGATTAACAGTCGAACGCGTTACCAACCAGGCTACCGACCACCTCAAAAAGATATTAATGTGTGTAGGTAGGTATATATAGTAAGCTATATGTGCAAGAGTGTGTTTAGGTATAGAGATTTTTGTCCTCTCTATCTACCCCGCAAAGGATGCGACGTAAAGGGATAAATAGAAATAGATTTATCTACCTATTGATCTGACTTCGACGTCGACTGCAGACTAACAGTAATAAATTCCACAAAAATATTCGGCACTATTCCACTATCGCGGCCCCACCCGACCACGGAGGTGGCAGAAAAAGTCATACTTATAGTAGTCGTGTTTATTTAAAAAAAAAGTAGTAAACATATAATAAACCTTTGACAAAATATGAATAAAACCCACTAGGTATGTAGATACATTCATAGACAAGATAAGGATTTTCCAACACTTCTTACTCAGCTGCGAGTGGGGCCGCAGTACTCTAAGATTAACCAAGTTTCGACTCACACTGTACGAAAACCATATTATAAATAATAGTTGTCGAATTACGGTTCGATCTAATAAATCGATTGCTCATTTGCTATACGAGTATACATATCATGCTATGAAAATAATGTTAAAGTATTGAGAAAATGTATCTTTATTTATTTAATCTTTCAGTAACCTATGCTATAAAACCATTTACCTGTCCAAATTTCGTTCGATTGCACTTCAATTATTCTTAATATTATCGATATTAGTGTATTTATTCAACCTAAAATAGTGACTGAGTTTAACTTGTAAACAATGAAAATACGCGCCAAATGTGTTGTGCTGTGTTCGACGCAACAAATACTAATCGGTTCTAACATTGTACTTGCGTTAATTAACGTTAAAAACTTCCTACAAATAAATCATTTTATGACCTGTGCGTCGCGAATCACGCATGTTTTAAATTATATCGATGACTCGCGCACTGCCGCCTCCGTCTCTTTCTAGCGCGTTAATTTCTCTATCAAAGATACACTCTCTCCCTCATTTCACCGTTCGCGAAGGATTTGAGATTTTAGTACAAATATCGATATTTTTTTGTGCATTTGAAATTCTGCACGCGGCCTTCAATACACATGCGTGAGATTTACTCCACCTACACCGCACACATACACTATCACACTAGAGTAGTTTCACAGTAGTATGAGTACTTGTACGTACTCGTACGTGCGATATTATAAAGATGAATGTATAAGGTACGATTATTTTTTTTTAACGTTTTCCATTTAATATTGATTTATTTATAGGCATATTCTTATGTTTAGTGTGGCAGCGCAGTGCGCCTTTGCCTTTATCAGCGGCCGCGCGTGGGTAGGAAGTGCATGTAAGAGTACATTTTACGTGGTTAAAATGAAATAATTTTAAATGGAAATAATGTCTACTTGAATTATTTTTTGCTTTACAAATTATCCTTGTAAAGCATTGGATTTTTCTACATTCTCTGAATATACAATGCAGTATTCCTACAACAGTGTAGAAGAATTAAGGATGAACATTGTCGGGCTTACGACCGACCTCGGCTGGCCTAAGTGATAATTTTACACTCGAGAAACATTCGCCATTTCAGTTCACCCCGGCTGGGATTCGAACCCAGAGACCTTCGTCTCGCATAGTAGGGATCACTACGAGAAGCGGCGGCTGTGTTGTCGAATTCCGTACCTATACATTAAGTAGGTAAGTATAAGGAAATGTGGTAGTCCAAGATTCACCTGGATGAGGGAACATGTTGACCAGATACTTAAGGACGAAACCGTGCTGAGTGGGAGAAATCGAAGAGCGTCTGTGAGGAACGTTATATGAACTGCGTCGAAGCGAGAAATGTATGTAAGAATAGACATAGAAGGGTGCGAAGCTGTGTCCTCTCTGGCTACCTTGCAAGGGATACGGCGTGATCGGATTTATATATAAATAGAAATAGATCAATGTTTCTTGATAAAGGATAAAGGAGATAAAAGGAATGGAAAGGTACCATGTGATTAAAGGTTAGGTGATGAGGAGTTAGGTTAGGTGATAGATACAGGTTAAGTGATTATAATGAGCTCGGTTTTGTAAAGAAAAAAATATGAAACCACCTAGATACTTGAAGTTTTTGGATATGCCTGATTTTGAAATAGGCGCTTTGAATATCAGATCAGCTGTTACCTTCTATAGTGTAGAGAGGGCTTGTTTTTACTATCACATCACACTTTTTACAAATAATCACTAAATAATTTAATAATTGATAACAATTACATTTAACTATCTCTTTATTAATCACTATGGCTGTTGTAAGAACATCATTATCGTTCAGTTTTTTCACACTACCTCACCTGGTATCAATTGCAAAAGGCATCAACTTACATAATTCTGATGGAAATCGGGTAACAATGTAACGCAGGGCCCTGGCCACCTCTACAAGTTGTTACTGAACACTTATGCTGTATTTCACCAACTTCTTAGGTGAGAAATAGCGGAGATAGGAGTCACTTATCATTATTTGTCATACAAAATTTGTGCTAGGTGGCTCCTATCTCCGCTATTCCTCACCTAAAAAGTTGGTGAAATCCAGCATTATGCCCTCAGCTACTAACGGTCCAAATGTGTTTGGTTGATACTACATTTCATTGAATAATATTGCGCAATATAATACATATCGTTGTTCACTACCCTTAAGTATTATACGTGTCAACGAAATGTTTTGAACAGTCATCGAAAGATGTCAAGCTCCTTTATATTAAATTTGCACATTTTGATTTATAAATTGAATGGGCAAATATTGTAGTACTTATTACAAAATGTTAGTATGCAGAATAGAAATTAACTGTGAAATTACTACGCTAAATATAAATTTAATTTACCATAAACGTACGATAATTATACTCACTCCCTCACGCCACCTCCCTTGCGGGGTAGGCAGAGAGAACGGATCGCCAGACTTTCCTATCCTTACACACAAATCGGGCTTCCGTCACAATAATTATACGTGTGATGAATGATGATATAGGATATAGGGTCTGATAATCTGTTCTCTCTGCCTACCCCGCAAACAGCGTCACTTTTGACGGGTCACAGCTATATATATCATAATATCTTACAGTTATCATATAGTGTGAGTTATATGAAATAGGCAGGTACCTATAATAATAATAATTGCTAATTAGTATGAGAAATAATTACTGTAGGAAAAATGTTCTGCTGTGAAGTCTAAAGTAATGAAATTGTATTGTTTGTAAAAATAAGTGATCAAGTAACTTCTTTTTTTTGTATGTGAATGACCTTTCTATAAAAACCTACCTAGGTATTTATTTTCCATATTTATTGGAAATAAAAAACCTATCAGGCTATTTAATAAAAATAATCGTCTAGTATTGCAAGACTGGTGTTGTAACTAGAATGAAAGTGAATTTTAAACTAAGATGGTTTGGGCATGTTGAGAGAATGAAGGATGACAGGATGACAAAAAATATATATTGGACGAACGAAGAGGTGTGAGGAAGAGCGGCCGCCCGAAACTGACTTGGTCCGATGATGTCGCCCAAATCCTCAAGGATGGACGCGTTTTGAGTAAAAGGAGTCGGAGAGCGTGTATGTATGTGACGGAAGCTAGGAGGGTGTGTAAGGATAGGGCTGTCTGGCGCTCTGTCCTCTCTGCCTACCCTGCAAGGGACGTGGCGTGAGGGTATAGATATATAGATAGTATTACCGTTTGTTGGAGAAAAAGAAAGTGTATTTTTATTTTAATGTACTAGCCATATTATAAGTAAAAAACTATAATATCGCCGTAAACATGACCGTATAACATTGACTGTCATAGGAATGCCTATATTACGAGTATATTATCTTACATACATATAATAAAAATGGATGTATGTGGGTATGTGTGTATGTGTGTATGTTTGTTCCACCATAACTCTGGAACGCCTGGAGCAATTTCAACCAAACTTGGTATACAAATACCTTGCTATCTGGAAACGAATACTGTGTGGTAGAAACTTCTGGAAATCCAGAACCTTCTGAGAAATTTTGCTGATGAGGGGATCCAAGGGTTGTATGGGGCCGTGTGTGGTATCGTATGAAAGGGCATTGGAAAAGAAATTCAGATCGCAAGTTATATTTTGTCCAGCTCAAGCCATCGGGAGACACCCAGTGATCGAGAGGATCCGGTCACCGTATACTACCGTGTTTGGTGTCTCATGAAAGATCTTCACGAGCAGAACACAGATCTTTTGTCAAATTTTGAATCGGGCAGATGATAGCGGGAGGCTCTATTAGAACGAACTGAACGAAGTAATCCAAGCGCTCAGTGAATCACGTAGAATCTTCTAGAAGGCTGTGGAAACAAGGCGAACTTTGTAGAACCTTCTAGAAAATTGTAGATGTTAAACGAACATTGCAGAACCTTCTAGAAAGTTGTGGAAGTTAATCGAACATTGCGGAACCTTCTAGAAAGTTGTGACAATGAATAGAATTCGAACCTTCTGGAAGGTTGTGGAAATGAAACGAGCTTTCTAGAACCATCTGGAAATTTATCGAACATTGTAGAACCTTCCAGAAAATTCTGAGAATGAATAATATTCGAACCTTCTGGAAAGTGAAACGAACTTAGTAGAACCTTGAAGAAAGTTGTGCAGTGCAGATTAATCGAACATTGCTGGATGTATGTGTGTGTCATACTGTCGATTTACTTCACCGATCAAATTTTCCGTTACGAAGTACGGGTAACTCAGCTAGTCGTCTATAATCTGTACAACCTACACACAGTAACTATGTATGTCGTAGAGAAAAATCAATTTATCAAGCTGGTATAGGTATAGGAAATACACAAATACTCAATCGATCGATTTGTATTGATTGTAGGTAGACTGTATAGTGTATATTGAGTATACACCGGTGATAGAATTATGTAGGTATTTCTCCTCAAAGAAGTAGTTTGAATAGAAGTGTCATGCGGCCGCTTCACGCTCGGCATCCCTCCACGAGTTTTGTGTGAATGAGTAAAAGGACGTACGGACGAGGTGATTGTCTTGAACTGTATACGTAACCGACGGTTAACGCCTTTTTACTCATTCGCGCGGGACTCGTGGAAGGTCGGACAGCATGTGGATGAGGCATCAGATTTTATTTAAAAACTGTTTCGTGTATAGAATTTATTCAACTATTCTTCTTCATCGATTTATTCTGGCGTTGCACCGATTTTTATTTTAAAAAGTTTTTTTTAATCATCAGTAGGTAATTCAAAGTCAATGAGAAGAAAGTGAACGAAAGAGAAATGAAAGTGAACAAGTTGAGATGGTTGGGACATGTGGTGAGAATGAACGATGAAAGGATAACAAGGAAAATTTACCTGGATGAAAGAAGTGGTGTAAGGAAATGCGACCGGAACCACATGGCTGGACCATGTTGACCAGATCCTCAAGGACGGACGTGTTTTGAGTAAAAGGAATTGTAGAGTGTGTATGAGATATTGCGTGAAAGTGACGGAAGCCCGAAGTGTGTGTAAGGGTAGGAAAGTATGGCGATCCGTTCTCTCTGCCTACCCCGCAAGGGAGGTGGCGTGATGGTGTAGTATAGTATAGCACAGCCTTTTTTGTCAGAGGTACAGAAAAATTGACAATGTCCGTTATGCGTCTGTTACATAAGTGACACTAGCACCATCTGTCCGAGTTTTTTTTTAAATAATCAGTGCGTTTGTAGTTTTGTGTCTCTTCTATCTGAATCAGTCGTTAAACTTGGGTAGATAATTTAGTTACAGTTTTATGGGCAGGTAATGACGTCATGTCCCACGTGGTATAGTCACAGTATTCAGGTCATAGTCGTTGTTTGTGGTTTGTTCGATTCAATTCAATTCAAATAATTTTACTTTTTTCTGTGGAGGATGCAGACATGGCAATACTGCTTCATTAACTACAAAATGGCTATCTTAAATTGTGTTTTCTTTTTTTTACCGGTTCCTTTTTCTCAACTCATTATAATCATTATTACCTTCCGTGTCCGGAACACTATCAAATTTTATATCTCCAATGTTCGGCCACCCGGACACCCCTGGCATTCGCCAGTAGTGCATCCTCGGGCGTGCATGTCACTCCTGTTTGAGGACACGTAAACAGGTGACTGTGATCCTGTACAGCGCCACACTCACAGGTATCTTCCTCTCTGTAACCCCATTTAAATCATTGTCAATGGTGGGCAATTTATACATTTTAAAATAAAACATATCTAAAAATACCAATAGTTCCTTCCGCGAAAATCACACATACCTACGTGGGATTTAAATATTACTCCTTTATGTTTGAATGTTGCTTTTTTTATCGAATCGCTAAATGCCTTTCTGGATCGATTTCCTATTACGTTTGAAAGAAGAAGTGAAAGACAGTCTATATAATTTGATATAAATACGATATAATAACACAATAAACCCGCCTCCGATACATAATAAGATTGCATTGTTTGGCGATAATTGCCTTCGATTGTAATCGATTTGTTCCTACGTGTACTGTTCTAAAACATATTACCAGTAATGGTATCACATAATTGATCCATAACAGAGAACACAAAAGAATCTTAATTTGAACAAATATTATATGACTAGCTGAATTACCCGTGCTTCGCCATGGCAAATTTGGTTGGTGAAGTAGAAAAATTGTAAAGTTCATCTACGGAGGTGCATTTAAGAACTTTTAGCCAAGACTGTAAATTTCAGATTCTTGCATTATTCATTCATAAAGAGGGATTATGTTTAGTTTAATACTGAAACACAATAAACTAATATGTCTGTTTGTTTGACCAAATCTTTAGCAAAAAACACTCCTAAATACGTTTGGTAGGTATTATGTTTGACACTATGGCAGATATTTTTGCTTCAGTAAATGTCAAGTTTGAAATTAGAACATTACTCTGTTTCAGATAATTTTTACTCTCTGCTACAAATATGTAACTTGTCCACTGGATACTCGATTCTTAGTAGTAATTCTATGGAAATATTTCGTAACCACGGAAACCCATGAGACAAATTATGTGAAACGGAGAGTACGTGATACGAATAAATAAATTTACGGACTAAAATATTTATGTGGGATTTATCAATGATTCTGATCTAAGGTTCATTAATCAAAAACTCCCAAATATTATTATTCGCTGACGATATGAAAATCTTTAGACCCATCATTGGCCCGGAGTGTTGCCAGGGGTTGCAGAGCGATTTGAATGCACTCGCTACCTATTGTACGCAGAATAAACTATTTATGAATACGTCCAAATGTCATACCGTCACATTCACTCGCAACCGAAATAAAATTATTTACAATTACAAATTTGATGACACACTAATTACAAGGAAGGATCATATACGCGACCTGGGAGTATTACTGGACAGTAAACTGACATACGAAAAACACGTAGATAATATTGTATCCAAGGCAACTAAGTGCCTCGGCTTCATTCTGAGAACATGTAAATTCTTTAACAATTTCAATACTTTTGTTCTCCTCTACAACTCTTTCGTCCGTCCTCACCTTGAGTATTGTTCTCAGGTGTGGAATCCGCGGTATATCGTGTATGTTAACAGGATTGAGAGGGTACAAGAGAAGTTTATGAACTTTATTAACTTTAGGTCATACTATACATTCAAATCTTACGATGAGATCGAACGACATTTTCACCTGCCAAAGCTTATGAATCGTAGATTAATTGCTGATCAGATGTTCCTGTATAGAATTGTAAATTCCTTAGTCGACTCATCCTACTTACTACGTCAATTAAATTTCCATGTTCCCAGTAGAATTGGCAGACACTACACCCTGTTCTATGTCCATGATTCTAACACCAACTCCAATCAAAATGAATTTGTTAACAGGTCTTGTACATATTACAATCGTAAACTCTCGGGAAATATTAATCACGCAGATTTATTTAATGCGTCTCCTTCAACATACAAGAGTTCATTGAGAAGATATTGCACCTAGTGTGTATGTATGTGTGCGTATTTATATAATATGTGTATATAAATATATTTTTGCATTGTATTCCATTTCATAACGATAATAATTTGATCTAATATAAACTTGAGTGGAATTGTACCTCACGGGATATTTCCTCCCCAATCCAATCCCTCTCCTCCTCCTCATTCCATTCCATTCCCATCCTATCCTTTCATATATTCATATATTGTATAATCAGAATATCTATTAGTTAAGTTGTTTTTGCTATGTATGTATAGGTCTAAGTTTGTGTTACTGTGTTTGTGTGTTGCTATTTGTGTACAAATGTAATTGGTCAGGTTTGTCAATACATATTCCTGTTTAATTGTACTGTTGTGACTGTATTTGTACCATAGATAAATAAAAAAAAAAAAAAAAAAAAAAATAATACATCAAAACTAATTCGCCATTCACTAAATTCACTTGTTTACAATACACGAGACAAGATTATCAGTATCAGAATCACTCGCATCACATCGAAAGCACAAAATCGAAAGTGCAATAGCTTTCACAAGGGATGCGTTGAAATGGGGTGCTAAATCTGAGCTCATCGACGCAAATATATCTACCTTATTCTCCAGTTTCAATCGTTACGATTGGTTTACAGCAAAGCCCTATGTCTCCTTCTCCACTCATCCTGTCCTGTGCAGTTCTTTTGAAATGAGTCACAGCCCATATCCTGGCACAGGTCGTCCAGGTATTATTTCCTTGGTTGTCCTCTGTACTATGTCCCCTTTTTCATTCCTTCAATTAATTCATGTCATAGACCCTCTTGACGCACTATGTGGCCGATCCATCTGGCACGTCTTTCTGCTATTGCATATTAAAAAGCAAAATTCATACTCTTAGAGTCTAGGGTTAGGATGATTCATAGTAACTGAAAGGAAGTTCTTTATCCAATTATATTTTATCTTTACAATATTACAAAGAGCAAGCTTATTACCCTTATTATTAAGCAATGTCTGCCAACCTAACCCCGAGGTTATCTCATGATCTGAGTAGCTTCCCCGTTTTCAACAATATTCCTTGTCATTTTATTTAATCATGTTGGTATAATAAAATGTATTAGATAGTGCAAATGATTCAAAATGAATCATATTCTTACTATGACCTGGACTTGTGAACTTTTGCCCGGAATTACGAGTACCTATGTCTTATGTAAAGAAATATGAACGCTCTAGTACTTATTACAATTGAAAACATGATGCTCATTCAAAACTAAAGAAAACCCTGACGCCGTCGTTTCAGTAAGACGATAGACCGGATAGAGGCTTCTTCCGGTTGGTTTAGAAAACCGAAATAGAACGATTCTTCATCTGGGCTTTTATGTTATGAAATTTATTCCCTCCCTTCAAAAACCAAAAAATTGTCTATTATAACCACTTTCTTATTTAACTTCATCTTTTGTTGTTGATGGCGCTTCCTCTTGAAATTTTAAAAACTTCTCAATGTCCCAGAACCTTGAAATTTTGGTCGAAAAGAAGTGGTCATCATATATGACTTCGGATGCAACCGACAATCGTCATTTTTTTCAATCAGGAGGGCTTGTGTATTATAATTGTGATAATACAGAATCGTGACATTCTTATGATGGACTTCACCCGGAGATGTATCGGACAGTAAGTAATTATGATAGCTGCAGCTCGATCACATAATTATATTACACTGTGGACTATAGGGTGTTTCATTTTCCATATTTTTTTATTTATGGATATATTCGCTTGCAGTCCGAGTCTATGCTATGTAAAAACTATTTATGCCAAATTTCAAGAAGATTTGATAATATTTAGAGATACCACACTTTGATCACTTTTATCTTATAAATTTCACAGTACTTATAGTTCATTGGTGTGAAGATGGCAAGCCAACCACACGAATGTTCGTCCGAATTCTCTTTTAATTCATGTCATTTGGATAAGTTCTGTATTAGATGTTGTAGTACTAAAACACATATCGCTGATATTGTAGTCCAAAATGGTCCAAGAGATGAAAGAAATACATGAGAAGGCCATCAGTACCTACTAATTACTATGAACTTCACGAGATAAAAGTGATTAAAGTGTGCCACCTCTAAATATTATCCAATCTTCTTGAAATTTGGTATAAATAGTTTTTACATAACATAGACTCGGATTGTAAGCGAAAACTGAGTAAATTTTACATTTTATTTTTTCCCATACAAACATGGAACACCTAGTGGATTAGCATAGCTACCATACATCATTCATTACTCAGAGACATTCGTGTTTTTAAATCGTGATCATATCACTCTCACATGTCATATATCATCCTGCAACGTGCTTCGAAAATCCACGATCGTGCAAAAGAAATTTGGACAGAGTCAAATATCTTATTAGGTATGTATTATTTTTAATCAGGTGATCCCTCAATGCTACACGTAAGTATATTTTGGTTTGGTATGTTGGATCATCTCACCTGTCTGACCACAGAGTTTGGAATGTTTGTGTTTTTTCAATGAATTGTACACTTCTCAATACATGCAATCTAGCCTTTCGGTCTAGTCAAAATGGTTTCGTAAAATTTCCCCGTATTTCATCATATTTCCTTCATAAACTTTTTAGTTAGTTAATCTCTGTTTTGACCATTCTTTATCCGTCAGGTTTGATCTGGACACTGCCATTTGGAGACCACTTCTTGGGGCGATTTTTATTGCTAAATGATAACCTAAAGACCTAAAAAGTTGTCCAATTAATAATTTATTCACTACTCTCATTCCAATGGCACTATTTTGTCATGTAGTCTCTAACTGATGTACAGTGCAAGATGGGCATGTTAGGCGTATACCATCAACCCAGCCATTACAAAATAGATTTGTACCCTTCTCGGCTATTTTGTCAGTTCCAAATCCCTTGGAGTGCAAATTTTTCCATTATTAGACAAGATACCATTGTTTCTTATGTGTTCCTGGTTCGCCACGCATTATAAAAATTGCCCCTTAATAAGATTTCCTACAACAAAACTAATGGCAATCTGACCTCCATTATGTAACAATAATCTACGAACACGTTTCCTCAAATAATATTATGGATGCATTGTTGCGTATATACTTTTCCAATCTCGGTTATCATACTCGGTTGTGTTAGTCACAGGTTGCAAGTAAACTGGTCCGATGTTCGATTAGTCATTCGTGGCAGGAAAAAACTGTAGTTTAATCAATAGTACATGTCTTGCGGTGACTAAATCTTCGGTTATGTTTGACCAGAGCTGCTAATGATGTGTTGTGATACTTTCTCTGCTTCCTATTTGGTAATCTGTGTTCTGTATCCTGGAGTTATATAATTGCATCTCACAAAACCGCCTACCAGTGTTCGTCATTCAACAATGTTCTTCTGTCTCAACTCGTTTCCTGCCGACATCCCGATCTCTTATTTTACAGCTTTGACTGCATCTTGCAATCAATTTTTCAACCACTTCTTGACTACTTAGAGAACTGAAACTTTGAAAACATACGTAAACTCGGTGACAGTACAATTCTTTACCAAATTGGATCATCCTTATCCAGAGACAAAAAAAATGTAAAGCGTTTCATTGGATCCAAGGGTTGTGTGGGGTCATGTGTGGTTTATTGTTATTTATCGTCCTTAGACCCTTTATCGGGCACTTGGACTCGTCAGTCACCGCATACCGCCGTGTTTAGTATATCACGAAAGTGCTTCACGAGTAGAACTCACATCTTTGTACTGAATTTTGATTTTGGCCATTGGAGGCGCCATTAAAATTAAGCGATCCAAGCGCCTCGATAGGGCGTGCTTGGCATCGTTTGGAAGACTTCGACAAATATTTATTAGGTGTAAAGTCATAAAATATTGTTTGTTTAGTTTATATTATGTTTTTCAAGAAATGTTACGTTTGGATCGGTGTTATGATTTGCAGATTCGCTCATTTCATCTGTTATTTCGAAACCGACCACAAATATTTAGATTCGTCTATTTGGTTTGCTATTCACGGAATCATCATTTGCCATTCGTTTATGATTCTGTCGTATAATTAATGGATACCTACTCCATCAGGCTCTTGACCTTTGTGCTAAACTTGTCTGTGGATCTGATTGTACACTTTACGTTAAATCGTCAGCATTTATATCTTCGGTATGAATTCATTAAAGTTAAGAGTACATGGTTGGCGCAGTTGGTTGAGGCGTCAGTCTCTCAAACGGGAGGTGCCAGGTTCAAACCCCGGCGCTGGCGATGTATTCCACACTTTGCGATACAGGCTTTTAGCCTAGTGAAAGGTGTGCAGGAAAGTATTTGGGTTTGTATACGAACGGTTTGTATACGAACCTAGATCCTTATATATAATGATGGAACCCTGAAGTAAGGAAGATGTGTATCACATACATTATTTCCCAGTCTCTAACCTTTTTCTATCCGTACATCATCATCATCATTTGTTCCTCTAACTCCTGGGGAAGCATAGGGCGACAACAGCACATCTCCATTGGTCTCTGCCCTGGGCTATGGTTTTGACATCCGGCCATCGTAGATCGGCTCCCCTCAACTCTGCAAGCATGGAGCGACGCCAAGTAGTATTTGGGCGACCCCATCGGCGCCGTCCTGACAAATGCTGCATTTAAAAGAAATCTAAATTAGGTAGTTTGTTTCTATCACTGTCACTGGGGTCGTCTTGTCTTGAAACTTTTTGCAAAAGTCGTTTCTATGATACAAAGGTCAAATTCGGTGTGAACTAAAATTGGCAATGACTTCTTCATAGTAGAAATACCAGATCCTCTTTACTTTGTTCCATTGCTGTAATATTATTTGTTCTTAAACCTAACCTAGAGATGACCTAATCTATCCTAACAAACCCAACCTAACCTAGAGATGACCAAATCTAATCTAACAAACCTAACCTAATAATCTCGTAGGCTTTCGCAGCATGATGAATCCATATCTTTGTTGTTGGTTCTTTGGGTGTCCTTACTGCGTGTAGAATGGTTGAATAACCGAGCTTTCGGCAGCGATACTACTGCTTCTACGGGAAGGAAATCGCTAGACAACTTCATCCTGAACCAACAACGAAGATATGGAAACCTAACCTAACGATGATCTAATCTAACCTAAGAATACAAATTTTCAACGGGTACGACCATTTAAAAACTCAGTCCTGCAGCAACCTTTGATAAGTTTTCGCTGCCTTCAAAAGTCTTTCATTTTCATACATTTCACCATAACCATAGCTTGCATCATGAGTTTAGACCAGAATTTAATAAGTACCAGAACAAAAATATTAATTCCTATCTTAGAATTAGTATTAAAATTTGCGGTTTCCGAGCTTCTAATGTACTGTTAGTTTTACATATTATTATTTCATATGATTATTATATTCAGTGATTGAATTCCATTATACACAATTAGTATTCATTTTTAATCAGCGTCATTGTAAATAATTACTATGGCTTCCTAAAGTAGTTTTGGTATAAAGTGTATAAGTTCGTGTTTTTCACGACTGTCGTAATATCGTCTCACATCATTTGCGGTTTGATGTGGATGGCGATATGTATTATTATCATATTGATTTCTATTTGTCTATCCAATTATTCATTTAGTACTTATTACTTGTTAGTCAATGATCCTAATGCAACCAGACAATTTTTTTCTATGAGTTTGTCTTCTTTTTCCTCTTTTTTTCATATCGTCTTCCGTCATACTGGTCAGTCCAAGGAATCGTCATAAGATAAGGCATTTCTGCATAATTAATACTTACATATAGTTATTCAAATGCAGCAACGGAGAGAGGAGTTGTGGAAACTGAACTTTGGAGTGACGTTACGGATCGACTTACAAGAGGGTACACGACTGGGCGAACAACTCTCATACCGCGTGTGGACTACCCTCAACAGACTGAGAGTTGGTGTCACACGATGTAAAAAGAACTTCAAGAAATGGGGGTACCTCTCAGCAGATATACATACATCACATGTGAGTGTGGCGAAACCCAAAATCCTCTGAATAAAAACTTGATAACGACATGATATCTTTAAACTTTGTCCTGTATTTTTGCTGCTTTTGTCCTTCTGAAAACTAGTGTCAAACTCCAATGTCCAAATTTAAAAAAATAAACCCACAGATGTAACCGACTAAAAGTAATTTTGCAATGAATTTCTGTACATCAGGAGTAAGCGGTTTTTACAGACAAACTGACCAAACCAGAGTAACAAGTCAAAACTTGCATAATTGTAAGTATTTTAAGAGTAGGCATATTGATATTTCAAAATTTTCTAAAAACGGGAGACCTTAGATCTAAATATACTTACTTCGGAAAAAATAGAGTAGATACATTGAACCTTTATCTAGGGAATAACCGTAAAAGATTTTATATATCTTGTATAGATTTCTCAAAAAAAAATGTGAAAAACACCTCTGATATTTTTTCCGAAAGACAGCAACTCGTTTCCCGAAAGTCGCAGAGATTTTTTTTGGTATTGATAATTTGCATTAATTTCTAGGGACTGACCGTAAAAGTTTTACTGATTGAAGCGGAATTAACAACAATAAATGAAAAAACGCTATTTTAACGTTTTATCATGCGATTGCCGCGGGAAATGACCGTGACGTCATATTTGGGTCCCTAGCTTTAAAATTGCGATATGGATGTTACATTTCTGGAAGGCAAACGACTACTCTTTATATGGAACCTGTTGGCTGCAACTGGTTTTGATGGAGTCAAGCTGAAGAAGGGTTTCTACTTCAAGTATTTAGACTGGTTTAATTTTCCACTACAAACTAGGCACTTGTTTTATATTGTACGTAGAAGTTGACCGACAGAATGCGGTTAGTCGGGAAGTGCGAACTAAATATGGATGATACATGAAGGTTTTCTTCATACTTACTTGTTACTTGTATCGATCATTTTTTGTGTTTGTTTTGAATTTTTCTACATGAGATGAGACGGCTACAAAATCCCCACCCATGATTGCGGGAAAATTGAATAATTACTTCAATTCCCCAATGTACGACCATTCATACTATTTTCTCAGACCGTCTTCCATTCGTCTTCTTCTTTCTCAGCCGTTTTAATCCCAATGCCGGACATAGGCCTCCCCTTTGACTTTCCACAGATCCCTATCCTGGGCATGCTGCATCCACTTGCTTCCTGCGATTCGCCTCACATCATCAGACCATCTTGCCTGAAGTCTTTCTGTTCATTGGGGCATGTTAGGACACCACTGGTGGTGGTTCCATATCACGCTGTCCAAGTGCGGGTTGGAAGGTTTCCTTGCTTGGGAATTGGCACAGACATATCCTCCTATGCAGATGTTACGGTTATACCGCCGATACTCGGTCCCATATTCGCGATAAATAAAAATTTCCTTTAAATTCAGTTGGTTAGAGCTTTAAATCCTGAAAATCATCAATTATTTATGGGTTCGAATCTCAATGTTGGCAACATGTTCTGAGCCACTTCACGATACAAACTCTCCTCCGCCTAAACGTTTATCATATTCAGAATAAGTTGCGAACCTCATTGCTGAATTACATGTGAAATGTAAAAATGTATTTTGCTTTCGTCAAAGAATGTGTGGCATTTCCACTTGAAACAGTTTTTTTTACATAAATACTAGTTCCGTTTAATTGTAAAGAAATAAATAAATAAAATAACTTTCTCCTCTCGGAGACATGACTCATTATGGCTACCTATCAGAAACATTTTATAAGGCAGACATTCTGTCACGTACGAAGAACAATACAATTCGCTATACACGAAAATCTTTTAGCTCGCTATATTTCTACTTATAAATCAGTATTATTATCTACTTACCATTTTGCCAATTATAATTATTATTATGTGAATCGAACTATACCTTCTGTCATTAATTGGAGTTGGAGCAATCTCACTGGGGCTTCTAGTAAATGACAGAATAACGGAATTTAAACTGTCTCCTTGTCTTTGAAGGAATGCTGACCGCCCACAGACAACTAAGATAGTATATTATTATCAAAGAGATTTCATATTAAGTACTAGAGGTCTGATTCTATGTACTTTCAATAGAACGGAAGTGACGCAATTTCACACTCGGCACTTTTTGGTATTTTAGAGTGGCAAAACTCACACTATTAACAAGATATCAATAATAAAAACTAAAACATCTTTAAAACTATCGTTTTAGTCCTAAATAACGTTAAAACTAATACAGTTTTTAACTATGAGAGCAAAATTTCGAAACCGTTTCCCACAAACTGTCAAAATTTTCCATACGGTTTGACAGTTTAGTTTTGTTACACTTCTAGCATTGAGTACTCTGTCTAGGTAGTACTTAATATATTATGTCGCTGATTATTATTTACTATCTATCTATCTATCTATACCCTCACGCCACGTCCCTTGCAGGGTAGGCAGAGAGGACAGAGCGCCAGACAGCCCTGTCCTTACACACACTCCTAGCTTCCGTCACATTCATGCAATTAGTCATACACGCTCTCCGATTCCTTTTACTCAAAACACGTCCATTCTTAAGGATCTGGTCGACATGATCGGACCAGGTCAGTCTCGGGCGGCCGCACTTCCTCACCCAAATGAATTTATAACGAATATTAATTACCTAATGGTAATTAACAATATGCATACCTTTCTGGGTGACAATACTGACAATGCATTGATTTTTAATGTAAAAAAATCAAAAGTTAATTTGTCTTACACTTAGATATACCCCCCCCCCCCCCCCCAATGAAACAGTTATGTAAAAAACGTTTTTATAAAAGATTTATAATGACACCCAGGTTCATCACTTCACCCATTTTTCAAAAAATTTTGGCCTGCGGCACCATTATTTAATTTTTTTGTAGTTTTTGTACACGAAATAAAAATCACAATAATTTTTCGCGTTTTCACGCATATCATTGTCTCGCTTTAAATATATTGCCGAATTAATTGCCATAAATTGCGAAATAACGTTAATCAATACGATTTGTACGAGTTGCCCCATATATTAAAAAAAAACTGCTTGTATAAGAGCACCTTTATAGTCATAATCCATCCTAATACTTCAAAAAAAAACTAGATAAGTACATATTTGATTTCCCCATGTGAAATGGTGAAGATAATTGCAATTGCTTAAGAAGTAGTCATCAGCTTTCCCAGTAAAATAACAAGAGCAACAGACATATCTTTATTTGAAAAGCGGTAAGTAATGAAATACGCATAATTTATCAGAGAAAATCTTCTAGCGGTACAGTGTTGCTTGATATCACAAATTATATTGTAGAGTATTGATAGTAATGATTGCAAATAGAAGCAAATTGTTGCCATATGAAAGCTGGCCATAGATACACTTAATAGGGTCATAGGCTTTTACACCATAGACGGCACACTTTGTACTGATTTTCCCTCATAATTTAGCAGTTCGGAAGTTAGCTGCAAGTGACTATTGCATGATTGTATTGTTGCTTTGTCAAGTTTTGTGCAAAGAGTTGGCGAAATTCCATAACTTTTGACATGCTTTATCATTATTATGTGAAGAATAATGCTTAATGTATTGTAAAGCAGCGCTGATAAATGATATTAAAGATTCGAGGGTTTGTGTGATCCAAAATGAAGCCAATGCTGCCAAAAGAAAGCCTAAAATACAATCGTGCAATTCGTCACCTGTATACAACTTCCGACTGGTCAAATTAAGTGAGGACAATTCAAAACGACAAATCAGGTAAAAAGAATCTATGACGTATGTCGTGAAAAAACAGTGCGTTTCCAGTTGACAAAATGTGGTATTCTCTGTCAAAAAACTGCTATAAATATTTGATTGTTATTTGTTGGTCTAATTCTGTTAAGAACTGTTTTTTGTCTTACTTTTTTCTGTACTACAACTATAATAATAGGTGCATTAGATACTTAAAGGTATGCATACTGACATTTCAAAAAATTCTAAAACGGGAGACCTTAGATCTCGACAACCGTTACTAAATATACATTGGAAAAAAATAGAGTAGATTCATTAAACCTTTATCTAGAGAATGACCGTAAAATATTTTTTATATCATGTATAGATTTCTCAAAAAAAAAATGTGAAAAACATCCAATCTTTTTTCCGAAAGACAAAAACTCGTTTCCCGAAAGACACGGAGATTTTTTTGTGCTGATAATATGCATTTAAATCTAGGGAATATCCGTAAAAGTTTTTTGATTGAAGCGAAATTAACCCCATTTTATCATGCGATTGTTCGTGCGATTTTGAACCTTAATGCCGTGGAAATTGCCTTGACGTCATAGTTGGGCCGGGAGCCTTAAAATACAGATAAGTATCCAATATCGATCTATTTAGCAATCAAGATGTAATTCGTACAACAGATCAACCGATATAATATAATTTCTTTCATTCTTCCGGTAGTAAATAGAGTACCGTATAGTTATCTCTCTAATACAGTGGTGTCCAACCGAATTTGCACCAAGGGCTACTTTGAAATTATTGCTTCGTGGGACCGCCTAGTTTAAAACTTCGATGTTAAATACTCAAAAGCCTTGTTTTACTCTTCATACATTCTGTATTCTACTGACTGATCCTTGTAAAAATATTTATTTATAAACTAATAAAATTTATACAGATAAAATAAATAAGTAAATCTTTATTAGCCACAGACCAAATACAAATATCAAATCTTATTAGACACAGTAGTGTGCCAAAGGGCGTACTTATTGCAAAAGCAATGTCTTACAGTCAACCCGAGGCAGTGAGATAGCGTGAGTTTCAGCCGCCCCGGGCAAACGCCAAATTTTCCACCTCCATATTTAGATACCTACGTATTTAAATGCAAAGTATATATGAATTCTAAAAAAAACTTGTCTTCAAGAATAAATTTGGTACTTATATTATGTATTGCATAAAAGATGAACCAGAAAGTTTGCGCCGCAGGCGAAATTTTTTTGATTTATGGACGAAGTGATGAAGTAGGTAAAACATAAATGTAGTTAGAACGTAATTCGATACAAGTATTCTTCGGGTCATCTTTTTGTTTGCGGGTGCCTAAAGTATAGGCCGCGAACTACCGGTTGGATACCACTGCTGTAAAGTAAGATATTTCGTGAACGCAAATAATTGAAATACCGCTATTTCGTTTTATAATCTGTTCAAAACATTGCAATCATCTGAGAAACTTTATAAAACTGTATAAGTTTCGATAAATACTTTTCTTTTTCCTTTCTTTATTAATTCTTGAACTCTCTCTTCTCCACACCATAACCCATTTATTTGGAGTCGGCGGCTCGGATCCTTTCTATTTTCTCCGATCGCGGCAGCCTTCTGGGGTTCTTATATTGTTTATTATTGTGAATCTTCCCTAGGCCATTTGCAGGCACTTGGACTCGTCAAAGTTACATGTTGGTATATAGTTACAATATAGGTATACAAATAGAGATAAAACAATAAATATACAGGGAAATTCAGTGCCAAATAGAGTGTAAAAGGCTCTATTGGCACTTTGTCATGATCGTAAAACTAGGTACATATTCTACAACACTCAATAAGCACATACAAATAAAATCAACAAAGAGATAATAATATGGTAATTTGGTAAGGTACAGATGTGACATTGCAGTACAGACTCACTATACTAAAGATTCACTATAGATTCTTGAACGAATACCCAAATAGTGCGAATAGCACTAGGAGTTTCTGGTTCCATTATAATATCTTTATCGGACTAATACGTCATGCGAAGATAAAAAAAAAATGTAGGTATTTTATTGTATTGTTTGTATTTAGATTAGAAATAGCAAAAACATACCTGAAAAAAAAATGTAATCTAAATCAACTGGTTGTATGCTACTGTTTATTTTACGCTATCGTTATATTGTTAGCTGTTCCAATTCTGCGTTTGTTGATCGGGAAAAAATTGATCGGGATCTGGGTTTGCATACACAAACCCAAATACTTTTCTGCTGCACACTTTGCACTAGGCTAAAAGCCTGTATATCAAAGTGTGGAATACATCGCCTTGAATCTACATTTGTGTTACTATCATTATTATCTTTTACAATACTTACCTACGTTCCTACGTACATTCTCTGTGCAATGTAATATGTATATTATATGGTTAGATAAAATTTAGCATATGTTATCTCAGAGAGATATGTCGTTATCTAAAACGTTTCACAAATATTTTTCTCAATACTTTTAATCTATAGTTGAGAGTACATTTCCTGGAGCAATGTCGTAAGTTTTAAAAATAGACTGAAGAGAATCTTACAGAAATTCACGAGTAGATAGATGCTTTTCGTAGAAATTTCCGGAACATTTAACAGCCAATCGAACCAAGACCTCCAACCTGACAAGCCGGTACCCTACCACTGTGCTGCGAAGGTTGGTGGTTGAGTCGAGATGAAACGTGTATAATATTGTACACGGCCCTCTATTGAGATTATTTTTTGTATTTTAGTGTACGTTCGATCTAACCATTTTTATGCTTCCCTGAAGTCGTAGACAATATTAGGGTAGAGGGCGGTAGACAAATTATGCATTTTTTTTTAAATAGGAACATTTCCACATTCGTAACTCAATGTACGCAAAATGGTCAGATTCCTCTCTCTCTGGGCCCACATGATGGTGGGGTCTGCCATTCTTGTTTTCCCCCGCCACTCGGCTCTATCCCGTGCATCTTCCGGGGATGCTCCACAGTCTCTCATATCTTGACTCACAACCTCGCGCCACCTCCACCAAATGGACAGATTCCAGTCTTTGATATTTTCAACTCATATTAAGTAGAAGAAAGTGGGAAGTTAGCTGACAATTAAGTTAAGAGGTAAATAAACCCATAATTATGTTTACTACATTAAGTAAAATGAAGTAATTTTAATAAAATACAAATTAATGGATAATTACAATAAATTACATAATTTCTCCTTCGACGGTTTATCTAAATTAAACCATTTCTCCACAAATTACGATAACTCTTTCATTATCTGTAAAGCCGGCGTAGCATGCAGCCAAAGTCTATCCAATGAATTTGGACCGCATGGCTGTAAATACTTGATAACTGTATTTTTAAACACTTGTCTAAAGATACAGGGAAGTAAAAATGATAAAATACAGTTCTCAATTTTTCTCTAAAAAAACTTTACATAGTTTACACAAAAAAGAAAAATCTGAATAACGTTTCTCGATACCTTCCCAATATTCACATATACCTACCAATATATTCACTTTATGGATCTTAGTATAAATTAAAATACCTATATAATAATAAGTAGTAGTTATCTCAACAGATATATAGCAAAGGATGGACTTTCCATCATGCGTATGACTGAAATTGATGAAAATGAAATTTTCTGTGTGGGTTTTAAGGGCTTGGTACCAAGAATGAAGTCACAATCATTTCCCTTGGCATTAAGGTTCAAAATCGCGTAAACGATCGCATGATAAAATGGTAAAAATAGCGGTTTTTCCATTTTTTGGGGTTCATTTTGCGTCTACCCTAAAACTTTTACGGTTATTCCCTAGATTTTATGTAAAGCATATTTCAGTACATTTTTTTTACCGTGACTTTCGGGAAACGAGTTTCTGTCTTTCGGAAAGAGATCAGAGATGTTTTTCACTTTTTTTTGAGGAATCTATACAAGATATAATAAAACTTTTACGGCTATTCCCTAGATAAAGGTTCTATATATCTACCCTATTTTTTTCCAAAGCATATTTAGTAAGGCTGTCGAGATCTAAAGAAATTTTTGAAATATCAATATAAACTCAGTTAATAGATTTTATTTATATGCGTCGGCGCATTTACTACCTGCATTGCATACGATTATAACAACTTAACTAGGTATAGGTGATAATTATATTATAAGTATATAGATAAAGTAAATAATTATTGTGAACTAGGTGTTATTATGATATCAAATAGTTGCCACATTCTTCACTCTAACCTACTCACACCTGTTGCAACCTAAATGTCGGGTTATTTGCCTGTATATTAATATAATATGAAATATTCAACTATTATTTATTATATTATGTATTACAATAGTTTATTTGTACAGTAAATAATGTTACCATTACGTGTTTCGGTTCTCAATACCTTACGTAAACTTGTTTTACATTGTTTTGTAGTTAAATAAATTCACATATATACTCGCAATTCTGCTGTATCCTCCTGTTTGTTTACTAACGATTTTGATATATCCTCTTAATTCATCATCAATTCTGCCATGTCCTCTTAATTCAACAACGATTCTGATACGTTCTCTTAATTTACCAATAGTTCTGGTACCTCCCCTTGTTGATACATCAACAACTCTATAGATTCCTTTTAATTCATCACCGATTCTGTTGTGTACTCTTAATTCATCACCAATTCTACTATGTCCTTTTAATTCACCGACAGTACTGTTATGTTCTCTTGTTGATTCACGAATAATTATGGTATGCCCTCTTGATGCACCAAAAATTCTGCTGTATCCTCTTGATGTACCACGAATTCTGATATGTCCTCTTCATTCGCTAACAATAATTGTGGCTAGTCGTCTCGATTCGCTAAAAATTCTGCAATGTCGTCTCCATTTACCTAAAATTCTGATATGTCCTCTTATTTTACCGAGCAATTCTTCTAAGTTCTCTTAAATCACCAGCAACGCTTGTACATCAACACATTCTATAACTTTGTATATTCAACAACTTTTGGTTGTTTCTTTAGACAAATCTGGCATTTGACTCCTAATTCTACGGAAGACCCGCCACTATCTACACCGTATACCTACCTATCTACAATCTACTTACCAACATATTACGTACATAGCAATAGAATATGGAAAAATAGTCAAACAGATTAAGTAATAAGTATCTAAGACACATATTACATTAATATAAATTATCTACATAGGTAAATCACTTAGTGTAACTTGTGAGAACTCCTTTAGAATACGTAGGCGACGCCGACGGAAGCAAACCAAACCACAATAATTAATTATTATCTTGGGAATTGTGTAATGTCGTCACATTCCAACATCCTCTGATGTTTTATCAATGACCTATAAGAGTCAGGTGTTGGCAAAACTAACCTCGGAATGAACGAATCTAAGCGCCTCGGAAGGGTGTGCTTTGTATCGTTTGGAAAAATGCGAAAAACAGTTCTAGGATGTGAAGTCATAAAATCTTGGTTATAATATGTAGTTTTTTTATTGCGTAATATACGTATAGTTCCAGAGTACATGGTTGGCGCAGTTGGTTGAGGCGGCAGTCTCTCAAGCAGGAGGTGCCAGGTTCAAACCCTGGCGCTGGCGATATATTCCACACTTTGATATACAGGCTTTTAGCCTAGTGCAAGATGTGCGGGAAAGTATTTGGATTTGTGCAAGCAAGCCCAGATCCTTTCCAGAAGAAAAAAAAAGTTTTAGTAGTAGTAGATTCAGATTTTAGCTGAAGATTATACAACCAGAAACTGTTGAAAAGTTTTTCGACTAGATTTCTTAGATATTCCGCGAATGACGCCATAAAAATAACTTAGATTTTCTCTTATTATATTAACTAATACGCCATATACCTAATAATATTTACTTGATGGACATCTAGAGACGACACTTCCATTCATGTTTAATTAATTCTTGACAGTCATCACAACATATCAATCCAATAGAATCCAGTGGTTCCCAACATCAGACGACCAAATGTTCACCACAGGTTCCTTCCTACACCAAAACTGTGGATAATGACGTTTGTCAGTTTTATTGAAAGTAGGCATATTGACATTTAAATAAATATTATTTATTGGTCAGAGAAAATATGCATAGTTACAAAAACAAGACGAGTAAAAAAAAATTTATTGAAGCGAAATTAACCCCAAAAAATGGAAAAAACGCTATTTTACCATTTTATCATGCGATTTTGAACCTTAATGCCGTGGGAAATTACAGTGACGTCATAGTTGGGTCGGGAACTTTAAAGGTTTTTTCATTCGGCTCGGCTGCGGGTAATGTCGTAGTCGCACTAGAGTGGTTTTTGTTTAATTTATTTCTGGTTTGAACAAGAGATGCTGCTGATGTTTGTTCTACAGTCTGCGGACACGGATATGGATACGAAAAAAATCGAGAATTATGAAAAAAAAATGTTTGACATAACAATCACAGCATTCTCTATGGTCTTAGAACAAATGAGACATTCAGAATGAGTGGCCTCATCATTGAATAATATGGAGAATGCCTAATGAAACTTTTTCGTTTAGTGCGAGTATATCGACATTTTTAGATACAGTCTACTTATTTCATTAACGTACGCGAATGTGCGACGAATGAGTGTGTGGGCGAGATTGGATGTGGTTGTGTGAGGCGACCGGAATGAACGTATGTTTTAACGGACATACTTGTGGGTGACAGCTGACCTATGAATGGACTTTTATATATTTACTTATACATGGAGATTTGATAATGTTATCCGTTTTGTTCTTGTACTTAAAATAAAGTAATGATGCAGTGGTGTGTCATTTTGTAGTGCTTTCACCACGAGCCGTAGTTCAGGGAACTCATCTCACTGAAGATGACCTACAGCATTGGCGTAAACACTTCACAGTTTAGAGTGTATTCACACATACCTCATCAACCATCCTATCAACCAATGGTCACCAATCATCAGACATTAAATAACTATCAGTAGACGTTATATACCTACATATAAATATTGTAGAGTTATGTGAGATTTCTATTTGAGAAGAAATGATTAAGTTTTATGTCTAGAGATATAATTCTCTACAGAATTACTGCGTATCTCCGTAAATTATTGAAATACAGTCTCTCTTCTCCTCGCCTTATCCCATTTATTTGGGGTCTGCGCGGCGGCTCGGATCCTCTCTCCATTTGCCCCGATCGACTTCTGGAGTAAGCTCCAGGTGTTCCTTGTCTTCTTCGGACGTCCTGTCTTCCTTGGTCCTTCCACTGACTAGTCCGTTGCCCTCCTCGGAAAGGAATCCTTGTCCCTTCTCTGCACGTGTCCATACCACCGAAGTCGGGCCTCAATCGTCAATCGATCAATTGGGGCAACTTTCATAGTTCCTCTAATATATTCATTACGAATTCTATCAAATCTAGTTACCCCGAGTGATCTGCGCAGTAACTCCGGGACTATTCAAATTCTATCGGGAGTTTCTCAGGGCAGTCATCTTGGACCTTTATTATTCGTGTTGTACAAAAACGACGTTTATAAATGCTTTTCTAAGTCCAAATTACTAGTACACGCAAACGGCACGAAAATATACTCAGAAGTAGCGACGGTTCGAGATTACTTTCTTGTACGGATGAACCTGAAAAAATCTACAAATCCTCTTGGCTATGAAGGCGGACCACATAAGGACTATCGTCTTCAAAGTTCATATAGGCATGTCGATTCTATTGAATCTTCTTCTTCTTCAGTTCTGTGTCCTCCACTGCTGGATGTAGGCCTCTTCCATTTCTTTCTGTTGGTTGCTGATTATAGCCAATTTTTACTCCCCACAGCGGCTATATCGTCGGACCAACTCTTTTGGGGTCTTCCGACGCCTCTCTTATTTTCCCAAAGTCTCCGTCTTAAAATTTTTGTGGTCCATCTATTGAATACAATATTTAATTTATTATTAAATCTGTGACTAAAACTAATTTGTAACCTTAAATAAACAAATAATTTAAGTGTGTAGCTAACAGACTTTACGGTTATTTCCCTGCCTCGGGCGATTCTCATATTAACGTCCAATTTCTCACAAGCAAACATCAAATATTTTATTGATGTAATATCTAATAACTACTTATGTACCTGTTTAAATTCAACGATTTCGGAAATAATTATAGTATTTTGATGGCAGGTGTTACTGTCACGGTGGATTGGTGACCGATGACCTTTATAGTGTTCACAACTTATGCCTTACAACTAGAAATTAAACTTTGCAAACTGCTTTGCTGTACTCGCTATGTTATCGATCAACGTTGCTTGCCCGTAAACAGTAGGCGTTTGAAAACAAAATTTCTAGAATATTTTTTTTTATGTTTTGAAAAATATTCTCTGAAGAAAAAGACAAAGATCATGCAGTAGATCTTTTCATACTCTTATCATTGTGGGTAAACAGCAAATATCTTAGTCTTACACGTGATGAAATAAATGTTTTTTTAAAAAAAACTTTTTACGAAAAATAAATGGACAAGTGTTCCACTAGTCTAGTTGAAGTGTGTGGTCCTTTGTTCAACATAATAAACTCCGGGTTTTGTGACCTGCCTAGCTCCATTTGAGTTCTAACATAACTCTGATAACATCGAAGACTTTTGTCTAAAACTAATACCGAGTATCACACGTTCCATGGCTCTTTGCGTTGCTGTGAACACCTCCGCCGACAGGTCAGGTTTTTACATACAATTTACAACGAATACTGTGTTGTCTATCCTATGATTATTTTATTTTATGGATAGTGGTGTCTGCCTTGCTTGATAACAAACATCAACATGCAAGAACCCGCATTAGAAGTTCAAGGTCTTTTATTTTGAACCTAACAATCAATACTATGCCGCATTCAAATTATTATCTAACTATTCTTTATCATAGAAATTCGAGAACTTGTTCGCTATTTTTATTCTCTTGGAGGGATCGCATAACTAACTAAGAAGCTCTCAACAATATCAAAGCTGAGGAAGATACCTGCTCAATGCAATAGCAGAAAGACGTGCCAGATGGATCGGCCACATAGTGCGTCAAGAGGGTCTCCTATTTGAATTAATTGAAGGAGTGAACGAGGGAACAAACTATAGAGGACGACCAAGGAAAGAATGTCAGGAGTCGGAATATCCTGGCACAGGTCGCTGTGCCAGGATATGGGCTTCGAC
Organism: Ceraclea dissimilis; assembly: GCA_963576895.1. Classification (NCBI taxonomy): domain Eukaryota; kingdom Metazoa; phylum Arthropoda; class Insecta; order Trichoptera; family Leptoceridae; genus Ceraclea; species Ceraclea dissimilis. The sequence continues at coordinate 829,850 of OY756365.1, forward strand.
TCATATAAGAGTTGAAAAGAATCGCACAGGATAGGAATGAGTGGAGAAGGAGACATAGGGCTTTGTTGCAAACCAATCGTAACGATTGAAACTGCAAAAGAAGATAGAGATTGTAGGTAGTTTTACCTTCAACTCTGCCTTCAACTTCAATTGACGTCAGGTTTCAGTCAGGTCACATATTTGACATCCTATATCCGTTACAAAGGATTGATGATTACCAATAACCTCTGATAAAGCTATTAGGAACCCGTGTATCTATTATTGTATCATACCAACTAATAATATTTGGTCTTACGTAATGCAGGTATTATTAGAACGGAATATTAATAATATTAACGATGGACATATTAATATACGTTATTTCAAGCGGTTCACCTTGCAGAGTCTAGCTGGTATGGCTTCTTATATAATTCCTATAGTGTTGAACACATAGTCAAATAGAAATGATGATCAACATTGTGTGATGTGTCTCAAAAAACACTTCTGTTTTATGCGTAGACATAGAATATATAACAGAGCGTCTAGTGTCTACCCTGATAGTTTAATCAGGAATACATAAAAATGGTTTGTGCGTACACTAAATACCAAAAAATAATCTCAATAGAGGGCCGGCGTTCAATATAAACATGTTTCTTCTCGACTCAATTACCAACCATCATATAGTCCGAGAGCCCGCTGCTTAATTTATGACGTATCTGTTTTTTGATCGAAATGTGGTATAAACGATAGCTTACCAATAGGGTATTACATCGCACTAGGGTTGCCTATCAAAATCTTGCCGCAACCCCCCCTGCCCCCCCCGAAAAGGTCCCTCTTCGCGGTTTTTCGTTTTTTATAGGAATATGGTAAGAGATAGGAGAAAGTAGTCAATGACAAAAATAATTCTCGCTAAATTCTCTACAAAAAATGTTAAGTCAATTTTTTCGTAGGACTAGCAGTTTACCCGCAATGGCCGGTCAAAAAGCAGGATATTTTTTGAAAAAATAAAAAAAAAAGTTTGATTTTTGTCTTTCACATTCTTCCACCCATTATTACTAACATTTTATGGAAAAAAAAATTTGGCCTGCGGCGTTATATCACTGGTTATTTTATGAAAAACTAAATTTTAATAATTTTCGTCACCGAGTTTTATTGTAATAACTCCGAAATTATTAGATGTATGAACATAAGTTATAGCTTCATTTGTAGCTAAGACTATGGTAATTAATTCGTTCTCTGACTATTTTCCTGTAGCTCTTATCAATTTTCAACCAATTTAGTTTAAATACATTTTTTTTTGTATATCAAATGAATTTCGGTTTTGGACCGGCCATTGCGGGTAAACTGCTAGTTCTACAAAAAAATTGACATAACATTTTTTGTAGATAATTTAGCAAGGATTATTTTTGTCATTGACTACTTTCTCCTATCTCTTACCATATTCCTATAAAATGCGAAAAACCGCGAAGAGGGACCTTTTCGGGGGGGGGGCAGGGGGGTTTGCGGCAAGATTTTGATAGGCAACCCTAGTGCGATGTAATACCCTATTGGTAAGCTATCGTTTATACCACATTTCGATCAAAAAACAGATACGTCATAAATTAAGCAGCGGGCTCTTGGACTAATAGCGCAGCGGTAGAATACCGGCTTGTCAGGTTGAAGATCTGGGGAATGTTACATTAGTGTAAAGTGATGACATTAAGCCATCAGCCGACGATCAGACTTTCCTGATGGAAAGTCCATCCTTTGCTATATGTCTGTTGAGATAACTTCTTGTTATAAGTTATAACAGAGTGTCATTAATCCCATTATTGGCGACTATAGCGAGCTCTCCCGAGACAGAATTGGATAATATTTTGCCAGAATGATAAAACAAGTATGTACTTTCATTTCCCCCTAGTCTCGCCATTGGAGGTCTCTCTTGGTCCAATCTCCATATATTTTTGCCCATAGTCTTTTGTCTTTGCGCAAACATTGATGACTATCGGCCACTGAGAACAGTCTATTCTATAAGGGGTTTAGACTGTTCAGTAATCTGCCATTGGACGTCAGGGGGGCCGCTACACTCCCAGCTTTTCGTGTGAGATGTTGCAAATACTTATTTGAAAGAAAAGCAATAGCCTTGGTAGCGTGACAACCTGTGCGTATGAATGAATGAAAGTTATTTACGTCTGTTCAGAAAAATTATATTAGTTTGTAATTGTTAATTTCAAGCTAGGTAAATTTTTTGTATGTATCTTCTTCTTCTTCTTCTTCCTCAGCCTTCCTCCCTCCACTGCTGGACGTAGGCCTCTTCCATTTCCTTCCACTCATCTCTGTTTCTCCCCCTCCGCATCCAGGTTCTTCCGGCTTGTTGGACTAGGTCATCAGACCACCTTTTAGGAGGTCTTCCGACGCTTCTCCTTTTGTTCCAGGGCCTCCACTGTAGGATTCTGGGTGCCCACCTAGTATCCTCTTGTCGAGCCATATGCCCAGCCCACTGCCATTTTAATTTTGCAATGCGGTCCATAATATCGGTAACTTTAGTTCGGCGTCTTTATTTCCTCGTTTCTAATTTTATCTCGAATGCTCACGCCGAGCATCTGCCTTTCCATGGCCCGCTGTGTACACTTCAATTTGTGTATGCTTTTGGCTGTTAGTGGCATTGTTTCTAGGCCATATGTCAACATCGGGAGGATACGTGTATCAAACATTTTTCTTTTTAGGCATATCGGGATTTCTTTATTTTCAAACTGTTATTTGTATGTATAAGCAAGTATAACTTTATGAATAAAGAAATTAAATTAGTAATATGAAGAAGAGTGTTGGTTAGTTCCTCAATCAGTCCAATGGGATCCCATTGGTAACCATACCTTGTTCAATGCACCAGTGTCGTCCACTTATTGGCAATCAATAATAGGTATTCTGTCATTCATAATGGTCAATCTAATACATAGATAATGTGTATACATATGTGTAGGTGTTTCTGCTATTTGACTATCAATCTATATACAATTATACATATACAAATACATCATAATGATCATATTACGTGTATTAAGGGCTTGGTACCAAGAATGACGTCACGGTCGTTTCCCACGGCATTAAGGTTAAAAATCGCGTGAACAATCGCATGATAAAATGGTAAAAATAGCGTTTTTTCCATTTTTTGCGGTTAATTTTCGCGTCTATCAAAATACTATTACGGTTATTCCCTAGATTTTAATCCATATTATCAGTACAAAAAAAAATTACTCTTCGACTTTCGGGAAACGAGTTTCCGTCTTTCGGAAAAAAGATCAGAGGTGTTTTTCTTTTTTTTTTTGAGAAATCTATACAAGATATTAAAAATCTTTTACGGTTATTCCCTAGATAAATGTTCAATGCATGTATCCTATTTTGTTCCAAAGCATATTTAGTAAAGGTTGTGGAGATATAAGGTCTACCGTTTTTAGAAATTTATGAAATGTCGGTATGCATACTCTTAAGGTGAGGTATATATTACTCGTATATTTCACCGCCTCACCAGGTGGGATTTCTAACGGACAAGCAGGTTTTTTAAATTTGTTGTACATACATCTTCGTATTACGAATTATTATATTTGCTCACCAATCATACGCCATCACATCATTTCGTCAAAACTATTTATAGGTACGTACGTTATTTTGCACAAAAATCAATTATTGATACACGTAAAGGTCAGAATATAAACAGACAAAAATGAGTCTCTTTTACACTCTTTTATTTAACTTCACGTCTGTCTAAATCTTGCAATCCAATTTTAGCCCATTTCCAGACTAGCTAGAGCTCCGAAACTTTCACCAATTGTGTAAACTTGATGATATTACGATTCTGTACCACAATGGATCAGCCTTCCTCGGAGACAAAAAAAGGAAAGCATTTGACAGGGCGATCTAAGGGTTGTGTGTTATCGTGTGAAAGGGCCTTGAAAATGAAATTCAGATTTTGTTCAGCCCAAGGTTACAGATATTACAGAGGTTACAGAACCTAGTCAAAAATTTTAACAAGATTTAATTTAACTTCACTCCGTTGTTTTTCTGTGCGCAAATCTTGTAATCCATGTTTCAACCACTTCCTGACTACTTAGATACCTGAAACTTTGCAAACGAACGTATGTAAACATGGTGACAATACATTTCTGTACCACATTGGTTCAGCCTTCTCCAGAGACAAAAAAAGGAAAGCGTTTGAGGGGGTCCAAGAATTACGTGGAGTCATGCGTGGTATCGTGTGAAAGACCGTTAGAAAAGAAATTCAGATCGAAAGACAGATTTTGTTCCCATTTTTTAACTTGCTGGGTTGACAAAACCTCTACAAGAGTACACCATCTTTCTCAGCCGTCTTTTTACTGCTGGATGTAGGGCTTTTCCAAAACTTTACAGTTTTATTTTCTTTGGGCTTTTTTAATCTCCAATAATCGTCATCGGCCCAATACACCTAGAAGTTAAAAATTTGATAAGCTGTTATGCCAACTGGTGCAATATTTTTACACCAATAAAATAATTAAAATAACGTCTTTATAAAATTTAGGTAGCTATCACCAAATGATCGATCGATCGATAACAGCTATCTAATAGATCAATCAATCAAGCAATCGATTTCATGGTATGATTTGTTTTGATATTATTTGTAATCACTAATCGACTTATCACTGTAGATTGTGATTGTGATATTTCACAGATGAGTGATTTAACAGGTGTTATTATTAGCTATTTATATCAGCATGTTATTGAACTTGATCTCTATTTAAAATGAATTATTGTTATAGAATCTATTGTCACACTTGTGAGAAATTTCACAGATTTGTTTTAACTTATTTTGGAAAGTGATTCACTGTAAATTGTTGCTCTCACGGCTAATAGATAATTTTACTCACCCATAGATATGTTGTAGGATAAAATTAGTTGTTATTGATAGTGAAACTATTGAACTCTGCAAAAACACTTTCCTAACGGGGTAGGCACAGAGACCTAAGCGCCAGACTCCTATATTTTTACTTATACTTCTTACTTCCGTGACATTGATGCACTGTATGTTAGGAGTAGGAATATTGCGACATTTTAAAAAGTTACAGGAACGGGAGACATCAGATCTCGACAACCTTTACTAAATATGCTTTGGAAAAAATAGAGGTACATTGAACCTTTATCTAAGTTATGACCGTAAAAGATTTTTTATATCTTTTTAAAAATTTTGGAGGCGCCATCGGAATGAAGGAACTTAAGCACCCCTGTACCCAAATACTTTCCTGCCACACACCTCACAGTAAGCTCACTTGTGTCGTGAAGTGTAGAATACATTGTCAGCACCGAGATTTGAACCGGGCACCTCCGGTTAAGAAGTACAAGATGCATATTTTTTCACATACTCTTTTGCTTCCGTCACATTCATGCAATAAGATTCTAGATGAATCCGCGTACAATGTCTTGTAATTCAGAAGTGTAACACGTATTATTTTGCAAATTTGGTAATTAATATTTACAATATCCAAATATACTCGTAGTATCATCACTTCTGTGTGAACAAAAAATCATCTTCACGTATTGCTCAAATTGTAAAGTTAACAATAAACATCATAATATTAGGACAATCTTCTCTAATCTACAAATTTTAGTTTACATGGTTTCACACATGTACATTTGTACTAGAAACAAGAAATATGTTGTAGTACCTGTGTGTATGAAATTAAGGTATTAAAATATCATAATTATAAAGGTGCTCTTGCACGACCAATTTTTCGAGCAATAATTGCGGCAACTCGTACATATAATCCTACAGTGGAGGCCCTGGAACAAAAGGAGAAGCGTCGGAAGACCTCCTTAAAGGTGGTCTGATGACCTAGTCCAACAAACCGGAAGAACCTGGATGCGGAGGGGGAGAAACAGAGATGAGTGGAAGGAAATGGAAGAGGCCTACGTCCGGCAGTGGAGGGAGGAAGGCTGAGGAAGAAGAAGAAGAAGTACATATAGTATTACTTACTTTACTTTCCGTGTCCGGATGCTTCAAATCAAGAACCTCCAATATTTGGCCATACATGTACGGCCCTGTCATTCGCATTTATGAGATCTTCTGGCGTGCATCTCTCCCCAATTTTAATACATACCAGTAGGTGTTGGTTGTCCTGTATGTCTCCGCACTCACAGGTGTCGTGCTCCGTGTATCCCCATTTTTTGAGGTATTGATTAACATTATTTCGCAATATATAGCAATTATTTCGGTACTATTTAAAACGAGACAACTGATATTGCGTGCAAACGCGAAAGAGAATTGCCTGAAATGTCCATACCGATTCGATATTCAGTAATTCGTGTCGCCGACATCATGATAATTCTCTTTCTCGCTTGCACGCAATATCGTTGTCTCGCTTAAAATATTGCCGAAATAATTGCTGTATATTGCGAAATAATGTTAATCAATACGATTTGTACGAGTTGCCGCAATTATTGTTCGGAAAATTGCTCACGTAAGTGCACCTTTAGATATGGAGGCATGTAATGAAATATTAGAATTAATTATTAAATAATATTAAGGTGGACAGAGTGATTATGTAGTGTGGGAACATTTGCATTAGATTGATCACACTGCAATCATCGGTAATATTAATTACTATGAATCTATACGCGTATTGCAAAACATAAGTTCCCTAACCTACATAGATTAGATTATACTTTGATATTATAATATTTCATATTGAGTACATTATATTTCTACTGTGTATTATTATGTATGTAAAATTAAATTCTTACGCTAGTAATCTCAATTATTGCATTGCGATATCACGATCATTTTGTATTCTAATGATGTTGTAGGTTTTCGCAGCATGGTATATATATTCTTCCTTTAAGTTTATTCGGGTGTTGGCCGCGTGTCTTTTGATCTTCTCTAGCTTTCGGCAGCGATACTTCTGCCATCTTCAGGATGAAGTGTGAAAATTCATCCTGAGAAGCAGAACACTAAACTTCCCTATCGTTACACACAATTCTTGCAATGAGTTCCAAATTGGTAGGTATCTCAACGAATTGGTTTATGGGTTTTTGTTCATCCGTTGGCCTTGTTTGAGGCACTTGGAATCGTCAGGTTTACATATTGAACAAACATTGCAAAGTCAAATGCAGCAAATTAATAAACGGTTACAGCAAAAAATAATTAAATCAATAAACATTAGGTGATACGACAAAACTATAAAACGGGTGTGGATTAGTTCAATGCAAATTGTCCAGAACTACATTACGTCAATGTCAACAGAATTTGATAAAGAAATCAGTATAAACAGAGACATATTATTATTCAATGCATGTCTGGATGTAAATGGTCCAAAACTGCATTTCGTTATTTTCGTCATTTCGAGTCAGACAACATCTCATCAGTGGAATAGTATGTAGGTTATACAGCAAAGGATGGACATTCCACCAGGCTTGCGACTGATCGTGGGCTGGTTTTACCGGTGTGTTAGGCTGAAGGTCTGGGTTCGATTCCCGGCCGCAGCAGATGGATGGACTGAAATTGGTGAACGTTACTTATGTGTAAAGTGACGACATTAAGCTAGGCGACGATCAGTCATAAATAAGCCTGATGGAAAGTCCATCCTGTGCTGTATATCTGTTGAGATAACTACTTGTTATTGTAACTAATTGTATGCATTTTCGAGCTTCCGGAATCCGAATCCCAAATGTTAGATTCTAACTTTCCGGGCGTGCGTGATGGGCCTAAGATTCCTCTTTTTTTTATAACTGTCAACTTCAATCCGCGATTGTATTGCCGCGTCTGCCAGTGAGAATATGTTGCCAAATAAAAAAAATCAACAAATTCTTTTTAATAATGTTAGATGACCTATATTGTGTTACACACGCAGATCAAAACACGTAATTCTCTGTAGGTACTTACATATCGTAATGTAATATGATAAATATAAATATCTAGTTATGTATGTATATGTACTATGTTTAATATTATGACATAATAATTAGTCTTACATTATAATATCTAGTAGGTAGTAAATAACTGTTACATGTATTTCTATACTTACACAAATACATAGTCATTATATTTCTAGTATATAGTACTTTAACATTTATACATGATTAAGTGTAAGTTCATGCATATACTTTATATATCTCTGTCTCCAGTTTAAATCATTACGATTGGTTTGCAGCAAAGCCCCATGTCTCCTTCTCCACTCATCCCTGTCCTGATGTGCGGTTCTTGTTAACTCTTAATATGAGGCTAACCAATATCCTGGCACAGGTCGTCCAGGTATTCTTTACTTGGTCGTCCTCTAGTTTGTCCCCTCGTCCATTCCTTCAATCAATTCAAATAGGAGACCCTCTTGACGCACTATGTGGCCGATCCATCTAGTACGTCTTTCATGCGTATACTACTTAGTTCAATATATGTTCATATTTTCTGAATAAAGTTATTATTATCTCTTGAACTTTTGCTCTACAGAGCATGGTTTAGGAGTTATTCGATAAAAATAGCCGAGGCAATTTATTTTTTTGAGTAATGGTATTTTTAAAATACTGTAACTCGGTTATTAATTAAGTTACAGAGTTAATTTTGAAATCAAGTTATAGTAAATTATTTTTGGATAAATTTTGAGTAAAATATTTGTTTTTTACACCAAGCGTTTAGGGGAGATTTCGATAATATAATTTAATATTGTTCATTTTGATTGATAAGTGTATCAACGAAATTGTTTAACCCAAAATGGATCTAAAAACCTTTCCCTACCAGAATGTTTCTTCGTTTACAAGTATTTACTGGACTGCGTATGAAATTTAAAAGCTCTCGACCAGTGTTTCCTTTAGCACAATACATAACATCTTTACTGTATGCATACGAGTATATTGTACGCACAGCTTAATTTTACTTGCGTATATCGTAGTACTTTCAAGGCGAACAAATTATGCGAAGCCGTACTAAATATTATAGCTATAGAACAACATCATACACTGTATTAATATCTACACAGGGTTGCCAGAAGTCGGAAGTTCAATGTAGTTAATCTCGATGTTTTAACTGTCGGTACTTGGTGGAAATCCATTTTTAAGGAAAAATAAAAAAACTAAATATTTAGATCAAATCCACAAAAATGACTTAAGATTTCGCGACTAGAATTCGAGGATTTGCACCCTCAGGAGATTGTTGCGATTGTTGCGAAACTTTATTCACAATCGCCTGACGATGAGGGTGCAAATCCTAGAATACTAGTCGCGAAATCTAGTCATTTTTGTGGATTTTAATCTAAATATTAGTTTATCATTTTTTCCTTACTACTTATCTAGTTGTAGATCTTACACACATTGTTTCATGAAATTAAATATGTACCTAATATTTTTTTTTTTGAAACCACGATTGTATGGCTTCACATCCTAGATCCGTTTTTCGCGAGTCTTCCAACGATAAGAAACACTCTCCTGCGAGGTGCTTGGGTTCCTTCATTCCAATGGCGCCTCCCACCAAGAATAGACAGAATCAAAATGTGTAAAAAGATATTATGAGTTCTACTCGTGAAGCACATTCGCGAGATATCAAAAACGGCGGTATGCGGCGGCTGGATCATCTCGATCGCTCGGTGTCTTCCGAGGTTTGAGCTGGAAAAAATCTGACATTCGATCTGATTTTTTTCCAATGCCCTTTCATACGATACCACACACATGACCCCACGCAACCTTGAATATCCTCAAACGCTTTTTGTCATCGAAAACATCAAAAACGAGGATACGTTCTCTTTTGTTTATTGTTGCTTATCATCCGTAGGCCCATCCAGACATCTGGAATCGTCATTTGAACATATACTGTAAAAAAGAATTATGTATAAACAATAGCACATTAGTATATAAATATATAGGATTATACATCAATAGACAGAAAATATGATCCAAGATCAATGCTGATCGGAGTGTAATAGGTTCCGACCAGCATTTCGTCAATTATTCAATACAAGTCAACACAAGAACAATAATTAATTAAATATCACAGTACGATGAATATGATGAAATTGAGTGTAAAAGTTTTAATGTGACCATTTGGCAACCTTGTATACACAATGCATACCGTCTTTCCATACAAAATGCCCACAATATGAATATACGATACTTGTATGCTACACATCGTCCTTAGAGCATTAACCTTTGTATATATATTGTATATTTCTGTGTATACATTGTATATAATAGTGTACACATTCCATATGTTTTAATAGCATTAGGTATTCATTATAATTCTTATACAGATTTTTGTGAATATAATATTTTTATAACCTGATGACATTTTAGCTAGAAATTTAGTCTAAGATTGTTTTGACTATGGAACAAATCAGAATCCTGGTTTGAATTCCGCGGCTGCTATTATCACTCGCAGACGAGTGCTTAGCCGTGAAAAAAAGCAGAATGGACTGGACTGCACCGACCATATCGACCAGATCCTCAAGGATGGACGCATTTTGAGTAAGAGAAATCGGAGAGCCTGTATGACAAACCGGATGAATGTGATGGATGCAAGGAGTGTGTCAGGATAGGGTGGTCTGGCGTTCTATCCTCTCTGCCAGCCTCCCAAGGGACGCGGTGTGAGGGGATAGGTACGTACTATCTTCACATAGGTAAAGATAGATAGGTAAACTCTTCCTGAATTCCCACTCACTCCTAAATACCTTTCCTTCCCTCCTCATTTTGTTCTTTAGTTTATTATGTATGTTTTATTTAGAGTGAAATAGGTATATAAGTTTTTTCAGTGATCTATATATGTGTACGTACATGTAAGTGTGGAATAAAATTGGTACTTCTGTGCTTGCGATAGTTTGGAACTAAATAAATCTCAAATATGTGGCTATGTATGTATATTGCATATTGCTACAGAAACTCCAAATATGGTGACCACGTTTTGCACAAAGGTCAGTGTGAGATTGGCGTGAGAAACATGATACGTATTGAAGTGTGGTATTATTAGTATGATGTGCATTGTGCAATGCATCATACACTGTCATGTCAACTCATATTACTGTTATAATATATCAGTTCAATTACATTGATTCATTGTTTATCTACCAATGATATCGCATCACATATAAATATAATACATAAGACTTTCTTCGTTGATGCTTTAAGTTTTGTTTTGTAACCATGTGCTTATTGATTTCATTCTTGTTCGCTGCAATTGATGTATCGCATTTTGTTTTGTGTATGTAAACCTGACGAATCCAAATATCCTAAATGGGGCCTACGGATGATTACAGAACAATAAACAATGAAATTTTTGTGTAGATCCTTGACTTTGTCGAGAGCCCAAGTCGTCTCTATTTTTTACAATCTTTATCTTTCCACATTAGAGGGAGTTGAAATCACTGGATGATACGGCCTTCCGCGGAGGGGTGAAGAAGTACCTCGTTGACAAAGAATTTTATTCCGTTGACGATATGTTGAAAAATTGATTTGATGTATGACGAAATGTCAATCAGAGCCCTTTACACTCTGATTGGCATTGATCTGATAATGATATTGTTTATGATACTTACTTTGTTTAATGATATGCTATGAATAATGATATATATTGTAAAAATTGACGAATCCAAGTGCCCGAATGGGCCTACGGACGATAGAGAACAATAAAACAATAGAGCTCAATTTTCATTCATTTATTACACTATTGGTGCAAACTAAATTCAGAGATACATTAACATTGCAAATATCAATCATAACATTTGTTCACTAGGGCAAGCTTTTCGCAATGCTGCCACCCAGCTAACCCTAATTACACTTCAGTTTCTTGTCAATATGTATTTTTCTGGGATGTCTTTCATGGAGTTCAACTTGTCTCCTGAGGCACTTCAATACCTGAGTTCTCACGATCTTAATCTCTGACTCTGATCTCTCCAATGCCATACGATATACCTACATATACATCTTGCTTCCTTCATATTCATGAAATTTGTCACACATCCTACGATTTTTTTTTAATCAAAACACGCCCGTCCTTGGTCGACGTGGTCGCACCAAGTAAGTAATTCTTGGACAGCCGCGTTTCCTTACACCTCTTCTTTCTCCTAAGTACATTTTCTTTGTTATTCTTTCATCGTTCATCTTCTCTACATGTCCCAACCATCTCAACTTATTCACTTTCATTCTATAGTTACAACGTTCGTATTACAGTAATTAATCCCTCACTCAACTCTCTAATCACTCTATCCTCTTTATTCACGTTTTTCCACACATTCTTCTCGACGACCTCATCGCATTAACTAAAGAAATTCTTTGTTCATTAATGAGTTAAAGACAAAAAACCCATAATGAGTAATTCTTTATTATCGTAAAGTGGGTACCCATGATGTAGAACAATAAGGAATTATGTATTGAAGTATTATGTACTTATATGAAGACGATTAGGTATATATCATATACTCGTATCAATTACATTCATCCATCCATTATAACATACAAGTCATTGTGTACTAGAAGCTCCTAGTTAGAAAAAGTTTTGACTAGAGACTGTTCAGCGTTAAAAGACGAGATTTTTCAATAGAGCTACTACCATGGGCGTCGCCAGCCTCGGAGCTAGGGGGCAACGATTTTTTTTGTGGGGCATAGTGAAGAAGATGGTGATGTAGTTTGGTTTATTTGAAAATGTACACTATAATTTGCACAATAATATGTATTATGTAATGAAAAATGTATTTTATGAAAAGTAATAAAGAGGCAATTTTTTATGAAACAATTGTATTTTGATGGATTTTCATATTAATTTTATATAAATACTCTCCTTTTTCTTTCACTATTTCTTGTTATTGTAAAATACACTAGGGCTTCATGAATTGTTATATTATTAACAACGATTTCATTTAATTAAGAGGGCTTGTCTGTTATACATGAGGATATGTCGTTGATAATGATGATCCATACATCATTAGTTATTATATTTATATGAGTCTTTGTGCATGATATGACTAATTAACTAAAGTACTTTTACTTATAGTTGCATTACGTTATAGGTATATAATATTAACAAATAAAAATATGTTACTCTGCATTTCCTTGCATGATATCAGGTTTTAAAAAATAGTCTTAAGATAAATGATACCATGATAATGTTCGTCAGTTTTTATTTTTTATGTTGGAAATTAAATCCAACGATTAATTTTTATTCTATTAGTTTTAACTACACCAGGAAGACTATCTGGGCTTATGCTAGAATAAGCATCCAATCTTAATGATATAAGGGGTTGGAAGTGGTGGGATTAAGATTTTTGGGGTTATAAAAGCGTGCATGTTTTCGAGTCATTAGGGTCACGAAATCCACAGACGACTGTGGAGCATCCCCGGAAGATGTACAGGACAGAGCCGAGTGGCGGCGGAAGACAAGAATGGCAGACCCCACCATCATGTGAGAATAATAAATGCCCAGGGAGAGAATGAGAGTGTCATGAAATTTTTGTCTTTGGTTATGATAGACATTTTGGGTATATCTGTGATTGGATTTGTCTCAAATTACAGTGAATTTCGCGTTAGAAGTCCCATGGCCCTGGTGCAAACTTGGTTTAGTGTTGCTTGATGTGATAATAAGATATGGTCACATTTTTCCGCTACTTTCAAATTATATTGTTGTTTAAAATTTTTTGTCAATTTTCGAATTGTTAGAATAAACTGGCAACATTGTTTTTTTTTTAATTGTGATGGCGGCTTGAAGGGATTATCGGAGTATTTTTTTCTTTTTCCAACTCGCAAAACTATATTTTCTTTAAAATGATTTCTCTAGCGCTACTCTGCAATATTTTCGGCATTGTAGGTTGCTTGTAAAAGATACAATGTGAGAATATTGCGAACCTTTGACAGCTCTTATGACAAGGTTCAGGGCTACCAACAATACAATCTTGAACTCCACTTGGAGCTAACCGCCGCCGGCTGCCGAGATAGAGGTACCTATCTATCATTCGATGCGTCTCATATGACATCCTCCTGACCTAAAACTCAAAAAAATACACATACGATCCCACTTCGAACTTTACGTTTAGTGTGTAAACTCTAAACCTCGTGTAGGTATTGTATGTAACCTAGATTCAGTTGATAATTATGAGGTGTGCCAAAAGGACACTGACTTGGTACCATAATGTTACTAGTGATCTAACAAACACTATAGATATTTGCAATGTAAGATAATGCTGTTTATCTCGGTCACATAACGGATCCTGCGCACATTCATACATTATCATATTGTGTTATTTCTTGTGTAGGAACGTACTTAATAAATACTTAACATCATTTTACATAATTCTAGTCGAAATTGAGTATATATAAATGTAACGCAGGACCATGAGCCGTTGGAGCCGAGGACCGTTGAGCGCGTTACCAACCAGGCTAGTGGCTACGGACCACCTCTTTAAATTTTTTACACATATTTTAAATTTAAGACATTTCACGATCTCTGCGCCTTCAGCAATCATCGAAATTTATTAATGTTATTAATTAACATTACGAGCCTACAAAAATGTTTTTAACATTTATCGATAGAAGTCGTCATTTTTAGAATTCGCGGCTTTAATTAATTATGTTTACCAGGACATTGTGCTCCTTTATGTTAAATTTGTACGTTTTGTTTTAAAAAGTGAATATTTAGTAATTGTAGTAAGTACAAAATTATTAAATTTACTTTTCACATTTCACAATTTAGTAACAGTCATAATGTAGTTACAATAATTATACTTGTAAGAATAAGGAATCTGACGTTCTGTCCTCTCTGCCTACTCCGCAAACCGCGTCTTTTTTGACAGGTTACAGCTGGTAATAATATATTCTTCTTACTGATGTGGTACTTGAGTAAATGTGTATTCATAATATTGTCTTTGAAAAGAATAATTTTGTATGCTTGACTAATTGACAAAATTCATTAATTATGTACCGATATTCTGACCGTCACATAACTGTGGTGTGATGAAATACCTACACAGTACCTCTTCTTGTTTTGGTTATGGTTACGTTTTGACATTGACTGCTGGTCGTATGGTGGAGAACTACCTACTCTATCCTGAAAAGAACCGTGTGAGGTTTTGGAAATAGAATGACCCGTTAAGGGTTGCTCCCTCCCACTTACCCTGGATTATGAAAGAACGCTAGTTCCTACTTCATCCAATAATTATGCAAAACAGTTCTAGAGAGGGTCAGGCTCCGCCAGAAGGGCTCCTCCCCGACAAACCATACAAAATGGAATTACTATACCATAGAATACCTTGGATTCATAATATTTCCAAAACCCCTTGGGATAGAGTAAGTATAGTTCTCCACCATATGACCAGCTGTCATTGTCATAACCAGAACCAGAATACGTACCTTTGTTGTTTGTACAATATGGTAAAACATTATTTCCTACCATGCTTCAGATCAGCTCCTGATATGTTTCCGTCATTATCTACATTGGATCTCCAATACCAATAAGTGTTGAATCCTAGATCACTCCAGACGACTGTTCTAAATGCTTAATTTGTCCAGGGTTGCGCAACTCTGTAGTACAGATAAAAATGTATATTTCAGAAGGAAGGAGGAATTTAGTGTATTGCCTGAAAAATATACAAAACTATTATACTGACATATTATTCTTATTTTGTTTCAGAAAATAGCTGCCCAATCCTAAGGCCACAAAAAACGAAAAATGTAAGACCTTATTCCTTCATTTACTTCATCATTATTATTTTTTTAAAAGGATCTGGGCTTGTATACAAAAACCCAAATACTTTCCTGCACACTTCACATCAGTAAGCTAAAATCTTGTGTTATGAAGTGAAAAATTCATCGTCACCACCGGGGTCCGAACCCGGCACCTCCCGCTTGGGAGTGCTGCGTTCCAACCAACTGCTCCAACAATGTACTCAAAATTTTCAATTTTTTTGATATTCATGGTCATTTATGGAAAGTTTTTGAAATACTGTGACCAAAATTATGGGTGTGCCTGATTTCAAAACAAATGTTGTTATTATGCCTCATCCACATGCTGTCCGACCTTCCACGAGTCCCGCGCGAATGAGTAAAAAGGCGTTAACCGTCGGTTACGTATACAGTTCAAGACAATCACCTCGTCCGTACGTCCTTTTACTCATTCACACAAAACTCGTGGAGGGTCGCCGAGCGTGAAGCGGCCGCATTTCATACCAATCTTGAAATTATTTTGTTATCCTAATTCTATCTCGTTATACCTTATGTATATAACTAAAGGAAAGTCGGTTTTTTTGTAAGCGTTCGTTTTTTTGACCCAAGTCCCAATTAAGAGCTTGGTACCAAGAGTGACGTCACAGTCATTTCTCACGGCATTAAAGTTCAAAATCGCGTGAACAATCGCATGATAAAATGGTAAAAATAGCGTTTTTTTTCTATTTTTTGGGGTTAATTTTGCGTCTATCAAAAAACTTTTACCATTATTCCCTAGATTTTAATGCATGTTATCAGTACAAAAAAAAAATTTAATACTAGTCCAAGAGCCCGCTGCTTAATTTATGACGTATCTGTTTTTTGATCGAAATGTGGAATAAATGATAGCTTACCAATAGGGTATTACATCGCACTAGGGTTGCCTATCAAAATCCTGCCGCAACCCCCCCTGTCCCCCCCGAAAAGGTCCCTCTTCGCGGTTTTTCGCATTTTATAGGAATATGGTAAGAGATAGGAGAAAGTAGTCAATGACAAAAATAATCCTTGCTAAATTCTCTACAAAAAACGTTAAGTAAATTTTTTCATAGGACTAGTAGTTTACCCGTAATGGCCAGTCAAAAAACAGGATATTTTTTGAAAAAAAAAAAAAAAAAGTTTGATTTTTTTTCTTTCACACTCTTCCACCCATTACTACTAACATTTTATAGAAAAAAAAATTTGGCCTGCGGCGCTATATCACTGGTTATTTTATGAAAAACTAAATTTTAAGAATTTTCGTCACTGAGTTTTATTGTAATAACTCCGAAATTATTAGATGTATGAACATAAGATAAGAACTTAGTTATAGCTAAGACTATGGTAATTAATTCGTTCTTTGACTATTTTCCTGTAGCTCTTATCAATTTTCAACCAATTTAGTTTAAATACATTTTTTTTGTATTTTAAATGAATTTCGGTTTTGGGCCGGCCATTGCGGGTAAACTGCTAGTTCTACGAAAAAATTGACTTGACATTTTTTTGTAGAGAATTTAGCAAGGATAATTTTTGTCATTGACTACTTTCTCCTATCTCTTACCATATTCCTATAAAATGCGAAAAACCACGAAGAGGGACCTTCTCGGGGGGGGCAGGGGGGGTTGCGGCAAGATTTTGATAGGCAACCCTAGTGCGATGTAATACCCTATTGGTAAGCTATCATTTATACCACATTTCGATCAAAAAACAGATACGTCATAAAAGCAGCGGGCTCTCGGACTATACGTGCCTTTCGGGAAGCGAGTTTCCGTCTTTCGGAAAAAAGATCAGAGGTGTTTTTCACATTTTTTTTTTGAGATTCAAGATATAAAAAATCTTTTACGATTATTCCCTAGATAAAGGTTCAATGTATCTACCCTATTTTGTTCCATAGTATATTTAGTAACGGTTGTCGAGATAGAAGGTCTCCCGTTTTTAGAAATTTTTGAAATCTCGGTATGCATACTCTTAAGTAGTGTTTATATTATCTAGTATTTTATATATAGAGGTTTACCTAAAGTGGTTCACAATGATAATATTTGTTCTACAAATAATATAGGCATACAGAGCTACGCAGTGAAATAGCCTAAGTATTTATATGAGCACTTACAATGTTTTACAGTTACCTATATCCAGTTTCCTCCCACTACAATATGCGAATTATATTCCAACAAATAACACAATACATTACTAGTGGGTACCCGTGAAGATTATTCACTTTTTTATTAACTAACTACTCATACTGCCACTCTACCACGCCCTTCAAAGTTCTTCGAAGGAACATATCAGAGAGGTTATTGGTCGTACCTACTTTCCATAATAATTCTACATACGTACCTACCTACGAAATTTCAAATTTTCATTCACAAAACTTTACGTCTAGTCGTATTAGACAACCAATATTTTTTGAGCGATTTAAAGCGCTGATGGTATAGAGAATTTAAAAAAAATCCATACATTTCTAACACAAAACTGATATTAATTCCATTATTTACAACGTGCCTATTCGATTTCATCAAGCTCTGCAAACATGCGACACAAAAAAATGAGACTGACGAAAATTTTTAGCCACCCATGAACGCGTCGCTGCTTTAAATTTACATACATATTCATAGAACTTGCTAAATTTGCCAAAGGCCCAGCTTTACAGGACTTGGATAATACCAGTATTATGTAATGGAATAACACAATACATTACGTAGTATATAGGTAATGTTATCTCCTTAAAAACATCCGCCCTAACAGTACCGTTGTAATCACTGCTGATGTAATGTTTGCTACAGTATTTCAATGACATCTTATCTCCACACGCAAAGCGAGAGAGACTTTAAAATGAAATTCAGTGACAAAACCATTTCCCCCAAAGAGATAGAGAGATCGTCTTCGTGTAGAGATAGTAGCGTCTTGATGAAAAGAAATTGGAGATAGCATAAGCGGATCCAGGGAAGTCCAGGGGGCTGAAGCACCTCCTGAGTGACAGTACTTTATATACAACTAGTTCCCAGAGAATCACATTATTACCGCATCGTTTTCTCATTATGTCATGAATTTTCTGAAACTACTATATGTAAGTATGTAAGTAAGTACCTACTGTTTTGTGAAAAAAATTTGCTCGGCGCTATTTAAATCTGTTGCGTATATCTTACCACTTAACCAATTTTTCTAAAAAAATATAGCCTGTGGCGCTAATTAAGCCTACTATGTGTTCAGATTATCCATTTTTCAAAAAAAAATCGCCCGCTGCGGATTATTTCAAACCTGATGAATAATCTAAAATTATATTTTACTTGCGGCCCGTCGCTCATTTATAATTTCAAATGACCCTTCGTCCAAAAAGTTTGCCCAAGCCTGCTGCAAAAAGACAAGCAGGTTCATTAATTTACATGAATTTGATGGAAGCAAGGAGTGTGTATGGATAGGACGGTCTCCTTTGTCCTTTCTGCCTACCCCGCAAGAGACCCAGATGATTGTGAATTTCTGAAAATTTGTATTAGGCGAACATAATGCGACAACGATGATGTACCTACGAGACAATACAAATTGTCTATATAACTACGTATGACTTTTATCCTTATTAATATGGCCAAGACGATGAAGAGAGAGATGGAGATATTATTAAATTGGAAAGATATTGTGGGGAATGTTGCGTGAGAGTGAAAGAGATGAGTGATTGGTGATTAATCAGTCGTGTTGTGAGGAAGTTGAAGGTCGTGGTGACTGGTACAGAGTGGCGCAAGAAGGTAGCGCCTACTTCGATGATAGTTATATACTCGTGGATACTTACATATCGATAATGTGGTAGCATATTTTAGGAATAAGTAGTTCCTATGTCTACTACTTATATGTATATCGTATGGCGTTAAGAAGTCAGAGTTTAAGATCGTTAGATCTCAGGTATTGAAGAGCCTCACGAGACAGGTTGTGTATATCCTCGATGGTACCGCTGAACTTAGTGAGTGGACACTCTCTAGTGATGTGGGTGACAGACTCTACCCCTCCACAGGGGCAATATGGGTGCTCCCTTCTGCCCCATCTATGGAGGAAAAGGCCTCACCTTCCGTATCCCGTTCTGATTCTGTTCAGGTTACACCACAAGCGGCGTGGCAAGTGGCTACCAGGTGGCATTGTCGAAGGGTCCCCCACAAGTCCATCGGTGTCTATGCCGCTTTGCATTCATACACGTCCCCGTTCTGTATTTGTGTCGTAGTCATTCGCTATAAACTCTATAAAAGCAATATGAATTTTTCCACACATAATTTATATCTTCTTCTTCAGCCCTCTGTCCTCCACTGCTGGATATAGACCTCATCCATATTCCTCCATTCCTTTCTGCTGCTTGCTGCTTGCAGCCAGTTTTTTCCCCCTGCAGCGGCTATGTCGTCGGACCACCTTTCTCGTCTCGAGGTCTTCCGACGCCTCTTTTATTCTCCCAAGGTCTCCATTTTAGGATTATTGGGGTCCATCTTGTGGAGTTTTGTCTTGCGACGTGTCCCGCTCATTGCCACTTTAGACTTGGTAAGCGATCCATGACGTCTGCTACTTTGGTTCTGTTCCCAATTTCCTCATTTCTCATTATAATGTATATGGTCCTTGAAAAAAATTTCTACATATTTACATCTTACATATGGACTGCATTCATATTTCGGTTCGTGTATTTACATGTCTTACTGTGTTGATGATTATTGTGGCTAATTATTATAATTTTAAGAATACGCATACTGACATTTCAAGAATTTCTAAAAACGGGAGACCTTATAGATCTCGATAACTGTACTAAATGTGCTTTGAAAAAAATAGAGTAGATACATTGAATTACATCTAGGGAATAACCGTAAAAGATTTTTTATATCGTGTATAGATTTCTCAAAAAAAATATGTGAAAAACATCTCTGATCTTTTTTCCGAAAGACCGCAACTCGTTTCTCGGAAAGTCGCGTAGAATAAATTTTATTTTGGTCCTGATAATATGCATTAAAATCTAGGGAAAAACCGTAAAAGTTTTTTGAACCCCAAAAACTTGAAAAAACGCTATTTTTACCATTTTATCATGCCGATTGTCACGCGATTTTGAACATTAATGACCGTGACGTCATAGTTGGGTCGCGAGCCTTAAAATTGAGTAGATTGATATTATAATGAACCTGGCCAATCTATAGTAAAAATGTCACAGTGTTCGTGCTATACGTGATCTCCAATGCGGAAAAGTAATTTCGTCATCTTGCATAGTAATCACTAATCACAATATCACTTGGAGGTCATGAAACGGTGTTCAACTGTTTACTAATCACCAGACATTTATCACTCATTTATCATTTTCTCCACACAGTTTAGGGATGCATTCTAATTTCTCTTGTTTTAAAAATTCCATTTAATTGTTAAAAAACTATAATTGTTATAACTTTGTAAATTTGACGAGTCCAAGTGCCCGAAATTAGGGCCTAGGGACGATAGTGAACAATAAACAATTACTAAATTAATCTGTAGTACTTTCTGTTCTTATCTTTGTCCGAGTTTTTTTTTCATAGAAATGTATAGAATATTTTTTAAAGCTAGGCATATCGACATTTAAAAAAAAACAGAAAACGGGAGACCTCAGATCTTGACAACCTTACTAAATAAGTTTTTTAAAAAAACAGGGTAGATACAATGAACCCTTGTCTAGGAAATGACCGTAAAAGATTTTTTATATCTTGTATAGATTTCTCCAAAAAAATGTTAAAACACCTCTGACAACAACTCGTTTCCCAAAAGTCGCGAAGAATTTTTTTTGTATCGATGTAGGTATCTTTTTGTCTTGATAATATGCATTAAAATCTAGTGAATGAGCGTAAAAAAATTTTGAATGGAGCGAAATTTACCCTAAAAGTTAAAAAAAAAACGCTATTTTATACATTATTTCATGCGATATTGTTCATGAAATTTTGATTGCGGAAAATAAACGTATTTACGAAAATATTTGCAAAGTTTCAGCTTTCTGAGTAGTCAGGAAGTGGTTGACAAACCAATTGCAAAATTTGCGCACAGACAAAAAACAGTAATATCGACGGAGTGAAGTTGAATATCGTGGAATAAAACATGTTTTGCAAGCCCTAAATATTGGGAAATAGATATCTTTTCCGTTATCATGTATTGTTTGTTTGCTCACATCTTTACATGTTAATTTGTAGGTAAGAATGAGACTTATTGTGCGATTATATTTTAAATATACACTGAGCCAATACTGTGCTAATTTGTCCCCGATCTCTAGAGGAAAAAAACTCTTTAACGGTTGTAATTGTTACGGCAAATTATAAGTGAGTGATAATTTGAAACGATTTACTATTTTATTGTTTCCGAGAATTGCTGAGAATTTGAAAGCATAAGACTCTTTACATTATTATAATTAAAACACAACCAGGTTCGTCAATTCACAAAGTCTGCTTTTTTATAGTGTTCGCATAACTCCCGCATTTTACGATAGATTGCTGCGAAAATTTATAATAACATTTGCAATAATATAGGCTGCGTCCGAGCGTCTCCGGTTTTTGGAGAAAAAGCTTTTCCTAGGAGTTGCCATAATATTGAGGGGATCCAAGGCTTGTGTGGGGTCGTGTGTAGTATCGTATGAATGGGCGTTGGAAAAGAAATTCAGATCTTAATAGTAGTTGCAGGTTTTCACGATGATCCATAATATGTAGATCTTAAGTCACATTTTGTCCAGCTCTAGTCTATAAAGTATGCCGGGTTTCTTTGTCAAATTTTTCGTTGCGAAGCACGGGTAACTCAGCTAGTTTATTAGAAAAAAAAATCGCTCTTTGCTCGATTTTATGCCAAATTTAAGTCAAAATTTTTGTTGAACCTTTGCTTCGAAGCTAGTGAGGCCCTTGTGTACAATAATAATGTCAAACCCCAAAAATGTATAGAGGGGTATACCGCTCACCTCTCTTCTTCAGTTTGAGTTATAGATAGAGAGGAAATAAATGGGATACTGTATGGCGATTCAGTGACATCGAACGTGTTCATTTAGCAAATAGAAATAAACAATAAACTGTTTTGTATACATATATATATGTATATTCGTATGGTGTCAGGCGCTATAAGATCACATTTAGATCCCGAAGCCACATTCTGGCCTCGGTCGTCAAGTTGTTCAGATCCTCCATCATTCCCCCAAATTTGTGGGTTGGGCATTCACGCACAATGTGGTGTAGAGTCTGCACCGCATCACCGCAATCACAAGCAGGGTCACTAATGTAGCCCCACCTGTGACGCTCGGCTGCACATCTGCTGCAACCTGTCCTGATACGGTTCAGTGTTGCCCATTCTTTGCGTTCTAAGTCGAAACCGGCCACCCTCTTACATGGGTCTAAGACAAGGTGTTTGTTTTTGGACTGTCCACTCCTCCACTCCTCCGTCCAGGCCTTAATCATAATAGATATAGATATGTATAAATTACTGATAACAAGTTGCAGTAATATGAAAGTTGTCACTGCGCAGTGCACGTGCGCAAGTTTCATTGTTAAGTTCATTACTAACCATTTCAATGTTGTCAGCTTTTGTACACTACATAATAAATATACTGGAATTACTAAATTGGGCCTACTTGTGAAGTGCTGAAAACATTCAGCCAATCTGTCTATCCTCTCTCAGGCACGAACGCTAGATTGCCTCATCCTTACACACACTTCTTGCTTCTGCCACAGTCAACCACTTTGTCTTAATATACGCTCTCCAATTTCTTTTATACAAAACGCGTTCATCCTTGAAGATGTGAGGTCGACATGGTCGGTCCAGGTCACTCTCGGACGACCACTCTCCTCACACGTCTTCTTTCATTCATTTTTTAATATATTTTTAGTCATCATGGTACCATTCATTCTTTCCAAAACCATCCAAGCCAGTTCACTTTCGTTCTATAGTCACCACACCCGTCTTACAGTCACTCATCTCTCTATTAATAACTTCATTCCTTATTCTATCTCTTAACGTTTTCCCACATATTCTTCTCAACGACTTCATGTCCACTGCATTCAACCCTGGTTCGTTCTATGTTAATATTTTTAAGTAGTTTTTTGGCCTTGATATCATGGATTTCCCCAATATCCTCCCAAAATATTGATGAACCAGTTGGTAGTTCAATATTATAATGAAACTATATACTTGTTCTGGAGATGATTACTGACGGTTACACGCGAGGTTTTGAAATGCTCTCCTTTTCTCTTAGTAAATGTATGAAGTCATCCTCAAACATCAAAAATAAATACTTAAGTTGAGGATAATTACTATGTGTTTGGTTAGTTGCTCGTAAATTCCATCTGATGATGCAAGAAACTTGGGAAACAGGTCGTGCGTTTTACAAACATATTATTACTCATATTTTATAATTATACCATGTTTGTGATATGTAGGCTTTCCCGGCATCAAATAACTTTGGTAATTTATACTGCATAATGTAAATTAGATAATAGATTACCTTAATTAGAAATCAGTTGGTCGACCTTTATATACCATATATCGTCTTTCGAACGCATGAGCATACATTTTGTATGGAGTCTCATCAAAATTTCTTTACATGAATTAGCACCCTTTTTTTTAGCACCCTAATTTTCATGTGTGATACCGAAGATCTCTACGGTAATTTCATTACGCTATCTAGCTTAATGAAATTTACAGGGTAAATAGTTCATGAAATTGGCAAGTTTTTGAAATAAATTGAAGAAATTTTACTCAGTGATTATTTTTTCTAAAACGTCCTCAAACATTTATTAAAATTTTGAAATGTAACTAGAATACGGTGCTTTTAGATTTCTCGATGGAAAGTTGTGGGGTAGTCTGTTTTTCTTTCATTCTATACGTATTTTGGGGTGCTGAATCCGAATCCGAGGTTTGCCAACAAAATTTCGTGACGGAACATGGCGAAAAATTGGTAAAATGGCGAATATTTACATTTCCTGGCGAATTCTGGATTTGAACTTAAAAACCATCAACTTTTTGTGGGTCATCTTTTTAGCAGAATGAAAGCACATAAAATTTCCTACAAATTTGGTATAATTTTTTTTTTCTAAAATAACTAGCAGCGGAGCTGTCAAGCTCCAAAAATTGGCCAAATTTTCTTGTTATTTTAAATTGTGAAAATGGAAAATGTATGGAGAATAGGTCACCTTGTTCGAATTATCACCAAATTTTGACAATTATTCTTCAGATTTATGATACATATTTTACCTCGTTGGAATCAGTAAATATGGAGAAAGGTTTCAGGATAAATTTTATTTAAAAATATAGTGAAGTGTTTAAGCTAAAAAGGTTTAAACATTTTTAGCCTAAACAAATTACTATATTTTTCAATAAAATTATTTAAACATGTCTAGCTCAAATATTTCACGGTATTTTTAAATAAAAATTTCTTTAATAGCTTTCTTTGTGTTTTCTGATTCCAACGAGGTAAAATATGACTCATGAGTTTTAAGAATAATTGTCGAAAATTGCTTATGAAGGCAACAAGGTAAACTTTTTCAATACATTTTCGATTCTCGTAATGTAAAACAATAAGAAGATTTGGCCATTTTTTGGACCTTGACAGCTCTGTTCCTATTTATTTTAGAGAAAAATTTTGTATGGCAAATTTGTAGTAAATTTTACGTACTATCATTTTGCGTAGAAAAATAACTTACGAAAGTTGTCAGTTTTCGAGTTCTTATAAAGAAATCGCCAGAAAACGAATATTTTCGACATTTTTTGTATATTTCGCCATGTTCCGTATCGAAATTTTGTTGGCAAACCTCGGATTCGGATTCAGCATCCCAAAAAACGTATAGAATGAAAGAATTCCCTACTACCCCACAACTTTCCATCGAGAGACTGCTTTGTGTTTAATTTCACCGGATTACTAATTTTTAAATTCAACATTTATTTACGGCGCGATAGTATCAGGTAGACCCATAATTGTTTTTGTATCTATAAGTACACCATTCACCTATTCTAGAAAAAAATTAAGTACTTATCTCAATAATTGACGTCTCTGTGACCAATAACGTCTTGCAAGTCGGGGTTTGTCGGAAAAATACGAGAAAGATTCATAACTCGAAAACTACAAAAAATCGCTGAACATACATGGGGGTTTAATGGATATGTATTGAGTTCCTCTATATCTCGACTTCCGCTAGGTCGTACTTCCTGTGAGACCCTGTATACATCCATCTATCAAGCACCCTGTATAGCTTCCTAACTTTATGTTTGATTGTAAATTATTACTGTTCCGAGTTGAAACAACATACTGTAAAGCTATTATTGTTTCCATTATCCACGTATGTCTGTAGCCTGAAGGTCTGCAGATGAATTTACAATACAACAGACCAATTATCAATAAATATTTTACATTATATGAAGCTAATATAGTTCTTCATATGCTCAATACAGTCCTTTCACTCTTGTTCCATTCTTTCACTTTCCCTTCGATACTAATTCACTCCTATTTAGTAAATTCAATATTCTATTAGCCTGGGGTAGTAATCTATTGAAGTTTATATTCTTGTAGGTAAAAGTAGAAATATTGAAATCGTTTTGAAATTATCTGAGCCGCACCCTTTATTCGAAAGAAATCGATATTTTCAAATAATTTCGTAAAAACTTAGATGCCCATAGAAATACATTTCGTTTCACCTTACTTGTCACACTTTTTCTATAGAATTACTATGTAGCCAGTGGCCAAGTTATTTGAAACCAGGAGTACGTACAGTGCTGGGAAAATTATTATGGATTTTTTATACTTTCTATCTAAATACTCTCTATCAAAATTTGGCATAGAGTTTTAATTTTTTCAGAGTGAAACCACACGTGTATTAGTCTCTCGATCAGCTGTGTCTTTGTTGTGATTGGAATTTCATGAATTTCGTTTTGTTTTTCCATTTGTGTAAAATGTGATATCCAATGAATCTCCAATAAAAATAATAACAATAAATGTATATTCTTGTTGTTACAATTCTTAAATACTCGTATATTGAAAATCTCGTAGAAATTCCGCTGTTTTAAAAAATCCATAAATTTTTTCCCAGTACTGTATGTACATAGGTACGCTAACCTATTATGACAATTGATAACATATTATGAATAACATTCAAAATTAAAGAAGTAGAAGACAGTAATGAAAGTAGGTGGACACCCAGGTGGGCATATTGATATTTCAAAATTTAATAAAAATTTTTAGACATTAATTAAATCTCGACTAGCTCAAAAAATATGCTTTGGATTAAAATAGGGTAGATACATTGAACCTTTATCTAGTGAATGACTGTAAAAGATATTACATATCTTGTATAGATTTAAAAAAAAAATGTGAAAAACATTGATTTTATTTCGAAAACTCGTTTCTAGAAAGTCGTAGCCTTTTTTCTATTGATAACAAGCATTAAAATCTAGGGAATGACATAAAAAATTAGGAAAAAACGCTAATTTTTACATTTTACCATGCAATTGTTCATATGCAATTTTGAACCTTAATGCCGTGTAAAATGACCGTGACGTCATAGTTGGGACCCTAGCTTTAACATAAAAATTAATGGAAACAAAAAAAAAGCACATAATGATAATAATCTTAATAGATATTTGATGAGTTCGCAATAAAACATTCATGTGAAAATCCCAACCAATAACGATGATGTGAATATCGTATAAGGAAGAAATTAGCGCGACGTAATGTAACAATACACAATACAAATCACTAATGAGATGACTATATTTGTGCAAAGGATATCCGCACTTATGAATGTAGAATACTAAATACATACGTGGTCTGATTTAGATTTGCAATTAATTTTAAAATCACCTTTGGTTTCCCAAATCTGGAGCACAATCAACATTTAATTAAAAAAATTAGGACAACTCCATACGATTTAAAAGGAACCATTCAATTTAATAGCCAATTGAATTTACAACCAAACCACAACATTCTGAAACACATTATGGTTCAGGTTTCTCGTGAAAAATACAGCAAGCATTTGGCTTTCCCATAAGGAACCGTATAAGTTACGTTAGGAACCGATATAATATCTCTACTCTACTTATATACGAAAGTGCCTGACTGAGTGATTGAGTAACTGACTGACTGACTGACATACTCACTCGTCAACGCAGAGTCCAAACGGCTAATCGTAGAGAAGTGAAACTTGAAAGGCAGTAGATATCTATCTATCTATACCCTCACGCCGCGTCCCTTGCAGGGTAGGCAGAGAGGACAGAGCACCAGACAGCCATATGCTTGCACACAGTCCTAGCCCCCGTCACATTCATGCAATTTGTCATACACGCTCTCCGATTCCTTTTTTAGAAGACAGATTTTAGTAAAAAAACCTTCCACTAAGGAAAGAATTTTTAGAAATTCTGCTTCTTAAGGGGATTGAAAAATAGGGTTGAAAGTCTTTTTAGGAATATCTCGGAAACTAGACATGGTTCGAACTTGAGATTTGGCATATAGATTCTCCTCTATCTAAAGTTACAAAGAGGTAAGTAAAAGTTCGAAAGATATTCATCATACTATAGGAAACGTTAAAGTTCTTTAGAAATCAATATCGTTCATAGCAACATTATTCGTCGGTGGTTCAATGTATAAAGTGTAGAAGTGCTTGGGGCTAAGGAACACAACGAAAGTGTTTATTTCATAATAAATCCTAATATTACATTTCAATCTAGTGCCGATTCGGTTGTACAAATTCTATCAACCGAATGCTTCAGGCGTATCTTAATGTTAGTATTGTTGTACGTAATTTCATTTTTATTATTTGTTTGTTCTTATTACTTTCAAGTTTCAACCTAAGGCTCTTGTTATCACTTTCTTCAACGCCTCCCAAGCGCCGACATAACTCAATGTCATTCATTCATTCATCAATGGTATTATAAATTTGCCATCATTTTCAATTACGTTTGCCTCATAAATTTCACCTATAATATGTAATAATATTTTTTTTTATTCAAAAAAGTAGTACATATTACATTTCATACATACATATAAATCAAATCAACAAGTTTTTTAACGCACTACCTTCCCAAAAAAGTAGGTACTTGTGTATGGGAAGGGATAGCCGCCTCTAAATAATAGTACATATAAATACAGTCAATAATCGTATTAAAATACAAAACTGTGTGTACATATTATGAGTTTACTATTTGGGTGTCTCTCTAAAACAAACCACCCCAACCCCTAATAATTGACTTGTTTGAGAACGGAAAAATTCATTTCGGTCCTTTCTAGAGAAACTGTTTTCGGAAAATTCCTATTATTTTTATTTTTTAGCTTATTAATTAAGAGACATTAAAAATCATTCATTTTCTTTAAGCCCATTTTCATCCCTTTTAATAAACATTTGGAAAAAACGTCCAAACACCGTATTACTAATTTTGATAGGAGAATTTATGTGCCAAATCTCATGTTCGTACCACGTCTGGTTTCCGAAATATTCGTATACTCTAAAAAACTTTTAACCATATTTTTCACCCCCTTAGGGGCGAAATTTCCAAAAATTCCTTCTTATTGGACGATTTTCTATTGAAACCTATCTGTATTCAAAATTTCAGCTCTCTAGGATCAGCCGTTTGGGCTGTGTGTTCATCAGTGCGTAGTATTCAGTCAGTCAGGGGCTCTCGTATCTTCTTCTCTAGTTTCAATCCTGCGGATTGGTTTGCAGCAAATTCCTACATCTTGTTCTCCACCCTTCTCTGTCTCCCGCAGCTCTCTTCAGCTCGACATATGTGGCGCAGTTCATGTCCTCGTACACCTGGTCCAGGTACTGCCGTCGGGGGCGCCCCCCTGTGTTTTGTCCCCTCAATCATTCCGTGTATAGGATTAGAGATTATGCGTTCTTACGCTTGTAATCTACGAATAACTTTTCTCTCCAAAATTACAAGCAAATCTGTACTATGCATTGTTATTAAGCCAGTTATAAGTATATATTATAATCTTGTGTGACAATCTCTCGCCTGCAGTTAGAAACCTTTGCGCACACACGTTGCACAAAACACAATAAGTTCAGCCTTAGCTAAAATGCTGACAGATTTGTATGCACCACACACACATAACATAGTAGATTCATTGTTTGCTTCTTAACCTAATGCAACGTAAGGTGACACCATGGGAAATGATTCTTATTAGGCAGCAGAGTTGGTACTTTTAGTATTAGTATTGTTGCATTGTCTGTCACTCTCAGGTGCCGCTGTTTGTTTTGTTAGTGTAATTATGATTGTCTTAACTTTTCCTTTCTCAGACACACTTGGTAATGTATGAAATGTCTGCACTTATTTATATGGGCCTGCTTAATTCGCTTTATTTTAATTATTCCATACAAAACAGGCGTAACACTAAACAGGTTTGAATAATTTTAGTGGCTTTCTGTGTGTGGTTTTATTATGGGTTTACTGGCATTTTCGTGGAATATTTTTTAACCTAACCCATTTTCTTCTTCTAAGTCTTCGACACTGTAACATTTGCTACTTACATCCCTTCTTTCACCCATGTTTTGTCCTCTCTTAGCCTTCCATCATTCATCGTCCAGGATATCCTAACTGCTAACTATCTCGACTTGTTCACATTAATTCTTGTTACAACATCCATCTTACAATCATTCGTCTCTTTAATCACTTAATTTCTTATCCTATCTCTCAACGTTTTTCCACACAATCTTCTTACCGATTGAACTAACAGTTATACCACTATTAAGTCTAGAAGTCCAACTATGACGTCACGCGGTGTTAATGTTCAAAATGTTCGCATGAACAGTGGCACGATCAAATGTTAAAAATTGTTTTTTTTTTTTACTTTTTGGGGTTAATTTCACTTCAATCAAAAATCTTTTACAGTCATTTCCTAGATAAAAGTTCAACGTATCTACTCTATTTTTTTTCATAGCATATTTAGTAAGGTTGTCGAGATCTAAGGTCTCTCGTTTTAGATATTTTTTAAAATGTCAATATGGACCGAATGTCTTAAAAATCAATTCTTCGATCTTGTTATTTCAACTTCTCTTCCAAGTATTTGATCACACGACTCCATCCATCAGACCAAACCTACTCCTTACTGCATATAATACTATAGGATCTCTTTTCCTAGAAAAGCGTATCGCGTTGCATGTCAGACGTCCACTCCAGATTAAACCGGTTCTTGACACAACACCAAAGGTATGACAATAACTTCGCTATATAATGCACTACATATATTTTTTGTTTTCTGTCTATCATGCTACGGGATAAACAATATACATAAAAATATATCGCCAAATGCCTTATTTATGTTAATGTCTTTTATCGTTTAGTGATTTTACTCGAAATTCCACGAGAGTCCAATTTATTGAACCATATTTTACCCTTACATGCTTGCACTACAAAAGCCAGGAAAAAATCATAAAAGTCATGACAATATTTAATTCATATTTCAGGAAAATTGTGAAATAAACATAATTTTTTGCCAGAATTTTCTAATAAATGTACCATATTTTGCAATATTGAAGTGTTTTCTAGTGACCTTAGCAGAAATTGAGGAGTTTTTTTTTCAAATTCTGGTTTTACGTTAAGTGACAGAATAGTTAATTTCACAGTCATTAAAAATGTTGAAAAGCGATTCGCGGTGTCACTTTCATAATACGCAGTCATTTGCCATATCCGCCTGACGCCTATATTTATTAAAATTATTTGTATGTATGCGAAAATAAAGGTCATATTTTAATGTCTTAGGGTCATGTCATTCGTCATCAGCCCCCGTTTTCCCACTGCAGGACATAGGCCTCCCCTCTCCCCCTCCACTTCTCCCGCTCCTGTGCGATTCCCAATCTTAATTTAATGTCGTCCATCCATCTGGTAGGTGGTCTCCCTTGTGGTCTTTTATCACCCCTTGGTCTCCACTCCAGCAGTCTCCTCGTCCATCTGTTGTCCTGCATTCTTGCAATGTGCTCCGCCCGTCTCCACTTCTAATGTCATTAAAAAAAAAATAGTCATAAAAGGCATGTCATGTAATTTATGTCGCTCACACATTTTTAAGATGCCATGTTGTGTAATCAAACAGCACTATTTGTAATCGATGTAATCTCTTATTATAATCAGCCTACCTGCCTACATAATTAGTAACATAATAGTACCCAATATCAAATCATGTGTATTTCGTCTAAACCTCATACATGGGCGTCGCCGCGTCGCCACACCAAAAATTAAAAAAAAAACTGATATAGCATGAAGAACGCATAAATAGCGCCGCATGAAATTTTTTTGTGAGACAGTGACGAAGGTGCTGATGTAATAATTTGCACAATAATATGTATGAAAAATATTTTTTATGTAAAAGTAATTAAAAATTTTGCGACGCAGGATTTTTTTTATGAAACAATTGTATTTTGGTGGATTTTCATACAAATTTTAGAAAATTTATGACATGCAATGTAAGAAACATGAGAAAATGTTTGGTAATAATGTGATTTTTTGTGAGGTTTTATCATTTAGTATGAAAAAATATCTTTTGCTCGGTTTTTTTTTATATGTAATCTCGTAATATAATATATCTACGTGCATGCTGTGGATGCTCGTAAT
The DNA here is from genome assembly GCA_963576895.1 of Ceraclea dissimilis. Taxonomy (NCBI): domain Eukaryota; kingdom Metazoa; phylum Arthropoda; class Insecta; order Trichoptera; family Leptoceridae; genus Ceraclea; species Ceraclea dissimilis. The sequence goes on from OY756365.1 coordinate 862,010, forward strand.
TGGGGGGTTGACCAGAAATTTGTGTTTGATGTTTTTAATTTATGTATATCTGTCAATCCTCTGTGAGTGTCTCAATAAATAAATAAATATATGCAGAGGTGGTCGGTAGCCTGGTTGGTAACGCGCTCGACTGTTGATCCTGTGGGCGCGGGTTCGATCCCTGATGCCGACCTACTCCACTTCACGACACAAGCTTTTCTAGCTTACTGTGAAATGTACGAAGATGTATTTGGGTTTATTTCGATAAACCCAGATTCATTTTTTGTTTAAAAAAAAAAAAAATATTCCAATCTCTAGGGGGGAGGAGCAGCTGCCCCCCTGACGATGCCCATGGGTATATATGCTTCTGATTCAGTTACTTCCACACGTAATGTTGTACCAAGTTCTGTTACAGAAGACATGGTTACGATAACGAAGGTAATTATTATTCATCCAAAAAATCACATTATCATAAATAATTAAGATGAAAAACAAATACTGTATTTCAATTCATAGCGGAGAGTACTGGTTATGTAAATAGTGCGAGGGTCGTCCGTAAAGTATCATGATCATCCCACGATTTGTCTAGGTACTGAGTTTGAATCGTATGTCTGTAAATATTTGGTATTTTATTTATTTTAACATCTGACTTTTTGTGTCTCAAGGAAGCGGCGACGACCTATGTAAGGACACTCGATATCTAACTCTGGGAAACAGTTTTCATTGTGCAATATACATGTAGTGTCTGTCTAATTATTATGTATTGTTATTATATTGATGTGATGTACTTTGTATGACTACGATAAATAAATAATAGTGTTTTTTGTCTCTCTCTCTTTCTCTCTATTCGATCGTATTTCTCATTGCTGAGGGTCGTAATCCCAAAACACCTGTTGCTGGGCAATCTGTCGCCACGCGGTTCTGTCCCCCGCAACGTGTATGGCCTTGTAGATGGAGGGGGCCACCGTTTGCACTACTTGGTCAGTCCATCTCATATGTAAGCGTCCTCTTGGTCTTCTTGATCTCCACTTTTTTGGCACATTTGTGTAGAAATATATTTAAGTTTTTATTTCAATAATAAATAATAACACAGTTCACACAAAAAAGACATTCCTTCATATTTCTGTGACATTAACTAACGTGCGTCAAATTGTATGATTAACATGATCTACAAGCGTCTGTTACTTTTCGGCTAGTCCTCACAGTTTTAGTAATCAGGTTTATTGTCTCTGTACGTAATAATTAGGTATATTAGTTACTATTTGTGTCATATTTTATTATGTTGTAACATCTACACAGTATTAAATATGACATACTTTGGAGTTATTTTCTTGCATGTTTTTATGTCCAGATTGCAGATCAGTTAGTGTGTGAAACAATAGGTTTAATATTACATGGTTGGCGCAGTCGGTTGAGGCGGCGGTCTCTCGAGCGGGAGGTGCCAGGTTCAAACCCCGGTGCTGGCGATGTATTCCACACTTTGCGATACAGGTTTTTAGCCTAGTGCAAGGTGTGCAGGAAAGTATTTGGGTTTGTGTATGAAAGCACAGATGCTTTTATTTAAAAAAAAAATAATATTACTCTTATTATTTACAACATTTTGAGACAAGTTTTGGTATTAGCGTATACTCGAACCATCTTTTTGTTTCCCGACTCGAATAGTCAAGTCATTGTAAGTAGATGGCGGTAGACATGTCATGAAAACTTTATATCTTCTTCATCTTCTCAGCCCGAAACCGTCCACTCCTGAACGTAGGCCTCCTCCAAGCCTCTCCACTCCTGTCTGTCCTGCGCCTTCCGCATCCATGTTCCACCTGCATATTCCACCTTTATTGGTATACTTACCTATTATTATGTTCTGGGTTCGAATCCCGGCCACTGCAGATGGATGGACCGGAATTGGTGAATGTTACTTAAGTGTAAAGTGATGACATTAAACCAGCCGACGATCAGTCATAAGCCTGATGGAAAATCTATCCTTTGCTGTACATCCGTTGATATAACTACTTCTTTTTATTTACGTCGTCAACGCAGAGATTCGAACTCGGTACATCTCGCTCGGAAGTCCTACTCCGTACCATTTTATATACTATACCTACTTTATGGCATCATGACTTTTCCGTCACTGATAGTATAACATTACGTAAGTACAATGAATTAACTTCACCTGTGTATTGATTATTCACAATTCAAGGTAATCAGCAATATCTGTATAGTGAATACGTATGGTTTTATTATATGCCTCGGTCATAAGTTTAGATATTATGGTTTGTTGGTATATTTTTAGTATAGTATTGATATTATTAGTATGTATGGTGTATTGTATTGTGTGATGTACATATTGTCATTAAGTCACCTGCTATCTAATAATAATATTTATTGATATATTTCATTAACACATTCACATTTGGCTAATAAGGAAGTAAGTAGGCACACACATATTGTGTCATTTGTATTATTGCTTGTACCACGTACGTATATTATGGTTGTACATATATTATTATTAACTAAAATAATCCACTCTCCGGCATTACAGCTTTTAGGCCTTTGCGCCGAAGAATGTGCCGACATGTACAAAAAATATATAAACAGTTAAATGTATCAAATATACCTATTCGGATGAACATACATCAACTACCTTCATAATATCTCTCCAGCGAGCTGCCCCAGCACTGTTAACAGCGTCGATTCAACACCTACAACGAGGGACAGTAATTCGGCTTCAATACTACAAGTGGTAATTTATCGATTTTCTAAATTCGCTGTAGTCAACGGCGAAAATGTCTACACGCTGTGACAGCTCGTCGAGACAACGGATCGCTTTACCTATCGGAGTTTGTTCGTCCCGATGGCGGATAGAACAACATGTGTGAGCGCGGTCGACCATTTGAATTTGGAACATAAAAAAATAACTCAGCAATGTATGCCAAATATGTCGCAGCCGTAGACGATTTTTTTTCAGAATAATTAATGCGTAATACGGTGAGTTGGCTAAGGAATTTCGGGGAGGGGGTTTGTACCCCCAAACCCCCTGCCTACGGCCATGGGTTTAGGTTCTATATACTTTCAAATTCCCTAAAAGCATAAAAAGTTATCATAAAAAAGGAAAATAAAGTATGTATCAAGTTATTTCTATGAAATACATTTTTTCGGGAAATAATTATCCCAGCTGACTGGACACGCGATGGTATATTGTCCCACTAATTGTTGTCACACACACCAGGTAGGTGTATCAGCTTACACAATGAAATGTGAACTCGCAACAGACATTCTTTCTATGTGAAGTAGTTATCTATAAATAAATAATAAAACAATAAGTTACGTACTATCTTATCTGCCTACCATAAACATACGTGTATTCATACCTATATGGTATCAGTGTGTTACAGGCAATGTGTGATTCTTTAACATTCGTTCATTTTTCTATCTTGTTTTTTTTTAATAAAAAATAAATCTGTGATTATCGAAATAAAACCGAATACACCTTTGTACACTTCTTAGTAAGCTTGAAAAGCTTGTGTCGTGAAGTGGAGTAAGTCGGCATCGGGGATCGAACCCCCGCCCACTGGATTAACAGTCGAGCGCGTTACCAACCAGGCCACCGACCACCTCACCTATTTAGGTACCTATAATCGAATGTATAATTACAGTGTATCAAGAAAAAGATGTTCTCTGATTAATTTAGAACTACAATTTTGTTCGCTGGCAACAATGACATCTGTATTGAAATTCTACAGGTGTTCCCACTGTGGTTGCCAAAAAGGTACATGTATCGTCCTCATCAAAAACCATATCTTTCTTGAAGAAGACTGTACCAGTGTATCTGCTATCATTATTTTATGTCCTACTGATCGTGTGTTACTGTGATTTGTCACTAAGGGTAAACACGTTAGTGTGTAAGCAACTTCAGCTCCTATGTCATCCAGTCTTTTTAGTGTGCAATCAGATACCGTAAATATCAAAGGATTAGACTAAGATGCGGGGGCCTAAAACTAAGACATCTGCCCGAAATATCAGTATTTAGAAATCTTGCTAATCAGGCGACTAATTTGTTTTAAGAGTGCTTCAACAGTATTCGTTAGGAAGTGCCCTTTTAAACAATAAAAGTAAGTTCCGGCATACCCTAATTTAACATTTTGCCTGTAACCTCAGAGTATTGTGCAATATACTAATATGCAATATAAATACCTGAGAAAAATGTATTATGTAGGTAGGTATATACATTCGTATTTAAGTACCTATTTAATAACGTAAACATAATAAACCACTACACATATGTAATTGCATACTATACCTACAATCTGTATCTATATTTCTAATGTTATTGACGTAATGTAGTTTTTGACTGCAACATCCAGACCTGCTTTGAATTAAATCACACTTGTTTTCATAATCTTCGTTTCAGATTTTGGATATCACCATGTCTATTTATTTTTAACAATTTTCTATGGTAGCTGGAGGTGTCCAGGGTTTCTTACAGTAGTCCTTGAACGCCAGCAATGAAGGCATTTCGCCCATCTATCAACACCATTTCTTTGCTGCAATTATATCATTCCTCTATCTGTCTCTAAGACTGATCCTCAACATCCCTCACTCTACGACTTTCTCTGGGTGACTATCGGATCATTTGCACTTTTAATTGGTAGTGTGATGGTCATATGTAAGCACTGGTAGAAAGCAAGACTCTTTAAAAATTTTCATTTAAGGTCGATATCTATTTTGATAACTCATATACCATACCTAATAGTAAAGAAATACGATAAAGAAATTGATACTAGACTAGGGTATGTAGTAGTTTTTTTTTTGAAGTATGATATCTAATACTAGACAGGGAATTACTCATTTTACTGTAAGGCTTCAAATAGGGGTTTACACAACAACACTAATCACCCCTTATGTCGCTGTAATAAAGTGATCATATTAACCCAGCTGACGGCTAGTCATAAACCTGATGCAAGTTCATCCTTCACACTGAATTATGTCTTTTGACAAATTGTATTAATGTGACGGAAGCACGAAGTGTGTGTAAGGATAGGAAAGTCTGGTGATCTGTTCTCTCTGCCTACCCTGCAGGGGACGTGGCCTGGTCATTTCAATTCCTCCACAGATGACATGATTCGATAGTTACTTTACATACGAAGGTTTTAGTCCGAGAGCCCACTGCTTAATTTATGACGTATCTGTTTTTTGATCGAAATGTGGTACAAATGATAGCTTACCAATAGGGTTTTACATCGCACTAGGGTTGCCTATCAAAATCTTGCCGCAACCCCCCTTGCCCCCTCCGAAAAGGTCCCTCTGCGCGGTTTTTCGCATTTTGTAGGAATATGGTAAGAGATAGAAGAAAGTAGTCAATGACAAAAATAATCCTTGCTAAATTCTCTATAAAAAAAGTTAAGTCAATTTTTTCATAGGACTAGTAGTTTACTCGTAATGGCCGGTCGAAAAACAGGATATTTTTTGAAAAAAAAATATTTTTTTTTTGATTTGTTTCTTTAACTTTCTTCCACCCATTATCACTAACATTTTATGGAAAAAAATATTTGGCCTGCGACGCTATATCGCTGGTTATTTTATGAAAAACTAAATTTTAAGAATCTTCGTCACTGAGTTTTATTGCAATAACTCCTAAATTAATTGATGTATGAAAATAAATTATAGCTCGTTTTGTAGCTAAGACTATGATAATTAATTCTTTCTTTGACTATTTTCCTGTATCTCTTATCAATTTTCAACCAATTAAGTTTAAATTCATTTTTTTTGTTTTTCAAATGAATTTCGGTTTTGGACCGGCTATTGCGGGTAAACTGCTAGTTCTACGAAAAAATTGACATAACATTTTTTGTAGAGAATTTAGCAAGGATAATTTTTGTCATTGACTACTTTCTCCTATCTCTTACCATATTCCTATAAAATGCGAAAAACCGCGAAGAGGGACCTTTTCGGGGAAGGCAGGGGGGGTTGCGGCAAGATTTTGATAGGCAACCCTAGTGCGATGTAAAACCCTATTGGTAAGCTATCATTTGTACCACATTTCGATCAAAAAACAGATACGTCATAAATTAAGCAGCGGGCTCTTGGACTATTTATTGTAGGCTGGTGTGACTGAAATAACAATTTATACTTATAATAATTACTATATTGATGTATGGTATTATGTATTAGTTCTGCCTGCAACTACCTGCCCAAGTTTAGACCGCTAAAAATATGAGCTATCCGTTTTTTAATCGAAATGTTATTTAAGGTTCAAAATCGCGTGACAATCGCATGATAAAATGGTAAAAATAGCGTTTTTCCCAATTTTGGGGTTGATTTTGCGTCAAAAAACTTTTACGGTTATTTCCTAGATTTTAACGCATATTATTAGTACAAAAAAAAAAATTCTCCGCGACTTTCGGGAAACGAGTTTCCGTCTTTCGGAAAAAAGGTCAGAGGTGTTTTTAAAAAAAAATTGAGAAATCTATACAAGATATAAAAAATCTTTTACGGTTATTCCCTAGATAAAGGTTCAATGCATCTACCCTATTTTCTTCCAAAGCATATTTAGTAACGGTTATCGAGATAGAAGGTCTCCCGTTTTTACAAATTTTTGAAATGTCGGTATGCATACATTGCACACTCTTAAGTGAAAGTTTGTTTACACATAGGTTCATACAACATAAATTACTTTCTCGTGCCTCTTGTCATATTTCTAAAAATGCTATCTAGGGACCTATTTGAAAGTGCCCTTTGGGCGATATTTATCACAAAACGGCGCCAGAAAAGTGATCCAATTATCATTATTATCACTTAAAGGGTCATGTAGATGACGCAGCAAGAAATGCAAACTAGGCAAACATGTGGCGATGTTTGACCTTATTTGTAAACATTAATTTACATTATTAACTTAAATTAAGATAAAAAAAAACAGATTGGTCATATTTTTAACGATCGGATCTTAGACTAACATTACTTAGGCACAGTTAGATAATATTGTAGTAATAGACCGGTGTTTTAACATTAAAAAAGGGGGTATAGCGTAGATAATTGTCGGAAAGCTGGAAACTATTTGATTCCCTTAATTAACATACAAATAAGGTTTCTTGAAGTTTGCACCAATTTTCCGCTTGTGCTAAGTACAGGGTGACCCATAAACCGAAAAAATAATGTACTTTTTTCAGTTTTTCAGTAATAACTTCTAAACTATGCTTTCTACGAAAATGGTGTCTTTTTATAAATTAAAGTACATAATATTCTGCGTCGTTTGAGCATAAATACTTCTTTGTACCTCAAAAATTATTGTGATACAGACACTGTCAAGTACATATTAATTTTCAGAACAAATTGAAATATTCGTATTTTTCACATTTGTTGTTGAATAACTCCCCAACTCAGGTATTTACGGTAATATTTTACTAAAAGTATTTAATTGTGGGTCAATTTTCTCTAACTTGTGATTAAAATTTTAGACCTACGGCACACAGTTAAGGATGCACAGGTATTTAGAGAGAGACGAGTGAAATAAAGAAATTTATTAAATGATAGATTTAGATATGTTAAAGTTAAGCTAATTTAAATTTTACGATTCCATTTTATTAATGTATAGTTTTGTCAATTAAAATCTGATTTTTAATACTGTTACGCCACTGCCTAATATTTTATATCGAAAAGAGTATTTTTTTTACATTCATTGATTTTATTAAAATATCTCCTAAACGGTAAGTGTTATGAAAAAATATTTATCTCACAATTTATCTAGAATAATTTCTCTATATTACATTTGAAAAATAATTTATCTAATTTAAATACTAAGTGAGGTAGAATTGATTAAAAATGGTATATAAAAAATAAGTTCATACATGCCGTCACTTTTTGTTAAATTACTTCTAAACCAAGCGGTGTAGCGTAAATCCATTAAATTGCATTTAAAGCTAAATAAATTTCCTATAAATTAAATGTAATAAAATTAATTTGGGAGTTGTAATAAAAAAGTACTAGATGATCAATATCAATATTTAGTAAAATAATTCAACGCTTCCCATACAAAATGTTCTTACTTAGCAATGTGCCTCTACACAAAATCAACTTTGATCATCTAGTACTTTTTTATTATAAATCACAAATTAATTTTATTATACTCATTTAATAGAAAATTTATTTCGCTTTAAATGCAATTTAATATATTTACGCTACATTGCTTGGTTTAGAAGTAATTTAACAAAAAGTGACGGCATGTATGAACTTATTTTTTATATACCATTTTTAATCAATTCTACCTCACTTAGTATTTAAATTAGATAAATTATTTTTCAAATGTAATATAGAGAAATTATTCTAGATAAATTGTGAGATAAATATTTTTTCATAACACTTACCGTTTAGGAGATATTTTAATAAAATCAATGAATGTAAAAAAAATACTCTTTTCGATATAAAATATTAGGCAGTGGCGTAACAGTATTAAAAATCAGATTTTAATTGACAAAACTATACATTAATAAAATGGAATCGTAAAATTTAAATTAGCTTAACTTTAACATATCTAAATCTATCATTTAATAAATTTCTTTATTTCACTCGTCTCTCTCTAAATACCTGTGCATCCTTAACTGTGTGCCGTAGGTCTAAAATTTTAATCACAAGTTAGAGAAAATTGACCCACAATTAAATACTTTTAGTAAAATATTACCGTAAATACCTGAGTTGGGGAGTTATTCAACAACAAATGTGAAAAATACGAATATTTCAATTTGTTCTGAAAATTAATATGTATTTGACAGTGTCTGTATCACAATAATTTTTGAGGTACAAAGAAGTATTTATGCTCAAACGACGCAGAATATTATGTACTTTAATTTATAAAAAGACACCATTTTCGTAGAAAGCATAGTTTAGAAGTTATTACTGAAAAACTGAAAAAAGTACATTATTTTTTCGGTTTATGGGTCACCCTGTACTTAGCACAAGCGGAAAATTGGTGCAAACTTCAAGAAACCTTCTTTGCATGTTAATGAAGGGATTAAAATAGTTTCCAGCTTTCCGACAATTATCTACGCTACAAAGCTAAATTTCCTGGGCTATAAGGTTAACAATAAGTTAGTAGAATTTCGTCATCAATAATAGTTATCATAGGTATTCAGAACAAAACGGTCTATTGCCCAATCCCACCAACTACCACCTAGGAAGCAGACCCCTAAGGAATTTCCATACAAAACCACAGATAATTTGAGTGATTATTATAACTGTCATAACCTTTAAGATATAAATCCATACAAAATACAGCATGCAGCTCTACTTAGTTAGGTGGCCAAATATCTCGGCCCAGAATCTCCCTCACTTAAGTAGCTGCATGCTGTATTTTGTATGGATTTATATCTTAAAGGTTTTGACAGTTATAATAATCACTCAAATTATCTGTGGTTTTGTATGGAAATTCCTTAGGGGTCTGCTTCCTAGGTGGTAGTTGGTGGGATCGGGCATATTACTTTTAGTTGTTGTAATTTAGGTGTGTCTTGTCATGACGTACCTTCGACAAATTCAATGTATTTCATGGTCACTAACTGTGAGCTTTTGTAAACTAAATCTATGTCAGTAATCTCGAAGTTTTTGACCGGCGGTACTTGGTGGAAGTCCGTTTTTATGAAAAAAACTAAATATTTAGATTATAATCCACAGAAAAATGACTAGCTTTCGCGACTAGTATTCGAGGATTTGCACCCTCATCATCAGGCGATTGTGAATAAAGACGAACAAATAAAGAAAATCTTTATTCGCTATCGCCTGATGATGAGTGTGCAAATGCTCGAAATGCTAGTTGCGAAAGCTAAATTTAGTTTTTCATTTTTTCCTATGTCAGTAATATAAGAAGAAAGATAGATTCTAAAGCTAACATTTTGATGGTAATAAACGTATGGGAGATTTGATTCCTTTCTTCTGTATTTCTATCAATGCACTTGAAATTGACATCTTCAGATTCTTAATACTTACATATTAACAAGTCTAAACTGTGATTTGGCCACGAGCGATATGGGTATATTTTGGGTTAGCTGGCAGAAATTGCCATTTGCCAATAAACCCGCCATTTGTGTATTTTTTGTACATGCAATGAAGAATATTTCATTTTATTTTTATTTATCTCCTATTGGGGAAATCCATAAGATGATGTCAAGGACTGTGTTGGACCGTGGATGGTTCGCATACGAAACAGTGTCTTAACTTTGAATATCCCGGAACAAAATGTAACTGGGACGTATTCTTGACACAGTTTAACAATTCTAAGATTTTTTTGGATTTTCCAACCACTTCGCAACATTTTCTTTAACTAATTCGCAGAGTGGAAAAACAGTGTTGCAAAATCGCATGTTTAATCACAGATTAGGTCTTATCGTATGACAATTACATGGTCTGATATCATATTATGTACTATGTCTCGCTTCTCCACATATTGGTATTCAACTAACACGTCCGCTTATATCGCAGATGTATGCAATTCTATTCCATTAACTGTAATGAATACTAATAAACTTTACTATGGAGTGGCCCGTAATAATCTATTATCATTGTCAATCACTAGCCAATTCTAGTTACATATAGGTACATAGTGCCTATACTCCTAAGCAACCAGCACAATACTTTGGATATTACCAGATACTCAAAAATATGCGTGCTTTTTATGGCCCTAAATACTTCAAATATGACGATGAAAACATCAGAATACGACCTCTTTATACTCACATCTAATACGTATATGAATTGTATAATAGAGTTACTCACATTTCTTACAAATGGGGTAAACAGCGACGGCTGTCAGGTGTGTAAAACCTTGTCAAAGGAAGCTTTTTCAATGCAGACAACTGCGAAATTCAGGATTCTATCACCCAACTATATTTGTAGCACTGCGAAATACGTGTACTATTCTCTGACAAAATATTATATTTGCTTCATAATTTTGACAAAATATAAATCGCCGCTCGCTTTTTACTTTGACTAAAGCGACACAGGGTCAACTTTTCAGGAGAGCGATTTAAAGTTTAAAAAAACAGAAAAACCCTGATAACTTTTTTATTTATGAACCGATTTAAATAAATTGTATGGGGGTTTTGTTCATGGATTTTTTTTTCTATTTTTTAGTATATATTGTTAATAAATATAGTCTCTTTTGTGTGAGTTAGATGGCGCTTAATCCCTTAATGCCTAAGTATAATTCGAAATTTATTAATTCAAAACAAGGAAATGACCACTTTCCTTAAAATCATGAAAATTCAAAATGACTAACATGCCATTTGTACTCTTCCTCCAAAAAAACGAAATGACTTACACGTCATTTATATATATTTTCTAATAATTCAAAATGACTAACACGCCATTTGTACTCTTCCTCAAAAATATCAAAATGACTAACACGTCATTTATATATTTTTTCTAATAATTCAAAATGGCTAATAGAACTTTTTGTGACAAACTGTATCAAGCAGAACGTCTAAATTAGCACTGAAAATAAAATCGTTATAATTCAAAGTAATTAATGCAACCATGTTTTCCAAACACTTCCAAGTTAAAATGGCTAACACACAAACTCTTGTATTTTATATAGAATTTTGTGAGTAATAAAAGCTGAAGATCAATGTATTGGAACTCTAAGTATTCATCTTCATATCTGTTTCAAAAAAGAAGGAAAGAAAAAGTTTTCTAAATATATTATTTATAAATATTTCTTAAATATATTCTAAATAGGTATATACGTTCGCGCCCATCGCACACAAAAGCAACACGTGTATTGACAATGAAGTTGTTAGTTGAACGACCGATAATAATATTTTCAAACCTTATAATTCTGTTTCAAACTTTTTGTCTTAAACGACGACAGATGTACCAAATATCAGCTATCGTTATAACCGCAAAAATACTAAAGTGCAAATTCAATTATAAACAATTAGTTAGAACGATTAACGGATAACATAAAATTAAAAAGTAACAATCCAATGTGACTAATGGCCATTTCAATTAAATTCAGTATTAAGTAGAAATGACTTAAAAGACATGTAAAGAGTAATATCCAAAATTCAAAAAGTCTAAACGACACCTTAACATTATTTAGTATCATGTAAATGTGACTAAACGAAGGACATGTTTAGATTTAATATTATACGATTTGACTAAAGTGCATCTGTCTAAATAATTTTGATAAGTCAAAAAAGCTAAAGCGCCACTCGCATTGTTTTATGTGTTAAGTTTGTTTTTCTTATAAACCAAACATTCATGAATTGTAAAAATTTGGCAAAACAAAGCGCCATTCGCGATTTATAAGTTGTTATTTTCGTCGCTTTACCTATTTTTTGAAAGATAAAAGTTGGTTTTTTATTTGACTAAACGACCAAAAAAGTTGTCTGATTGACCTTGAACTTGGACCATTCGATAAAGCTCGCCGAGACGATTCCAACGATATATATAACTCATTTTATACCTAAGTGGCGCTTAAGTCAAAGTAAAAAACGAGCGGCGAAATATATTTGCTCTAAATATGACTTATTTATGCTCTAATGACTCTTTTCATGTCTTTCCTAATTTGTTCTTCTTCTTTCGTACGCCTAAGACCACTGTACAAGTTACCCAGGAGTCATAACTCCACGTTAGAATTTTCAAATAGTCTAATTTTATTACTTTATAATTTTTCACACATTTGGAAAGTTTTATACTTACGTTAATAATAATTGTGTTACGGTCAATGCCAAATCTGGGAATTTCCAATTGTCGAGTCTATCTGCGTACCAATTCGTCATAATATTACCCAATGTAATATTGTCCTCAGGCAATTGTGTCGTGTCGTTTTGCAATTACAGCCGTGACGGTCAGTGAATAATATAAAATGTCCACTGTCCAACTTTCTGACTCCATCTGTCCAACTGTCCAACGGTGAATGATCTTATTTCTTGCATATTTTCAATCTAACTAGACATCGGATTGCATGCACTTTACCGAATGTACAAACTACAAAATATGCGTGCAGTAAAAATCACCTAAAATTTGCACTGATCCTTTCAAAATGTGTTTAAGGGTTAGGTACTTATTGTCCAGTTTCACTATTTGGCGAGATTTCTGTTAAAATTAGTAGTCGTAAAATTTTTTTCATGATCATATTTCGGGTTGACTGTAAGACATTGCTTTTGCAATAAGTCCTCCTTTTGGCGTACTTCTGTGTCTAATAAGATTTATTTGTTATTTATAGTAAGTATTTGGTCTGTGGCTAACGAAGATTTATTTATTTCTCCCTGTGTGAAATTCAGAATGAGTGCAATGTGACGTCTGAAACATTGTTTATTAATTTTAGAATTATATGTTATTTTTGTTTGGTAACTTTATTAAAAATAAATACGGTAAACAGATACACAAATTAAATTGATTAAAATTTACCAACTGAAACTTGTTTATGGTAAAAAAGCACTACGATTTCAAACTAACCTGAAGCAAATATGTGTGCTGTATTTCAAGCTACTGGTGCTTTAGTAAATTATCGAAATATGAAGAGGCAAATGTAGACTCAGCCACCACTAACGACAGATGAATTTAATAAAGTACCTGCTATCACTTGGACTAATGCAGGTACCCAATTAGAGATATGTTTATCACCTTTCCACTAGTAGCCATTGCCCAATGACCTTGATTCCTATAACAAAAGTACATTATCATTATTGTTTAGTTTGTTGGCTATATAATACTGTGTATATATATGTGTATGTATGTATGTTAGCGACAGTAATCTGGTGACAATATTTCGTGAAACTCGGATGTTCACCTTGAAAACGATATAATTCTCTATCGTAGGTATTCATTTAGTAGACACTTCTGTCAAATCATATTTGAATTTGAAAGTTGTTCCAAAATCAAATAAAACGTAATATTGTAACTATCCAATCATCAACGTCTTGGATTTTTTATTGTTTTGCTAGTCGAAGTTGCTTGGTGGTATCGACGAATTTAAAACCGTCAAACGAGTGTATTTAATATTTAGATGTGGGTCTTTTTCTCAGTGTTTGTTACCTAACTTCGTCATTTTTGCTAGCGCTTATGCTATTCAATATTTTCATTTTCAATTAAAAAAATGTTCAGTTCTAAATCTACGCTACCACTCACACCCTTTAAGGTAATTAGAATTTTGGCATTATACTTTTCAAAAAACGTGTGTCCCTTCTGCTTTTTTAAGCGAAACAATCATTGTACAGTACATACATGATTGGCGCAGTTGGTTGAGGCGGCAGTCTCTCAAGCGGGAGGTGCCAGGTTCAAACCCCGGCGATGGCGATGTATTCCACACTTTGCGATACACGCTTTTAGCCTAGTGCAAGGTGTGCAGGAAAGTATTTTGGTTTGTGTATGCAAGCCCAGAATCCTTAAAAAAAACTCGGACACGCATATAAACAAACATACTTCTAAATTATTATGTTGGATAGAAAATCTTTATGGTTGATGATAGAATTAAGCTTCTCGTGTTGATGTTATTAAAAGCTCTAAAGTTAAGTTCAAGGTCTCCTGAGAAATCTGTTAAAGAAAGAATGCACTTTAATGAGGGAATAATTGGAGATTAGGTTCGAGAAGAAAGGTCTTAACTGCAAGTTCTGTCGTATAGGAAAATGGATGTTATGTCAGTTATGTGTTATGAGAATAAAATCTGTTTTGTTAAGAGATATTGGATGCATCACGCATTATTTATTACTCATAAGCTTATTGTCGTCTTAGCAGAAGAGCAGGTGCCTATCGGCCTTAACCTTTTATGGTTTATCATATTGCTATCGTTAAGTCTTCTTAAATTAAACATATTTTGAAAGAAGCCTTAGTTAACACACATAATATATTTTAGCAGTCTGTAAAAAGCCTGAAGTGCTCTTGGTTTTGAACACAGCCTCTCCAGATTGGAAGTCCGCACAGAATCAAAATTTTTAAAAAGATATGTAAGTTCTACTCGACCTCTTTTTGAAGCACTTTCGTGAGATACCAAACCCGGTGGTATTCGGTGGCTGGATCCTCTCGATCGTTCGGTGTCTTCCAAGGCTCGGACTGGACAAAATCCGACTTACGGTCTGGATCTTTTTTCCAACACCACTTCACACGATACCACACATGACCCCACACGACTCTTGGTTCCCCCAGAAACGCTTCACATCTTTTTTGTATCTGGAGAAATAAATGTGGTGCAGAATCGTATTGTCACCGAGTTTACGCACGTTAGCAAAATTTCAGGTATCTAAGTAGTTAGGAAGTTGTAGAAAAATTGATTGCAAGATTTGCCCGCAAACAAAAAAAAACACTACAGTGAAGTCAATTAGTAAAATCTTGTAAAAAGTGCAATATGTCAATTCAAAAGTTGTTTTTTCAATCCTCACAATTGCAAAGAAAGTATACAATTACAATATGTTTATATAGCGAATATATAAAATATATATCAATCTAAAATCTGAGACTAATAAACTTATCAACAAATATAACAAAAGTTTAAAATGAAAGCTGATTTGTACTAGATCTAGGTATATAACTTTTACAATAAAATAATATAATTTTCTCCAATCTCAATTCTCGATACGAGAACGATTGTTATACATTTTTTGTTACTAAGTAGCCAGCATTCCAATATTGATGTTCTATAATGCAGTAAAATTATAGCTTTTTGTGTTACTACTTTTTACCTTCAGTATCTAATAATATTATGTGAAAGGTATCTGATACTTTTACATTTTCAATATCGCCGTATTAATAGAATTGTAATATTTCATTTGGTCACTCCCGTTGGAGAAAAGTTGACCAAGAACAGGTTAAGATGGTACGGACCATTGAGAAACTGCCACAGGGAAACACGATAAAGAACAATGGACATGGAAGTAGGACCCAGAAGACCAGGTAGACCCCTGACTACTAGTTGTCAGATTGGAGGTCTGGGTTCGATTCCCGGCCGCGGCAGATGGATGGACTGGAATTTGTGAATGTTACTTAAGTGTAAAGTGATGACATTAAGCCAGCCAACGATCAGTCATAAGCCTGATGGAAGGTCCATCCTTTGCTGTGTATCTGTTGAGATATAACTACATACCTACTTGTTATGTTTAATTTGTTTTTTTTTTTTGATACGTTATCAGTTGTAAATCATGTGTTGTTACCGCCATTGTCTGATTAAACGCATATCAGCTTTATCAGCGATCACAACGTGCGATCTTTCTTAAATTCCGCATCTCTTTCAACAGCCAAGTCACTGTCTTTAATTTGTGCGAATTTATACACAAATACAGTACAATAATAGTAGAATGACTTCGTATAAAACGAAAAGTCAAGTAGCTGTTTGATATTATAACGGTTCAATCCGTGTGATTCTCCCACGAAAACTTAATTGTATATTATATCCACTATTGAATCTATTAACAAAAAGAATTATACGCTTAGTGGTATAGTAAGAATATCGTATCGTGTCTATGATAAACCGATACAGTTTCAAATCAAACAATTATACCAATAAAGTACACGCCTTACTCTCATATTTTTAGTTATTATCTAAACATGCGAAAAATTGCGTCCGGAAAAGAAAGATTACTCAGCTAATACTAAAGATATCATTCTAATACTTGAAACATAGATCAATGAGAATGTTTTAGTGACCCTAGCAGGTAGGAATTCGATCTATTCTCCAGTTTTAATCGTTAAGATTGATTTGCAGCAAAGCCCCATGTCTCCTCCTCCACTCATCCCTGTCCTGTGCGGTTCTTGTCTCTTTATATGAGTCGAAACCCATATCCTGGCACAGGTCGTCCAGGTATTCTTTCCTTGGTCGTCCTTTGTAGTTTATCCCCTCGTTTATTCCTTCAATTAATTCAAATAGGAGACCCTCTCGACGCACTATGTGGCCGATCCATCAGGCACGTCTTTCTGCTATTGCATTGTGCAGGTTCGATCCATGTTCGATCTAATTATTACTATTGTTTATTTTCTCTTTAAAGAATAACTGAGGTACATTTGTTTAAAAATCTAATTTGGAGACAGCTGGAAATCTTTTGTTTTTTGTACGACCGGTACGACCTTCCAATTATATTTGAATGTGCGTGTTTCTTTTTTTATATACAGAATTTAGATAACAGTAGCGCCAATCCATCGTTGTGGTTGTTCTATGTACTAAATTATTGTTTATGGTACCTAGACTTTTATTACTAAAATTTTCTTTAAACTGTAATAAAAAATAATGACTTGTTACCAATATTGTTACACAATATTTTATCAAAATGATTTATGACAGTAAAAACAAGCAATTAATTAATATTCTCGACATATTTCACTTTTCGTAAACAATACAACACTTGTGGTAAAATTTTCACTCAATTTTCTCTTTTATGTGATGTGAAAATAATGGCCAATTTCCAATAAAACATAACGTAACCACTTGGATAACAATTTCATTTAGTATTCAAGACGAAATGTTACATTGACGTGTTGAATTTCGCCTTGCTCTAAGGACGTTAAGTGTGATGGAACCTTTATAAATTTAAACGAATTATTTATTTGAATATTTTAATAAACGCAAGAGTATTGAGGATTTAAATAGTTTGTACAAAGTTCTGTCAAATCGTATACAATACATTTCACGTACAAACATGTACATAACCTTAAATGACGATGGACCATGGAAATTATAATAGAAGATAGAGCTAATGACTCTATTTAGCATTGACGTTTACAAAAGTTTAAATAAAATTAGCATTTACGTGAAATTTAGCATTGAAAGAGTAGATTATGAACACATACACGTAACATTATGGAAATTGAAGAATTGTAAACTGAATCATCTACGTCTCAACTCTCAAAATACAACTAGTGACATCTAACGTGAGTTCATGACAAAACTATTTGTCATAAATTATTTTCAGACTGAAGTTGAATTTTCATCAAGTACTTTATATTTATGCCGTAGGCTTCAGGAATTACCCCCTGCCCCCCTTCTTTTCACTTTTTTTTATGTTTTCCTGTAAAAGTCAGGTGTTCGTAAATTTTCACCTTTTCCAGAAATAAGGTTCGCTACCACTGCATGTCATAAAAATGTTCGCGCAAAAATAATGTTATGGGTGTTTTTTTAGCATTTGCTGGTTACCCCGATATTGTGACATTGCCGTTTTGGCATAGTAGCAGTTTAAAGTAATCTTTATGTAAATTATTATTATCTAAACGTTTAAATCGTTATTGACATATCATCACTTATGTTTTCTCTATTTTAACGTATTTTATAAAACGAACACGTACGTTTTTGGTTTACCGCCAATAACATTAAAACAACAATACAGCAGATACGCAATAATAATAATATTAAATTTGCACAATATTATTGTTTACAGTTCTCTACAATACCGACCTGTCATTATGTAGTACCGTGAACAGACACGGTGTCGCTGCACTCCATGCTAATATAAAATCAAGTATGGCTATCTGTATAAATTTATTGCATTTTCTCTTCTCACACCTTTGTGATATGTATGCAAATTCAACACATAATGTATTTAATTAATTTTATGAAGTCTTTTACCCTTTTCCTTATCGGAATCGCTGTAAAACTCGCTTTTAAACCGGACCATATAAGCTTCTCTTTTTACCGCCCTTTTATTCAAATGATTATTTCATCTGTTTGTGATTGTTGTCTGCGTCCACATCTTCCTCTTCAAATTTTTATATCTTCCCAATGTTCAAAAAAGATAGAAAGTACCGTCCAGACGTGAAAAATTCTTTTCGACGTTGCTTTCGCATGTTTGACAGAAGAACGTCGCTCTTCTTTTTCAATCATCACTTGTTTACCTGTTAGCATTTCAAGTTTAGAACAGAACACGACTATGATTTGACATTTAACATTTATTGGTTAGGTTAGGTCATTTCACTTGTATCACACGACCATCTGATTGATTATACACACATAGTTGCATATTATAATATTCAAGACATGGGTGTCGCCATCTTTGGAGCTAGAAGGGGAAAGACTGAAATTTGAATAAAGATACTCATAAAGAAAAGATAGCGCCTAAAATGACGATTTTTTTTTGTGAGACTGAGCGACGAGAAAAAAGTTTTTTTCCGCTATGTGAGAGTTGTTCTCGTAAAAAAAACGTATCAAAAAATAGTGCAGCATGCGAAATTTTTTGATGGAACAATCGTCATTTAACGGATTTCATAATACTTTGAGAAAATTTACGACATATCTTTTTTTTAATGAATAAATCAATTAAATTAACAA
Organism: Ceraclea dissimilis; assembly: GCA_963576895.1. NCBI lineage: Eukaryota > Metazoa > Arthropoda > Insecta > Trichoptera > Leptoceridae > Ceraclea > Ceraclea dissimilis. The sequence continues at coordinate 881,214 of OY756365.1, forward strand.
TTACCTCATAAAAAATTGCGCTAATTAAGCGTGTTATTGTGATGCTATTTTCCTTTGAAAGCATCAAATTTTAACTTGTGATTTTCACTTGGGGGTCTGCGGGTAAATTTTGGCCATGAAATGGGATCAAAAATTTTGGGGGCTGATGATTTAGTGGGGTACTTAATAGATACCTACCTATCAGTGACGAAGGGTAGATTTCCGCAGAAGGGAAGCCGGAGCTAACATTTCTTATGGGTTTACGTCAGATTAGACACTATTATACCTATCATTTTTTCTCGATGGGAATCGTGTTCTTAGGTAGCTTTGCGCCTGCTACCTATATTAATTTCCGTAGTGGAGGGCTCCAGCCCCCCCGACAACGCCCATGATGGTAAATACTTGCTTTTATCCACACATGGACTCATATACATAGTTGTTACAGTGGCGTATATAGAAATCCCCGAAATGTTGGACAATTCTTTAAAAAACGTTATTTTAAAACATGAAAGATACTCAAGGTCTTCATTTCACCCATTATTCAAAAAATTTTCGCCTGCGGCGCTATTCTTTTTTGTATTTTCTGCACACAATATTAATACCAACCTATAACACGACCTTTTTCACTTACAATCACGAAAAATTTTTGCCTGCGGCGCTATTATAATTCTTATACTGTACGTCTATCTTCAAATTTTTGTTGCCCTCACCCCCCCAAAATCAAATATTAGATCGCCCCCCCCCCCGAAATGAAATCCTATATACGCCACTGAGTTGTTATATGATACAAGGTAGATATTGATTTACCTTAATATAATAAATATACTATAAAACAGTTGATTGGTTTGGTTGGAATATGAGATAAACACGCAGTGCTAAGGTGAAGTTCATTACTAAACTTTCACACAACACAGCTGTGCTACAGTGGAGCTGTGCTACTCAAAGTGGTGGTCCACGGACCCGTGCCGGTCCGTGAGCCCTCAGTCGCCGGTCCGCAAAACGTCGACTTAATTAACTTTACATGGAATACCACCTTCCAATAGCACTAATCTATTTTTAATAAAACTTAACGTGCTTACAATATGTCTTATATTTAGAACTTTACAGTTGTTACATTTGTGATGTTTAATATTCCTGTTTATTGAGGCTTAATACAACTTGTACAATAAAAACAACTTATATTTGTTAAACATCCATAAAAAATCGTTAATATCTGCTATCATTAAACGGTAATAGGTCATATATAGACACCTGAAAGAAATGCATTTAAATGAATTTTTATACATATTTGAGATGATTGTAAACGAAAAGTAATCAATAAAAAAGGTACCGGTCTCCAGCGTAATAGAAAAATTGCAGCCGGTCCGTCACACTGAAAACTTTGAGGAGCACTGGTGTAATGGATTAATATTGTGGGATTATATTTAGCACGTGCACACGTGCAAATCACAACGCTGTGATATGTTAATATACTAAATAGTATACTTAGATCTGATGTCGATGATTTCCTGTAGCTTATATTTCAATGCTGCCTATCGATGTTTTTGTTATTTCATAAAGCAACCGGATTTAGTCACATATAGGGTAACCAGATGACAGAAATTTTCCAGTCGTGTTGGGAATTTTAGCCGTCAACCAAGAAAAGAGGGGAATTTCATGTTATATAACAGAAAGGGAAAAATAGATTTTTTGTTCCGACATCTTGATAGCTTGACACTAAATTTTGTGCAAATTTAGTGTGAAATTAGGCATTTTGCTTAGAACTTGTATTTTTGGATCAGGTAACGTTAGTCCCACATATTTTTTGTATGGATGCAAAATTGCTATTGTTAAGTATGGTGTTTTTACATAATAATAAAAAAATGCTATATTTAGATATCCGGGAAATAATTTTCCCTCGATCGCTCAGTGTCTCCCGAGGCTTGAGTAGAGAAGATCTGACATAAGATCTGGATATCTTTTCCAACGCCCTTTCATACGATACCACAGATGACCCCACACAACCCTTGAATCCCTTTGAAACCCTTTACATCTTTTTTGTTTCTGGAGTAGGCTGATACAAAGTAGTACAGGATTGTATTGTCATCGACTTTGCGTATGTTTGAAAATTTTCAGGTCTCTAAGTAGTCAGGAAGTGGTCGAAAAATCCATTGTAAGATTTGCGCACAAACAAAGAAGTTAAATAAAATTTGTAAAAAGAATCGGACCTATTATATCGATGTGTTTATCATTCCTAATCATCTGATTGTTGCATATTAAGCGTACTGAGTATAAATCATACATGTGCTTATATATTTTATATTAATTGTCGTTCAATTAATAACTAAATTTATTAAGAAAACGATTGACCTGTGGAACCTTCAATAAGTAATATTCCACATGACGAATAACCATTCATGTTATATTGTAAGTGCGTACAGAGGAGGTCATGGGCGTCGTCAGGGGGGCAGCTGCCCCGCCCCCTAGAGATTGGTATAGGTATATATATTTTCATATTAAATTATAAAACCTCACGAAAATCACATTTTTTTTACGTTTTTCTCAACATTGCATAAATTTTCTAAAATAAGTATAAAAATCCATTAAAATACAATTGTTTCACAAAGAAATAGCCTGCGGCACTATTTTTTAATTGATAAAAAAATCATTTTTCATACATATTATTGTGCAAAGTATTAGATACATTTTCAAATAAACCAAACCACATCACGACCTTCTTCAGCATGTCTCACAATTTTTTTAGGCGCTATTTAGGCGTTTTTCATGCTATATCATTTTTTAAATACTTGTTGTCCCCCTAGCTCCGAGGCTGGCGACGCCCATGGAGGAGGTGATGTTTTATTTCATTGACAGCTTTGAAAGTGCGTCGAGTGAAAAGTAAATAGTTATAACAGACACTTCATATAATTATTATGAAAGCAATTCATTCTACAAACAATGAACACCATTTTATTAAGGGTATTGAACTTGTTATACCGTCCACAGCTTATAACTACCAAAGTGTCCAGAACAATTTTATATCGGTTTCAAGTAAGTTTACGATTTGACAGAATGACCTGATGCTTTTCTTAACTTTTTTCTTTAATTCACAGAGATAGAATAAGATAGAGGGGTTGACAACATGCGCAATACATTTACAAGCCATTTTTTTTTTAAATATTCGTTTTTTGACCGGCCATTACGGGTAAACTACTAGTCCTACGAAAAAATTGACTTAACATTGTTTGTAGAGAATTTAGCAAGCATTATTTTTGTTATTGACTACTTTCTTCTATCTCTTACCGTATTCTTATAAAATGCGAAAAACCGCGAAGAGGGACCTTTTCGGCGGGGGCAGGGGGCAGGCAACCCTAGTGCGATGTAATACCCTATTGGTAAGCTATCATTTATACCACATTTCGATCAAAAAACAGATACGTCATAATTTAAGCAGCGGGCTCTCGGACTAATCTGTCATCGCAATAGTATTTGTTAGGAATTTGAATAATGTTTGTCGGTATTTCAGGATACAATTAATATAAAATCAATCTATCTAGCCAACCTCTTTATCAATATCAAAAACATGTGTGAATATTTCAGAGACAGAATAAGAAATGATAATATTAGACGTAGAGTGTGTATGACGAATAGCACGAATGTGACGGAAGCACGATGTGTGTGTAATGATAGAAAAGTGTGGCGATCTGTTCTCTCTGCCAACCCCGCAAGGGATGCGGCGTGAGGGGATAGAATAGAATATTAGACGTAGAACCCTAGTTGTAGATGTCATGGATCGTACAGCTGGACTGAAATTGCAATGGGCAGGGCTTACAGCATGACAAGAAAATAATAGTAGGTGGACACCCAGACTAATTAAGTGGAGAACATGGGAAAACAGAAGGGGTGTCGTAAGGCCATAGAACATATTTATTTATTTACGGCGCAAGCAACAACAAAAATAAGTAAGTTAAGGTAGGATGGGCACAGGACGTGACCTTATATACTGGTAGCGGGTTGGCAGTGGTGAGAAAAGCAAGTGATTAAAAAGAATGGATAAGGTTTGGAAGAGGCCTATATCCAGCAGGACTGAAAAAAGAAGAAGAATTAATTCAACAATTATTGTGTATTCAAAAAAATAATAATTCGGTTCAAGATAGTTCCGCGTGTTAAAGTGATTGTGCAATGTATCAGGCTGTGCCAAGGTACCATCAATCAGAGAACATCTGAGAGTGTTACCGAAGTTAATTGGCCCACCAAGGATCGGCGTGGCGGTCTCTCCACAAAGGGTCATGCACCACCTACCTATAACATATAAGTTAACTTTCAGTGCGGGCTAGTAATGATAGTGAAAGTATTATCTGTCTTTCCTTAACGTATTATGCCCATATAAGTTGTATAATGCATATTGTGTAGGTACTGTGCAATGTGCATGTGTTGTCCTAAGGGCTGGACTTAATATTAAACATCGCTGTATTACGAGTACAATGCAGGGACTCCTAATTTTTTTCAGCAAATTGAATTTTCCTCTTTTTTCTTAAATCGTTGTTGAATTATACTTAAATTATTTTGCGACAAAATTATGCTGGGTCCAATTCCTAAAACCAAGCTTAACTAAACTTAAAAGGAACCCTGTGAAAAATAATAAGCACTTACCACTGGTCTTTTCACATTTAAAAGATTCTGTGATGTTTGGAGATATACCCCTAAATTACTTTAGGTACCTATTGGAACTGGATTTAACCACCGATACACAGAAGGAAATACGTTACAATTACAGTTTTTTCTTAAAAGAAGCGTACCTATTTGTTGTGAATTTAAAAAAAAAGCGAAAAGTTTATTCACATACATAATGTGGTATTATGTAAACTCCCTTGGGGAGGAAGCAAGATGGGTATTCCGACGCTTACGAGTTAGCTTTGGCTGGCTTAAGTGATCACACTATACCTATAGGACAATGTTCGCCCATTCCACCACATCCTGCTGTCAAACGTTGCTGTTAAACGTGTTATTTTTGGATGCTGCAGTTCGAGAATGTTTCACAATAAATAAACAATTAAGGAAGTTTACATACCTATGCTACATTATGTGAATGTAGATACATACCTTTCGTTTCATTTGAGGAAAATATGTAATGATTCTGTGGTAATGTCTTTGATTATTTTCGAAGTACCTGATGAAATTATTTTCACACATTCTGGTAATGTAAATATATGTGAAACACTTATAAATTATATTGCAACTATTAGATGGATTTATAGTGCCAATAATACTAACAGACGATCAAACATATTGCAAGAGAAAGTGATTTTGTATTATAATATAGGCAATAATATGGGCGCAGGACTATTACATTGATTATATTATATTACTAGCTAAGTTACCTGTGCTTCGCAACGGCAGATTTAAAAAACCAACCCGGCATACTTTATAGGCTTGAACTGGACAAAATGTGACATAAGATCTGAATTTCTTTTTCAACGCCCTGTCATACGATACCACGCTCGACCCCACACAACCCTGGGATCCCCTCATCATCATGGCATCTCTTAGGTAAAGGTTTTTCTCAAAAAACCGGCGACCTTAGGACATAGCCTATATTATCGCAAATGTTATTCTAAATTTTAGCAGCAATCTATCGTGAAATGCGGGAGTTATGCGAACACTTACAATAATCAGACTTTACTTTATATATATAGATGATGAATATTTATACTTAGTAGACAGGTAATAAGCTTTGATTACCTGGTGAATAGCGATTACTATGTACAGCAAAATGTCAGCTGTTTTATATTATTAGTACTGAGTAGTTATGGGTTTAAATAGTTAATACTAATTGTCGGAACATCACGAAACGTGAATGCAATCTGTGGTTTACGTTTATTATAGTGAGTACATGGTTGGCGCAGTTGGTTGAGGCGGCAGTCTCTCGAGCGGGAGGTGCCAGGTTCAAACCCCGGCACTAGCGATGTATTCCACACTTTGCGATACAGGCTTTTCGCCTAGTGTAAGGTGTGCAGGAAAGTATTTGGGTTTGTGTATGCAAGCCCAGATCCTTTTTACAAAAAAATCCATAAAATTTATAGGTATACTATGTTACCGAAAATGTATGAAATTTAGGAAATGTGTTGAAATCCTAGGAAACGTAAACATTGCCTGGTAAAAAGGCGTGTGGATGGGGCGTTTGTCCTGGCTCGTGCAGGTAAACGACAGTTTACGCCTTTTTATGCCAAGCGTGTTATTATGAAAAAAAGCTCACGGCACTCATATTCACTTACTGGTACAAGATTATGTGCCTAAAAAAACCAATAGTAAAAGTATAGCTGTCGTGTTTAGAGAACCACTCTAAAACAATATAAACATTTTTTGTGTTGATTTGTGAGTGTTTTATATTATTTTATTTATTTATTATTTGATCAGCTTGCACTACAAAATAATTATTATAAACAGATCAGATTGAAATTGTGAAAGAGGCGGAGAAAGGTACAGAATACCTTCTCAATACACTACGACCTCCGTTATCATTCTCTGACACATCGCTTCATAATCGTAAAACCCGTTTTCTTTTTGGAAACGAACCTACCAAAATTATGATCTTGGTTTCAGGGAAATAATTTAATTAGTTTTTCAAACACTTCCTGACTACTTGAAGACATGAAAATTTGCAAACGTACGTAAACTCGTAGATTTTTTTTCAGGTTAACCGTGTAGTGATCAGATGCTCAGACGTTTCGGCGTTTCGTTGGTCACGGATTGTTATCAGGATGTACGTTCGCCGAAACGTCGGAGCATCTGATCACTACACGGTTAACCCGATAAACAAATCATGGATAATCGTGAAAACCTGCAACAATTATTGTACGTAAACTCGGTGACAATACGATTTTGTGTAAAAATGGATCAACTTTCTCCAGACATGAAAAAGATGTAGAGCGTTTCAGGGGATCCAAGGGTCGTGTGGTATCGTATGATCGGGCGCAGATGTTGTCCAGCTCAAGCTTTGGAAGACACCGAGCGATCGAGAGGATCCAGTCGCCGCATACCGCCGTGTTTGGTATCTCATGAAAGTGCTTCACGAGCACAACTCATATCTTTTTACAAATTTTGATCTTGTCTATTCTTGGTGGGAGTTGGAATGAAGGAATACGAAGAAATTTAATATCGTTTGGCAGACCGCGAAAAACAGTTCTTTTTTATTTGTTCATAAATATTTTTTAAACTTACTTTGTAGTTGAGGTCCTAGGCTAGATACATTTATAGTAAAAAACGCATTTTAGTGAAGAGGCGAAGATCGTAGAGGATGGAATGATTTTTTATTCTAAGTTCGTAAACAGAGGTTCCACTATATTTCTCGTATTATCATGTTGGTATTCGTGTGCAGCTAACATCATCGTATCGAAAGTTAATATCGTGAGTACGTTTCCACGATCTGCCACAAGACCTTGACATTGTGTGGTACCTACTTAACTTATACACCAATCTGATAATCTTGTAACACATAGTATCTTTGTATATCAGAGCCTATAATGAAAGTAAAACAATCTATCTATCCACCTACCCAATATCAGTTCGTCGAATCGTGTGTGAGAGCTAAATGTTTTTATCGTAACTTCCAATCATTGTAATAATTTTATATTATGTCTGTAGGAACTTTGATGGTATTGAGTGTATCGACCCACGCGCCTTTTTTAATACCGCGACCAGCGACCACCAAACATGTTATTACCACAAGTGCAATCGTGTCTGGTAAAAATTGCTAAATTACATAGGATCTCTTCGGTCGTATTCCTCATTGCTAAGGGTCGCGATCACCAAACACCCGTTGCCGGAAAATCAGTCGCCACGCGGTTCTGTCCCCCGCAAGGTGCATGGCCCTGTAGATGGAAGGGGCCAAAGTTTGCACCACCTGGTGGATCTATCAAATAGGTGAGCGTCCTCTTGGTCTTCGTCCCGGTGTTTTCCCGACTACGATTAATTTCTCGAGACTTTCTTCTCTTCTTCGAGCTCTATGACCAAAAAACTGGAGAATTCGTTCTTGGCAGATTGACGGCAATTGACGGGTGATACCCAGTTCTTGCAGGATGGAGACATTAGTTCTTCTTGCAGTCCACGAAATTTACAGCATCCGTCTCCACCACCATATTTCATCTACATAGGATAGGACTATCAGAAATCATTATTTCAAAGAACAAGTAGACAGTCCAAAATGTAATGGCACATTCTGTAGAGACGTAGCAGATTTTTTGACAATGAGCCTTTGAAATTTTGTTATTTATTATCTAATTTATTTATTTTTTGTTTCAGATTATCGCAGGCTTCGATCCGATCATGAGGTGACACTAAATCAATGATCGACCAGCCATCATCATGAGGAACAATGGAGCTGAGAAAACCCTGGAAAAGGATTTGAACAATAGAGTCAAGTCTATCGTGAAAAATCCTCCACAACACAAAGGAAGCATTTTTTATAAACTGATCGATTTTGGTGCTGAAAAAGACGATGAGGATAAAAAGTTACAGACTTTACCACAAAAACAGTTTCTTCATTCTGTCAAGTCCAGCTCATTACCCCACAAAATAGAAAACAACAGTAGTAAAGCTAATGATAAAGTATCTGATAAAAATGACAATTTAAACCATTATCAGAAATCCTTCCTTTATTCAGAAAAGGTCAAACAGGCTATTGAATCTGGAATTAAAAATGTCAGAAGTAAATCGACAAAGTACGATGAGAGTCTGAAAAAAGATTTACCAATCGAATGTTCGATAAATGATAATAATAAGTTAATTAATACAATGGAGTCAAACAGTACTGACTCCAGAGTCACGGGTGGTGGAAGAGATGAACTGAATGCATTAGTAGATGGAATATTATCAAAGAGAGCTCATAAAGAGAATAGTACAACCAGAAGAGTTAGCTTTAAAGTGAGACATCCAATAATAACGCATAGAAAGAATCCAGCCACTGAAATAACAGTTACCACGCTCACAAGTAGTAAAGTTGCAGCTCTAACACAAAAGTTCAACGATTTGATTAGGGAAAATGACAGCTTACTCAAAGAACCAAAACTAGCCAAAGTAGTCGATAGAATTCATAGTTGTAGAATCAAAAATAACGAAAGTAACAATTCTACCCCCAATTCAACATTATCTTCCAATGTTAGCGTAAAAATACTAACAAACAATAAAGTACTTCTGAAGAGAAGGACTAGTTTAAAAAGCAAATCCGCTAGTAACTCATCTCTGGACAAATTGCACAAATTGGATTCTCCAAATCCTCACAGAAAAATATTGCGTGTTAAGTCGGAAAGTGTACCCAAAAAGAAAGCTTCGGTTAAACGGAGAGAGAACTATAAGAAAATGGAATTTGCTCTGCCAGAGAGAACGAAAAGCGTACGAGACATTAGAGAAAAATATAATAAAACACAGGATTCTGCGAATGATGGTCAAAGTAATAGTGTTATTAAAAGAAGATTGAGCTTGAAAAACTCCAACGCCAGAAATTCCATAGATGTTCGGGCCACTATTAAGAAATTTGAATCTCAGAAGAAGTCCGATGCGACTGAAGACTCAAACAATGAACCAGAAAAAAATGAAGTAGTTGTCGCGAAGTTGAAGCCTGATGTTCCTGCTAAAAAGGTGCATTTATTTAGTAGTAAGAATATTGTAGTGAGGGACGGTGTGCCTAAATTGAAACTTTCTAAGTCAGATTCGAGTAATAAGATTACTAACATTCCAATTGTACTAGATAAATTTATAACTAATCAAAATGCAGAGTGTATTAAAAATGATAAAGACAAAGCAAATGCATTACTAGAGAAGACAGACTCCATGAAAACTTCAAAGAAACTATTATACTACGACAAAATGAAATTTAGACATAAGACTGTTCATCCCGATAAACTGCAACGCCCTATGTCAAAAACGTGTGACATTGATGCAAATGATGTTCCCGATGAGAAAGATTGTCGCTCTAGTACAGAGAATTTAAACAATTCCGAATCAGAAGCTCTGCTTGATAATATCCATAAACAAGGAGAGGACTCTGGAATATCCTTGACTGATGATGAGAAGCTTTACCAGGAAGTTAGTTCAAGGATAAAACCTAATGAATCCTTTCTTTGGAGAAGTAATTATAAATTAGATGCAGTTGAAAGTAGTGAATATGAGGCTAATAAATCTGTTAAGTATATTACGGAAAGCATCACGCCTGCATTGACTGGTGGAGATGTTACAGAAAATGAGTACGATTACGTGGGACCACCAGTGGTGATTTCAGATAACAAAAACTTAATGGAAGTCATTGCTGAAGAACTTGACAGTCCCACTTTCGATACGTTTATTAAAAAGGCTGACGAATTGTTGGATATTAAGAAACGAGAAATCGCGGAAGATTTGAGAAAAGAGAGCCGTTCTTCTTTGACCGTAATAACGGCAGAAGCTATAAATTTGCACGTAAAAAATGTTGATGAAGATGTCAATGATATTGCCGAAGCTATCAATATTCCAATAATAGTAGAAAAAATGAAAATAGAGGAGGAAAAAGTGGAAAAGATCGTTGAGGTTCAGAAGACTTCTGACGAAGGATATGAACCTCTCGAATCTTTTAAAAGTGAGAGTGAATCACAAACTAATGTGCTTCAAAACGAAAAAACCAAAGTTCATACAAAACGGAATGGTCCTCTTCCACAATTACCTCACGAAACTAACAAAAATCTGTATCAGCGTGTCAGAGATTCTGGAGCGAATCCTGGCGACGATGGTGGAAGCATTCATAGTTACGAATACTGCCAGAGTAAAATTGAATCTAAAAAGAGTTCAACGTTGGGAAGTGACGAAGGATATGAATACTGTAAGTCTCCTAGAGAAAGCGAAGTATCAAAGCCTGCTGAAAAGTCTAGACCAATAATGAACACCAGACATGACAAATTCTCAGCGTTGTATGAAAGCATACCGTCGGCAACGAAACCAGACGATTCTGTCTATGAAACTATTCCGGCACATAGAAGACTTGAAATGAATAAACGTCTAATTCACGATCAGACTTATGGAGAAAATTACGACGAATGCAATTGTGACGAAAATATTTACGATACAATCAAGCAACCAGATTCTGTATCCAACTGCTATGAAAGCATTCCAGGGAGTCCTCATAGTGTTGTTAGATTCAGAGACAAAGGTTTTGCGAATTATAATCCTCGGGCATTGTTACTAAACAAGATGTGTTTTGATTCTATATCGAACTTCAGTCAGACATCTTCAATCTCCACAGTGCTCAGCGAGAATAAGACCAATAGTATCTACGGACAAAGGTCTATAATGAGCTTTGAAAGATCAGAGACTACGACGGTGTATGGCGAAGCTCCAAGTGACATTAGTTCAAGTGACAGAAGTGACGAATGGGTTGATATGTCAGAACAGGACGAAAGCTCTGAAGATCCAACGATTATCATGTAAGTTTAGACTCATTCATTACTGTTCTTACAATGATAAATACACACTTCTTATTTAGCATTCTCTATGAAAATCTGGCTCTTTTTCAACACGTCAATTTCTCAGAAAAGTGCATTTTCTTCGTGCATACTACTCACGCCATCTGTTGTGAATTCGTTGAATTATTACTACAATAGATCATTAGCGCTCTGTTTATATGACGGTGGTGGTTCAACGCACTTAACGTACAACAGTTTTCCATTCACTTGACGATTGGTTCAACTAAATAGTGTAAATAACTTTTTACAGAATTCGCGAGAAAGTGAAAAAGACACGCCGCAGCCCAGCCAGCTGGTCTAGAAAAGTCAGATACCAATGGAATGTCTCACCAAAGAAGAACAACTTCACCGGTAAGTGACTGAAATTAGTACTTCAATACTAACACATGATATGAGCAATTTTTACCACAACTCAATAGATGGCGCGTCGTACGTTGTTTGATATTACTATGATATTCGCTACTAAGTTTCTTTACAGCAATACAGACACCACCTGAGAGAGGCGAATATAAAAATGTTGACAGCCTTGACCTTTTCAACATGGAATTGTTGTTATTTTTATTTTTCTTTGAATTCATTTATATTCAGTGTGCAACAGCAGACAATTGCATTAATGAATACTCAATAAGATACCTTCACACCGGTAACCAGACAAATATATTATATTATACTTATTATTAGATCTGGGCTTTCATACACAAACCCAAATACTTTTCTGCACACTTTGCACTAGGCTAAAAGCCTGTATCGCAAAGTGTGGAATACATTGCCAGCCCAGGGGTTTGAACCTGGCACCTCCCGCACGAGAGACCGCCTCAACCAACTGCGCCAACCATGTACTCTTATATTAAAGTAATTCTAAAAACTTTTTTATTCATCCAATTATTTATGACCGTGAGAGGATAGTTACTTCAAAATCCTTACCAAGGATAGAGGCAACTCAGAAAGAAATTAAATTTGAACGTGAAAAACACATTTTTTTTGTTTTTTTCAATGAAATATCAAATAAGTCAACAAGTAGTTATTTCAACAGATATACAGCACAGGATAGACTTTCCATCAGGCTAGTCAGCTGGTTTAATGTGATCACTTTACACTTAAGTAACATTCACTAATTCCAGTCCATTCGTCTGCCGCAGCCGGAAATCGAACCTAGACCCCCAGCCTAATATCTCTTGAGATAAATAGATCACACATAACATTGATCACATTATTGAACCAACCGATGACGATCAGTCTTATGAAAAGTCCATCCTTTGCTGTATATCTGTTGAGATAACTACCTGTTATATTCAACTACGACATGTAGAAAATCCGATGTTCTCACAAAACATAAATTGTGATTTTCAAAATAATCGTGGCAATAACAGTGTTTGTCAAAAAAGTCTATATAAATTTTCACCTTGGTGCTTATTAATCAATCGATAATAATTAGAAAATGCTACTATATATAATATACCATAAACACCTATTGTACAATCCCAGCTACCTAATCAGAATGTGTGGTATTGTATGTAGACAAAACATAGGCAACTTATTGTAATACGCCTAAGTATGTATGAACTATGTATAAGCTATAAATGTTTTTTTTCTGAGAAACCTTCACACGCTTATGTAGTAATGTAATTAATATTTTATTATTATCGAAGTAAAGTGAATAGAATGTTATGATCCGAGTGTTGTTAGTTGATTTCTAATGTACACAGGCTGTACTTGGTTCTTCATCATAATAGCTGATAATGTACCATAGATATTAAACATGTCGTATTTTCTTGTAGACGTGATTGAAAATAACGAGCTGTTCTCTATTCTGTCACTATTGCAATTCGCTGTTCTTTTTCTGGTGTTTTTTTTTATGATCGCTTGTGTATTCAAATTTAATTGCAACAGAACAGTATTTTGAGGACCATCTTTTTTAGCCCTGGTCGTGTTCTCTCCACTGCTGGAAATAGGGCTCTCCCAAACGATTTCGTTCCTTTCTGTCCCCGCCATTCTCTCCCAACATTTACCATTAACTTATCTCTTCTGTGTCCTTCCGACACCTCTTTTGTTTGCCTATGGTCTGGGTCTTTCTTATAGGACCTTCTATCATCTTGTCTTGCTACATACTCTGCTCATCGCTATTTCAGTGTAGTAATTAACTCTTAATATTAAGTAACTCATTCTCTAGGATTCATCGCTATTTCTCCGCGTTTAACTTATTATCATTCAGTACCCTTACTTTACAACGGGTTGCCCTTTTAATGATAATTTTACCAATACCCTCTGGTGATTTGTTTAAAATTGTTACACTTACTGTTATTTTTAACAGCTACAACATTACAGCGACTTTTCTCAAAGAACATCCCCTCTCTAAATACTTACGATATATTGCTATGTATTTACATTCAAGTATAGGCTTTAATACTAGCTTAATCAATGTTTTATGTCGCATTGTGTGTGTGTGTAATATCTACAGCAAGGGTGGCCAACCTTTTTCAGCAGCCGGGCCAGATTCTAAAAATGAGATGGCTTACCGGGCCGCACAACCAATTTTTTGAAACAAAAAAAATAAGACATAGGGTCGTCTCGGGGGGGGGGGTTGGCAACAGAAATTAAAATATTGTTATGACCTAAAAAAGTGAGGTAGCGCCGCAGGCGATTTTTTTCTTGAAAAACTGAGTGGAGAAGACTCACAACAAAATGTGTGAAAAACGTTTTCTAATTAAAAAGATTACCCAAAATAGCGCCGCAGGCGAAATTTTTAAGGAAAAATGGGCGAAGTGAAGAATCTGATCGTCTTTCTATAACAGGCAATGCATACTGTTATATTGTAAGGCGGCCTCGCGGGCCGCATTCAGACCCTCGGCGGGCCGCATGCGGTTGGCCACCCTAGATCTACAGTATTCATATTATCATGAGATGGTGTTGTATAACACAGTAATTTGTCAAACGATTAGAAAACAGTGTTTTCTGTAATCCGTGGATATTAAATTAATACTTTAATGATAGATCGCGGAAGCGTTTATTACAAGACTTCATAAATTTGTAATACAACTTTATGCTTCAATAAATAAGTTAAAATTATCACCAGCACTTTGTGCAAACGACCACCTACTTAATAAATTGCACAATGGTTACAATTACGATGTTTACTTATTTTTTAGTTATAGTTCATTTACCTAAATACGTTATTAAATGTTCTTTATCGATTGTTTTCATTTATTTGTTCTTTAAGTGAGAAAATCATAAAAAAATATAAACAAGATAATACACGTCCTCCATAATAAGTCATGCTCACTAGGGCGAGCTTATCGCTATACTTAAACACACTAAAATTTAATGTTTTTGTTAGTTGGTTAATTTTAAACCAGTTAGGAGTTAGGCAATTTGTTACAACTTGGCAGTCGGGTATTTGATTATATCCCTAGTAACTCTACCGTCAAATATTTTATATATTTGTTTATATCTTTGGAACAAAATAGGGTAGATACGTTAAACCTTTATCTACGAATGACTGTAATTTTTTTCATATCTTATATAGATTCTTCAAAAAAATTGTGAAGAACACCCCTGAATTTTTTTTAGAAGACAGCAATTTTCTTCCCGAAAGTTGCAAAAAATTTTTTCTTATTGATAATATGCATTAAAATCTAGTGAATGACCGTAATTTTTTTTTATTAAGCGAAATTAACCACAAAAAGTAAAAAAAGGCAATTTTATGAATGGTGAGCTTCTTAAAGAATAAATAAATAAAAGTCAAAGTTTACACAATTTCAGATTGAAATCTGTTTTCGATAGTCTTCAAATCATACGATGCCTAACAAGCACCTGTGATGACGACTTGATGTCCACAAAGTATTGAATAATTTTAATGTGTATGTAATGTATAAAGATAGATATGATAGGCATTAATCAAATTGTATAATATTATGTACCTCAACCTAACCATACATTAACACATTACAACCTTGTAAGTAGAAGTGGGGAGAGAAAACTGATGTGTCCTAACCGTATACATTCATAGCAGTGATATTTTATTTATTACTATCTGTCCTCGACGAGTTCCGCATGACACAACAACACTAGGTTAACTATTTAGTTAGTAGTTATCTCAACAGATATACAGCAAAGGATGGACCTTCCATCAGGCTTATGACTGCAGATTTATGGACTGGAATTAGTGAATGTTACTAAAGTGTAAAGTGATCACATTAAACCAGCCGACGCACGAAAGCACGACGTGTACGAGAGTTCATTCTTTGCTGTATATCTGTTGAGATACTTGTTTAATAAAACACGCCGCGTCAGAAAAGACAGGACGCCAGACAACCCTATTCTTAAACACTCTTCTAGCTTTCGCCACAATTATTGTATAATTTGTCACTCAGGCTCTCCGGTTTCTTTCACTCAAAACGCGTTCGTCCTCTTTCACTCATACTCATATACCTATATTTTTTTGGTCACATCCTGTCACCGTTCATTCTCTCAACATGCCCAAACCATCTAAACTTATTCACATTCTTACTAGCCTTTACAACGTCTTACAGTCACTCATCTCTCTAATAATCTCACTCCTTGTCCTATCATCTCAGTGTTTTCCCATACACTATTCTCAACGACGTCATTTATTGCATTTAACCCTGAATCGCCCTTCTTCAGCCATGACGATACGATGATAAAAAAAATGCTTGGACTGTATGTTTTATTTTATTACAATTATGAGCACAAAATAGACAACAACTATAGATAAAAACTATAAAAAAAATAAAGCTTACGTAAGAACATAAAACTAAAACGATTAATTAGTCCAATCATAATTCAGCTGTCATCCACAAGCATGCGCCACAGTTGAATATAAAACATATACGTTCATTCCGATCGCCTCACACACTCACACTCAATCTCGCTCATACCGTTGTTTGTAGAAGAAATTGAAAGTGTCCACTGTTCAGTCACCTTTATTGTGTATGTGACAGCATACCTTACAATCATTCAGTCGTACAGTCACGAAATGTAATTCCATTTAGTATTCTATCTAGACATCTTGTCTACTTTTGTTTGAGCGTAGCTATACCTTATAATACAAGCGATATGATATTGATATATAAGAAAATCAGATTGGAAAACGATTTCTAGCTGCCGAGATTAAAAGTACCTACCCGTATTTAACAATTAAATTTGCAATTCGTCACTCGAGAATATCAGCGTTAACTATGAAGAATGTTGAGAAAAATGAGATCAAGTTTCCAAATAGTCGTGCCTTTTTGACACAGCACAGATGGAACCATATTAATTAGTCTCGTAATTTTCAAAAAACTACACCATTTCAGGGTTAGATATAAAAGTTTGTAAACATTTTAATGGAAAATTCAACATTTCAAATTTTTTTTGCTAATCTTGTAAATTATTGATGTTAGACCACTTAGTTTTAGAGCGTGCATAGCATGTATGTATTAAATATTTAGATTTTTATATCAGACCTGTGGCATTTTCATTTCAATTCATTTGTAGAATATTTGTTGCATATTCGATTTTAACCTCCCTATGTGATGTCCTTGGGACCTCCTGAAATATTAAAATGATCGTCACTCTTGCATTTTATAATGTAGCTATAATGATGTATACAATACAACTGATTTTGTAAAATATTGGTATAGTCATCTCTGTTGTTATTTTTATCAGTAGTCCCTGGGACCTCACCTCGAAGTTAATTAAAAAAACACCCGAGAAGTTAAAGGTTTCAAGTTATGTATGAAGTACTTTACTACTTATGATAAAGGGCACTTGTCATTGTAACTAACCTAGCGTTGAAATCATTTGGTACATTGTAAAGTAACTCCCAGCGTATTGTCGCTTTGGTCCTCTGGGCAGGATTCATTTCAATATAAACTATTTTTTGTTTCGATTGCGCAAGTGTTTGAGCATAAAGTCAAAACTCGTTCTTAATTAATAACACATTGTATTATTCAAAAAAGGAATCAGGTTGCGCGATCGGTCACTCGCGCATGTACAATGTATGAGCGTGTGGGCTAGGATCATTGAGTCATTGTCTGTTTATAACAACAGAGCAGTCACAATGCTACATTCGTGTCGAGAAGACCTCAGAGGGACAGTTGGCGCGTTCGTGAACTCGCAACGCGAGACCGAAAGTATTAACTACAGTGAATAATAGTGAAAGTTGATTGTGCAAAACAAATAAAGGAATACATACCATAAACAGAATACGACAATTTCGAAGTATTAATAGTGATAAGATTAGTAGTAATATAAAAAGCAAGTGCGTCCGTATAGGTTCGTATGTAAACGATTATCCGCTCTACATACCATAGAAGGTCTACAAGACCGACGTGAATATAGTTCCTATAGACCTCAACGCAGTGACATAAGAAAGTGATTACGTCACAATTTACGGGTTAGAATCAGGCGGCTTTAATTATTTGACCACTCAATATGGGGTTGCAGCACTGCGATAAGCTCGCCCTAGTGCACAAATGTTTTAACATTTTGTTTTTGCATATTAAACCAACATTACATTAACAGATGTGTATTTATCGTTTTATAATCACTGCTTATAGAATTCACAAAAACAGATTATATGCGTAGTATTATTACTCCAGTAGTTTCCAATTTCTGTATTAGTTTTAAAGTAGGTATCTGTGTATGTATGCGTTGTGTGAATATCATAAAGTAAGTTAATAAATGGGGCATTAAAAACTGCTTCAGTCTACTATCGTACTCAGTTAAGTAAATCTCATAATGTTCTTCTAATTAATACTGTTGTTATTAATTGATTGGATATTTATTTTGTAGAACTCCATTATTAATGTTAACACTATAGAACATGTCTAAGTTCTACTAACATATTTATGTAAGTTTTGAACTTATCACTACAACTATACCATCACAACACTCTTTGTTCACCCCAAATCATTCATGATTTTGAGAATGGCCTAACAAGCCGAAACATGTTAAACTAAAACATAAATAGGTATATACTCGTAAGGATGACTTAGAACATACTTGGGTTAACTAGAAGATATCGCTGTAGGGCGATAGGTTCGCCCTAGTGAAAATTACCTATTATTATTAGAACTGTGTAATGAGTAAATAAATAAGTAGGTATAGAAATAAATAAATAATGTGTACAGGTCTGTATGACAATACTATATTCACGTCAGTCTGGGCAAAACATAACCATAGACAGTCGTAATGTTCTTCTTGTTGTCTGTTGCTATTGCAGAAAAAATGGCCATCGGATAATACTAGTCACAGAACACATATACTCTCTATACTAGTACTGTGAGTATTGTGAAGGGATACGGTTGTGTTACTCCGCGTTATATAATTGCCATAATAATTAGTCAGTATATAATTTTTGAAGAGCTCATATCTCAGTAAATATTCGAGTCTAATAATCGGTAATAGAGCTCATTCAATAGTAAATTGAATGTACATTAAATTTGATAAGTGTGATTTTTTCTGTAAAACCAACCGTTTAGGAGTTATTTGAAAATAGAAATGGATGGGAGAAAATAATGGGTTTTTGATTGTTGTGTGCTAATTATTGTATCTGCAAGTGCAGACGGTTGTGATTAAAATAAATACGAGTTATCTTATTCGGTTACCGTGTCTTGTTTGTGTTTTTTTGTGTCTCGTTCTACGTTATTATGTTTTAGTTCTGGTTTGACAAGTTTATTTATACAACGTTACCTACATTTAACTATTGTGTAATGTTTTAATCGTTCTCCTATCGGATTTTATCATTTTTTTTATTATTTGTGTCTGTAGTGTTTTGAGTGTGAGTTTTTTTAAATTGAAAATGAATCTGGGTTTATCGAAGTGAACCCAATATCTGCATCTTTGTACATCTCGTATTTAGCTTAAAAGCTTGTGTCGTGAAGTGGGGTAAGTCGGCATCGGGGGTCGAACCTGGTGCCACAGGATTAACAGTCGAGCACGTTAGCACGACCGTCTGTTTTTTCTGTAGATTTTCCATTAAATTTTCAGCAGTATGTCAATGGTCACAGGAATAAAAAATTGATCCCAATTTTCGTTTTGGATTTCGTTGTTTTTCTTCAAAACTGATGAAATGCGTTTGTCTAAAAACCACAAAATCTGTGGAAGATACTAAATACTGTGTTTTCATTTCGATAATATTACAGTGAACTTAAACCATGAACCTTCGGTCACAGCTAACTTTTTGACGTCTGCGATTAACTTCCAAGATGTATTGCGAATCTTATGGATTGAATTATTGTATGATTTTGAATAAATTAGGTTGAAATCGAATTGTCTTGTCATAATTTCTTTCATGAGTTACCCAATTAGTCAATCATATTTTTTTTACTATTTAAATGTTCTTTTGTTTCTATATTATAATATAACCTAGGTATAGGTACTAGGTATATAATAAATTACTATTTATATAATAAAATACATAATGCGTAGGTATGTATAATGTCTTATTATCTCCATGTAATTCTTTTGTCTCGGTTTTAATTACACTTTTCTCTAAGAATAGTTGATTTACCTAGAATTAGAATGTCTACATATGTTAAAAAGAAAATTATCTGTGAAATCAAGGGTATTGAACTTTAAGTAACTTCTTCTTTCCCCTTTAAGAGTGTGCATACCGACATTTCAAAAATTTCTAAAAACGGGAGACCTTCTATCTCGACAACCGTTATTAAATATGTAGTGTCCGACCGAATGTTCGGTTTCGGTTTCGGTTTCGGTCGAGTTTCGGCAAAAAAACGGGTTTCGGTTTAGTTTCGGTTTCGGTGGCAAACCTGCCGAAACTACGACCGAAACCGAAACTGCATTCGGGAGTTTTCGCGCTGTGATCGGTCATGTTCGGCGCGTTGTGACGCGATGAAGTGTATTCATGTCGCGACTGGCAAGCGTTTGCAGGTCGTTTTGTTTTGTTTGTGTTTGTGACGTTTTGTTTGTGTCGTGTGATTTATTTTGAATTTGGTAAGTTTTATTACGTGATATAGGCTATACCATATACATTCATAAGAATAGTTTACAATTATAAAGAATCTTACTGAGGTACTAAAGTTTTTTTATGAAGCTACACTTGATCTGTCGTATGATAACGCATGCATATCCCTTGCAATTCCTTTGATATCACTGTTAAATAGAAAGCTTCAAACTAGAGAAGAAAACGAAAGTGAGATTCTGAGAAACATGAAAACGAAGTTACATGAATCGATGAATCAACGATTTGCATACGTCAAAGGACATCCTGCTCTAATAACTTCAACATTACTCGATCCAAGATTTAAAAGTACATATCTGAATTCTGATGAAGTTGACATTGCCACTTTGGAAATAGAAAACCATTTGAAGATGTGCAAGGACGACGTTAGCGATACAATAAGTGAAAACTGTCATTCTGAAGATCCACAGCCATCTTGTTCATCTAGAATAGCGTCTCCAGAAAAAATAGAAGGGCTTTGGGACGCCCATGATAAATCTACTTGTTACTTAATAGAAACCTCTGGTCTGGAGAACAGTGATTGTTTATCTGGTTTATCATCACAAATTAAGCAAACCATTCAAGCATACTTGTCAGAGCCTAGGCTACAGAGAAGTGCAGATATTTATTCTTACTGGGATTCTAGTCCATTTCTGTCTTTGAGAAAGGTGGCACTGAAATTCTTGTCAGCTCCACCGACGAGTGTTTCCAGCGAACAACTATTTAGTGCTGCTGGACAAATTTATTCTGACAGAAGGAGCAACCTGCCAGGAGAAAATGCTGAAAAACTATTGTTTCTTACCTACAATATAAGATTGTTTAATTATAAATACTAATAAATAAATAACCATTTCAGATACCTACTTAAGCATTAGTACCTAGTCTCGCCCTTTGCATTCGTTTATAATTAAGTCGTTTGGTTTTTGTTTTTTCTTACTGAAGAAGTGTCGTACAAAATGACGAATTAAGTTTATTAATTATTGTTAATTTGTTCTTAAGATACAAGTGATTTATTTTGTTTTGTTAATAATTCAAATATTAAAGTACATATTCGTATTGTGATGTTAGGTAACAACTTAAATAAGTAATTTTATGTTTAATATTAAAAAAATAAATAAAAAAGAATAATATTCAAAGGATGAATCTACCTACTCACCTCACCTATTTTAAGTATTTTTAAGGCGCAATCAATAATATTTTCTTAAAAAAGGGGTTGTTATGTTGATTATCAATAAGTGAAAATATCGAAGACTGCATAGTTATGTGATTTAAAAGTAAAAAAGTAAAGTCTGACTGATTATAATAACGTTTTCTTTATTTTTCCCTCAAAACATGTTCTTGTAAGAAAGTTTCGGTTTCGGTTTCGGTTTCGGCCGAAACTGAGACCGTTGCCGAAATTCGGTTTCGGTTTCGGTTTCGGTCATAAAAACCAGTTTCGGTCGGACACTATAAATATGCTTTGGAACAAAATAGGGTAGATGCTTTAACCTTTATCTAGGGAATAACCGTAATAGATTTTTTATATCTTGTATAGATTTCGCAAAAAATATATTTAAAAACACCTCTGAACTTTTTTCCGAAAGACGGAAACTCGTTTCCCGAAAGTCGCGGAGTAAATTTTTTTTCTTGTACTGATAATATGCATTAAAATCTAGGGAATAACCGTAAAAGTTTTTTGATAGACGCAAAATTAACCCCAAAAAATGGGAAAAAACGCTATTTTTACCATTTTATCATGCGATTGTCACGCAATTTTGAACCTTAATGCCGTGGGAAAAGACTGTGACGTCATTCCTGGTGCCATGCCCTTAAATTCCAATGCTGGACATAATCCTCCCCTTTGATTTTCCACGACAGATCCCTATCCTGGGCATGCTGCATCCACTTGCTTCCTGCGACTCGCCTCACATCGTCAGACCATCTTGCCTGAGGTCTTCCTAAGCTCCTTTTGCTCATTCTGGGTTGCCACTCGAGAAGCTTTTTGGTCCATCTAGAATCGGAGCGTCTGGCTACGTGTCCTGGCCACTTATAATGCTTTAATGTGTAGTTCTTATCATTAAATTTTTTGCCATCCATCTATCCATCTATATAAGCACAGTATTCTCGTCAATGTTGGTGTAACCAGTGGCGAGAAGTGTATAAAGAAGTTAAGGTAGACATGGAGCAAAAAGGTCTCCCAGTCGCCCCGTCCTTATTGGTCAAATTGCGGATTGGTTTGACGTGAGTTCTTGAAGTGTCCATGTCCATGGCTCATTTGTTTTGATTCTGGAGATGAGAAATAGACAAACCAATGTTACTGTATTAAGATTATTATTACATTGTAATAAAACTGTAAAAAAAACTGATTTGTACCCTTTTATAAACTTAGCTTAAGCGTTTTAGATGAGCGATTTATTTAGGTATGATAGGCCTAACTGAGAGGGGTTAGCTGGCAGAGATCGCAGCGATAAGCTCGTCCTAGTGAACAAATGTTATGATTTATATTCGAATTGGATACATTTAAGTATCTGTATTTTGTGCACCAAAATTGTAAATAAACAAAGAAATTTGTTCACTGCGACGAAATATTCAGCCCGTCTACAAGGCCTCCTAAACGAATGATTTTTTTTTGTTTGTAGTGAGCGTACCTCGTACCATTCGCAGTACCTAGTGTTCGTGCATAAAATATAAGTAGTATCTATGGACATTTCGTGATTAAATTGTCGAAATATTTATGTACAAACGAATAGATATAAATATATATGTATTTAAGTATATATACTTGCCTAATTATTTTAAATCTATAATTGGATGTAGACATTATAAAATAGTACTTAAATGATGTCTTGTATTTAGTATAGCGCAATACTTTGCCATTTAAAATAAAGAAATCGTACCTATTGGCATAAATATCATAAGTCAATCAATACATTCCTAATACAAGACAGATTATTTATTTATTTATTACCTACCTACGATAGTATAGAGTATATAGTAAAATACAGATTTATCTATCGACTATCTTATTTTGTTTGACCATCCAGATACATAAAAATACTAACGTATGGCTGGTTACTAAAAGAGTTATGCCCAATCCCACCAACTTACACCTAGGCAGGGGACCCCTAAATAATTTCCATATAAAAGCAGAGATAATATTATTTATTTAATGAAATAGCATATCTAGTAATTCCAGTAAACCAACAAATTCATATGAAATTCTACATAAAACTATCCTACGTTATGGGCCGAAATATTTCCACCCAGAATCTCCCCTACTGTAGGAGGGTTTTGTGTAGAATTTCATATGAATTTATTGGTTTACTGGAATTACTAGATATGCTATTTCATTAAATAAATAATAGATAGATACTTTATTCAGTCATTTCAGTGCACATACAAACATAGATGGGTATTTCAAAATATAGCTACATTTATTAATATTTAATACTTAGTTTGTCTACGTTTAAGAGCATAACCGTGGGTGAACTAGAGCTGGTTGCCCTGTATCTCACCACACGGTATAAGATCTTCAATAATATAGCAATCACAGGAATAAGAAAACCACAATTCAATAACGTTACCTAAATAAAATAACAAAATGATAAATTCAGTCATTAAAAATAATGAATCCAAAAGTTTACAGAATTTGCAACTTAGAAATAATAAATCCAAAAGTTAATATTATCTCTGTTTTTGTATGGAAATTATTTAGGGCCCCCCTGCCTAGGTAGAAGTTGGTGGGATTGGGCATTAGATTTGCATTCTCTAGGTATCAGTTTACAACAATATTTATGCTGGATTTCACCAACTTCTTAGGTGAGGATAGCGCAGATATGAGCCACCTAGCACAAATTTTGTATGAAAAATAATGATAAGTGGCTCCTATCTCCGCTATTCCTCACCTAAGAAGTTGGTGAAATCCAGCATTAGTTTCTTAACTTCATGTGTTACATCTTGTTAATATTCTGAGGTATTATTTATTAAGATGGTTAATTGTAATTGTATTTTTTATGCAACAGTATTACAGATCATTAATTTTAACATCATCCATCAACCATACTGTTAGTAACTGATATTATATTCTTCCTCCGTTAGTAGTTATCTAGTAGATGCTAATTTGTTCACTGAAGGATGAATTTCATTTCATTTCCCGTTTAATTTAAATTAAAAGTAGGTAATCTTCATTTAAGTGTGGAGGCCTCTATGGTATAATCAATCACTGTTTAAATTAAGAGTAGGCATATTGACATTTCAAAAATATTCAAAAAATGGGAGACTTTAGATTACGCAACCATGCTAAATGTGCTTTGGAAATAATTGGGTAGATACATCCGTAAAAGATTTTTATAGCTTGCATAGATTTCTCAAATATAAATGTGAAAAACACCTCTGATCTTTTTTCCGAAAGACAGCAACTCCTTTCGTGAAAGTCGCAGAGATTTTTTTTGTATTGATAGGTAATATATATGCATTAAAATCTAGAGAATGACCGTAAAAGTTTTTTTGAAAGAAGAGAAATTAACTCCAAGAAATAAAAAAACGCTATTTTTTACATTTGATCATGCGATTGTTCATGCTTTTTCGAACCTTAATGCCCCGGGAAATAACCGTGACGTCATGGTTGGATCCCTAGCTTCAATCTTTTTTTAATAATAACTCAGTCGGCATCTTTTCATCATAAACTACAACTCATATCTTTTTTTACCGGGTAGGCAGAGAGTCCATAACGCCAAGCTGTTGTATTTCTTCACAGTTTTGTCACATTCTCATACTGTCAAGTAAAATGTGGTCTCGAACTGGAATTGGTGAATGTTACATAAGTGTAAAGTGATGACATTAAACCAGGCGACCATCAGACATAAGCCTGATGGAAAGTTCATCCTTTGCTGTATGCCTGTATATCCGTTGAAATAACTACTTGTTATTTCAACTACGACATGTAGAAAATCCGATGTTTCTCACAATATGAAAATTGTGATTGGTTTTCAAAATAGTGAAACAGCTTTGATTGCTGGCAACAATGACATTTCTATTGAAATTCTCCAGTTGTCACAATGATTTCCAAAAAAGCTACATCCAACGAAAACCATGTCTTCCTTGACAGCCTGTAGGTACTTACCACGTAATTCATCATACGTGTCTTTGAGTTTGTATTCAAAATTATTCTTCCAAGAATTAAGTACTCGGTGAATACTTGTTGGATAAAGTTCATCACCAGTAAACTTGAGCGCTTCAGTTCACATATTACATCAAGGCCTTCTACTTTTCTCAGTCACTTGCATTTCAATTACCTGCTTACCTGCAAATATCTTCATTATAAATAATCCCTCTCTCTCTCTCTCTCTCTCTCTCTCTCTCTCTGGCGCTACAGCCCATATCGAGCCTTGGCCTTCCGCAACATTCGCCTCCATCTCCTCTAATCCTCATAATCAATATACAAAAAAAACTGTTTACTTCTTATGTTTTGGTTATATTCATAATAATAGTTGACTGGTTTTGGCTTTTTACTATAGTGATGGGCAGACTAGACGTCTAGTCGGCACTCCAATTACCGATTAGCCGGCCGACTAAAATAGTCGGCATCTTTTCGGCAACCCTAAATAATCAGTTGCAAAAAAAATCAACGCACTGTGCTTTCCGTTGCACGATCACCATTTTATCAAAAGTTGCTAGACGAATAGCGTCGATTGGCTTTGTCAACCGCGCAGGTAGTCTGCACATGCGCTATTGCATTGTATTGTTCATCACACAAAACTTAAATTCATCAGTTACTAGACAGTGAAAGAATCACTAATTTAACACGAATGGTTCCAAAGTTATACCTCTTTGAAATAGGCTCCATCTTTTTCAATGACTCTGTACAATTGTAGATTGGTTTTTCGGGTAAATCGTGTAATGATCAGCTGATGCACCGACGTTTCGGCGAATCTACTGTCGCCGTGGTCACGGATTGTGCAATTGTACATAATGTATTTGTTGATGTATCCATTACCTTACCTAGATATTCTAGACTTTAGACAAATGCAGTAGTTATATTATAGGTACACTATTAGATAGATAATGATTTATTACATACTTATTTTATATATTTATATGATTGTTTGTATGTGTGTATGTGCAATAACCTGCTTCGCTTACGACAAGAATAATTGTATGAGGCTTACCTTGAAATCGTATAGATATTATATAAAAACTAGCAGGTGTATACCCGGCCACTGTACTTAGATACTTACCTACTAAGATATTGCAATCATCTGTAGATTTACCTTGTTTTCTGTGAAATTAAACTAAGTGTTATAAGTATTTTAGAATATTCTATGAGAAAATATAGTTCTAATGACTCGCATTGCAGAATCTAAATGATATAAATTGATCTCGAGAGTACCTACTGAATACTGATGTATGTACTTGCGTACACCTACATAAGTGTCATGCTGAACCACAGTACCAGATTTTTATATACAGCCAATTTTCGTATATTTATCAAAAATCGGTGGAAATGAGGTCGTGCTGAGAATAATGTGCGGGATACGAGACGAGAGATGATCAGGGATGGTTGGTAGTGACAAGAAAGTTAACAAGCTTAAGTGGTTTGGGCATGAGTAGAGAATTAATGATGACAGGATGACCAAAAGGATGAACATGAGTGAAAGAAGAGAAGTAAGGAAGCATGGCCGTCCTTGACTGAGTTGGAGAGATCGTGTTGACCAGATCCTCAAGCGTAGACGCGTTTTGAATAAAAGAATCGTATATAGTGTGTATGACAAATTGTGTGAATGTGTCGAAAGCAAAGGGTGTGCATATGCCTTCTCTGCCTACCCGCAAGGGAAACGGCGTGATGGTACAGTACCTATAAGTATAACTACATACCCTTTTCTTTCATTGTTTTTGGGCAATTCCACAGATAGTGCGATTCGCACTGGTGTTTTTTAAAAGTTTTAAAAAGGTGGTATAATTTAAGGTCAAATTTCTATAGCTTCTTGGAGTATCGTGAGTGTGTTAGTTATCTGTTAGAAATATTTATATTAAATGAAGAATTTCTCTCATTCAAGATGCGTAGCGTATAAACAATCGATAGATTTCCAATGAAAACATTGACACCATTGATGTTCTTCTCGCTTCTCACTATTGCACGGTTGTTAAGAGAAAATAAATATACCTAATAGATATCAGTTACAGTCACACCATTTGCCTACTTATTTTTATTGAGTACAGCGCTATTGATTGTAGAACAAAATTGTAAACATAAATATTACTACTAACTCGGTAATATCCCAGCAATTGGGTACCCAGCAGAGACGAGGGGTGGATTTCTGCAGAAGGGAAGCCGGGGCTAGCATTTCTTATGGGATGACGTGAGATTAGACACTATTTAACCTATCATTTTTTCCTAAAGGTAACTCGATGGGAATCGTGTTCTTAGGTGGCTTCGCGCCTGGTACCCAGTAAACACTGTGTGTCAAGGGCGTATATAAAAAACGTTATTTTAAAACATTTAGATACACATCCAAGACCTCGGCCATAATTAAAAAAAAATTGCCTGCGGCGCCATTCATTCTTTTTTTGTAGTTTTTG
The DNA here is from genome assembly GCA_963576895.1 of Ceraclea dissimilis. NCBI lineage: Eukaryota > Metazoa > Arthropoda > Insecta > Trichoptera > Leptoceridae > Ceraclea > Ceraclea dissimilis. The sequence continues at coordinate 909,180 of OY756365.1, forward strand.
TACACCACAATTACAAAATTTACCTTTTCTTCACAATTTTAACACCAAAACGCTATCTTTTTCACTCACCTTCACACAAAATTTCGAAATGGAAAACAATTATATAAAAAACCTTATTTTAAAACATTTAGAAAGACGTCCAGGTTCATCACTTCGCCCATTTAAAAAAAATGCCTGCAGTGCCATTGATTCTTTTTTGTAGTTTTTGTACATCAAAGTTACAATATTTACCTTAACTTCACAATTTAAAAACCAAAAACTACACGAAAAATTTCTCCTGCGGCCCTGCGGCGCTATTATTCAAATTGAATGGACAAGTTTAGTTTTCATCCCCCCCCTTCCCAAAGTCAAATACTATAACATTATCAGTCCAAGGATAGTAGGGCAGTTTGTCTTTCTGCCATCTTTGCCCGCCCCGCAAGGGATGTGGCGTGAGAGAATAGATAGATAAACAAATATTCATTAATGATGAGAATAGTTTTTCTTTTTTGTTGTTAGTTTTTCTAAGTCATATAGTAGTAGGTCATATAAGTACAGCTGTTTTTATATAATTTTGCCACTGTATTGGGTGACATGTATTGTCATAATATTTCACAATTATTTGTGTACCAATTCGCTTCGGAGTGTACCTCATTACGTATTGTGCAATAATTTCTATAATTTCATATGAATAGACTTCAACGTTGGTCAGGTCTGAAAACGTGTGGTACTGCTTACTCGTGTGAAAGATCACATATTCACTACTTACTGCTTAGTATTTCAACGCTCCTCTCTCGAACACTGACTGAAAATATCTACATCTTATTCAGCCATGGTTTCCCCACTGCCTCTTTCAAACACTTCCATTCTATCACTCGCTTTACCAATTGGTAATGACCGTAACGATTAAAAATAATTTAGGTGTATCTCAAATCATATTTTCAATTTTTTCGACTTATCGTACAACATGCTATTTTGCTTACCTTATATCATATTAGGCCAGGTTCCCTTACCTGCATTGGTACAAAACCTTTTCGTTCCAGTATAAACAGCTGTTAGTTTAGTTAGGAGATAATTACAATATAGACTTAGTACAGTACTTATATTAGATTAAGTATCTATGATGCAATATGCGGAAGATAATATATTCCTCTTGTAACATTACAATAGTTCTATTATTAGTATACGTTCTAAGAACTATACTACATAGGAATACGTGTGGGCTGTACTTAATCCTTATGTCATACGAATACTTGGTTCTAGTGTGGATTAGTTTATGGCTTAGTTTATAATCCAGTCAAGTTGTAGTGTCAACCAAACTTGTCAACTTGTCAGAGTTTATTGTTTATTCGTAGGCCTTACTTAAAAGAGGCCATATGCTGCCATTTGGCTTTGGCGTTTATTCAGCCAATACTGAGAGCATCGTCTTGAAAGTATTGAAACTGAAGACAGTGATAGATGGAAGTATTGACTACAAGTTGACTCTCCTAAAATTACAATATTTGGAAATACCTTCAACGAAAAATATTCTTCCGGCAATATTCCTTATGTCGCCCGACCACCTTGCCTGGGGCCTACCAACGCTTCTTCGGCCTGTTCTTGGTCGCCATTCGAGAACTTCTTTTAGTCCATCTAGCATCTGCTGTTCGTGCTATGTGGCCAGCCCAACTCCTCACCTACTTTAACAATATAGCACCCACTATTTAATTCAATACATATAAGTAGTCAATTACTAATTGCAATATTGTTTATTTCAATTAGATTTTATACACATGATTTACTATTGGCTGCCTACAAACACATAATTATTATAATTTACTTAAGCATGTTAATGCACTTGTATGCTCATACAAGACTATAGTGTATTTGTTCCCTCTTATTATTGTCTATTGTCTTAAAGAAATGTACACAAGGTTGCTCGCACGCTACTGCCAACTGATTGGGTGTTGCAAGTTGCAAGGTGCGTGCAAACACAAAAACAATATTCATTTTCTTGTCATTGTTTTTCACGATTGAGGTTCGTGTTTCAAAACTCTATTATATTTCATTGTCATCCTCTTTTAGTTTCAATGCCCAGTTGCTCGACGAATAGTATCGTTGGCTGGTATCGTTGAGGAGATAGAAATCGGTGCTCCAAAACAAAAGTACCTAATATGCTAAGCTAACGTAAGTTCTTACTATCCGTTTACCGCTGCCGCCAGGTCCAGTAAACGTAATGTACCGAGGTGTACTGACGAACTATACTGCTAGATGTGTTCTCTCTTACCTAATATTGCTATCTCGTTTGCGTGCGTAACAAAAAGCGAAACGGCAAACAAAACGTCAGTGCGTGTTAATATAGTTAGCTATTTTTTACCTGGCGTCATCGGTGTTTTGAAGCAACCCATTTAATACGTGTACTGATCAGTAAAGGCTAACGGCTAGGGTATTGTACTGTTCCTATCGAGCAACTGAGCCTTAAGTAGTAAGGAAGTGGTTGAAAAAACGATTACAAGATTTGCAAACAAATAAGAAAACAACGGAGTGAAGTTAAGTAAAATGTTATAATTAGCAGCTCATTTACAACTTATATGTTATTATCTAATACATGGACTATGTAATACGTAATTTCTTAAAAATAATAACAAAACATTTGATGTTACACATGTTTTATCTTTTAATCTTATTATATGTTTAATATTAATATATTATACTTACATGATTATCACATCGTTGTACATACGAGTACGTAGTTTCATAACACAATGAAAATATAATAATACAAAACATACACAGTATTTCTCTACTAAATTATAATAATTGTGAAATGTTAGTCGCTGACTGTGTACATTAAGAGTATGCATACCGACATTTCTAAAAACGGTAGACCCTATATCTCGACAACCGTTACAAAATATGGTTTGGAACAAAATAGGGTAGATGCATTGAACCTTTATCTAGGGAATAACAGTAAAAGATTATTTATATCTTGTATAGATTTATCAAAAAAATTGTTTGAAAAACACCTCTGATATATTTTCCGAAAGACGGATACTCGTTTCCCGAAAGTCGCGGAGTAAATTTTTTTTGTAATTCCTGATAATATGCATTAAAATCTAGGGAATAACCGTAAAAGTTTTTAGATAGACGTAAAATTAACCCCAAAAAATGGAAAAAAAACGCTTTTTTTACAATTTCATCATGCGATTGTTCACGCGATTTTGTACCTTAATGCCCTGGGAAATGACTGTGACGTCATTCTTGGTACCAAGCCCTTAAACATATTTTCATTCATTCATTTACTCACTCATTAGAAAAACTTCCTCTATCCATCCATAGTGAAATCATGTTATTATTCACTCTACAAGCTGTTAATCGTAGTATGGAGATTGGAGTTGCAATGTTTTTTAAATAGAATTAGCACAATGCACGTATAATGCACTCTCTATTCATTTTTATATGAAATGTTACAACTAGGCATATTGAAATATTACAAATATTGGTTAAACACTATTACAAGATTTTATTTGACTTCTCTCCGTTGTTACTTTTTTCCTTGTTTGCAAATCTTGTAATCGTTTTTTCAACCGCTTCTTGACTACCTAGAGAGCTTAAACTTTGCAAACGTACGTAAACTCGGTGAAAATACGTTTTATGTACAACATTGGATCATCATTCTCCAGAGACAAAAAATATGTAAGGTGTTTGAGGGGGATCCAAGAGTCATGTGGGATCGTGTGTGGTATGGAAGGAAAGGGCGTTGGAAAAGAAATCCAGATCGTAAGTCAGATGTTGTCCAGCTTGAGCCATCGGGAGACACCGAATGATCGAGAGGATCCAGTCACCGCATACCGCCGTGTTTGGTATCTCACGAAAGTGCTTCACGAGCAGAAATCGTACCGTTTTACAAATTTTAATTCTGTCAATTCTTGGTGGGAGGCGCCATCGGAATGAAGGATCTCAAGCACCCCGGGAGGGCGTGCTTGATATCGTTTGGAAGACCACGAAAAACGGATCAGGATGTAAAGTCCTAAAATCTTGTTTTTTAAAAGATTTTTTGTACGATTACCTACTTATTTAATTTTTAGAAATTGTTTTATGTCATGTCTTTACGATCAAAATACCAGTAAGTTTACAGTAACTCTCTTTTACATAGAAATTTACAGCACACAATAATATTTTATCGTTTATGTATGAATTTTAATTGAAATTCTTTCATTTTGATGACCAATTGTCGTGCAAATAGAATGTATTAGATATTTCTTCGTAATTAAGACATATCATGGAGGTATTATGATGAAATTATGTTTTTTTTGTTGCACGAAATCAGTGCATTTTTGTAATTAGTTATTTGTTCATTAATTTTATTGAAATTACATATATCACCAACCGGGATGACAGAAGTCGCCTTTTCGCCAGCCGGTGTAGGGATAGGTACAGATATACAAAGAATAAAAAAACAATCATAGTAGGTACACTAAGGGACGATGAACATTTTCGCATCACAAGAGAACAAATTATGTATGTACGCTTATTAAGAGTGTGCATACCGACATTTCAAAAATTTCTAAAAACGGGAGACCTTCTATCTCGACAACCGTTACTAAATATGCTTTGGAACAAAATAGGGTAGTTGCATTGAACCTTTATCTAGGGAATAACGGTAAAAGATTTTTTTTATCTTGTATAGATTTCTCAAAAAAAATAAATTAAAAAACACCTCTGTACTTTTTTCCGAAAGACGGAAACTCGTTTCCCGAAAGTCGCGGAGTAAAAATTTTTTTTTGTACTGATAACATGCATCAAAATCTAGGGAATAACCGTAAAAGTTTTTTGATAGACGCAAAATTAACCCCAAAAAATGGAAAAAACTCTATTTTTACCATTTTATCATGCGATTGTCACGCGATTTTGGACCTTAATGCCGTGGGAAATGTCTGTGACGTCATTCCTGGTGCCATGCCCTTAATATGGGTTATTGGTTTTTTGGTCGCTTTTGTTGCATTGCAATGTTAATATCTTAAAATGTGACTTGTAAAATATTACTTACACAATATAGGTACATTAGTCAGTTATATTCTTCCTCTTCTTTTAGCCCTCTGCTCTCTACTGCTGGATATAGGCCTCTTTCATCCCCTTCCCTCATCTCTGCTTTTTCCTCTTCGCATCCAAAATCTGCGGTATTGTTGAACAACATAGCCAGACAACTATTAGTGAATCTTCCAACACTTTTATATTTCTATCTTTCGTTCAGGACTTCATCAATTATATAATTTTACAATTTTTCCATGTGACAATACCCCATAATTATACACATTCACTGTATTATTTATCAGAACTACAGTTTTGATTTTTATTGTCGGAGTAAATTAAAGTTAAAACTAAAACAGTCCAATAAAACATTTCATACATAATTCATAGAATCGAGAGGCGTTTTAAGTAATAGCTTCACCCACTAATGTTATGATGTGCCGAAACTATACCATTTTATTATCTAATTACTGTGCATGGTAAAACATTCTTTATTGTAATATTTGTGTATAAACAATATAATCTGCAATAAAAATAGTAAAATCTAATACATAAAATAGAAGACGTAAGTACGACTTTCGGAATTCGTCGTAAGACTTTGTGCACACGTCACGAACCCAATATTTTTTTTACACGGGCAGTTTTTCGAGCAATAATTGCGGCAACTCGTATTGATTAACATTATTTCGCAATATATATAGCAATTATTTCGGCAATATTTTAAGCGAGACAACGATATTGCGTGCAAACGAGAAAGAAAATTGACTAAAATGACCGAACCGATTGGATATACGGCAATTCGTGTCGATCATGACAATTATTTTGCTTATCGCACGCAATATCGTTGTCTCGCTTTAAATATTGCCGAAATAATTGCTATATATTTTGAAGTAATGTTAATCAATACGATTTGCACGAGTTGCCGCAATTATTGCTCTAAAATTGCCCCTTATTGTTTTTATTGTTGTTATTCACCCCTAGGCCCTGATTCGGGCACTCGGACAGGTCAAGGTTACAATAGATACTACACGGCTATAATTGCAAGAGCGCAAGTACCAAGAGTAGTGCCCAATCCCACTAACTTTTACCTAAGAAGGAGACCCCTAAGAAATTTCCATACAAAAACAGAGATAATATTCTATTTATTGACACGCAGGCCTACCAACCACACCCTAATTCCATACGAAATGCAACACGCAACTCACCTAGCCTGGGCAGAGATATTTGGGCACCTAACGTAGGTGAGTTGCGTGTTGCATTTCGTATGGAATTAGGGTGTGGTTGGTAGGCCTGCGTGTCAATAAATAGAATATTATCTCTGTTTTTGTCTTGTTTTTGTATGGAAATTTCTTAGGGGTCTCCTTCTTAGGTAAAAGTTAGTGCGATTGGGCATAGGAATAATAAATTTCCATTTATTTTATTATTCATTACAATTCGTATATTTTCGCGTATTTCACCAAGTTAACACTAGTTATTACATAATTTCATTGTTGTGTCATCTTCTTCTTCTCCATTGAAGTCCACCTGTTAGTTAGTAATATAATATTACACAGTGAATGATGGTTTGTTTCATATAAACAGATATAAATTAATGTTATTTGCGCGTCACGCTAATTTCTTTATAACTGACTTTGATTAATTGCTTGAAATGTTACTGCGGCAATTATAATTAACACAAACTGCTGGGATAATTAATTAATTACCCACACTTCCTAAATTGTAGATACACCATCGCTTTCATCACATTCACTGCTAATCTACGCCTTATTAAGCAGGTATATGCAATGAGCAAAAATCGTTATATTTTTGCTTCAACTTTTTCAAATTTTGTATGAGAATGTTAGTGCTCAGTAAGAATAACGTAAGCGTCAAAGTGAATTATGCCCTTTTAAAAGAAACCTGGGAAGAAATTTAAAAATCTAAAACAGCCGATTTGTTAAGACTATCATTACCAGTATTTTGGCTAAATTATACTTTTATATCTGAAAAACTGAACGAAAAATCTTCAGATCCCGTGAATTTAGGGGTACTTTAGGAATATTCTTTTATTCAAGGAATTTCCAAATCCTGTAATTCTAAAACAGCCGATCTGTAGTCCATACTTTTATCTATCACTGTATTCAGTTTCAAGACGATTCTCACAGTATTGGCTGAGAACAATTCAGGGCGCCGAAGCCGAATGACAGCATATAGGACCTTAACGTTAATGGAAACGCAGTCTCGCATTAGTCCAGTAGTTTAGTCGAGTAGTTTGGTAACAACAATACCTGAAAAATCCTGGAATAATAAATTTTATATAGATTATTTTTGAAAATCTCAATTTATGTTTTGTGAGAACATCGGATTTTCTACATGTCGTATCTGAATATGTAACAAGTAGTAGTTATCTCAACAGATATACAGCAAAGGGTGGACTTTCCATCAGCCTTATGACTGATCGTCGGCCGGCTTAATGTGATCACTTTACACACTTTCCACTCGGTCCTGTCACTCGCCAATCTCTTCACTTCCGTGTAGGTGCTACAGCTGGTCCATTTATAGTAACTGTTTCTTGGACGACCTCTCACATTACTGCCCTCTACCGTTCCTTCTGCTATGGTGATGAGCAGGCCGGGGTGCCTGATGTCATGGCCTATCAATATTATGCTTAACGTATATATACAAAAAAAAAATATTTGTAGTATAAAGACCAGGATGTGATAATAGAAGAATATGTTCGCTTGATGATTCGATCAATGTATGTTTTAAAAATACCTGGTTGACGCACTTCTCTCATTCAACAGGTATATATTCGTATTAGATAATATACGGACAATTTGATAACCGCATTCTATTAGACCATTATACCACACAGCACACGTCATAACGGACAATCAGATCCGGTCCGGAATATGATTAACTCTAGGTTATCAAACTGGTTCATATTATTAATACAGAAATATATATGTACTCAGGTATTCAATCAATTACAATTAAAACAAGGTATCGGCAACTGTCGCTGCTTGAGCTGGGCGTGATACATATAATTTTTTTTAGGATTCTGTGGCCCTATCGTCGATTCGTCGGGACATACCGTGGTTTTCCTAAAGAAAATTATTGAAACTCGGCTTTTCTACAATGTAAAGTTTTTTAGAAATTCGAGTTTATTAGAAAAATTACCAATTTTCTTCACAAAAAACGAGTTTATTAACAAAATTTTCGCTAAAGCCTAGTCCATTGCGGGATTGTGGTGAGGACTTCTACCAACATGATTTCTCCAGACCCTTTAGCTCTGTTTCGCAATGAAGCCTAAGAAATCATATCGCATGATCGCTGAAGAAGTTCGAATTGAGTCTTTAACAGATTTGAACTTCTGAATCCCATTTTATCGTTTTCTTATAGATGTTTACTGGCACAAATCACCCAATTAGAGTGGACTGATGCCTAAATAAAAAAAATGCAAAAGCCTAAATTGTTTATTACGATTTTTGGTTTATTTTGTCAAAATTGAGTCGGTAGTTTGAGAGATATTTTCGCTTTTTACTCACGAACACAAAAAAAACTTGTGGACGCTCGCAAGCGTGCGGCAAGTGTGATAAAGATTATTTTCCCCTGAGCTAATTACTAGGTATTATATTGAATTCATGGGCATTGTACGTACACTGTTCAGGTCCATACCATATTGTACCTCACCATACCACATTAGCTAATTAGCATCATGTTGTACTACTATACTAAACATGTTACATGTAGTATGGATCATACTGTGCGGAAGTTAGAGGCTAACTAACACTCTAACTATTATTAATATAACTAATCATCAAACCAGTTAGTGACGTGTGAAGTTATATGCGTGGTGTGCGAGTATTATGGATCAATGTAGCAAACATTGTAGCCAATGATCTCTAGTTTCTATCTCTATATGAGGATTGAGGCTCTTTGTTCAACAGTTTTATATTTGTTACAGTTAAACTTAAACAGCAGCTAATATATGCATTAACTAATGATTTTAGTCAAACTATTAACTCCATATAAAAATTATCGCTTTAGCTATAGTGGGTGTATACTGTATACATTTACTAGTCAATGCATCCATTAACTCTTGTGGATTTGTTATAGCATAAACAACAACCAACACGATATTTTTTTATAGGTTTAAGATGCATTCCGAAGAGTATTGTATATGATTGTATATTAATATGAGAGTTTTGTTAAACAGATGTATATTTATTGAGGTAATCGTGATAAGAAACATGAAATCAATCAAATATAATTTCCACTGACTGCAGACAACAGTGTGTATAGGATAACAGCTGTTCGTAATTTTCTTCTCCTCCAGTTTCAGTCGTCATGATTGGTTTGCAGCAAAGCCCCGTGTCTCCTTCTCCACTCATCCCTGTCCTGTTTGGTTCTTTTGACTCTTTATATGAGCCGGAGCCTAGCACAGGTCGTCCAGGTATTCTTTCCTTGGTCGTCCTCTCTTGTTTGTCCCCTCGTTTATTCCTTCAATTAATTCAAATAGGAGACCCTCTTGACGCACAATGTGGCCGATCCATCTGGCACGTCTTTCTGCTATTGCATTGAGCAGGTGTCTTCCTCCTTTGGTTTTGTTGAGAACTTCTTCAATCGTTATATGATCCCTCCAAGAAATTCCTAAAATTCTCCTGTAGGGCCACATCTCAAAAGCTTCTCTAAAAATTATCTTATCTAAAAAAAATCTCTTTTAATCTCTTTCAGATAGGCACACACACACGATGCTACTCGAAAACCAACAACTAACCACGAAAATCTAACTCGAAGTCCGAAATTATCAATGAATATGAATGATACCTCAACAGTCAAGGCCATTTTTATTTGTTAACTTACTGTTATATTTGTTTTATTATTTATAGACCTCATTGAATATTTCATCTACTTCATAACTTTGCATTCAAATTATCACTTATAGGTTAATTGTAATTTATTCACAATTGCCTGACCTTTAAAGTATTTATTTATTTATTCAATTTTTTGTTCACTTACCTGACGATCTATTGTACTATAATTTAGTCCATAATATCTATATTACCTAGAGATTCTTTATTGTATTACAAGTGGATATGTACAAACTGTGAGGCTATCAGTATTAATTCTCAGACGACCTCCACAATATTCTAGGTATAACAATATTACTGTGGTATTGTCTGCATTAGGTACTAAGTCCGTGCATAGACCATTCAATTTTTAATACTTATGAACATTTTGTAACAACCATTCTTATCAGAATCATATTATTTTCACAATGTTTATAAATTTAAACGACGCGACCTTAAATCACTATGGCTGACATTTTTTTTCGTGTTTCCTTTACTTCACCAATCCTTTTTGATAAAATTTTGAAAAAACTGCCAGGCACCCTATTGCTAATTTCAATTGGAGAATCTACACGCCAAATTTCAAATTCGTGCCACGCCTAGTTTCCAAGATATTCGTATAGTCTCAAAAAAATTCAACCCAAATTTTCACCCCCTTAGGGACGAATTTTCTAAGAATCATTCCGTAGTGGAAGGTCCTGTTTTAAAACCTATCTGCCTTCCAAATTTTAGTTCTCTACGATTAGCCGTTTGGGCGTTAGGTGTGTTGATGAGTGAGTATGTCAGTCTGTATGAAGTCAGGACATTTTGTTCTATAGGTAGAGATTAGTCTCACGAGTATTGTCCATGGTTCTTATAATTTATAATAACAAAAATGTGAATTGGTGTGTTTATAGTTCTCTCAAGATCAAAAATGGATTCAAAAATGTGTAAATAAAGTGATTATTTGTGAGTGATTCAACAATTAGACGAGTTTGTTTGGTAATATAAGGTGAGTTCTTGTTGAACTGGTGGGGTGAGTTCTTGTTGAACTTGTGGGGTGAGTTCTTGTTGAACTGGTGGGGTGAGTTCTTGTTGAACTGGTGGTATCGCGTGTGCTGACAATGAGCCATGAGCGTGAGATGTGTCCGCCAGAGAGGGAAGAAGACCAGGAGTCATCGAGAGGCGGAAGACAACAGATCCGTAAGCAGCAGCAACTCCAGCGGATTCGCCACTTCGACCAGACGACGACGGCATTGTGCCGATCAAGGTGATACATGAATTTCAATTGCCTTTTTCAATGAACCATAGAATTCCATAACATCCATTTCTTAAATATGTTTCTACTTGTAGAATAATTATTTCTAAACAAAAATAAACAGTGTCAGTCTGTTGTGGATAATGTAGAAATGCTACCAACAAAGTGCCAAATGCATAATTCAAGAATTTCGTATCAATCTTAACATATTCTTATGCCGGGTTTCCACCTGCAAGAAAACTTCTGCAAGAAGTGCGACAGTCTGTCAGACAGTATCTTGCAGGTGTACACTCCGTAGTTTCCCGTCCACTCCGTCTGACAGACTCTCGGACCCTTCTTGCAGAAGTTTTCTTGCGGGTGGAACCCGGCCTTACGTGACTACTTGCGACATCTAGAAGAAAAGCCTTAGTCCACATATTTTCCTTTTTGGCTAATCATAACAATAGCTGAGCCCTTTGTGCACTGTCAGTTATGTGAGATTTCTCACCTTACCTAAAACAATAGTTACCTGATGCAGAATAGGTAACTAACGCCCTCACATCAGAATTGGTTATGGTTATCTAATCAACGGTTTATTTAAATTTCGAATAACCACATACTGTCTTTCCTTGTTGGCGTATATTGTGTATATCGCATTGTAAATTTTAGCTACGCTATTTTGATTGTTATGTCTCTATCAAATTTATACAATAGACACATTCTACACCCAGATTCACGGATAATATGCGAAACTAAATTGTCGTTAGTATGGTTGGAATGCTTCAAACATGTTTTTGTTGGTAATGTGGGTGTATGATAATAATAGTGTAATAATTTATAACACTAAATATTGTCTGGTTGGGCACGAGATTTAGATGGCTTGCTAATAATGGGATAACGCAGTGATGTAATAGTGCAAGTATCCACTAGATTTAAGGAGTGTAAATAACGTTTATTAGCATTAGATAATCTTCATAAATCCTCTTTGTGTGTCTTTAAGAGTTGCCAATAGATATTTTCATTAAATTACATTTTCATTTGGACCGTTTCGTCTCTCTAAAAAATTTTCATTCTTGATAAAGAAAAATGTTGGGCCAAAAATGGACCCTTGCGGGACTCCGTTTCTAAACTAATTAAAATTGTTATTTTTATTCCTTTGTTGAATATTTTATTCTTCCTGTACAGTTTTTAAACAAAAAAATCGTAATGCATTCATTTTGTTCAATTCATAGTTACAAAACATAATTTATCGCCCGTATTTTATTCCTTTGACAAAATTTTATTCAATTTATCACTAGAGACTACGGAAGGTACAGTATTAAGGACTGAATCAGTTTTAACATTGTAATTGTGCGTTCTCAATAAATCTAAGTTTTGTAACAATAACTGTGCTATCAATTAATATACAAGGTTAGATTAACGTGCGTCAATGTTTATCACAGTGTGAATTGAATGAATTATACAATTCAAAAATAGTCAAAAGTGAAACATTGTGTTATATGTGACTCAACCTTCAAACGTTGTCCACGATTTTTCTATGTATTTGTAATTTACGTGTACTGAATATAGGTAGACTAAATAATACTTAAGTTAGATAGACATCATGGACCGGGCTGCTAAACAAAAATGGCAGTGGGCAGGTTATGTTGCCAGACAGGGGACAGAGCGATGGACTCCCAGAGTTCTTAGATGGAGACCGTGGGATAAAAAAAGACGAGTAGGTCGGCCACATAAAAGATGGGCCGACGATATTATCCCAGACGCGGGTAGAAGATGGATCGGGAAACCTCAGGGTAGAGAAAAATGGAAACAAATGGAAGAGGCCTATAATATTCAGCAGTGGAGAGATGGATGAAGGAAGAAGAAGAAATATAGGCATATTGTTATTTAGGAATCTTGGAGAGTGTCCGTAACGAATTACATGAATGTGGCGGAGGCAAGAAGTGTATGTAAGGATAGGAAAGTCTGACGATGTGTTCTCTCTGCCTACCCCGCAAGGGATGCGGCGCGAGGGGATAGAATAGGATAGAAGGCACTGGAAAGGTACTAGGTAGATTTCACTGATTTGACCTGAGTCAAATTGTGTTTATATGCAATTATCCAGTCTATTCTTGAAGGAGTTGTAGTGGGAGCAAATACAACAGACTCTGGCAAAGTGGCAACTGATTCCATCAAGCAAAGACAGCTCTATTGGTTGTGGAAGTGTTTTGGTGTGTTGGATCTGAATCTTGTTGTCTATAGCTTCAGTTGATGTCCTCTCAGATGCACATTAGAGCTCATGGTGAACATAGCTGGTAGTTCATATCTCACAGGACTACCTAGTGCTCATTCATACACACACAGTATATCTCAATAAGATCCCCTCTGATTTTTATGAGGTAAAATCACAATCAATGAGAATATTTCGAGCATTGAAATTGAAATCCAATTATTGCAATAGCAACGTCGATTAAATTTGATTATTATGTGATTTCATTGATGACTTATTTGATAATCTAGAGATGGTCTCACGATTTCAAATAATTATTATTGCATTACACAACAATAATTGTATTTCACAATAAAAAACTATTGCTTTACCATCAATTTATGGTACCTACTTGACATTTAAAAAGAACTACATATAAATGAAAATATGTACTTACTTACTGCTAGCCGATTGTTCCACTGCTGGACACAGGCCTCTTCTAAACTCTTCCACTGTCTTCTATCTTGGGCTATCTGCTGCCATCTACGATCCGTAAGTTGGACAATGTCATCTGTCCACCTTTTCTGTGGTCTTCCTCGCCTCTTTTGTTCTCCCAGGGCCTCCACTTCAAGATTTTATCATGGGTGCCCATCTGACACTGTCCTGTCTTGCCATATGACCGGCCCACTGCCATTTTTAGCTTTGCTGTTCTTTCTGCGATGTCGGCAACTTTTGTTCGACGTCTAATTTCCTCATTTCTTATTTTATTTCGAAAACTCTTTCTAATATTGAATTTAACAAATAAATAAATATGTCAAAGAAAAAAAAACGTATATAATATACATATTTCGTTGGTATATTCACTGAGCATTATCTACATAAGACTTGACACTCGTTTTGCGTTACTGGCATTTAAAAGAATGCCATAATTATGTAGTTTGCTTGCAACATAAGGTTCTTTATATAATTCCAGTGTACGTCTCCTCACCTTCAATAGTCTACCTCCCCACATCCAATACAGCGCCATATTATTCAGATAACGACCAAGTATTCTGCGGACAGGAGTTGTACCAGAATGTAGATGCAGTCTTGAGGCTCATGAAGGACAACAACATCAGAAGATGGGACCTCCTAGGATTGGCTGTCATGAAATTACAGACGTCTGATGATGAAGCGACCGAAACGCAAGAAATCAGTTTGTTAATCGGTAATAAAAATTGATTGCCAATAATTGGTCCCTCACTCTTTTTGTTGATTTTTTTCGATACACGCGTGCGAACCAACACAAGCGCAACACAAAACACAAAAGTGTTCATGAGTAAAAAGGCATCAACGGTCGGTTACGTACACGTCAAGACAAACGTTCCATCCACACCCCTTTTTACTCATGAACACAAAAAGCTTCTGTTGGCTAGTGCGCGTGTGGCGGCACCATTATTATCAATGTACTTATTGAAAATTATCTTGATAAAAAATACAGAGTCACCGAAAAAGAATGAGCTCATTTTAAAAAAGTTTAACTTTGGAACCCGTTATGTTAAACGAATATCTAATTCTTACACCATGCGGTAACTGATGAACGTAACTTTTGTTTGTTGTACAAGCAATAATTGCGGCAACTCGTACAAATCGTATTGATTAACATTATTTCGCAATATACAGCAATTATTTCGGTAAAATTTAAAGCGAGATAACGATATTGCGTGCAAACGAGAAAGATAATTATCACAAAGTCGGCGACACGAATTGCCGAATATCCAATCGGTTCGGTCATTTTAATCAATTCTCTTTCTCGTTTGCACTCAATATCGTTGTCTCGCTTTAAATATAGCCGAAATAATTGCTATATATTGCGAAATAATGTTAATAAATACGATTTGTACGCGTTGCTGCAATTATTGCTGGAAAAATTGCTCGTGTAAGAATAAAAACGATAAAGAAAATCGATAAAAATTAATTTGCAGATGTTTTTAATAAGGAACCTAGTTCAAACGGTTCAATTTCGCCTTTTGTTTGCTAAGGTATTTTTCCTTGACACCCTGAGTTCACAAAATGGCCTCATCTACAATTTGCATCGCATTATTTTAATTAGATTTTAATCATACATTGACCTCTAGATTAGATTGCACCATCTATTGAAGGTTTTGTATTGTTTTATTTATATCTATTGCGCAATATTTATGATTTCCTATTGATTTGTGGTAAAAATTGTTTACAATTATTGTGTGTTTATTGTTTACTAACTTTTATTATTAACCATTACATTTTATGTCATGTTTTTTCTTAGATTGACAAACATTGTCTACTAATGAAACGGCTTGTGGATTAGTGGGTCCTTGCTTCACAGCCGTGGGGTGTAGGTTCGAATCCCACCCAAAGTGCGAATTTTTCAGAGTAGTATAATATACTCTGAAAAAAGTGTAAGAATACTATACATACATACACACAGGTGTTAAGGGCTGAATGGTAAACGTTTCTTGAGAGTAAAGTGATCACCTAAGCCAGCCGATGGCTGGTCGTAAGTCCAGCATGCCCATCTTACAATGATCGTCAGTTGAGAGACTAGATAGTTATTATATTAATGATTTATCTACTATCTACTATTAAGTATCGTAAGAAATTTCTATTTCCTACTAAAGTTGTAGGAACACTGTCATCATGTATTGTGATTGATTTGTTTGTAATATTTTGAAACCACTGATATAAACATCGATTGTTTCATTATATTTTTGTACTTAGTTTTATCGTATTTTCATAACTTGACTATTTTCACCAACTTCGGTAACCGTGGAAACTTTGTTAATTGATGGATAATTTGCATTTTAAGTATGACTTTTTGATATGATCCAACAACAACGGTATGAAAAATACATTAACTTATTTTTTATGAATACGGTTCCAACCCTCGTCGTCGTGTATGCTAGTGAGATTTGGACACGTCAGCAGGAGGATTGAATCAGGGTTGAATGCAGTGGAAATGAGGTCGTTGAGATATGAATGGCTGGGAAAACATCGGTGGATTATATAAGGATGAGGTTGTTAGAAGAATGAGTGATGTAAGACGGCTGAAGTAAATAGAATGAATGTGAATAAGCTTAGATGGTTTGAGCGTGTTGAGAGAATTAATAATGACAGGATAACTGAAAAGGCATATGTGAGTAAATGGAGAGTCATGAGTGACTGACCTGGCTCGCTCACGTCGACCAGATCCTTAAGGACGAGCGCGTTTTGAGTAAAAGGAATCGGTGATCGTCTATGACAAATTGCACGAATGTGACAGAAGAAGGGTGTGTCAGGTTAGGTTAGTCTAGCGTTCTGTCCTCGATATATAGATAGTATTTTTAAAGAATTAAAGTCACACTTAACTAAGTACTATTTGTGGAAATGTGTCTCCAGATTACTATGTGTTTTTATCAGTATAAATAACATTGACATTCTTTATTATGGAGTCGCATGCGACAATTCCCCTACTAATATAGTTAGGTATAGACACACTACTGTACAACTGATAATCAGTTTATCAGATAACTTCAACAATTCAGTACTTACGCTAATTTGATAAAATAGTAGCAACGTGTTCCTCAAAATAACAAATCGTACAATCATTTTGTTTTCATACCCAGTTTTTACTGATTTTTTTACGTATTTGTAAAGTTTTTTTTTTCAAACTTCAGTGGATTTTTTTTAAAGACGTAAGTCAAAAGTGTAAATATAATGTCGCCGCCACACGCTTGCGAGCGTCCACAAGTTTTTTGTGTTCATGAGTAAAAAGGTGTCAACGGTCGGTTGACGTACACGAGCCAAGACAAACGTTCCATCCACACGCCTTTTTACTCATACATGTACACAAAAAACTTCAGGACGCTCGCAAGCGTGTGGCGGCCACATAATATATGTAATATAAATTGTGTTGTTCAAATATTTTCAAAAGGAAAGCTTGGGCCTGACCCTCATGTATGCTAGTGAGACTTGGACGTGGATGAAGAAGGACGAATCAGGGTTGAACGCAGTGGGAATGAAGTCGTTTCGTTTCGTTTAGTCATAAGCCTGATGAAAAGTCCATCCTTTCCCGTGTATCTGTTGAGATAACTACTTGTTAAATATATGGTCTTTTACTTTACCTTAAAGATGGACTTCCACCATGTACAGACGGTCAAAAACCTTGATACAATCTGATTATGTTTACAATGTTTCTGTTACAGATACAGACAGCAGTGATAAAGAACATCTGTATGAGTCGCTTTCTCACTCTCACAGCATCCCATCGTCAGACCACCATCGCTCCACTCCGTATCAGAATGATATAGACTCCTTTGATTCTGATTCGGACGCCGAGGGACACACTTTCCATCATATACATAAGGTTTGTTGTTACAGTCCATTTTTTTTCAGAAGTCTCACGGAGTAAACTTGGTTTAGTGTTGCTTGATGTGTTAATAAGATGTGTTTACATTTTTTCACCACTTTCAAATAATTATATTTCAGAACTGTTGTTTTAAAAAACCAGCCAATTTTTGGATTGTTAACAATACAATTTTGAACTCCACTTGCAGCTAACCTCCGCCGACTGCCAAGATATGGAAAACCATTAGTACAGATCGTTTCTTCTATCTTGACCGTCGGCGTATGTTAGCCGCAAGTGGAGTCTGCAAATTGTATTGTTGATGGTAGCCCTGATTGTAAAATTTTGTCATAAGAGCTGTCAAAGGTTCACAATATTCCCACATTGTATCCTTTACGGTAACCTACAATGCCGAAAATATTACAGAGCGGCGCTAAAGAAATCATTTTAAAGGCAAGATAGTTTTCCAAGTTGGAAAAAGAAAAAAATTCTCCGATAATTCCTTTAAGCCGCCATCGGAAATTTGAAAAACAATGTTGCCAGTTTATTCTAACAATCCAAAAATTGGCCAATTTATTTAAACAACACTTTTAAAATATAATGTGAAAGTAGCGAAATTCCTTCTGCCATGGTGATGAGCAGGCCGGGGTTCCTGATGTTATAAAATACTATGCTAAATAAAAATAATAATTTACCATAAAAATACATGTAAAATAATTATATACTTATAAGGATAGGGTCTGGTGATCTGTTCTCCCTGCCTACCTTGCAAACCTCGTTATTTTTTAGGAATTACAGCTCACATTATAATAATGATCTGTGTATTATTTCAGAATGACAGTGACATCCACAACGCCCAGCTCCCCGAGCCTCCCACTTCGAGCAACATCTACACTCTGACAAAGTTCGCCAGCGCCGCAGGGAAGAAAATGAGGCAGTTGAAGAGTAATTTCACCAAAAGTACAAGGAAAAAGTCTACAAGTAAGTTGTAGTCAAATATCATAGAGATGGAATCTATCAGAGAGTCAGAGGTTCCATTTTTAACGTTCTGCAAGCAAGTTGGGCAAACAACTTATTATCCGAATGAATTTAGTCAATTTTTTGTATTGTATTTGGCAATATTTAAAGCGAGACAACGATATTGAGTGCAAGCGAGAAAGAGAATTGACTTAAATAACCAAACTGATTGGATATTCAGCAATTCATGTGACCGACATCGTGATAATTCTTTCTCGTTGGCACCCAATATCGTTGTCTTGCTTCAATATTACCGAAATAATCGCTATATATTGTGAAATAATGTTAATTAATATGAGTTGTACGAGTTGCCTCAACTGTTGCTTGAAAAATTGCTCGTGTAAGTGACATACTATATTTGACCTAACTTCTACGTGTCCGCTCCATACTAAGAGATTGGCTAACAAAATTTTGTATTTCACGTTCGATAATGTGTTATTCTGTTTTACAGCTGACGAAAACAAGAATCTCAACAATATGATGAAAGACGAAGACAGTAACAAGAAAAGCAAACGGTGGCCGTTGAAAGAAAATACCAAAATTTCACAATACGCTAGTCATAATACAATTAACTCCACTCTAGAGGATAGGACAGCCAAATCTAATGGAAATACAACAAATCAACATGCGCCATTTAGTGAAACGAACAACTCGCAATATCCCGTGAGGAACGCTGTCTCGAATATAAACTTGAGCAATACGTCGCAACTTAATTTGGAGCTAGCGTCGGCGCTCAGCGATCGAAAGTTGAAGTCGGACAATTCTACGGAAAGTGTCAACATGTCGCCGAATACGAGCAGCGATGTTTCGATCAATTCTCCCGTGACGAATAATAAAACGGAAAAGGATTCCATAATTCTGTCGAGGAAATATCTGTCGTTTAAATCTAAATTCAAGAGGAATTCGTCGGTGATTGAAACTAATTCTTCTAGATCTTTATCACTTTCGTTGACCAATTCGATATTCTATTTGAACGATATAGACGATCCTCCTATACACAAGAGGTAAGGAAATCTTTTAATGTGTAATTGAGTCGTATATATCAAAAACGGCAATCTGTCAATTTTGCAAAAATTAAGGTTACAACGTGGAAACGTTCTTATTCCAAAATGACATATTTTAAGATGTTAACACGGCAACAAAAGCAGCCATAACCCATATAAATATTTAATATAATGGTGACATGGTTTCTAATTAGGGCTGCCACCTCTCCGGGTTTGACCCGGAGTCTACGGGTTTGAGTGGTGTTCTCCGGGCTCCGGGTTAGCATAGTGTATCTCCGGGTCAGAAATTTTTGGCATGACTAAAAAAAAAAGGAAAATACCCGGGGTCCCGGTCTCGCTGATAGAAAGACCAGGGCTCCGGGTCAGCATACTATATCTACAGGTTAGTAATTATGGTGTGGACCAAAAAAAAAAGCAAGTCAACTATATAATTACAAATTCGTTTTTTCCGAAATCTCCGGGCCTATGCTCTTACAAAGGTGGCAGCCTTATTTCTAATACACCAATCTGCAATATATGAGAGTCACGAACAGCAATTTAGATAAAACGTTTTTCAATTTATTTCAATTCAGTCTGAGATCAGATTGCTGTTTTTGGTATTATACCTACGACTCATACATCATAGTTAATATCATGGCTAAAGAAGGGTGAATCAAGTGTGAATGCGGTCGAGATGAGATCGTTGAGAAGAATGTGTGGAAAAAGGTTGAGAGATATGATAAGAAATTAACTGATCGGAGAGATGAATGAGTATAAGATAGTACATCTAATTTGAATAGTGTTCACACCTGATTCATCTTTCTTCAGTCATGTCCATGTCTCGCTGACATATTTTACCGTCGTCGGCGCCAGGACCGCATTGTGCAATAGAGCCTTTTATTATTTTCATTATTATATTTTCTGTTTTATAATTACAGCGAACCGCAGTTGACCAATGAAACTAACAAAGAAGAATCACCGAGTTTGAATTCGTCCAACAAATCTTCCAAGAAGAATTCGCAGGAGAGGCTGTCCGTCACGGAGACCAGCCCCAGTCCCACCAACGGGAATCTGTCCAAGACGTCTCCAAACAATAACAGGAAATCCATTACGTCTATTAAGACTGTAAAGACAAGACCTACAGCACCCCCGCCCCCTCCACCTATTGATAATATTATCAACGGTAAGATCTTAAAAAATATAGTTTTTTTTTACTGCCGAGGTGCAATAAATCATCACTAATCCCTTAATTCCATAGACAGCCCATGACCAAAAGTATTATTTCTCTTCAATTTTAAATTACGGGGGTTTCCATCTTTACCTGAATTTTATACAACCATCAATATCTATAGGGCAGTACAATAATAGTGAAGTGTAAACAACAAATTCCACGTAACTTGTATCAGCGTGCATTATGCAGGTAGTATTAACTAAATTTGCCAAGTAAATAAACTTTATAATATTTTGTTCACTCTACGTCCCTGCACTTCTTCTAGTCCCAGATACCTAGAGCACCCAATCTCCCGATGTATACTGATAATACAGTCGAACATGGATATAGCGATTACGGGTATAGTGAATTCTCGGGAATAGTGAACAAATGCTTTTGTCTATGGTGGTGATTTCTAAATAAAATTATCAAGATTACTGTTAAATTTCAGGAGACAAAAAGGGTGTTGCAAAGAAGGAGAGAAAAGCCCACAGTACAAGTTCCTGGTATGCAGAGTGCGGACTATTTAAAGCCACGGAGCCTTACAAGCCTGAGAGTAATGGTCAGGAACGCAAGTCCAGTGCCTCATGGTGAGTACAATGCCTTTTCTATAGCTTAAAGCTGCCGGCGGACGTTAGCTGCAAGTGGGGTTACAAGATTGTATTGTTGGTAGCCCTGATTGTCGAATCTTGTCATCAGAAGCTGTCAGTCTTCCGTAATTTTTCCCCATTACAATTTTTACAACTAATCTACAATGCCGAAAACCTTACAGAGCGGCGCTAGAGAAATAATTTTAAAGGCAAGATAGTTTTGGGAGTTGGAAAAAGAAAAAAATACTCCGATAATCTCTTTAAACCGCCATCGCAAGTTTGAAAAACAATGGCCACAGTTTTTTCTAACAATCCAAAAATTGCAATTTTTTTTAAACAACAGTTCCGATGTAAAATTTGAAAGTAGCTAAAAAATGTAACCATATTACATATTACATGTAGCAACACTTAATAAAGTTTGTTATGTGAGGCCTCTGAAAAAAAAATGGACAGTAAGCAAGACTATAGTAGCCCTGACTATAGGACGTGAAACGTAGCTAGAAAATGAAATAAATGTACCTACTTATGCTATGTGATGCTAACTTTAAGTATGTACCCAATTTATGCTTAATTTATGTGAAAGTATCTACCTAGTACCCGCCTAATATTTATAGCACACAATATTCTATCATTAATTTAAATATTACTGGCTAAAGGCGATCGCCAAACCTGTCACTGAAAAGTGACATAAAAAAAAAATATTTAAATAATTAGAATGTTCTTGCTTTTCTTTTGCTTATACAGTTATAATGTCATCTCAACTGTCATGTCGTCAAACTCATTATTAGTTGTTTCATGGTTGTTTCTGGTTGTTCCTAATAGTGTATTGTAAGTAATCGTTATACAATATGGATGAAACAAATCGTGATGAAGACAAGGAGGATTGTGTGATGAATGCTAAAGTGAAACAAGAACCTCCCGATGACGAGGAGAATGAAGGTGATGTTGGATTTGCTCTTCCTTATGGAGACGTTGATATATACGAACCTGATATTAAAACAGAGTGTGAGAGAGTTAGCAGAGAAAATGATTTGAAAACTCTTGCCAGTTCATCTACCAAAGTCAACACAAAGGATTTAGCATTTCCCGAAAAGACAAATGATACTGGACATGTCAATGAACATGAACGGAGACATACGTGTACTATTTGCATGAAGACTTTCAAGTATATGGGATATTTAAACAGCCATAAACAAATTCACGCTGGTGAAAAGGCTTTTGAGTGTAATATTGTGAGTAATATTTGCAAGAAGACATTCAGACAGGTGGCACACTTAAACAGACATAAACTGATTCACACTGTCAAAATTTAGTGTAATTTGTGCATGAAGATTTCACACATAACCACTTGTGTGTATTATTTACAAATAGTCGTCCAAGTATGTCTCGAATTTACAGACAAAAAGCGTAACTCAGAATTTGATTTCCCACGGCTGTTGCGATGCGGTGTGGTCACATTATGGAAAGAGGGAATAAGCAAGGCATTCCTAAGTTGGCAATACACTATTAACTACAAATATTCTAGACATACTGTTGTATCACATGTAATAATATTATAATATTCATGCAATAAACTATAGTAAACAGAAAGCTGGAGAGATTTTCATTTCAAGCTAGGTAGGTACATACACATGCCTAGTGCAATGGGTTGATAGTCTCCCGTTTTGCCACTAGGGGGCGCACTGACAAGTAGGGTCAATTGTCAAATTTAATGTCGAGGCCGGTGCCATATTGTCATACAGGCCGCCGGGCCCAACTGAAATTTGACGATAATGACGTCACCAAGATTGGGAAAAAATATTCCGTAGTTCAAGTGTTCGACACCGAGACAAGGTGCTTGTCACCGATACAAGGTGACATCACCAATCATGGTGGTGATTTATTTGTGGGTGTAGGTTTGTATATTATCGTTGGCTTCGTTTAATGTCAAAACCATAAGCTTATATTGTCAAACCTGAATTCGTAACCTCAACTTCGTACTAAAGTAGGTATCACTATGGATACTTGATTTTATAATAAAATTACCTCCAACTTGGCCATCGGCAGAGGTTAGCTCGAAGCCTGTGATAGTAGAGTACAAGCCTACATCCTCGAATTCCATCACCGCCATGAGTGGTGACGTCACCTTGTATCAGTGACAAACACCTGAACTACGGAATATTTTTTCCCATACAATTTTGATGGTGTAATCATCGTCAAATGTCAGTTGGGCCCGGCCTCCATAAACAATATGGCGACGGCCTCGGTTAGCTTCAAGCAGAATTTAAGATTGTAATGTTCGTAGCCCTGATTGTTGAACCTTGTCATAAAAGCTGTCAAAGGTCCGCAATATTCTCACATTGTATCTTTTACATGTAACCTACAATGCCCAAAATATTTCAGAGCGGTGCTAGAGAAATCATTTTAAAGGCAAGATAGTTTTACGAGTTGGAAAAAGAAAAAAAATTCCGATAATCCCTGTAAACCGCCATCACAAGTTAGAAAAACAATGTTACCAGTTAATTCTGACGAGCCGAAAATTGGTAAAAAATTTTAAACAATAGTTCTGAAATATAATTTGAAAGTAGCGAAAAAATGTAACCATATCTTCTTATCACATCAAGCAACACTAAACCAAGTTTGCTCCGGGGGAGTTGTGAAAAAAAAATGGACTGTAATTGACAATATTGTTTGTATTTTCCA
Source organism: Ceraclea dissimilis (assembly GCA_963576895.1). Taxonomy (NCBI): domain Eukaryota; kingdom Metazoa; phylum Arthropoda; class Insecta; order Trichoptera; family Leptoceridae; genus Ceraclea; species Ceraclea dissimilis. Next base: position 933,229 of record OY756365.1, read on the forward strand.
GGTACTCTGAAGTGGGACTGTATCAAGTAGGGAACATTAGCAGCAGCAGTAGCAGTGGGGCAAGTTGTACCAGTGGAGGGGGGACCTCCACCACCACAGCACCGTCCCCCCCACCCCCGTTACCCCCCCTGGGAATGTTCAATCAGGAGCCACTGTACCAGTTTTACAATGCCGCCAAATTGGAGGTACGTGTCTCTCTCTCGCCAGTTTTATTATAATCATCATCATCATTGGTTCCTCTAACTCCTGGGGGAGCATAGGGCGGCAACAACACCTCTCCATTGGTCTCTGTCCTGGGCCATGGTCTTGACATCCGGCCATTGTAGATCGGCTCCCCTCAACTCTGCAAGCATGGAGCGTCGCCAAGTAGTATTTGGGCGACCCCGTCGGTGCCTTCCTGAGGGCTCCCAGTTCAATGCTTGCTTCGAGATGTTTTCCTCGTGTCGTCTCAGGGTGTGACCGATTCACCTCCTTGTATGGCCGCATTTCCTAACACCTCTCTTTTCACCCATTATCCTTTCATCATTCATCCTCTCTACATGTCCTAACCATCTGCACTTGTTCACATTCATTCTAGTAACAGCACTCATCATTTGTCATTAGATTTCCTAATGTCTAAAAACTCTCTCTGCAAGAATCAAAATAATATTTGTTTTTTTTTTCTAGTCGGTATGCCGAGACATTGGCAAAGATTCCGACTTGGAATCAGATGGATATGAAGAGATCGCCAACTTCAGGGAAGGACAACAGAATGACGGCAATAAAACATACCAGAGGCCCTCCGCCATGGCTCTCATCAACCCACAGAAGGGTCCTTCGAGGACGCTGTGGTGCGAAATACCCGAGGTCATCAACTCTAGAATTCTTGGTGAGTGTCTTAAGATTTTTGCTGGAACTTTTAAATGAACAACTCGTAGAAATAGAATTAGGTAAAGGGGTTGACAACATGTGCAGTACCAATTTATGTAAGCCAACATCTTAGTATAGAGCGGCCACGTGGAGTTGGGCAAAATATCTGTCATCATAGTAGTATTTGTTAAATGCTGCTCATAGTTGCTAAAAAGAATGGAAATTGCCAGCCAGAACTTTAATACCTCAGGGGGCGATCTAGAGGTGACCTTATCGAGACATAAGATTATGAATGGCTACTATGATGCTCCCGATATCAACTCCATCTACACCCTGAAAACCAATACCCATTTGAGAGGACATTCTATGAAGCTCACCAAAGGACGGTTTTCACAGTAATACGAGAAAGAACTTTATTTGCAATAGAGTGGTGAATATGTGGAACCGTTTACCCGAAAATGTGATACAAGCACCATCAGTGAACGTTTTTAGGAACAGATTGAATGACTTTCTCAGAACGACGGATAGCACAGACATTGATTTGGGCCCATCAGCATAGGCTGCTTGCCCAAAATTAACAATAATAACTATTTTCTCAAGTGCAAAATTATTTACTTTTCTGTTTTCAGATACAATGACTTCACCTAAAAAGAAGCTCCAGGAAGCAATGTTTGAAATAATCACCAGCGAAGCGTCTTACCTCAACTCCCTGACGGTTCTGGAGTCTCAGTTCATGTCACACCCCGCCTTCTCAGATTACTCCATCATAACAGACGCAGATACCAAGAATCTCTTTGGGAATGTCATTCCTGGTATGTTTTTATTTTATAAGATCCACAAAAAAATGACTATAGCTTTCGCGACTAGTATTCGAGAATTCGCACCCTCATCATCAGACGATTGTGAATTAAGTAAACTCGAAAAAAAAAGGTTTACTTTGTTCACAATCGCCTGATGAAGAGGGTGCAAATCCTCGAATACTACTCATATTTTTTGTGGATTTTAATCTAAATATTTAGTTTTTCATTTTTTCCTTATAAATGGCCTTCCACCAAGTACCAACGGTCGAAAACATCAAGATTTTTTTTACTTTCGAAAATATTAATCAACCCGGTCACACAATAAACAATTAGGGTTAGCTGGCAGAGATTGCTGCATTGCGATAAGCTCGCTCTAGTTAACAAATGTTTTGTATTATATAATATTTTCATATTTTTCTTTGCAGTGAAACATTGTTCAGAGCAGATGATGGCCGACTTGGAACAATGCTGGCAGGACAGCATTCTCCTTCGTGGATTATGTAAGATCATCAATCACCATGCGGAGAAGAGCTTCCACGTTTACGTCAAATACTGCGAGTGCCAAGTGTTTCTAATAAAGGCGCTCAAGAAACTGAAACAAGACGACAAGTTCAACGACACGATTCTTCAGATCCAATCCAAGCCGGCTTGTCAAGGCTTGTCCCTTCACTCCTTCCTAATGTTGCCAATGCAGCGAATCACTCGACTACCACTGCTAATGGATGCTGTACTCAAGAACTTGGAGAAGTCGGATGATGAATACCAGGACTGCTTGACTGCGTTGGCTATGCTGAACAATGTAAGAATTTGTCGTTATTTTTTAATCATTAAACGAACATTAGCTAAAATTCTGTACCTTTTAAATTAAAATAAGTGTGGTTTATGCATAGAATTAAGGTGCTCTTAAATTTTTGACCATTCGAATTGAAGCAACTAACATTAATTAACACTATTTCGCAATATATAGCAGTTGTTTCGGCAATATTTAAAGCAAGACAGTGATATTGCGTGCAAACGAGAAAGATGTCACATTTTGAAAATATTTTTCAGAGGTTTCTGAAATTTGGAACCTATTAACCATAATTTACTGAGCAGCTGTGTCCCACTGCACAGGATAACTCTCGAGCGCCACGCCGGTCACTTACATACGCGAAATAAATAAGAAGCATGAGTGTTATCGCCAAAAAGCATTCGAAGTATATTTTTTGCGTGAGGTCACCGGTGCCCCCCACGGCGCAATAATACACAAAAAAGATGAGGTCACCGATGAGCCGTGTTAATCTCAAAATTGGATATATCGTAATATTATTACAACAAAATATATTTGCAGGTTGTCTCGCAATGCAACGAGGGCGCCAGGAAGATGGAACGGGTTGAAGAAATGACAAACATCGCCAGGAAAATAGACTTCCCACTTCACATCAAGAGAATTCCGATCATCGTGTTCACCAACTCGGATATGAACCCAAACAAAGTGCCGAGATGGTTGGTGAGGTCGGGGGAGCTGACACAACTCGTGTGGAGAGGGGATGAACAGTCTAAACTCACGTTCGGAAAGAAGTTCACCAAGATATCGCTACATCTGTTTTTGTTCACTGATCTGCTGATTGTTACGAAAAGGAAAAGGTATTTGTCTAATATTGTGATTAATAATTATAGTTGAATGAGATAAAAATATAACATGCGTAATATACTTCATTTTGAATTGTATTGTTGAATATTCATTTTTTTTCTTTATTTCTTTTCATAGCCGTAGGCAGGGGGGGCGGTTTGGGGGTTCAATGGCAGAGGCGTAACTAGGCTTTTCGGCACCCGGGACAGAGTATGTTTCTGTGCCTCCTCCCCTGATTCAAGTCTTTATTCAAACTTTTTTGTCAACATCCATGAACCTCAATAAAGTCGCGCTGCTAAAATTTTTTTAATCAAAAATTGATAAACGGATAGAAAAAGAATTTAGGATTTTTCCTTGAAAATTGGTTAACAGATAAAGGGAATTTTAAAAAAAATGAGGATTTACCAAGATATTAAAATTATAAATTTTCGGTATTCAAAATGTATCGAAAAATGAAATTTAGCTCTTCTTTGAAATCGTTTGAAGATTTCCCATTCCTCCCGCGACCCGAATATGTGTCAATAACTTATGATATTTTCATTTCAGTGAGGAGTCGTACATGGTTGTGGATTACTGCAAGAGATCTTTACTGGAGTTGACGAGCAGCGACATGATAGGGCAGGCCCCAGTCAAGGAGACAGCCGGCAAACACGTGATGTTGCTCACCATGCTGGAGAACTGCGAGAATAAGACTGTAGAAATGGTAAAGTATTATTTGAACGTGGAGGCAGGACTTGCCGACACATTTCTCAGTATTATAAGCCAGAAGAGTGTACATATTATCATTCATGATTGACATATAAACTCATTAGCTTAATACTGGGAAACATTCACCTATCCAGGTATCAGGGATATCAAAGGATTAGGCTCAGATATACTGGTCCATATAAAATACAAGCATTGTGCCTGAAATATCAATGTTTAGAAATCCAACGCCAGACCGCACTATCCTTATACACACTCCTAGCTTCCTACACATTCGTGCAATTTACCATGCATGCCCTTCGATTTCTTTTGCTCAAAATGTGTCTATCTTTGAGGATCTTGTCGACATTGTCGGTCCTGATCAGTCTCGGAAGGCCACACTTTCTTACACCTCTTCTTTCATTCATGTATATATTTTTGATAATCTTATCCTCATTCATTCTCTCCACATGCCCAAACCATCTAAGCTTGTTAACTTTCATTCTAGTCACTACCCTCACTCCTATAATCGCTCTCAGTCTCCCAATGTTTTTCCCCACATTCTTATCAACGACCTCATTCCCTTTGCATTGCTTGTTTTGATATTTACCAATTTTGTTTACAGCTCCTGTCTTGTGTGAGTGAATCAGACAGACAACGTTGGACAGAGGCCTGCATGCCTCCGCCATCGGCCAACCCTGACGAGACGATCTACGAGGGTTGGGACTGCCCCCAGGTGGCCGCCATGTACTCCTACCAGACCACGCAGCCTGATGAACTAAACCTGCAGCAGGGAGACATTGTGAATGTCACCAAGAAAATGGCAGATGGTTAGTAAACTTAGCCGTAGACTCATCCATATTCATCTCTCATCACATCATCCAAATATTAACATTATCAATTTGTTTATAAGTCCTTACTAAAACCTTAGAATAGTTATGTAGAATTTAGACGAGTAACCTCGCTTAGCGTTTTGTAAGTAAGCTCACTGACAGTTTTTTTTACAAGATTTCAGTTAACTTCACTGCGTTTATGTTTTTTTGTCTGTGGGCAAATCTTGCAATTGATTGTCGGGGTCATATGCGGTATCGTATGAAAGGGCGTTGGAAAAGAAATCCAGATCGTAAGTCAGATTTTGTCCAGCTCAAGCCTCAGAAGACACCAGAGGATCCAGTCACCGCATACCGCGGTGTTTAGTATCTTACGAAAGTGCTTCACGAGTAGAAATCATATCTTTTTATAAATTTTGATTCTGTCAATTCTTGGTGGGAGGCGCCATTGGAATGAAGGAACCCAGGCACCCTGGGAGTGTGTGTTTGGTATTGTTTAGAAGACTGCGAAAAATGTGTCTAGGATGTGAAGTCATAAAATCTTGTTTTTAATTTTTTTTGTACGATTGCTTACTTATTATTTTTATTCGATAAATCAAAGGGTAAATGGTGACTAACCAAACTAACATGGAAAAAACATAAACTGTACATTTTTTATTGTGATTTAGCGAGTACTGTCGTGTTTATCGTAATAAACTAAAGGATTATACCCTTCTAACAGAAATAACAAGCTAACCTAACCTAACCATATGCCATCTTCTTGGGTTATTGTTGTTTTTATTATAATTGTACATATTATTATTGTATTGTTGTATTTTTATTGTACAAGTCTGTCCGGAAAGAGACGGTTTCGATGAGGGCGCTATTTGTAGCGATTTCAATAAAAATGTCATTGTTGCCAGAAAACAAAATTGTTGTTCCCGATTAATCCGAGACCATCTCTTTCTTGACAGATTGTAATGATTTAGTTTTATATAATGCCTCATCCGCACGCTTGCCGAGCGTCGACAAGTTTTGTGTTCATGTGTAAAAAGACGTTAACGGTCGGTTACTTACACGAGCCGAGACAAACGCCAGGCAAGCGTGTGGCACTAGCATAATGTATATTTTGTTTCGTCTATTTGTGTATTATTTTTGTTTGTTACATTTTATTTTGCTTATTTTTTGTTGCTTATATTATTAGAATAATAGAAATTTAGATTTTTTATTTTTATACCTGGCAAACTACTTTGTAAACCTTCACAGAATCCTATTTATCAGTATCATTTTTATTAGTAAATTTTTATAGCATTTGTCACTAGAATGGAAGTGAATAAACTTAGATGGTTTGGACATGTTGAGAGAATGATTGGTGACCAGATGATGTTATAATATTTTATACGTATGTACCTATATGCTTTAAAAAATTAAAAAGAACTAAAGAAGAAATAGAACATATTTAAAAAATGTGACTTTTTCCACGAAAAAAAGCTTGTTTATTTATAAATAATTAATTCAAAGTCAATGGGCAGCCTTTTTTGTCAAGAGGTACAGAAAAAATGTTAATATTCGATATGCTAACCCATTTAACCATACTAACAGTAACATAAGTGCATATTTTCTACTAAATATCATTCATCTTAGAATAAATAATAATTCACTAATATATGTAAGTTTCGGGGGTACGTTATTATTGTGAGAGCATAATATTGACTGGAGTGTGGTGTGTTGTACTTTCAGGCTGGTACCACGGAGAGCGTATCAGGGACGGAGAGAAGGGCTGGTTCCCGGGGAACTATACCGTAGAGATAGCGTCGCAACACGTCAGGGCTAAGAATCTCAGGCAGAGGTATCGGTTGCTCGCTCTCACGGGAACCTATCTTGGGCAAAAAAAGAAATGAAAATGCTCCAATATAACACGTACATAATTAATTACTCAAATATACTAACGAATCACTGTTTAATCAATAAGATACGAGACGTACAGTACCCAAATTGAATTAAAAATGTGGAAATGTTCGCATTGCAAAACCACACATTGTAAGATATTAACATGGCATCAAAAGCAGTCATAACCCATATAAATGTTTGAGAGTCGAGAACGGTAATTCAGATAAAACGTTTTTTCAATTTACTCCGAATCTGCCCGATGTCAGATTGTAGTTTTTGATACTAAAACTCACTCGTTTATTAAAATCTATCAAGTGGGAGGTAATCAGGTTCGAATCTCAGCACAGACGATAAATTCTAGATTTAACAATACAGGCTTTTTAGCCTGGTGTATTTTTACGATGTACGAAAATTGTACCCCATTTCAACAAATTGTCGAATGCTACTTAAGTGTAAATCGATCATATCAACCCATCCGATGATCAGTCATATGCCTGATGGAAAGTCCGTCCTTCGCTGTATATCTGTTGAGATGACTACTTGTTTACATACATATTTAATGTTCTCTTGTATATCATACATTTCACTACAAACAATTTGAATTTTAACACTCGAGCACAATCACACATCTTGTCACCTGTCTGTAACAATTACTACACAAATTACCTTCTTTGAAGTACAGTAGGGAGTCCCGTCAGTAAGATTTTTTTTACGAATATCAGAACAGCAGAGGTGTCAAAATTTAGGTATTGAGGCTTTGACTCCAACTATGACGTCACGGTCATTTCCCGTGGCAGAAGGTTCAAAATCGCAAGAACAAAAAATGTAAATAAAGTGTTTTTTACTTTTTAATTTATGGTCATTAACTAGATTTAAATGCATTTTATCAATACAAAATAATAAAAAATTCTCGCGACTTTCGAGAAATGAGTTGCTGTCCTTAGGAAAAAAGATCAGAGTTGTTTTTCATTTTTTTTTTGAGAAACTATACAAAATATAAAAAATCTTTTACGGTTATTCCTTAGATAAAGGTTTAATGTATCTACTCTATTTTTTCTAAAACATATTTAGTAAGATTATCTAGATCGAAGAGAAATTAACGCCAAAAAATGGAAAAATGGCTCTTTTTAAGTTGGGTAGCCTCAAGAACTAAATGTGCAGTCTAAAACTATTTGTTGATACCAACATTTTGACACCCGCTGTTCCGATATCCGTAAAAAAATTATCCGTACATTGACACAATTCACTACATCCAGTGTTGTTATATTTGAGTAAATAATGTGTTACAATGTTGTTTAATATTGACTAAACTGTGATCAAATTATATTACTATTGTATTTGTATTTTTACTTTTACTACAAGTCATTGTATTTTACTTTTGTAAATGTGTATTAAAATATTTTTAGTATAGTACGATATATTGCTGTCAAATGTTTGCTCGTTTCCTGTGTAATTACAATGTTTCATTAAAAAAACCTGAGAACAAATTGATAAATCTATGACAGTCAACTTGTTAACCTCATAATTACCAATATTTTGGCTAAACTATACTTGTACATATGAAAAATTGAACGAGTAATGGATAATACCTGTAAATTTCACGATGCTCTCAGTATAGGCTGAGTAAACTATACGGCGCCAAAACCGAATGACATGGCCTCCTAATCAAATTTTTTACTGTGTTGCCATTTTTTAGTTGAATCACAATTATCTTGACAGCAATACTATTGTTTAATATGTCATAAAGTACCTACTTATTCAATAATCAAATTATCGTTAAGGTTGCATATTTATTTTGTCTTAATTCCATTATTATAAATATATAGTATAGCTGATATAGGTTTAGTAGCGTTGCTTAGAAATACATATATAATTAAGTTTAGCATTTCTTTTGTACCAATGTTTGTGAGGACTTTTTTATCTCAAGTTTGTAAATAAGAGTTTATATTTAATATCTATGCATCTCCTGTTAAATCACATTTCAAATTGAACCTTTTTACAATAAATGAACATTTTGTGTAAATATGCCAGATCTTTGTCAATCAATGAACACAGTAAAAATGCCTAATCTTTGTCATTCAATGAACATATTTCATGAAATATGCCTGATCTTTGACATTCAATGAATATATTTCAAATAAACATACCTGATCTTTGTCATTCAATGAACATATTTCTTGTAAATATGCATGATCTTTGTCATTCAGTGAACAGATTTCAAGTAAATATGCCTGATCTTTGTCATTCAATGAACATATTTTATGTAAACGTGTCTGATCTTTGTCATTCAAAAGTTTCTTCATTGAAGTAGTTTTATGATCTACCACCAGAGGGAACCAGTTGTCTGTTAAATTTGTTAACAATGGATTCATTTCAATGATGCCCCTTACATATTTTTATAACATACCTGTACATATAGTATTTCTATTTCTTTATATAGTTTCATATGTTACTTGATTAGATATAATATATGTACTTAAGACTGTAATAACAATCATGTATAATAAATCTATAAATACAATATGAATTATAAATAGGGTATGTATTTGTGTACTTAGAAATACAATTAAAACAAACATGTTTATATAATAATTATTTGTATCTTTATTATTAATTAACAAATGTTATACAAAGTATATAAATTAAAAATAATATTTTCTTATAAATAAAATATGAATTATTATAAACCATTAAGTATTTTTATTTATTTATTTTAAGTACGTCTAGATAAGGTCGTGTGATATGAATTTACACTTAAAACACATTGCATTGAAAACCAATTTTATTTTTATATAAAAAAGGATGAGCTTGGATACACAAACCCAAATACTTTCCCGTACACCTTGCACTAGGCTAAAAGCCTGTATCGCAAAGTGTGGATTACATCGCCAGCACAGGTGTTTGAACCCGGCACCTCCCGCTCGAGAGACTGCCGCCTCAACCAACTGCGCCAACCATGTATTCATACAAAATTGATTTCATACAAAAAAATATTAGGTTAGTTTTAATAAATATGTCAATTACGATTTATCCCAATGATGGGGTAACCAGCAAATGATGTACCTATGCATATAACAAGAAACAATTTGTTTATTACTCATTTATATAAAATTCAGAATGGGTGGCGAACCTCATTGTGAAAAAAAGATGTGAAATTTCTTACGAAGATCGTACAACGACTGACTTTTACGTGAGACTCGAAAAAATAGGAATAATTACTGAGATACGTACGCTTACATAATATACAAATACATTGTGCGCAGTGTTCAGTGTAATATAAATAATTCCCTAATAGATTGCGTATAAAATATTGTTCATGATTTCCATACATAATAACAATACGTACATACATTAGATAATATATTATTTGTGATACGACTTTGATCATAATTTCATTATTTGGCACAGTATAATCATTTAAGGTCCACCCTAACATTAAGGGGAACATAATAAAATGGAATATAAAAGACAGCTGTCAGAACTTGGAATCAGTTGCCAGAGTCGGTTATATTTGCTCCCGCCACCGACTACTTCAAGAATGGACTGGACAATTGCATATATACAAACATTGACATTTAAAAAAAAATCTAAAAACGGGAGACCTTAGACCTCGACAACCTGACTAAATATGCTTTGGAAAAAAATAGGATAGATACATTGAACCTTTATCTAGAGAATGACCGTAAAAGATTTTTTATATCTTGTATAGATTTCTCAAAAAACTTTTTGAGAACTTTTTGAAAAACACCTCTTTTTTTCCGAAAGACGGGTACTCGTTTCCGGAAAGTCGCGGAGAATTTTTTCGTTTTATATTGATAATATGCATCTAGGGAATGACCGTAAAAGTTTTATAAAAACGGCAACGGTAATCTCCTGATACTACCATGTTTCGAGCAACCAGCCCTTAATGATAAGATTATGCTTGGGGAATGTGGAGACAAACAATTATTAAAGGTAAGAATGTACTAAAAGAGGTCTACATTAACAGATCTAATCCTGAATTATTAAACCAACAAACGAGAGAAGTGATTTGATAGGATGTGACATAAACCACATCTGAAAATGTCTTTGCGTAGAGAGTCAGGTGGGTGGAAGAATAAACTACATAGATATAAAAATAGAAAGAATCTTAGGGAATGATTAGATCTCTATTTGGAAGGAATGTTATTTAATTATTATGAATCTCACACCGTTAGGAATGCAGTGATAAAATTTCGATATTTCGTACTACGGGTGACTTAGGATTGTCCATGAAAATCACAATTTGTTTTTTGTGAGAACATCGGAATTTTCTACATATCATAGTTGAATATAACAAGCAGTTATTCGTCTTCTTCAAACACCTCTACATCCTAAACTGTTTGTCATGCAGGTATAATTTTGAGCTTAGTTGAGTTATTGAACGACAATTCAAAATCCCATAGTATTTTGTTCAGGTAAATAAAGTGTAAATAAATAAGCGGTTATATACAGCAAAGGATGGACTTTCCATCAGACTTATGACTTGACAGTCGGCTGGTTTAATGTGATCACTTTACACATAAGTAACAATCCTGAACAATCCCAATCCGTCCATCTGCCGCGGCTGGGAATCGAACCCAGGCCTCCAGCAATGATCACTCATAAGCCTGATAGACAGTCCATCCTTTGCTGTACATCCGTTGAGATAACTACTTTTTATTTTAACTACAACATGTTTGTCACATAGTGAGTTTTTGTGATACAAAACATGAAGAAGCTCCCGCTCACCCCGACACGATGTTTTCACACAATTTTCACTACAAATTTTGTAAAACTAAATACGATTGTATTTGCTGTTGCCCGTATCAAAGAGTTTCTTGACAAAGTAGACCTGGAGAGCCGACGTCGTGGTGATGGCGAGGATCTGAATGATGGACCAGTTCATGACGTACGCGTTGTTCCCCGACAGAAGATTGTAATCCCTCGCTTCTCTACCTCTGGTGTAATATTGGTATTGGAGCATCTCGTTGATATTCCTCTCGACTACTTTGATAGTTTTCTGAAAAGAAAATATTGTTTTAACAACTATGTATGTAGTCTCTAAAGTGGATGCAGCATACCCAGGGTAGGGATCTGTGGAAAGTAGTCAAAGGGGAGGCCTATGTCCAGCATTGGAATTAAAACGGCTGAGAAAGAAGAAGAAGTAGTCTCTCAACTAAAGAACAGCGTAAGATGCTTGCCGGACTTACGATCAGCCATCGGTTGGTTTAGGTGATCACTTTACTCTTATGGGGTGTAGGTTTGATTATTTTAGAGTATAATATACTCTGAAAAAGGTGTAAGAATACAAACACAGGTGTTAAGGGCTGAATGGTGAACGTTTCTTGAGAGTAAAGTGATCACCTAAACCAACCGATGGCTGGTCTTAAGTCCAGCATGCCCATCTTACACTATTCGTTAGTTGAAAGACTAGATAATTGTTGAAATGAAAAAACATTGTAGATAAACCCAGTCATACTTAGTAAAAATTGAAAGAAAAGAACATATACTTGGGAGAAAGAAGAGGTGTAAATAAAACGCGGCCGTCCGAGAACCACACGGCTTGACCATGTAGACCTGTTCTGAGTAAATTGAATCGTAGAGTGTGTATGACAAATTGTACAAATGTGACGGAAGCACGAAGTATGTGTAAGGATAGGAAAGTCTGGGGTTCTGTTCTCTCTGCCTACCTCGCAAGGGATGCAGCGTGAGGAGATAAGACAGACAGAACAGATAAATAGACTAGAAAGAGTAGAACTTACTGTGAAATTTTCCATATTAATATGCATCTCCTCCAACTCTTTAGAGAACTTCTCCCACTGGTCGTATTGGACCACGGTTATGTAAAGATTCACCAACTTGCCAGCGAACCTCGAGAACTGATTGTCTATACAGACTGAGTAGTAGCCGCCTGTGGAAGATTGGTCCGTGTACTCCGCGCTGGGACGCCATTCATAAGGATGGACTATCTGTCCGCTGGGGTGGCGGACTGCGAACCCTGCCATGCCGTCACCACCACGCACCACCTGTGAAATTTATTAATTGTTATTATTTTGTATGGCTTCTGCCACCGTTGGGCGGCAAGGTCAGAAGATAAGAGAATTATGCTATCTGCTACATACAGGAGACATGCACCCTACAGAGCAACATCCAGGCTTCCAAGCCATTCAAGGGCATTGGGTGTGGCATTGTGGATATCTGCATAAGGTCCAGGGAATGCTCTTAGAGGACAGTCTTCGACAATGTGCTTATAATTATAATATTAAGTCATAAGATTATTTTGAAAATCACAATTGATAATTTTGTGAGAACATCGGATTTCCTACTGTCATAGTTGAATATAACAAGTAGTTATCTCAACAGATATACAGCAAAGGATGGACTTTCCATCAGGCTTATCACTGGTCGTCGGCTGGTTTAATGTCATCACTTAAGAAACATTCACCAATTCCAGTCTATCCATCTGCCGCGGCCGGAATAAGAACCCAGACCTCAGCCTGAAATACCTGTATTCTAACTGCTGTGTTATGATGGCTAGTAGTTGAGTCGAATACCGGCTTGTCTGATTGGAGGTCTGGGCTCAATTCCCGGCCGGGGCAGATGAATGGACTGGAGTGAATGTTACTTAAGTGCAAAGTGATGACATTAAACCAGCCGAAAATCAGTCATACGCCTGATGGAAGGGTCATCCTTTGCTGTGTAACTGTTGAAATAACTACTTCTTCGTCATAAGTTCAAAATAATAAGGCAGGCACCTGTTGATTAAATGGTGTAAACAACATGGAATAAAAGTGCACAGGTTAATGCTAATTGAATTGTTGATGGTGTTGTAATTCAATACATTTATAAAGAAGGTAGATTACCTGAAAACTGGCGTAAAACGTAGCGCCCGGCTTAACATATTGGAAGTAACAGTCTTCTTTGCCAGCGTCTACGTGGACCTTATAGTCCATGGAGACGGCTGGCAGATTCTCATACCACGGCAAAGTGGAAGGTGCACCGACATTACCAACTATCACTGATAAAAATGCATTTAAAAGAAATAATGACATAAAAATATGCCACGTCCATCGAGCCATTATTGTTTTCGTAAACAGGCAGAAAAGATCACAGATAAAAAAGTGTTGAACATAAAATGACAGTCTGAGAAAGCATAGAGAAATTTGAAGATGACGTGTTTACAAAATATAGTTTATTTAAAGATTTAAGTGAATTGAAACTTTATCGGGACATAATAAGCAGTTTAATTTTAATTTGTTGATTACGAAAGCATTTAAGTATAAATAATTTCAATGAATGGTTTGCGGTTTTTTTCATTTTTTTTCAATAGGTATCTCATGTTTTAGTTTTACTCACTACTTCCATGTTCCATAGATAAAATTTGTAAATGTTATTGTTGTCAATTGTCAAATTTGACAATTTAGTTTCAATTTGTACATTATCTGCCCTTTTTAAGCTTTTTCAGTTTTTTTTAGATGTTTTTCAGACTATTTTGACAAGTTTTTTTTGTATTTTGAAATAGATGTCGATTTATATTACTTTTTATAAGAGTATTTTGAAGAATCCACATTATATACGTATTATATTGGTGAGTTATTGAACACGATTAATGAATGTCTCCATGAAATTTACGAAACTTATGTATTGAAACTCTTTTATTTACATAATGGCAGTGTGCAATGAAGCTTGCTGATATTGAAGCTATGGAGGACGAGATTTTTATTATTATAATTGTTGAAGACACTCGAGAATCAAAACGAGAAGTATCTCCTGAAGATTTCAAACCTAGGAAGAGTGATGATTCTTCTGAAGAAAAAAGTCTCTGTGAAACATCTGAATGTGTTTCAAACAGCGAAATGGATAAAATAGTCAATGCCGAGGAATGGTTACTAACAGACAAACAAATCGAAAGAATGGCATCATTGTATGTGGATTTGAAATGTCCAAATTGTAGATTACTGCAATTCTCTACATATACAGAGGTAAGTTATCTTTTTTCTATTTTCTTCTATCCCCTCATGCTGTATCTCTTGTGGGGTAGGCAGAGATAACAGAATACCAGACTTCCCTATTCTTACACACTCATTGCTTCTGCTTTGCACAATCTACGATTAATTCTACTAAAAAAAATAGTTTTTGAGTAATGAAATAAGGAAAAAAAATGAAAAAACTAAATATTTAGATTTTAATCCACAAAAAATGACTTTTGCTTTCGCGACCAGTATTTGAGGATTTGCACCCTCATCATAAACTTTATTCACAATTGCCTGATGATGAGGGTGCAAATCCTCGAATACTAGTTGCGAAAGCAAAAGTCATTTTTTGTGGATTTTAATCTAAATATGTATTTAGTTTTTCATTTTTTTCCTTAAAAAAGGACTTCCACCAAGTACCAACCACAGAAAACATCGAGATTAAGTAATGAAATAATTGATATCCTAAATTAATACTTACTTTAATTACAGTTGGAGAAGCACTGTATGAAAAAGCACAGCAAACGTCCAACAATTATATTATGTTGCAACTTCAAAATCAAAGACGTTCAAACATTGAAATCTCATATTCTATTCAGACACATTCTACAACTGGATGATACTGTAAACATTACAACTGTACCGTAAGTTATTTCTATTCTCAATCTTCACAATGATGTATAATATTTCTTTCTGAATGTATGATAATAATATTTTTTCTGTCCACCCCATTATTCCTTATCCCCTGCGGGTTAGGCAGAGAGGACAGAGTGTCACACACATCTATCCTTACACGCATCTGTTGCTTCTATCAAATTCATAACATTCAAATATTTGATCACTATGTTCACTTCAGATGACTTTTAGGTAGTGTTGCCATCTGTCCTTGCTAGACTTATGTTAGGCTTTTTGACCTCTTGTCCAGCCAAATTTGAGTGCGTCCGGCCTGTCCGGCTTTTGTTAGGCTTTTTATTTAAGCTCAGAAACTATTGCAATAATGTTGAATTTGTATAAACTATTACGATAAAATTGCTAAAGAAATTTACTTTTTAAAGCAGGTTTCTGCCAAACGAAAATATATAAATAATACGGATTAAAACTTTGTTTAAAAATGTGTTTTATTCAATTTTTTAGTTTTTTAAAGTTTTTCAAAAAAGTTTATTTTATTTAGCGTCCGGCCCTGGGACCCAAAAGTCTGGCTTTTTTAGCGGCTAAGTCCGGCTTTCTAATTCTTAGAGATGGCAACACTACTTTTAGGTGACCATATTTCCTCACTCTCATTCAGACTTATGTGATTGCTTTGTCACTCTATCATCAAACATTCTCTCCACATCCACCAGGTCGCATCACGCTCTTATACGGACAATTTTTCGAGCAATAATTGCTCAACAACTCATGTTAATCCACGTGGGACAATTGATGGCGTGATGTCGAGCAGTCGCTTGATGTTTTCGTAACACATTTTCAAGAATGTAGTTGCTCATGTAAGCGAACCTTTACATACACTCATCTCTCTAATAATCACATCATTTCTTACTTTTTTTTTTCAGCAGTCAATTAAGTGAAGCAACATTTAAACATTTTAATCGTAGTATTTGGAGTGCAACATCAACTAGCGAATTAGCTTTACAAGAGGACAAAAAAGTAATCAGAGATAGTGAACGAGATGGAATTATACAGAGACATTCCTGTACATTGTGTAGCAAAACCTATTCCAATAGGAAGACACTGTACCATCACTGTAGGATCCACCACGGACAAATGTCTGATGATTTACTGAAAATTAAGCCAAAGAAGCCGATGGAAGAGAGAATAAAATATAAAGAGAAGGTTATTGAAAGGAAGAAAGAAGAGAAGAGCATAGAAGATTGTCTCATTCTAGAGGTAATAATTATAAAATGCAATTAGCTTTGTAGATTTTCACGGTCCTTGTTAATTTCTTCTTCATTCTTGTCGGGTGTACCGTGTGTAGATTGACGATGTTGTCGAGCTTTCGGCCTACTTGCTGAGGCCATTTTCAGGACTAATGCAGTCCTACTGTAGGACTAACATTAAGACCACATTAGTCCTGAAGATGGCCTCAGCAAGTAGGCCGAAAGCTCGACAATCTACATACGGTACACCCGAGAAGAATGGAGAAGACATATAATGCAGTAGTTGCCAGTAGTTAATGTTATCCATTTTGGTTAGACTCAAATCACTCCACACAAAATTACAAAAAAAAAAAAACCTCCACTCCACGAGGACACCTCATTTATTGTTGCCATAAATCAGGAGAACATAGCTGGTAGAGCAGGTGATGACGATGTATTCTGCACTTTACGACATAAGCTTTTAGCGTACTGTGAAGTGTACGAGAAAGTACCCATTTCTTGTAACCATTGGTCAATGTTTGAGGTCCCTTATTGCTAAGGAAAGTGATCGCACAAGCGGAGTCCACTGTAATGTCTTAATACTCTTACAACATAAGGCGTACACAATTTCAGACATGTTTTGTTTAATTTGTAGGATTATTTACCGGGTGGCTACGATTATAAAATATTGGAGTGTGACAATCTGGAAAAGGGCTTTAATTGTAAAATTGTTTTCAATATTGATACGGTAGAGGCGTCTAATAAATTTTTTGAGGAATACAAATCAAAAAACAATTTAAGATATCGCCTCGAACAGACAAATACTCGTGGAAGAATTTTATTAGAGGTGGGTACTTAATTCTTCTTCTTCTTCTTCCTCTTGTCCTAGGTCGGGTGACCTGTTTGTGACGGCGGGCTGTCCTGGGATGAGGAGGTCCAGCTGTCCTTAGTTGTACTTAATTGTGATTCATTTCAGAATTATCCAATTTTTTGTTTATTTTAATTGTCATGCTTGTTTCAGAAAAGATATTGTTGTCATCGTAAATCGCAGAAAAATTGTCCGAGTAAGAAAAACACAAATTGTCCTGCAAGATTAGGAATGGCCATAAGAAAAGGACCCTCAGAAAATGAGTGAGTATACGATTTACCTTGCTTGTCTTTAGATAATTTGCCGATATGAGAACTTTGACAATTGTAAAGATTCGTAGATTAATACTACTTCATACTGTTTTGTTGTAGGCTATTGTGTTATGTGACAATTATTGAAAATCATAACCACGAAACGAGTAACGCTACAGACCTCAGGACCTTAAAGCCAAGCCTCGAAATTGCTGAAAAATTTAAAGCAATGTTCGAATGCGGCTTGTCTCCATCGCAAGCAGTCTTAAGACAAAAAGAAGATTTACTGTTACTGTACGGAGAAAAAGCTGACGATGTATTGGCAAATAGAAGGATTTGTCCCGATATGGGATGGGCTTTCAAATATTATTACAAGATGTTCGGAAGAAAGTATCGCAAAAAAGTAAATAAAAAAGAAGCTGAGAATAATTTGTGAAATGAGAGTCATGATCTTGCAATTTTTTTATTTCACAATAGGCTCTTCCGAGTTATCAGCTTATCAAAGGTGCAGAAAACAGTGGTGCACATTAAGAGAAGTTCAATCGCTAAGAGAGTCTCTCGATGTATCAGACCAGTCAACGAGGCTTATCGTAATCGAAAATTTCACTATTTTCAGTCCACACGAGATGGAATTCATCATATTTAATGTTCAATAGATTTTTAGGCAATTCCCTATTGTCATTCCATGAATTGCATAGGCGATTTCAACATCATGGATTCTAAGATGATCGAGCTCAAAAAATAGACGAAGGAAAAGTTCAATTTGTCCTAAAAAATATTTGGAAAGATAATATTGCTACTTCCACACTGTACAAGAATAAAATACAATGTTTTGTACAAAATTTTCTGGTTTTATTTAACTTTTTTTCTATTCATCCGTACCTAGTACAGATACAAAAAATATCCACGAGCCTGCCACACATTTTGCTCCATCCAGAAGGCTGTGGCTCCATCGGAACGAGTTTGTTTTGGATTAATTTGGAATTACAATTTTGTCTGCTGGCAACCATGACTTTTCTATGGCAATACTACAAGTGTTGCCACTATGGTTGCACAAAAAGCTACTTGCAGCGCCTTTAATATTTTGTTTTTTACTCGTTTTATAACACAGTTTGCTTGCCTCAGAAAAATTTTATATTTTACCTTCAATTCTCCCTTTGTTGTACCTACCTAAATCCAGTTTTGTTTGATGTAGTTTTTCTTCAATGTCTTAAAGGTTTTCAGTTTCGACATCTGGTAACCCTGAAAACGTCAAAGCAAAAGTGACAGTTCAATTCGGTGATGTTTGCGTGTTTTTAGGTTAGAATTTTGTAAACATTTGATTATAAATGAAATAATCTCAGTATGATGCGTTATTTACTAAACATTAGTTATATAGGTTCACAATTTAGGTACAGGTTGCATCTATTATCTACTTTGTGTATGAAATTGTTATTTAAAACGTATAGTTTTGCTTCAAAACACGTTGAACATTTTTTTACTTTTCTATTATTATATTGGCTTGTTTATTTCATTTCTAGAGGTGCTCAAAGAATATGGGGTGTTAAAGTTTTTGACGATCCTACAACTATCGAGGGAAATTTAGAAATAGCCTTTCAGAAGAGCCCATACAAGATTGTTTCGCAGTTCGAATTCTCCAGTAGGTATGCTGTGTTAATTATTTAATAAGTAATCTAAGATTTTGTGCTAAAAATGCTATTTTTTCACGTGTTTTTTGAAAAGAATTTTTAGTAGAATCATGGATGTTTTAGCCTAAAATGTTATCCGTGTCGCAAGTTTTAAAAGTGCTAGAAAGGGTATTTTTTTGCTGGGTTCGGCTGCAAACAAAATAAACATGACAAAAAGTGGGGCCACAGTAGTGTAATAGTTCCCATTAAGCATTATTTAATTAATAGGGTTGCCAGATGTCCAGGTTTACCGGGATTGCCTCCGGTTTTAGGGCTCGTGTCCCGGTGTCCTGAACAAACCTTTCGGGACGCCTAAATATCGTGGTTTTCGGAATACCTGGTATATTCTTACGATTACCCCCACTAGGAATTTTTTTTTGATGCAACTTGATAAAAAAAAACCCTATAAATTAATAAACTGATGCAATATAAATTTTTGACTAAAATTATTCACTCTAGACTTTATTTACCTTATTGCTAGAACTGATGCTGGGGTCCACGCCTTAGACAATGCAGTACACGTTGATCTCATCAATAAGAATAAAACTCCGGTAGAACCTGAGCATGTGCGGTCCACCATCAACAAATACTTCAGTAAGAATGACTTGGCTATTAACATTAAGCAAATGAGAAGAGTTCACCCTGAATTTAACTGCAGAAGATCAGCAAAATCTAGGACTTATTTATATAGGTGAGTTTAAACAATAGATTCTACATATAACGGATATTGTTTAAGATTTGCACAGTGGATGCTAAGTATGGTTTGGGCATGTTGAGAGAATGAATGATTACAGGATGACAAAAAAGATATATATTTGGGTGAGCGAAGAGTTGTGAGGAAGTGCGGCCGCCTGAGACTGACCTGGACCGATCATGTCGACCAGATCCTCAGGGATGGATGCGTTTTGAGTAAAAGAAATTGGAGAGCGTGTATGACAAATTGCATGAATGCGTCGGAAGCTAGGAGTGTGTGTAAGAAAAGGACAGTCTGGCGCTCTGCACCTACCCTGCAAGGGATCTGGCGTGAAGGTTATGTTAATAGAAGATGATTTAGTTAATAATGTTTGCTATATTTTTAGATTAGCCATTCCGAGGATTAATACAAACAATAGTTTGTCTTTTGAATCACCCAACATAGAAGAATGGCGGAGGAGTTGGTTTTATGGGTGAGTAGTAACATAACTTCTTGTATTTATTGTAGCATAGCAGTAGAAAACCGGCTTGTCAGGTTGGAGGTCTGGGCTTAATTCCCAGCTGCACCAGATGGATGGACTGGAATTGGTGAATGTTACATAAGTCTAAAGTGATCACATTAAACCAGCCAACGTTGTCATGTCATGATGGAAAGTCCATGCTTTGCTGTATATCTGTTGAGATAACTACTTGTTATATTCAACTACGACGTGTGGAAAATCCGATGTTTCTCACATAACATAAATTGTGATTCTCAAAATAATGGTGTATGTTCTTATTATATTTCTATTTCAGACATCCTAATTGGGACCTCGACAAGTTTAAAGCAGGCGCCACTTTATTGGAGGGACGACACGACTTTGAAACGTTCAGAAGAGTTAATAGAACTGGCAAGTACGAAGAGAATATAAGAACTATAGAATATATCGACATACAAAGATCTTCTCCGATCATCGCTTACCCCAGACTGCAGCAATGTCACGATGATTCGATAGAGTATTACGATATTGTCATTAAAGGACGCTCATTTATACACAATCAGGTATAATTTAATTTACTTACTCTTCTTCCTCCCATACGCATCTCTTGCAGGGTAGTCAAGAGAGAACGTATCTCCAGACTTTTCTGTCTTTACACACACATCGTTTCCATCACATTCATGCAATTCGTTGTACACATTCTACGATTCCTTTTACTCAAAACACCTCCGTCCTCAAGCGACTAATCGAGCCAATAGTTTCTTGGACGGCACCTCTTCTTTTGCCCAGGTATATTTTCTTTCTTGATCTTTCATCATTCATCCCCTCTACATGTCTCAACCTGTTCACTTTCTAGTTACAACATCAGTATTACAGTCACTCAACTCTCTGATCACTTCCATTTCTTATCCTATCTCTCCACACATTCTTTAAATGAAAATGAAATATTTTACACAAATTTATTGCATAAATTGACAAAAGGCGGGCTTATTGCCAAGTGACAATTTCTACCAGCCAACTTGTCTCCCTCACTTGTTACTCAATGTTCCCCAAACGGTGACTGCCTCTCTCCGTACCGCTGTCTTCTTACTTTTCTTTAGTTTTGATTATTATTCATATTCTATCAATTGTAATAATATCATTCATATTGACGTTTCAATTTCAATCAATTGTATTTCAGATAAGGCGAGTGGTTGGAGCCCTGAATGCAGTGGCGATTGGAAGACTGTCCTTGAGGGACTTACAGATAATGTTACAAGTTCCCTGCAGACTTACGTGGCCGACTTTTTGTCAAGTCGCTCCCGCTTTTGGACTGTATTTATGCGAAGTGGAAATTGATCCTAACGATATTTTATATAACGCAGAGGAAGAAACAAACACCGATAATAGTAAACTTGACGTTGTGTCGGCAATAAATCAATAATTAACCACGCGTATTGGTCCGTTCCATAACAAGAAAATTGTTGTATTTATTATATGGTGTAATGTTTCTCAAATTTATTAATTTATATTTTATAGCAAAATTTTGGTGTATCATTTTTGCTACATGATTATGTCTATATGTATATTCAGTTTGCGCGAGTGTTGAACAACCCGAAATTATATGTTGTATCGCTTCCGGTTTTGCCAGACATTTCCTACATGAATCATTATATTTGTGTCTTTTATTATATATTTTAAACTTCATTAATTTTGACCAATCAAGTAAAAAATGAGTTTGTTAGATCAGATCGTTAAAAAGAAAAAGACTTTAAGCTCTACTAATACTGTGATAACTCGTGCGGACGGTACTATGTATTTAGAAACATCACAAACGAGAGCTTCGGGGGGCGAACCACGAAAATTAGACGACGTCGCCAAACACGGTTACGTTGTCGATACAAAACCTGATAATGTTCCTGTGGAAATAATCAAAAGTTTGTATTTGGGATCGCAAGATTGCGCCGAAGACTCAATCGTACAAACGTACAACATAAGTCACGTTCTAAGCATTGGCGTCGATTCGAACACATCTGTAAAGAATAAACTGTTTGTCGAATGTTTAGATTTACCTGAATCCGATGTTAATTTACTTTTAAAACGAACCAACGTGTTTATTGACGAAGCTTTACGAAATGAAGGAGTTGTTTTAGTGCATTGTAATGCAGGTGTATCGAGATCCAGTACAGCAATCATTGGTTACTTGATTCAAGTGAAAGGATATTCGTACAACGATGCTTATACTTTGGTTAAAACAAAACGACCGTGCATTCAACCCAATGCAGGTTTTGTAAAACAGTTACAAATGTTAACACCTGCTACAATGTCATCGTGATTTAAATTAAAATTAGCCGATCTGTTTTGTACGTATTTACTACACGTTATTAAAGACCAAAGTTGCTTGATTATAAACAGTAAGCGTTTTACAGAAAGATTTCTAAATACGAGCATTGATTTTAAAATGATAAAGATCGTGCACTAGACCTTTTCATACTCCAGATGTCTTGATATATCCAGATCGCACTAATAAGGCTGGCAGACTTTTGGTTTTTGTGAAAATGGGTCTTCGTTCAAAGACACCAATGATAGGAAAGGATGGGTAATTTGAAATAAAATAGGCATACTATTCACCGAGATGTAGATTCACAAGATATTGGACAACTACTTATATAGAAATACTACGTCTCGGTAAGTAGCGTACTCGACATGACAAATTAATGTAACATTTTTTTATTTATAAAAACATGAAAAAATATGCATTGTGATTATATAATATGTAATATAGACTTATAGTTTAATAATTGTATTGTATATAGATACAAAATATATTATTGTACGAGTCATACAGTATCAAATACAGCAGTCGATTGTAAATCAATTGAATTATGGAAATGTTTCTATTTGAAAACTAGGCATTTTAAGATATTAACGTTGCACCAAAGCAGCCAACATACACATAAATTTTTATATAAAAAGTCACTTGGCTTTAAATACTGCAATATGAGAGAGTCGAGAAGAGCGATTTAGATAAAACGTTTTTTCGATTTGCTCCGAATCAGTTCAAGATCATACTGCTATTTTTGATACTATACGACTCATATATATTTCTATAATAAAATTAATAGCTAATAATTCCTGTTTTATTGGATCAGGTCCCTTAGTACATACATTATATTACAGCAGAGCCTCGATAATCCGAACGACCCCGCAACCGCTTTTATTTTTATGCTGTTACGTAAATTAAGGGATAAAGCATTTTCTATGTCGCTAAACACTACTCGTCAAAGCACTATACTGGGATTCCTTAAAAAAGTGTGATTAATAGCCTTGTATCTAACATACATATTTAAATAAATACATTATAATGTAAAATAATTTTTTAAAAATGCCTTTCAAAATGTCTACATACTATAATCCGAACGTTTCGTTCATCTGAACACGGCATAAATTTTCGGTCTTCGGATTATAGAGGCTCTGCTGTATACTAATATTTTATCACATCCATAATTGTTATAAGGCACATTACTACAATAAGAACTTTTCTAACTGGCGAACAACGACTACTGATAGTTCCACCGCAGATAGGAAATGGGTATTGCTAAGTTTTGTGTTAGAATCGCCAGTTTAAAAAATTCATATTGTACACAATTAAAGAGGACGGTATCAAACATTAAGAAAAATAATTAAAATGGTTGCAACAAAGTAAGAATCATATTCTACTGAACTCTTTATGTATATATTTTGTATTCTGTACCATAAAAAAGTCACATTTCTCTTATAATAAATGGAATGACTGGGGCAGACTTTCGATCGAAATGTCTAAAACTCGGTGATCAAATTTTTGAGATTTTGAATATTTTTCAATTTTCTTCTTAGGTGAGGAATAGCAGAGATAGGAGCCACTTATCATTATTTTTTTATACAAAATTTGTGCTAGGTGGCTCCTATCTTTGCTATTCCTTACCTAAGAAGTTAGTGAAATCCAGCATAAGTATTTTTTCGACTATACGCATTGTAATAAAGTGGTTATAAATTAAATTCGGTATTTTTTCTGTAATACACCTTGCGGGGTAGGCAAAGCGGACGGAATGTTAAGTTGCCCTTATCCATACACACACTCGTTGCTTCCGTCACATTTGTACAATTTGTCATAAACGCTCTCCGATTCCTTTTACTCAAAACGCGTCCATCGTTAAGGATCTGGCCAACATGATCAAACACCTCTTCTTTCATCCATATATTGTATATTTTAATTCACGCTGTCATCATTCATTCCCTTAACATGCCTAAACCATCTAATAAGTATAGTAACAAATTATTTTATTGTCTTTTAACGAATCTCACAAATTACATAAATATTGTACAAAAATATTTTGCGTTATACGAATTTAGACTAGTATATAAAATTACAATTACAAATTTACAAAAAAATTAAGTACATAAATTCTTAACATCTAAATAAGTACATGTAAAATGAAATTACGATTACAAAAATTTTTGTTACAAAACTACTATGTAAGTTTGACACGTATAACAATTACAACAAATTGATAGTTATTTCTCGTACATGTTTTTCGACATTACATATTCCCAGGTTGTATCATAAACCCTCACTCTTTTTTTGATATTTTTTTCAAGCGTCCTGTAAAAGCCAGGTGTTTGAAACAATTTTATAGGAGATTTTAAAAAAATTTACTGTATCGTCAAAAAACTTGCAAAAATACAAATCAACATTTATTTTATTAACCCTGTCTTTGAAAAGTTTCTCTTAACAATGCTCGAGTGTTTTGACCAAAGGTTCTCGACGGAAGTTCATCATAAAAGAATTAAAATGAAACACAGTATATATTTAGTTATACGGATCTAGAACGGAAGTCCATGGAAGAAACCAAATACTACTGCGTAAAGCAAAAATTGGCACAAAAATTTTAAAAATCCTTGTAAAAAAAAATCCAATTCGTTTTATAATTACGAAATTCATGAATAAATTTGCTTAACACTTAATTGTAATTGTATACTCGTAATTTCCCAGTCTCTACGTTTAAGTTTTGTCATTTTAGTTCATGTAATGATTGTAAGAAAACATGGTGCTATTTGTATGTCTTTAAATGTAACAAAATCTGCTTTTACTCTATAATTATGTAATACAATATGACTACTATTTTACTATAAAATAACATGTTAGTTTATTCTCTTTATTTATTTATGTATATTATTGAGCAAAGATATATGGCTTTGTTTTCTCTTATGTATATTACATTATACACAATTATAATTACACTACAGTAGAATCTAATAATCCAACACGTCCGTTTAATCTGCCAACAGCACAGTGCTGTACAGAATGTCTAGCAAAAGAGTTAGTTCAATGAGAGGTTCGATTCATTAGATTCTACTGTATTTAAAAATGCATTTTATGGAAACAGTGATTAAAAAGATGTTACAAAGAGATGATATACAATATATGTACCGACAATGTTAGGGTTGCCAGACGTCCCTGTTTACCGTGACTATCACCAGTTTTATGGCTAGTGTCCCGAACAAACCTTTTGGGATGCCTAAATGTCCCGGTTTTAGGAATACCCGGTATAGTTTTAGGATTGTTATCATTTGTGGTATTTTTGACAGTTTATATACAAAATAATGTAAAAAACACATAAAATTGCGCATTAGGAACCAGCGTCAACCAGTATGTTTTTAACTTCAGAGAGGTTTTATTTAGCACCTACCGGTTCGTAAATTTTTCGACTTGAAACTTATTTGCAAGGTAAAACTTTTCTGTAAACACGTTTTTGGGTAAACACGACCTTCGTCATTCACGGGTTCGCCGCGTTACATGCATGAAAAAACCCAAGACGCAATGACGTATGTACAGAATTTTGGCCGACCAGATTTGTTTATAACTTTTATGTGCAATCCAGAATGGTTGGAAATAAAAAATGAATTATTACCAAGACAAAATTCAAACCACAGACATGACGTATCATTGAGAGTTTTTAATTTAAAACTGAAAGTCCTCATGAAACTTCTCACTAAAAATGGCACTTTGGAGAATCAATTGCTTATTCAGATAGTATAGAATGGCAAAAGAGAGGCTTACCTCACGCACACATTCTTCTTTGGCTGAAAACAGAAATTAGACCCGAAGAAATAGACATTGTAATATGTGCAGAGTTACCAAACAAAGACTTGGATCCTATTCTTTACAACACTATTGTAAAAAACATGATTCATAGTCCATCCTTAACAATACATCGCCATGTATGAAGAATGTAATATGCACGAAAAAATATCCTCGGAAACTTATTTCACAAACACAAAGTGGTGATAATGGCTATCCACAATATAGACATGGAGCGCCTGCTGAAGGTGGATCAACTGCTAATATTAAAAAAGATGGAAAAGATATAGTCAGTTCAAAAAAACGAGGAGGCCATGTTGCTCGACATTTTTGATTTTCTTTATTTTTTATAAGGGTGTTCTCGAATATTTTGTGAGTTCAAATCCATTAAAAATTTTATTTTTGGACGCATGGTTTTTGCTAGGCGGCCATTTGAAAATCTCAAATTTGTCAAAATCGTACTTCGCAAGAACTTGTATAACTTTGTTATTTAGGGGAGGGGGGGGCAAGACGGGGTGGCGGGCAAGACGGGGTGGCGGGCAAGACGGGGTGGCGGGCAAGACGGGGTGGCGGGCAAGACGGGGTACCCCGCCTTATACGGATTTCTAACCGACCGATCACGATCGTAATAGTTCGTGGCGATGCGCCGCCATGATGACTATCAGTATGCCTTGTGACTAGCTAAGCGTAAACACGTGTTTCATGATTGTCTGCAAAAACTGTTTTTTGTCAATTTTCTTCTCATTTTTTATACTCAGTTCGAACGTGTTTCTAACGTAAATAACAGCATTTTTGATTTAGTTAAAAGTTTATCCCGTGTGTCAAAGATTACGCCAACAGGTAAGAACTTGTTAGTTTCTATAATGTGTATTGTTTTTCTTAAGTATTGTTTAAAATTCAATGGGGCATGAGCGGGCAAATTGGGGTACGGGTACCCCGTCTTGCCCCTCTTAAAATACAATTGTAATTTTCTGATGTAAGTCAATTAAAATGTTTTAATTTTATTTTAGAATGGTGAAACATTATAAAAGAATAACAAATAGAGGGGATTGGTCAGAAGAGAGTATGAAAAATGCGGTGGATGCTGTAATAGACGGAAAAATGGGATACATGCTAGCAGCGAAGACATTTTCTGTCCCCCAGACAACGTTAGAAAGAAAGGTCAAGGTTGTTCGTGAAAACATGAAAGGTACTGCTCCTATAATATGTACTCCATTGAAGGTTCCGTTAGGCACCAAAGGGCAAGTTTTTACTGATGATGAAGAGAAAGAGCTTTGCGACTATATTTTGGATATGGAGAGTCGCCTTTATGGACTTACTACAAAAGACTTAAAGGCAATAGTTTACACCCTAGCTGTGAAAAACAATAAACACCATCCTTTCAACATCGAGAAAAAAGAAGCAGGCAAGGACTGGGTTCAAAGGTTTTTAAACAGACACCCCGAACTGTCGATAAGGAAACCAGAAAACACCTCAGCTGCGCGTGCTGCAGGGTTTAACAAAGAAGTTGTCAATCAATTTTTCATTTTTTTGGGAAACGTTTATGATGAACATCACCTA
Organism: Ceraclea dissimilis; assembly: GCA_963576895.1. NCBI lineage: Eukaryota > Metazoa > Arthropoda > Insecta > Trichoptera > Leptoceridae > Ceraclea > Ceraclea dissimilis. The sequence goes on from OY756365.1 coordinate 961,317, forward strand.
ACACCAGATCGTATTTATAACTGCGACGAAACCGGCATTTCAGTTGTGCCTAAAACAAAATCTAAAATTATAGCAAGAAAGGGACGAAAACAAGTAGGATCTTTAACTTCTGCTGAAAGAGGTACTACAATCACAGTGGAAATATGTTTCAGCGCTAGTGGCCATTATATGCCACCTATGATGGTATTTCCTAGGAAAAGAATGGACCCACAACTGATGCTGAATTCTGCACCTGGAGCTTGGGGAGTTTGCAGTGACTCTGGCTGGATGACAGCTGAATTATTCCTGGGATGGTTTAAAAAGTTCGTGGAATTCAGTGGGGCTACAGTTGATCGACCTGTTTTGTTATTGTTGGATGGACATGCCACCCACACGAAAAACATTGATCTGATAAATGAAGCTCGACTCCATGGTGTTATTATTTTATGTTTTCCACCACACACTACTCATCGTCTTCAGGTCGCTGATGTTGCTTACATGAGACCATTAAGCATTTATTACGATCATCAAATCACAGTGTGGCTCCGTAGCAACCCAGGAATGATTGTTACAGTCCGGCAAGTTGCCGAAATTTTTGGAAAAACCTTTATACAGGCGTCTACGATGTCAACAGCTGTTAATGGCTTTAAGAAATGTGGAATATGGCCATATGATCCTACAGTTTTTTCTGAAAGTGACTTTGCGCCTTCTTTGACCACAGATATTCCGCGAACTGAGAATTTGCCAGTCTCTGAAATACTAAATGCAGCCAATAGAACACAAACCATCGAACTTTGCACTGTAACAGCACCTTCGGTGAATTCTACTGAATTGATGCCAATATCCACTGAAACAGCACCGAACAGCCAATCCGTGCCACCTATCTCAATTCCTGGAGCCTTATCGACCTCTGAGCCGGGTTGTTCTACATGGGTTGACAATACAGAAATATACAAATGGTTAATTACTCCAGTGAAATCATTTTTTTCTCATACCAGTCCGCAGCAAGTAATGGCTTTTCCAACGACTCGCAAAACTTTACGCGTGACTAGAAAAAGAGGAAAAACCGCCATTATTACATCGTCGCCATACAAAAATGAATTGGAAGAGACGATTAAAAAAAAGAAACTTATAGAAGAGGGTAAACAGAAAAGAAAAGAAACGAGAGAGTTAAAGAAAACTCAAAAAAAGACTGAAGTAAAAAAAAAAAAATATAGCCAAGAAGAAAAAAGTAGCTGAACCCAGATCATCACCGGAAAACAGTGACAACGATACTGACAATACCCCTTGTTTGTACTGCAATGGTCGTTATTTGGACTCAAATGAAGGTTGGGCTGCGTGTTCTGGATGCGGAAAATGGGCTCACTGCAGCTGTGCTGGTGTGGATGATGAAGATGACGAGGCAGCATTTACGTGCAAATTTTGTCAAGAAAAAAATGTAGGTAAATTTTTATTACCCCATCTTGGCCTCTAGGGGTACCCCATCTTACCCCACCTCGGGGGCAAGACGGGGAGATGGGACTTTTTTTTATTTTATGACATTTTGTAAATTATCATGAAACTAATGTTCCTAAAATGATTCAAATATCAAAAACTAAATACCAGATGTGATTTTTAAAATAAAATAAATTTTGAAAGTACAACCGTTTCAGTTTTATTGCGCTTCAAATGTTAAGTACCCCGTCTTGCCCCCCCCTCCCCTATACAGATATCAAGACAATTAGAATTGTATAGTATAGCTGTGAGAAACCAGCCTCATGGAAGAATGAACTACCACGTCACATTAAAGCTAAGCAAGATCTAACTGAAATGCAACGATCTCTCTGGAATGAATTGGAGGATAGGAAGAAGAAGGGGGAAGACAATATCACAATAATATTTTTGAATGGATCACCTAGAATCGTTAACATTACTAAAATAAACTACCAAGCAACTGGAGCATTTACTATCAAAACGTTGGTGGTCTGAAGACTAAACTTTCTAAATTACGTCAAAATATTCCAGTACTAGGCGTGAACAGTTTTTCACCACAGTTTTTTTCTCTTCTGAATACGAAAATAATTCATTTTCGGTGGTTTCATCTGGATTGACTCTATAACGATCGACAACAAATGGATCCTATAGTTCCTAGCCATTTGCCCTTCGCATTTATATTTTTACATTTTTTTTTCTTTGTTTATTTTCAAAATACATTACAAAACAGTTTACGACGGAATTGCCCATCTAGGTACACCCGTATTTGTAAATTTTTCGGTTGTCCCGGTTTGACTTCTAAGAAATCTGGCAACCCTATACAATGTAGTACAATCCGAAAGTAAAATGGAATGTTATAAATCAACAGACAAATGGATTAAAATAAAAAAGTACAATTCAATTTCACAGTGACAATTTTAAAACTAAAGAATAATTTTGGTACAGATTTAATTACAACCATAAAATGTAACCTAAAAAAATTATAACATATTGTTTTTCGTTTTAAATATGGAATGTACGTTGATAAAATGGAAGAGAATTTGTAAAAAGCGTAATTCTACATTCAAAATGAATTCATGTAATCAGAAGAACTAGTCACGCTCAACCGAGAAGACTGGAGAGCGATCAACGGCGAGGGCACAAGTGTTCCCACAACTCCCGCATTTTATGATGAATCGCTGTGAAAATTCACAAAAACTTTCGTATCGATCTGCTTTATGTTTTAACGTCGCCTTTATAAAAAAAAGCTTTTGCTAGGAGGTACCATGATGATGAGAGGATCCAAGGGTTGTGTGGAAAAGGGCATTGGAAGAGGATTTCAGAGGTTAAGTCACATTTTGTGCAGCTCAAGCCATTGGGAGACACCGTACAGTTGCAAAGAACGGGTAAATCAGCTAGTATAAGAAACAATGGTTTTTACTGTCTAGGGTCAGTCGAGACAATGACGATCTCTGGTCAAGCCAGTCTGATCCCAGCAGTCTGGTAAGTCCAAATTTAAATACTGTACCAGCTGTAAGGACAGAAAAACCAATAAGTACATGGATGCGACAGAAAACGGGAGTCACTGACGTAGTTCTTAAGGTCGCCAAACAAAAATGGACTAAAGAAAAGTTCTCGAATGGCGATCAAGAATAGGCCCCAGGCAAGGTGGTCGGATGACATAAGAAAGGTTGCAGGGGGCGGATGGATGCGGTCAGCACAAGATAGGGAGCACATGACCCCACGCAACCCCTGGATCCTCTCATCATCATGGCACCTCCTAGTAAAAGCTTTTTTTTTTATAAAAAATGGCGACGTTAAAAACTAAAGCAGACCGGTACGAAAGTTTTTGTAAATTTTTACAGAAATCCATCGCAAAATACGGGAGTTATGTGAACACTTACAAAAAAACCAACTTAGATACACAATCGTCCATTATTAATTATTATTTTAAAAAACTTGCTTGATTTTAATTTAAATTTCATATAGGTATGCTGCTATTTAATAATTGTATATTATTTTGTTTCTTGGGTTTTATTCATGTGTATTGTATTGTGCTTTGATTTGTACCTATTAAAAAATATATTTTGAATAGAATGCTTGGTTATTGTGTCCTCTAAATTCTTAGCAAATTAGTATAAACATTACTTTGATACATATAACGCAATATTTTTTATAACAAAACACATTTTAAGATCATCTTTAGTAAAAGGTATGAATTTGCATTTGTAAATTGAAAATGTCTAATCCAAGACTATCAAGTGATAATTGAGAAAGTTTGTCTTTTACATTTTATAAGAGGGAAGGTTTGTCTTTTACACTTTGTAAATGGGAAAGTTTGTCTTTTACATGTTGTAAATGGGAAAGTTTGTCTTTTACACTTTGTAAATGGGAAAGTTTGTCTTTTACATGTTGTAAATGGGAAAGTTTGTCTTTTACACTTTGTAAATGGGAAAGTTTGTCTTTTACACTTTGTAAATGGGAAAGTTTGTCTTTCACATGTTGTAAATGAGAAAGTTTGTCTTTTAAATTTGCACAGTGTATGGTGAAGATACTGTGACATAGATAATATACAACGCATGTCTGGAAGTTATTATTTATGCTTTGAAGTAACAGATCTTGTTAGCGTTGGCTATCACTATATGGCAGTCCAAGTAGCATGGAAACAGTGGGAAAAATCTTCCCATGGGGGTTAACAAACTGTTATGACTGAATGAAAAGCAGAAAACAACCACCACACTAACAACAGATGCGTTCTCGAAGTACTTTGTAGAAAAACATTAAAACTTACACAATCACCTTACAACGGAACATCCAGTTTACGCAGAAAACATTGGAACAGAACTCGAAAATCTCAGTCCAACAAGTTATAAAGAGGTCGCTGAACTAATAAAGTTATCACCCAATAAAAACTGCTCACTAGATCCTATTCCCACCTGGCTCCTCAAGAAATGCATCGCACAGCTGGTACAATTCTTAGTAAACTTATTTAACAGATCGCTCTCTACGCACACAGTACCACAACAATTTAAGATAGCTCATGTCAACCCAATGCTCAATGCAAATGAGGACCTTTTGGACCTGGCCAAAACAAACACCCTCGACATGAGCAACGAAAACCTGAAGGAAAGGGTAGTGCCAAACGGGACTACCGGAATTTTTTAAAAATTTTCTTTGATGTTTGTGATTTTTTAAATTTTTGTTATGAATGTAGACACCAGCCCTGATTCCTTATTAATTGTAATTAGTGACACGGATCTCTCCAAAAATAGTTGTGAAGAAAGCTATTACTGATGCATTATTCATAAACAACATTCCAATGGTTGCTAAATAATATTCCATTGATAATTGCTTTATAACGATGTTGTCTCATTAATGTTCAGTTTACAGGAACAAGCGTTGATAAAACAAATAACATTACAGACTTTCATGATTGGTGTTTTACCAAAGTATAGCAATATTCTTCGAGCTAGAGATCCGGCAAGCTTTGAAGAAGAATCGCAACTGGCAATGAATGAAGAAAAATTACTATCATTATCAGAATCGCATGAGTATTGCACGGAATGCAATAAAAAAGGTCACACCTCGTATGAATGTTGTAGTAAAAGGAGACCAGACAGACGAGTATTACACACTAAATCAACCTCTAATTATCATCACGGCCTATAAAGCGCAGACGAATTGATGGAAAGCGATCGGGACTGCAATCTCATGTTGGATGGCATGGCCATTAGGAAGCAGATCATATGGGATCCCCGTAACAATTGCTCTGTCGGGTATGCAGACTGTGGTAATCATCTGCAAATGGAATGCCCAGAAACGCCTGCAACCGAAGTACTAACATTTATGTTGTGCGACAGCGAATTGTGAAGTGGGAGAAAAAGGCAAAGCTACACTTTTCAGAAGAAAAAACTAATGCACTCTTCTTCACGAGGAAACATATTGAAAAACCAGAAATAACCACGATGGGGAAAAAACTCACTTACGTAAATAATTTTAAGATCTTGTACTAAAAATGTACTAAAAACGGGCATGTTAAGAAAGATTGTTTCAAGTTCAAAAAGGATCAGGATTTAAACTCAAAAGACCTTTCGCGATCTGCCGACGTGAAAATGGTCGAGGGATTATTGGCAGAGTTCTAAATTTGGATAAGGTTACAGAGATTAAAATTCCTATGTTAGAATTACATAGTAATAAAAATCACTTAGAATTGTTAATAGACAGCGGAGCTGATATTACATAGTTTGATTGAACCACCGGCGTTAAATGGAAAAACGTGTTATGATGATTTGGATATATTTAGGATTAGAGGAATTAATCCAGAAAAAATGATTTCCACTTTAGGAGAAGTGAGAGTGAATTTAGCCCTCGGGAGCAGGTCAATTCCCCATAATATGCATTTGTTGCCTCAGGGTACAAATGTTCCACTCGATGGGTAATTGGGAAACGACTTTTTGAGGAAATATAATGAGCAATTAGATTACGCCAGTAATAAATTGTGGATTGGTAAAAATGCGATACCGCTATATTTTCAATCAAATAGAATTGAAGGGAGTGAATTGGCATTCAGGGTACAAGCGCGTACAGAGACGGTTGTCAAAGTAAAGGTGCTTAATCCTGAAATAAAGGAAGGCATAGTTTCAGAAAAAGAGATATCCAAAGGAGTATACCTAAGTAAATGTATTTGTAGAGTAGGTAGTAACCAGAAGGCGTTAGCTACGGTTTTGAATACTACGGAAGAAGTAGTAAATATTAAAGAATGCAACGTATTTCTAGAAAAATTTAATGAGAATGAATCATCGGCAATTAGTAATATTAGTAGGGAAAATTTAAGTAAAAATATGAGAAGGAAATTTAGGAACGTATTTAAGATAAATGTTGATTCAAAGGAATCGGAAGATAGAATAAAATTATTAAAACAGAATGTTAGGGCCGAACATTTGAATAAACAAGAAAAGGACTCCTTGTTGAAGATTTGTTGTGAATATAATGATATTTTCCACCTGGAAGGTGACGAATTAACGTGTACGGATTCAATTACTCACAGCATTAATACGGGGAATAGTCCACCGATATTTACAAAAACATATCGTTATCTGGAAATTCACAAGACAGAAGTCATGGAACAACTAAAGAAGATGCTCAATCAAGGAATAATTAAGCCATCAACATCTCCTTGGTCTTCTCCATTGTGGGTTGTACCAAAGAAGAAAGACGCATCAGGGAAACAGAAATGGCGGATTGTTATTGACTACCGGAAGTTAAATGATGTCACTGTAGGAGGTGCATTCCCTCTTCCCAATATTTCTGATATTTTGGATCAGTTAGGGCACTGCATATACTTTTCTACGTTGGAACACAGAACAACAAGAAGCATTTGACAAATTACAAAGTATTTTAAAAAGTGATAGCATTTTAAAATATGCAGACTTCAATCAGCCGTTCAATCTGACAACTTACAATTGGAGCAGTTTTAAGCCAAGGAAGTATAGGCCAAGATTTACCCATAGCTTTTGCTTCAAGAACATTGAACAGAGCCGAAAGCAATTATTCAACTATAGAAAGGGAGCTACTCGCGGTCGTCTAAGCAGTGAAACACTTCAGACCATACTTGTTTGGGAGAAAACTTACAATCGTGACTGACAATAAACCATTGATTTGGTTATCCAACGTAAAGGATCCAGGATCACGACTAGTGCATTGGAGATTAAAACTACAAGACTTTGACTACGAGATAGTGTACAAACCATGTAAGATTAATTCAAATGCAGACACTTCATCTAGAATATAGACAGTAGTGACGAGTCTAGCAGATTCAGTGTACGTTAAACTAGGTATATATTACGAGTATATTAACCTCATTAAATCACATACTTGTTAGTTATGAGTTGAATCAGGTATGAATTGAAGTTGCCTTGATCCAACTTATGATAAAGCATAAATTCATGCATTTCTAGGTTGTTGCAGCTGAAATGCCTTCAGTAAGTAGCTTAAAGAGGACGATAAATAACATTCGTCGAAGGTTAGACACTGCTCCTACCACTCCCTCCACTGCAGGCCAGATAATTCTTCCCAAAGGGTACAAAGTAACGGAAAGAGGGGATGAATTCCTAATATTGGATTCTGGTATGGTTGAGGACAGAATGTTGGTTTTCAGTACTCGGAGAATATGGAGGTCTTGAGGCGTACCAACCACTGGTATGGTGATGGTACTTTTAAAACTGTACCACACCTCTTTGTGCAGCTCTACACTGAGACAACTGGACAACATTGCCACAAAGAAAAGTGGCTGTAACAAATAAGCCTTTTGAATTGTTAAGCATTCTTCATAGAGACGGACTTCCAGTAACAGAAAGAAAGTACAACAATTTACAGGTATTAAAAAACATTTTGCCGACAGACCTCCGAGATTATTATGATAATGTTCCACACCAATAAAATCGACGCAAATTTTTACCAGTTTCTTTAATTTTGTATTTTTAGGCTAAGTAGAATAATATACCTATTAAAATTATACATTATGTATGTATGTATAATACGTTGTCGTGCGTTGTACTAATGTTGAGAGTACGGTGCCTTTTCTCGGTCAAAAGCGTTCTTTTGTTAATAGGAAGTTTCAAGAGTCGATGCAGAACCAGGCTTTTTTAATCAAGTTTTTGAAGCCTTAAAAGAATTGATGGAAAACGATCGGGACTGCAATCTCATGTTGGCTGGCATGGCCATTAGGAAGCAGATCATATGGGATCACCGTAGGGATTGCTCTGTCGGGTATGCAGGCTATGGAAATCATCTGCAGATGGAATGCCCAGAAACGCCTGCAACCGAAGTACCAATATTTATGTAAGGAAGTGTAGTTGGTACCTGGAAATTGGATATTAAAATAGGCCCATTGGGTGATCCTGTGGCGATCCTACTACACCTAAAATTTGTCTCCGACCGAAAGTTCGGTTTCGGACCAAGTGACGAAGACATTTTGCCGCGTCTACATGCCTAATCATGTCGTGACTGACTTGTAAATAGAAAGCTGCAAACTAGAGACGAAAATGAAATAATGAGAAATACGAAAACACGGTTGCATGAATCGATAAATCGAAGATTTGAAGATAAAAAAAAACTATATTTTTCCCTCAAAACATAATCCTTGTAAGGAAGTTCCGCTTTCGGCCGAAACTGAGACCATTGCCGAAATTCAGTTTCGGTCGGAGATTACCAATAATGCACCGCTGATGTACAAGTTCAACTGATGCTGGATTGCGTGTATGGGGTGTAACATGTGATGGAACGTATACAAATTCCAGTACGATGACGAATTTAGAGTGCAGAACATATGGCAATTTAATGGCCAAAAAATATATTTTTTGCCTGATGCATGTCATGTGCCGAAATTGGCTAGAAATGAATTTCTGAACTGAAATCTGTAAGGCAGTTTGTCAGCAAAGACGGGTGTAAGAGATTAAATGACTCGAAAGGCAATACAGATGTCAAAAAACCCAGGAATCTAGAAGCGTCTGGACAGCGGCCCAAAAATCTTACCGAACCCTCATCGACCGCAAGAAGTCGGATTTCTGGAAAACCAAGATAGAGTCCCACAAAGGACAACCCGGTAAACTGTGGCAAGACTTTCAAACAGTCATGGAAACCAACAAAACATCACCACCAACCAACATCACTGCTGATCAGTTCAGAGAGGCATTCCAGGCGAAACTCGACTCAATATCTTCGTCCCTCCCACCGCGTTTTGTTTATAATAATACACAAGTATCAGGCTGTCCCTCAACCTTCTCTGACCTGGCAACAACGAGCGAGTCATACTTGAGTAAGATAATAAAAAGCTGCCCCAGCAAACACTGCGAGCTGGACCCAATCCCTACGTGGCTGCTTAAGGACTCTCTAGATATACTACTACCCATTATCACACACATTTTTAAACTCTCCCTAACCCAAGGATTCGTCCCACCTCTCTGGAAAATGTCATCAGTCACCCCACTACTCAAAAAGAATACTCTCGATGTCAACGACCCTGGTAATTACAGGCCTATCTCAAACTTGCCATTCTTATCTAAGGTGCTAGAACGGGTTGTGGCTTCTCAACTTACGGCATATCTCGAAAGCAACAGACTCTACCAAAGCTATCAATTCGCTTACAGAAGATATCACTCCATCGAAACCGCTCTCACTACACTAACATCGGACCTGATCGAGGGTGTCGCACATGGAAACATCGCCTTAGTGACAATACTAGACATGAGCGCCGCATTCGACACTGTAGATCACAACATTCTTCTGCAGTGCCTCGAAGAAGAATTTGGCCTTAGCGGAACAGCACTCGGATGGCTGCGCTCCTATCTAACTAACAGAGCGGTATCGGTCAAGGTGGGTCCCGCTCGAAGTCAAACGACCACTGCCACTCAGGGAGTTCCCCAGGGTTCTGTCCTTGGTCCTATACTGTTCATCCTCTACATTGCGTACATCGATCGGATGCTAGAAAATAACGGTTTCCGAAGCTATGCCTACGCAGATGATCGAGTGCTTGTCGATTTCTGCAGACCTGACCAGAAAAACGAAATCAAGATGCGAACTGCCGAGCGCATATCCAGGCTGTCCACCCTAATGGCTGAAAGACGTCTGAAACTTAACCCGGCCAAAACCGAGTTCCTGTGGGTTGCATCACCCGGACGCCAACACCTTCTGGACAACGACCCAATTTCAATAACCACTACTGCAGACATACCGCCATCCCAAACGGTCACCGTACTCGGGGCCCGCATAGACAGCGCTCTATCAATGGAACCCCAAATATCAAGAACTGTCATCTCTGCTTTCTTCTACATTCGCCAAGTACGGTCGGTCGCCAGAAACCTCCCAACAGATTCCATAAAAAGTCTTGTGTCTGCCTTCGTAGTGTCTCGGCTGGACTACTGCAACATCCTATACACCGGATTTCCTCAGACACAACTGAACCGCCTGCAAATGGCCTTCAACGGAGCCGCGAGACTTATCTTTCGCGAAAGCAGGGACTGCCACATCACACCGCTTCTCGAAGAGTTGCATTGGCTTAAAGTGAGCGAAAGGGTGAAATATAAGCTTTGCCTCACAGTATACAAGGCCCTCAACAACATGGCGCCCTCACCCATCTCGGAGGTCTGCAACCTGCAGGATAACTCCTCGAGAAGGCCACTACGCTCAGCGGCCACAGCCATCAACAAACTTCGAGAGCGGAACAGAGCCAACAAGTCCGGTTTCTTCGAGAGAGCCTTCTCTGTCGCGGGACCAGTTACCTGGAACAGACTGTCGGACGAACTCCGAAAAGACCAGCCCATCACTAGCTTCAGGAGCAAGCTGAAAACCGAAAGTTTTAGGACCAGCTTCCCGCGCCCTTGAGATGGAATACATTAAACGGCGCCAAAAATCATCCGTCATCATCATCATCATCATTACACAAGAATATAATGTGAAAGTTTGCAAACAAGCTAACCAAAACTCAAAATGAGGCTGGCTGCCCTGACATTGAATTTCTGTCGCAGAAGGCTTTCAAAATTGTGATGAAACAATAAAATTCATCAGAATCTTTGACAGATTGACGGCTAAAACCAGAAACGGGTGACTAAAATAAAACTGGAAGATTATTGTTCAGTTTTCCAGGCAGAGCTGGTGGCAATACAGAGGGCTCTAGGATATGTAATGGGTTACCCGAAGGAAAAGTGGGGCACGATTAAAATACTGACGGACAGTAAATCTGGTATGGAGGCCATCACCTGCAGGGGCTCAGTGAACCCTATAGTAAATACCATCAGGCATAATATTACGACCTTGGAAAAAAGAGGACAGAAAATTACAATAGCCTGGAATAGGGGACACTGTGGAACCGAGGGTAATGAAATAGCTGACCAGGGGCAAGGGAGGCAACCCTTAAGAAAACAGAAGCAGAATATGATAAGTTCCCTCTGAGTTACGCAAAGAAAATAGCCCGAGAGAGGTGTATCACATCAGAATGTCACCGGTTTTGTACCTCTGTCCCGAACAAAGTTTTCGGGACGATAAAAATAAAATTACAACAAACAATAAAATTCATTAGAGTCTTTGGCAGATTCAGTGTGCGTTATATTAACCTCACTAAATCACATATGAGTTGAAGTTTTGCATTGATCCGACTTATGATAAAGCATAAATTCATGCATTTCTAGGTTGTTGCAGCTGAAATGCCTTCAGTAGCCAGCTTAAAGAGGACCATCAATAACATTCGTCGGAGGCTAGACACTGCTCCTACCACTCCCTCCACTGCGGGCCAGATAATTCTTCCCAAAGGCCTGCCGCCACAGTGCTCCCAAACGAGGAGATTGGCAGGAGTCTGATAGAGGAGGAAAACAAGAATTGGCTTGTGCATGTGTCAAATAAAAGAAAGACTGGAAGTGCTGAAGTGCTATGGATGCTGGTCACATAAACATAAAGCCACCGAGTGCAAAGAAGAGGACAGAAGCAATATGTCCCGAAGATGCACAAACGACGGACATGTCGCAAAAAACTGCACAAATAACGAGTTCTGTCCGCTCTGCAAAGAATCAGGTCACATAGCTGGATCGGTTCTTCCCGAAGGATACAAAGTAACGGAAAGAGGGGATGAATTCATAATATTTGATTCTGGTATGGTTGAGGACAGAATGTTAGTCCATAGTACTCGGAGGAATATGGAGGTCTTGAGGTGTTCCAACCACTGGTATGGTGATGGTACTTTAATAACGGTACCACACCTTTGCTGTACGCTTTGCTCCCAAACAAGACACATTCGACTTACTGCTCAACACGATAAAACAGCTGTGGCCGGGAGTGGTGCCCCATACATTCTTAAGTGACTTACTACAAGTCCAATTTTCCTTATTTAAAACCATTGTTGAGTGCGCCGTTCTTTTCTCGGTCAAGGGTTCTTTCGTAAATCGAAAGTTTTAAGAGTCGATGCAGAACTAGGCTTTTTTAATCAAGTTTTTGAAGCCTTAAAAGGATTGTTGGAAAGCGATTGGGACTGCAATCTCATGTTGGATAGCATGGCCATTAGGAAGCAGATCATATGGGATCCCCGTAACGATTGCTCTGTCGGGTATGCAGAGTATGGTAATCATCTTGCAGGTGGAATGCCCAGAAACGCCTGCAACCAAAGTGCTTACGTTTATCTTAGCAAGTACCTGGAAATTGGGTATTAAAGTAGGATGGTCTAGCGTAATTGGTCAAAGAAGAGAGCAGATCCTGGACAATATCAAAGATAAGGGTGTCCAGTCTACCCTTACGCGCATCCCTCTTAGTGCCAACCATCTCTTTGAATCCAAGGAACTAACTGCCTCCATTAATGAAGGGATGGGAGGCTTAGAAAAGTGTCCAAGTGATGGAGATGTTGGCGTAGGCCTGAGATGGGCGAAGCATTGAACAGCCATGGAAGAAAAGAGCAAGGCTGTTGCACAGGGGCGGTATAGGCTTACAAGATATATATTTTAATTTGCCAGGTGCCCATGCAGAAGTTTTAGAGAATTCATTGGATGTTTTCCAAATAGCCCTGGAAAAACTAGACGCATACTTTGCTCCAAGTCAAAGCAAAATCTACGAATGACATTTATTCAGACAAATAAAGCAAGAGCCAAATGAAAAATTTGAGAGATTTGTAATGAGACTAAGGAAGCAGCCGAGGATGTGTGAGTACAAAGACAACCCATAAGTCCTTCATCCAGCCCGTGACAACATCAATAGATATTGCGCGAATAGTTAGCCTAACGTGGAAGTCTTCCAAAATCCGTTTGATGTTGAAGTTGAAAGCGCCGAACTAAACCTACAGTTGGAATTGATTGAAATACAAGGCAACTCACTTCTAAAAGCGGCATACAATGATAGCCTTCCAAACGGATTGGTTGAATTACCTTACCAAATTAGCTCTTCAACAAATTTCCTTATTTGCCAGTACATATACTTGCAAACAGCTTTTTTCACACGTGAAACATAATAAATCAAAAGCCAGATCATCTTTAACAGACAGCCATCTTACAGGCATTTTGCGCATAGCCACTGCTAAAATATCAGCGGACATAGATGCGCTGTGCAAGAAAAAAAGATGTCAGTCATCACACTAGGTTTTAACTAAGCTAAGTAAAATAAAATTGTAAAACTGAGGCTTTCTTTTTTAATAAATCATCTGTAATGGATAATTTGTTATTATATTTTAATAGCTAGTTAGAAGAATGCTTAGTTAAACCTTCGATGTCGGGAATTTCTTTTGGCCAGCCACGGTTACAAAAATACTAAACCTGGCCCTCCACAATATTATGTTAGACAGGCCTGTACTAGACCAAATAGTGGAGAAATGTTCCTCATCAGATCTAAGGAGACTTGATGACACTCAATGAAATTATAGTAGAAGCAAATCGTTTGGAAACAGTTACCCGTCAAGTGGAAGAAGACATCACAAGAGGTTAACAAAATCAAGGTAAAACCTATGGCAAATAACAGGCACTGTTTCGAGTGTGGAAATCCAAACCACCTAGCCAGAGACATAAGGTGTCCAGCGAGACTGGCGACATGCAACAACTCGGATTGGCATAATTACAATACACGTCACTGAAATGACATCCGTGCTGTGGCACATAGGCTCTCTTTGCTGTCGAAAAGCTTTGCGTGTCAGAGTGTGAGCCTATACAATACTCTGCCTCAGGAGCTAAGAGCTCTGGATGATGTTGCTTTCCAAAGAGAGGTGAAGAATTACTTAGTGAATAAATCCTTCTATGATGTTGAGGAAATGCTGTGTTCTAGAAATGTTAGAGTGGATCTCATATTTTTGTCTATTTTAAAGACAACTTATTTTTTGTTTTGCATGTAATTGGGGTGATTTGTGAACATTTAACACGGTTATTTTATTAGTGTTTCCTGTATAGTTTTTGTGTTAAAATCGTAGGTTCATTAACTAGTTAAGATAATATTTTACTTAATTTCTGATTTAGGTATTCGACAATTTTTTTTTAATATGATTGAGGTGATATGTGAATATTTTTAATTCATCATTGTTAAATTGTTAAGTTCTCAACAAGCACACTCTGGCTTTTGAAACCATTTTGTTGCAATGCTCCGCATTCGATGGAAGTCATATGGGTGACAGAATTGTCAAAGGTATGACGTCATTATCCGAAGAATGGGACATAAAAGATAAAATAAATCTTTTAGTCTGGGATAATGCCTCAAACATGATGACCGCAGCAGCGGTATTGGAGTGGAGGCACTTCGGGTGCTATGCCCACAAGTTAAACCTCATAGTACAGGATGGATTAAAAATACTGTCCATAAAGGAAACAATAGTCAAGGTACAGAAAACCGTAAGCCACTTTAAAAGAAGTGTTGTGGCTAAAGAAAGGTTGAAAAAATATCAAATTAACTCCCAAGGCATTACCCAGCCACGGAGCCTGCTACTGTCTGTGCCGACAAGATGGAACTCTACATATGCGATGCTTGACAGATTTGTCACCCTTCAAGAGGTGTTAAGGGCTACAATACCCAACTTAAACACGGATTTGCCCATCATATCGATGGAGGAGTGGAGGTGCATAGAGCAAATCTGCGATGCTCTTGTGCCTTTTGAAGAGGCAACAAAAATTATGAGCTCGGAGAAATATTTATGTGCCAGTAAATCACTGGTGTTGACTGGAGCACTTAAGTCCGCCTGCGACGAGTTTCTCAGGAAGGAAATTCTATATCAGCCGGTGAAGGATTTATTAAGAAAGTAAAGCTGTGTAGCTTAAGACATTTCACATTTCATTAATATTTGTACATCTGGCAAAGGTCTACCCACTCAAACAGGTGGACATAGCGATAAACGAAACGGCACGAATAGTTTCCGGTTGCCTTAAACCAACGCCACTTGAAAAATTGTACCCATTAATTGGAATCGCTCCACCAAATATACGACAAAGGACAAACAAACTCATGACCCAAGACACCCATTACATCAGCATCGGCCTGTTGCGTCGCGACTCAAGTCCAGGAATAGCTTTATTAAGGCTACTTCTCCTGTTGAAACCTCACAGCAACGGAGAGGGGAGTTATGGAAACTGGACTTTGGAGCGACATCACGGATTGAATTACAAGAGGGTACACGACTGAACGAACAACTCCCATACCGTGTGTGGACCACCCTCAACAGACTGAGAGTTGGTGTCACACGATGTAAAAAGAACCTCAAGAAGTGACTGCCACCTATTGATGTGTCCACTGATGGAGGAGGGCTGTACACCTGGGGACCTGACTGTGGCCAATGACAAAGCAATGAAAGTCGCGGCTTATTGGAGTGGTAGATTTTAGACCGGACACGTAAAGTAAGTAAGGTAACGTTGAAATTATATAATTTTTGTGTGGAATAAAGTTTGATATGTACCTAGCGGTAGTAGATGCCAAAAAAAATATTTAAGTTGAATTTTAAAATATTATTGCTTTCGAAAAAATCAATGTTTGTGAAGCCAGGTACCTGTACACATTCCACATCTATTGTTTAAGTAGGCAGACGGGTAGAGGTATTGTTTTAGTGGTATTATTGTCTGACAACTTTCTAAGAATTTTCCATTAGGCTAACAACACGGTCAGGTACATATAACGGTATAGGGGTCTATTGTTATATTTGGGGTTCATTGTTTAAATAATTGGTTTCAGGGTAGATATGTAAGTGCATACAGATAAGAATGGTCTTCAAGTAAGATCCTTGCATTGCTTTATTCAGGCAGTCGAGCTTTAGCACTTGTCATAGCCGGTCGAACTCAAATTATAATCGCAAAGCCAAATTATGGCCTTCATAATATAGTCGTCAGGACGTCAAGCCTCGGGCAACTTATGTGGTTATTGTGTTCGTGGATACGTATTTATTTTATTGTGTAATTCGCCATACCATTTTACCGTAGACTGTGTTGAACATTGAGTGAACGAACTTATTTGTTGTCCTAATTCATCGAGTGAGAACGAATCATTAATAATCTAATTAGTTGTGTGCACGAACTGTTATTATATCTGTTACCAGTGTAACTGCCACGAGTTACGTAATGTTACGTTATCCGCCTGGCCACATTGCATAACGCCAGAACGCAGGTCTTCCACCTAATCACGGGAGGGCCACCAAGCCCCTCTCACATCATCACAGGGAGAGTTACCAAGCCTCTCTCACCTCATCATCACCGAGACCTGGGCAGGCCTTGTGCCCTGTCATCACCGTAGAACATCGGTAGGGCTGCGCAGTGCGCGCCTGCCACCACCGAGGGATTACGTTGTGTCATATTCGCGTTGCGCTCGTAAAGTGTTGTGTGTGACGGTTAGTTTTAAGGTGTAGTGTTTATATAGAATTATTAGCGTAAGTACCTAGTTATAAGTTTTTTTTCTGATTTAAAATATATGTATTAAACTGCCATCAATTGTTTTCACTCCTCCAAAGCACCCAAAGCTCAAGCATAAAAGAAATAAGTAATTATCTATTGACACTGGGAGCTGAACCGCGGACAAGGTGCTCTCCCAAGCCTGAAGCTACGTGTCAATTTGGCGTGCCCAAAGTGGGGCAGTTTCCAGTAAGTGTGCTGGTGGGATTCATGACCCTGAGATCAATTGTTTGTTTGTTTTTTCGAGATGTTTTCTGTTATGCTTGAGTTTTGTTTTGGAGGAGTGTTGGGGTTGGTTTTGTTGCGCTTCTTTGCGAACCGCAAGGTTGAGGATGGCAAGGGTAGAGATACCAGCGTGACTACAGAGTCACAGCCTGATAGTGTGGGTGGTGTAGACGTAGAGAAAACTGGGGCGAAAGAAACAGTACACTTCTCTCATGCGTGCTGTCATGCGCGAGCTGAGTGGTTGGGGCAATATTCGGGGAGACCAGAGGAGTCTGCAGAGAACTTTATTCGTGGAGGCGAAGAGTTCTTTGCAAAGGAAAAATATAGTGAGCAAGGGAAGGTTAGACAGGCTTATAAGAGACTAACTGGAAAGGCAAGGGAATTTTGGGAAGTTGAAATAGGTAGGGATATTGGAATAATAGATTGGGATTGGTTTAAAGGGGTATTCTTATTGGCGCATGGGGTAGAAAACCAATATGGGTCACTGGTTACTCATCTATATGGAGACAGACAGGAGGTCAACGAACTCGGCTGTATATTCCTTCAGAGGAAGAAAGCCCTCTTTCAACGTTTATTTGGGGACAAGGACATTAATACAGAGTGCATGACGTTCGTGAGATTGATGTCTCGCAGGTATAGGGAGGTATTCTTTGCAGGGGATTATTCGTTTGACGAGTTTTGTAATATTGTAATGAAAATGGATATTAAATTTGAGACTGTTTACGATAGGCACGAAGAGAGGGGATATCATTATCATCACAGGACATCGAGCAATTTAAACTCATACGACCTGAGATCGCGATAATTCGGAATAGGACCGACTCAGGATTGCGCAAAGGTAGAACTTGGGAGGAGAGACAGCGTAGTAATCGTTTTTCGGGAGGTAGCTCAGTTGACGGGGAGGGTGACTCATCAGCGCCTGGAATGGGTTTCCAGCATCCTGAGGAGCAGGATAATGCGTTGAGTGTGGTGAGTGAAGTTGAGCTAGTTAGCGTGGGTGTATCGAGCGATACAACGACAGAAGAGGGTTGCATTCGGAATGGAGTGACAGAAAACTCCTGTTCAGTGGTGGTGTGTCCGGGAGAGGACGCGTTGCCAATCTCGGAGGTTCGAGTGGAGGACTTCCCTCACCAACCAGCTGAGCAGGGTGTGTGTACGTCTGTAGAGAAGATGAATGTAGAATCCAAGGAGATGAATAATAGCGAAGTTAAAACTGAGTACCTGACAGAGGAAACGATTGCTAGCGAAGAGAAAGACAGAGAGAGTGCGTATGAGGACACGATCGTAGATGTGATAGTTGATAGTGATAGATGTGGGATGAAGAAGGATGCTGTGACTGAGAGAATGAGTGTGGCCGACTGCAACCTTCTTTGTTGTTTACTCGCCACGTATCAGCCGAGTAAGGACGATACATCTGTCGATGAATACCGGAAGTGCGAACATGACGCAATAGTTGAGTATGAGGAGCTAGGCAAAGATTTATCTCACCACACTTGTGAGTCTTGTGACAAAGAGGTAGCTAGAGGGGTTATAGACAGTGAGGTTATCCAGAGAGACTGGAAACGTCGGAGGGTGAAATGTCATCCTCACCTTCGGCGCATGGGAGCGTGACTCATGCACTGTGTATTTAATTCTTGTTATAGTTGTAAGATGTATTAGATGTAAGTTCTGTAGTGTAGGCATTTTGATTGTTTTGTATTATCTAGCTAGGGTCATTGCACGGTTTGGATATTAATCCTGAAAATATCCTGGCGCCCTATCCACATATGTTTAGATTAGGAGTAGGTTAAGTTTGTAATTAGTCCATAAGTTTTCTTATTGTTCATAGTTTAGATTAACAGCAACAAATATTTTTTATTGCCAAAAGAGGAGGGGCGTTTTGATATGTACCTAGCGGTAGTAGATGCCAAAAAAAATATTTAAGTTGAATTTTAAAATATTATTGCTTTCGAAAAAATCAATGTTTGTGAAGCCAGGTACCTGTACACATTCCACATCTATTGTTTAAGTAGGCAGACGGGTAGAGGTATTGTTTTAGTGGTATTATTGTCTGACAACTTTCTAAGAATTTTCCATTAGGCTAACAACACGGTCAGGTACATATAACGGTATAGGGGTCTATTGTTATATTTGGGGTTCATTGTTTAAATAATTGGTTTCAGGGTAGATATGTAAGTGCATACAGATAAGAATGGTCTTCAAGTAAGATCCTTGCATTGCTTTATTCAGGCAGTCGAGCTTTAGCACTTGTCATAGCCGGTCGAACTCAAATTATAATCGCAAAGCCAAATTATGGCCTTCATAATATAGTCGTCAGGACGTCAAGCCTCGGGCAACTTATGTGGTTATTGTGTTCGTGGATACGTATTTATTTTATTGTGTAATTCGCCATACCATTTTACCGTAGACTGTGTTGAACATTGAGTGAACGAACTTATTTGTTGTCCTAATTCATCGAGTGAGAACGAATCATTAATAATCTAATTAGTTGTGTGCACGAACTGTTATTATATCTGTTACCAGTGTAACTGCCACGAGTTACGTAATGTTACGTTATCCGCCTGGCCACATTGCATAACGCCAGAACGCAGGTCTTCCACCTAATCACGGGAGGGCCACCAAGCCCCTCTCACATCATCACAGGGAGAGTTACCAAGCCTCTCTCACCTCATCATCACCGAGACCTGGGCAGGCCTTGTGCCCTGTCATCACCGTAGAACATCGGTAGGGCTGCGCAGTGCGCGCCTGCCACCACCGAGGGATTACGTTGTGTCATATTCGCGTTGCGCTCGTAAAGTGTTGTGTGTGACGGTTAGTTTTAAGGTGTAGTGTTTATATAGAATTATTAGCGTAAGTACCTAGTTATAAGTTTTTTTTCTGATTTAAAATATATGTATTAAACTGCCATCAATTGTTTTCACTCCTCCAAAGCACCCAAAGCTCAAGCATAAAAGAAATAAGTAATTATCTATTGACACTGGGAGCTGAACCGCGGACAAGGTGCTCTCCCAAGCCTGAAGCTACGTGTCAAGTTGATTAGATACAGTTGAGACGATCGCCCTTCCTTCGCACAAGCAATAGCTTTAGAAGACAGGTATATTGTATTGAATTATTGATTAGACTTGTAATGTTTAATGTTTCTCTTATGCAAATATCACTAATCTCTAATCACATGTTTTGTAAATGCAAAGCGTGTGGAATGTACAAAGTGTCTTCAAACCTTTTACTAAAGACGTTCCTAGTTCAATTACAACAATACTAATAATTATAAAGCAACTTAGGTATTCAGTCAATACACAAGTGGTACACAGTTGTGTACAATAATACAACACATTACACAATTCATAAGTACAGTGGACCCTTAATTATCTGGATTATTCTCTATCACATAAAGTATAAAGCCGGAGATTGACCAACATCTAGAGGCTGGAAAATTTCGCAATCCCGATAAAACAAATTCGTTATTTGCGAATTTTGTGTTTTTTACACATATAATCTGAATTTCAGCGTTCTTTTACAGGAATAATGCGAATTTTCGCATATTTGATGAGAATTTCGACCTTTATTTTGAAAAACATCGTAACTGAAACATTATCAGAAGGAATAAGGCTTGGAAGAACCATACTGAAAAAAACCTGATTCTTGAATTAAAAGCTGCAAAATTTGTACTTTGATAATACAAAAGTATGAAAAATAGCACCAATTTTTTCCATACCAATATCATTTACGAGCAAGTACAATACAAGTGTGTGACTGCTTGTTGCTTGGCAACCGTCATACCATCAAGCTCGCTCTGAATGCTAGCTGGTCAATCTCCGGCTTTAAATGTATCGCCGAATCCTGCCGAGTTGGTACATTATATAACCGAAATTCTCTGGACATTGAAATAGTGCAATAACAAGTAGTTATCTCAACAGATATACAACAAAGGATGTAGTTTCCATCAAGACTAATCCTCTGATCGTCACCTGGTTTAATGTCATCACTTTACACTTAAGTAACATTCAACAATTCCAGTCCGTCCATCTGCTGCGGCCGGGAATCAAACCCAAGAAGCTGTAAATCTGTTGAGATAACTACTTGTTATATTCAACTTCGACGTGTTGTAGAAATATCCGATGTTCTCACAAAACATAAATTGTGATCATCGAAATAATCTTTCCTGGTTAGTTGCCTCGTATAATACTTGTGATACGATGTATTTTGTACTCCTAAATTTGCGATACTAAATATTTTTAAGTGTGATACCTCTGGCGGGCAGACTGTTGGACTTGGCGGGATTGTCCCGTGCCTGAGAGTGTGCGACTACAATGCTGAGACACTGCACCCACTCCTCGGCGTTCTTTCCATCTTTGGGTTTCAATATCAGCGTCTGATCTCCCGTGAATATCTCGAAGGCTTTGGGTATATTCCTAGCACCGCGGGACACTTTGACAGATCTGATCTGATTAACGTCTATGCTTTCACCTCCGCTCTGAAAATTATACAAATATTTTAGGAGATTTACGACAACTAGAATAATAAATGTTAGAAAATGGAATTACGTATTTATACCATTAACTTTTTCATTGACATAGCCAACCACTAATGTCTGTCTATCTGATCGCTCCAAATTTCTTGCGGGGTAGGTAGAGCACCACACACTTCTATCCTAACGCTTACTCTCTCTCTCTCTCTTGCTTCAGTCACATTCATGCAATTCATCATACATAATCTGCGGTTAATTTTATTCAAAACGTGTACGTCCTTGTAGATATGGTCGAGGTGAGTGGTTCTTGAACAGCTGGATTTTCCAACACCGCATCTTTTATGTTATTCTTTCATCGTTCATCCTCTCAACATGTCCCAACTTGTTCACTGTCATTCTATTAATTTGTTATGTAATAATAAACTCACCGATCCCTTGCATGAGAGATGAGCTCCCGACAGAGTGAAGTATCTCGTCCTCCATCTCCTGAATATCCTCCAGCGTCCCTTCTTCTCCTTGAGCTGCCCCTCTATGACGGGCTGCGTGTTCCCGTTCAGGAAGCCCATGGCCCTCTCGGGGTGGTTGCACAGGAAGCAGCCCCACTGGGCCATCTCGTCCTCCTTGGTTTGGTTCAATTCAAACACGTCAAAGAAACCGGCTTGTCGCAGTTCGTTCAATATTGTCTCTTGATCCTAGAATAATATGTTTAGTTTAATGATTGCAATGCAAAATTAATATTAAATACTAGCTGAGTTACCCGTACTTCGTAACGGCAAATTTGATTGGTGAAGTAAATCGACAGTATGACACACACATACATCCAGCAATGTTCGATTAATCTCCACAATTCAAGGTCCTAAAAAGTTCATTTCACCTTCCAGAAGTTTCGAATTCTATTCATTCTCAGAAGGTTCTAGAAGGTTCTTCAATGTTCGACAAATTTCCGGATGGTTCTAGAAAGCTCGTTTCATTTCCACTACCTTCCAGAAAGTTCTACAATGTTCGATAAATTTCCAGATGGTTCTAGAAAGCTCGTTTCATTTCCACTACCTTCCAGAAAGTTCTACAATGTTCGATAAATTTCCAGATGGTTCTACAAAGTTCGTTTCATTTCTACAATCGAATTCTATTCATTGTCACAACTTTCTAGAAGGTTCCGTAATGTTTGAGTAATTTCCACGGCTTTCTAGAAGGTTCTACAATGTTCGATGAACTTCCGGATATTTCCAGATGGTTCTAGAAAGCTCCATTTATTTCCACAACCTTCCAGAAAGTTCTACAATGTTAGATAAATTTCCCTAAACTTCCAGACGGCTACAGAAAGTTCGTTTCATTTCCACAATCTTCCAGTAGGTCCGAATTCCATTCATTCTAACAACTTTCTAGAAAGGACTACAATTTTCGACTAATCTCTACAATTTTCTAGAAGGTTCTACAAAGTTAGCCTTGTTTCCACAGCCTTCTGGAAGATTCTTCGTAATTATCTGAGCGCCTGGATTCCTTTGTTCTGATAGAGCCTTCCACTATCACTTGCCCGATTCAAAATTTGACAAAAGATCTGTGTTCTGCTCGTGAAGATCTTTCATGAGACACCAAACACGGTGGTATGTGGTGACCGGATCCTCTCAATTACTGGGTGTCTCCCGATGGCTCGAGGTGAACAAAATATAACTTGCAATCTGAATTTCTTTTTCAATGCCCTTTCATACCATACCACACACGGCCCCATACAATCCTTGAATCCCCTCACCAGCAAAATTTCTCAGAAGGTTCTGGATTTCCAGAAGTTTCTACCACACAGTATTCGTTTCCAGATAGCAAGGTATGTGTATACCAAGTTTGGTCGAAATTGCTCCAGGCGCTCCAGAGTTATGGTGGAACAAACATACATACATACATACATACCCACATACATACATCCATTTTTATTATATGTAAGATGGTAAACCGTAGTGCCTGTACATTCACAGTTAAACGATTCCTAGATTGCATAATAGATAATAGTATATTCGTACTAATATCTACTACTAC
The DNA here is from genome assembly GCA_963576895.1 of Ceraclea dissimilis. Lineage (NCBI taxonomy): Eukaryota > Metazoa > Arthropoda > Insecta > Trichoptera > Leptoceridae > Ceraclea > Ceraclea dissimilis. The sequence goes on from OY756365.1 coordinate 984,852, forward strand.
AACTAATATCTGACTTTTATACTTTACTCTTAATATTTTTGTTGTCATAATTTTATTTTTATATATTTGTTGTTAATATTGATCGATCAACTAATTGTGTGCACTTGTAACTGGGCATTACTTTAACTCTTCATGTACTGTAATAATGTTCTATTGTAATTGATTTATAAGTTATGTCTGTATGTGTACCATTAAATAAATAAATAAAATATAAATTTTATGTTTCATTTCACAATATTCCACCATGTTCCCCCCCCAATCCCATACATTTGAATGTACGCATCTAGAGTCTAGACTCTAACCCCAGCGAATATTGAAGAACTACTGTAAATTAAAAGCAGAGTATATTTACCTTACTGCACGGGAATGCACTGGTGACTAATGTAATGAAGGACTTGTTCTCACACTTGAGAATGTCCCAGCAGTGTTTCAAGCTCGAAACACTCGAGTCACGACTGCTGAGGGCACTCGATGATCTCGCCTGAAACAAAACAACAATACAAATTCACAATATATTCAAATACATAGGTATATTCTCTCCCAAACTGTGTTGTCGAGGCATGGAACAGACTGCCTGGTGATATTATTAGTACTCCAAGTGTTAATGTGTTAGACACAATAAGTTGGACAAGTATTTGAGAGACAATTGGTCGTGGAAGCTAGATATAGGCGAATCAGCTGTAAGTTGCTCACCCATTAGCATTAATAATATTTTTTACAAATAGTAGGTCTTTTAGTTTTTCTAACCTGGCTACTTGATTTCACACATTATAAGGAGAGTTTACACAATGTTTGCCTTGTGTAAATGAAATGAAAGAACACTCTAAGTAATGTATTAAGTCAGATAGTGTCTGATTAGTAATAATATGTGACATAGTAATATTATGATACCAACCTGTAAAGCAATGAACATAAGATGTATCCATATTCTAGGATTCCTAGTTCTCATTGTGAAGAATGTTCTGGAATATAGACAATGCTGTCCTCTCGCTTGACAGGCAAAATGGAGTTTGGCTAGTTTCTTAGCTCTTCTTTCTGTAATGAAAAACATTATATTATATTCTAATGTTAAAACAATAGAGTTGTGTATGTATGGAGGATGGTATGGAGCTTGTTGTTGCACAAAGTGTGAATGTATTTAAACAATAAACTTGACAAACTGAATGAGTGAATACTGTTGTGAGATCAGACATATCACCATAGCTGCCTGGCTGATAACACCTAATAACAATTAAAAAAAACTATTTATTTACCTTCTATGGTACACTTTGCTGGCGGTGGAATCTTCAAAGAAACTTTATCCATGTACGCCTTAATTTTATCCAAGTGCTTCTCGCAGAAATGTTGCACGGTGTCTCTCATCGGGTAAGGCTCAAACACGCTTATTCTCTGTGATGCATTAGTGTTAATCATCGTGACGCTCGTATTGTTAGCTCTTCTAGATGTGACGGTGACGGGAACAGATATGCTGACTGGATTGGCGGACGAACCCGACGATACAGTGGAACCATTGGGATTGGACGATAATGAATTACTCGTCAAGACGGACACTTGTCCTATTGCTACGTTGGAGTGTTGAATGGACACAGAAGGTGATGGAGTCACGACGTGTATGGGTGACGTGGATATAGAATCGGATGACTTTGTGATAGAAAGCGGATTGATGGATATAGATTGTATTTGGGAAGAGTTGCCTAGATGAGAAGATATTAACGTAGGTCCCGAAGAGATCTGAAATAATTACACCACTTGATTAAATTTAATAATATGTATAGACAAAATGTCGGTTCTTAAGATGTATACCTACTGCACTTCTAGACACAAGCTTTTAGCTTACTGCGAAGTGTGCAGGACCCGTATACAAGCCTAGATACTTTAACTCATTGACTGCTTATCCATTTCATATACTTATATGAACGTGTATAGCCAATATGGAAAATACACTTTTTGGGTTAAAAAATCACAAATTATAAAAACACATTTTTTTAGGATTTTTAAGGTTTGACACAAACATCGCCACAGATGCCTAATACAAAATTAATCTAATCAAAACCTTGAACAGAGTTTATGGTGTCTCCGAATAACCCCTATCGTGGTTATAGGCAGTGAAGGAGTTAAAAATAAAACAAAATGTCAATGAGCTACTACATGTTTTAAAACATACTTACACTAGTCCCTGTGGAGCCCTGTCCTATAATTATTTGTCCCGAGTGTTGAATATTGTGTGACCTAGTGTTGCCGTGTCTCAATATCCTCGGAGGAGAGATGGTAGTGACTGTGACTCCTCCGCTAGTGACACCCTTAGTGGATCCTATGGCATTGTTACTCCAACCTTTGCTCTGCGTAGACGTGGAGGTGATTGTGCTGCCCGACGTACTGTTGTTGTTGGTTCCAGTGCTCGAGGGAGGGACGGAGGATTGGTTGTTGATCTGCTGTGATGATGAGAGGCGTGTCATGCTCTTGTGGAGACCGCCCACTGAACCACCTACAGTCAAATTAGTTTTTAATATCTGGACTTGTAGAACTGAGTGAGATGAGTGACGGTAGGTCTAGAATAAGATGAAGATGGTTTGGGGATGTTGAGAGAATGAATGATGACTTAAAAGATATTCTACAAGACAGTGAGGGTATATGAATCCGGTTTTGTCATGCGAATGAAAGTGAATTAGTAGAGATGTTTGAACAGGTGAGAGAATGAGAAACGTAACTATAGACCAATCCTGAAGGATGCACGTGTCTTGATGAAAAAGGAACTGGAAAGTGTGTACGACAAATTGCATGATTGTGACGGAAGCAAGAAGTGTGTTTAAGGATAGGGTAGTCTGTACTGTTCTGTCCTCTCTATTTACCACTCAAGGGTCGTGGTGTAAGGGGATAGATAGAAAGTTAAATTTGTTACCTGCAACATTCAATCTCGTCATACTCCGATGTGTATTAGACGAAGTATGTAATCTCCCAGTACTTCTAGAATCTCCGAGCTTGGCTCTCCTCGTGTAGCCCACTAGAGGCACTGCGGGGGGGCTGCTGGGGGGCACCACAGTTGAGGTGGCGGGTGGCGTAGGGGGGGTGATGGGTTGAACTATTTGAGTGGTTGTGGTGTTGGTAGTGGTAGTGGATCCTCCTAGTTTGACTATAGTAACTCCTCCAGATGTTTGATTCACTTGATTATTGTTTGTCGTCAATGACTGATGAATGTTACTGAAAATGTCATCATTATAATCAAATTAACGATTGCATTGATACATAATTGAGATTGCTAAGTTTGGCGTTGCTTACATTACGATAAAAAAATGTTTATAATTATTGTTTTCTACATCTAGACAGGTATCCAGGGAATCAGTTCAGGTATGAATGCTGTCGAGATGAGATTGCTGAGAAGAATGTGTGGAGAGATAGGATAAGAAATCAAGTGATTAAGAGAGCTGAGTGAATGTAAAACGGGTGTTATGACTAAAATAAAAGCAAACAAGTTGATATTGTTGGGACATGTAGAGAGAATGAACGATGAAAGGATAACAAAGAAAATGCACTTGTGAGAGAGAAAAGGTGTAAGGAAGCGCAGCCGTCCTAGAACCACATGGTTTGACCGTGTAAACCAGATTCTCAAGGACGGACGTGTTCTGAGTAAAAGGAATCGCAGAGTGTGTATGACGAATTGCATGTATGTGATGGGGGCACGAAGTGTGGGTGAGGACAGAAAAGTCTGGCGATCTGTTCTTTCTGCCTAACCCGCAAGGGATATGGTGTGAGGGGATATATTCTATTTATTTTGAACAGAATAAAATAATGCAATGCCAGAAAATTCTGGAAATTTGATATCTCTTTGACAGTAAGGACTACCAACATACATCACTTGCAGATAACTTCTGAATTGACAAATTATAGTTTTTGAAAAGGCCACAGGTGTTAATGTTTGCGTAATAGAAAGAATTGGTTGCCACATCAAACAATACAATCTCGGGATTAAGACATATCAACCCGTTTATAATACACAGATAACAATAATACTTTTATTATAAAATTAATTGAAAAAATATAAGTCAAATGTTCTGTTATCATAATACTATTCATATTAATCTACATTGTGAGTCATGGTACTAAAACTTTTGCTTTGATAACAACCATACCATGTGGAACCGTAGTACAATATGAAAAAAATTAGGGAAGATACTTGGAACCTTTATCTAGTGCATGATCTGTGTGGATTATTCCTAAGTAATACAGATTCTTCGGAAAAAATTCTGAAATATATTCCTGAAATATTTTTCAATGCATTCTGTACACTGTATGTAAGACTTAGATATTTAATCTGTAATTACAATGATAGGCTCACCACAAACGTCCCGAAGTTCAGTTAACGGAATCAACCGTTTTGTAAAAAAGTTCCCACCAAAACCTCTTTCTGAATTTAAAATCGGGGTGACGCTGAATTCAGAGAGAGGTTTTGATCGGAACTTTTTTGCAAAACGGTCGATTCCGGAACTGAACTTCGGGACGTGTGTGGAGAGGCTTAGAGTATGAAATGATCTAGTAACAATAACATCTTCATCTAAAATGTACCTACTTATAAAGTCACATTATTTCTTTAAATTTCTTGCGGTTTATGAGCAAGCACTCTTAATCTTTAATAACATAGTAATACATGGTGAATCAGATATGCTAATTTCGCTACTTGATTTAAAACAACCTGCAGAGCTTACACAACGTGTCTTGCATAAATGATTGTCTTCAAATATTTGTAAGATACTAAGCAGTTTGACAAAGTCTAATTTCGGGATGTAGGACTCTAAAAGTTTATATCCATCTTACCCCTTACGCCTTGTGGGGTAGCCAGAGAAGACAGAACGCCAGACCTCCCTATCCTGACACACACTTCTTGCTCCCATCACATTCATGCACACACTCCGATTCCTCATAATGCGACCATCCATGAGGATCTGGTCGACTCTAATCTAGGACTTTTACTTTCCAAATGCAATCTATACACTATCTTCATTGTAGATTCCCCAACAATTACTGTTGATGAATAAACTACGTATATTTATACTCACTTATTATTCCGATGTCGTACACCGTGTAGAACCTTATCAGTAAACAGAGGAGGGTACGCACTACATAGAGCTGTGGCTTCTTTCAGTAGGGCTGCATGGCAGGAGCGTTCAGACCCCGCCAGCTGATCCAATACAAAGTTCAAGGCCTCCTGGGCTCGCTCCTGACAAAAGAAAAGATGAATGGGTTTAAAATATAGCCTGATGAATATTTTATAGCAGATGTTGCAATTTTTTCTGTACTTCCGACAATTAAGAGACTGTACATTGATTTTACATTAGCTGTTTTTAAGTAAAATAACACAAACTTCATTACTTCTACGCAGAATGTTAGACATTAACGATAACCATTTCGATAAGTTGTTTCTTTTTCATATAGTAATGTTTTTGTTCATCATGTTTTTTATAATGTTATTGTGATAGCCAGGGTAAATTATCTACTCTTATTGGTATGTTATGTTGTTTCTTTTTTTCGTGTTTTTTATTGTTTTGAATTGTAACTTGTTCTGTGTATACTCTTAGGCGAAAAGGCTGAACGCTGTAATGCCGAAGAGTGTAATATTTTAATTAAATAAATAAACAAATTAGGTATAGTTACCTTATTCAACTTCCCGACTTGCGCCAATATCTGCGCAATAAGAATGACATGGTTCGGCGTCGCATGGGGTGGAAGTGCAGCCCTGTGCAATGTTGCCAGGTGTTCCACCAATAGAGTAGGCTTCCTCTGTGATATACATAGCAACACTTTGAGTACTCCGACACACACACAACTGGAACAATTGTTACTGTTGGCTGAGTTAGGACACAAGTAAGCCAACAGCTGGGATATACTGGCTTCTAGTACAGAAGGATCGTTCTTAGCCATCAGTTCAAATAAACTCAGCAATGCAAGCTTCTCTTGTTGGTCCGTGTGCGGTAGTAGAGATACTAAAGCCATGGCGTGACCGTTTAAAGGTCCGGGCGACACTTCGTACAGTTGGGAGAGAACACGACACAATGGATAGTTGCCTGGAAAAATACAAAATCACATTAACATACGAAGGATTGTGTCAGGAAAAGTACGATTATTCGGATAATCATAGAGATATCATCCTAAGACTTAAAACTTGGATAAATGATAATATGTTTTAGGGACTCTTGTGGGTAGAAATTTGACTATTGGAAATTTTCTCGATTACCTCTAAAATTTACTAAAACTTGAGATTATGTGTTTCCATAATTTGTTAGATTTCATAATGCTGTAATTTGGTTGACAAAATGTTCAAGATAGGATGCCGCAATTCAAGTGGATAATATTTTTATACACCGTTTTTATACAATAAGCCAGAATTGATTTTGTCGCTTACAGTATTCTCAATTTGCGCTTACATTTTTGTACAAAATTTGAAGACGTTAAAATAACGTTTGTTGTACAGAGCAGCGGTTCCCAATTCTTTTTGGCTACGGAACCATAATTGATCTACCTTTTTTTGGGGGAACCGTATCTCAACAACAAAAAAGCAAATTGATAAAAAATGTATTTAAAAATGTATGTAAAAATGTATTAGTATTTTTAATGTAATGCACACGCTTGTACGTAATGTTTGACTTGAAAAGAAAAACTATGTTTTTAGTTAAAAATCTGTACTGCACGTAGGTACATAGTTAATGTGAAGAATGAAATTTCAGCATTTACTACGACAATACGCTCTAACTTTCTGAACCCCTTTGACCCTTAAATTTAGAACACAATTTAGGAACCGCTGGCATAGAGCACAAGTGGTGAATGCATGCAAATGTAAGATTTTAATAAAACTTGTTATGATCTTGTTTATTTGTACAGTTGTATAAAATGATTTATAGAGACAGGTGATAGCTATAGTGCACAGTGTATGTATACTTACCAGATATAATAGAATCCATGATCTGTTGGACGTGTGGCTGTAGCAGTGAAGCATGGTGGATGGCTGCTAAGGACAGATATCTTGCCATATTTCTCGACAGTTCCTTATTGCCTTTGTGTAGAAACTTGACAGCCACAGGTAGGGCTGCCTCCATCACAGCTTTCTTGCTGTAATTCTGATTGTCTGAAGCCTGCAATGTCAAATTGTTTTTGTTTATTGTCCACATAGAAATCCCAGCATCACCAGAATTATAAATCTGGGAATACCCCCATCCCTAAATACATGTATGACAATGGTGATTGCATCACTCCTGTGTTTAGATGGTTCACCATCAGAGCTGGGCGGTACTCGAGTACAAGTACTCATACATTGTACTTTGAGTACTTTTTGTGTACTCAGTACTCAGTCACGAGTACATTTATTTATATGTACTTGTACTTGTATTCGGCGCATTTTAGACCAAAAAAAATACTCGGAATACTTTTCCAAGTACTCGAGTACATTTCAAGTACTCGAGTACATTTCAAGTACTCGAGTACATTTCAAGAACTCGAGTACATTACATACTCATATCAGCTTTAATGTTTTTAATCATTTGACTTAAGGTGTGGATATACGGGGTCTCAGGAGACGCGCCTCCAGGCACTGACAAAATGGCGTCAGCCTCTTCAGTGAAATACACGACGGGAGATTTTCGTCTCTAGAGACGGCATCTCTAGTAAAAATGGCCGACAATCGCCTCCTGTCATCAAATTCTAAAATACACGGGACTATCTCGAGACGCGAGACTTTGGTCTGTTGCTGCATTCATTCTATTAGTATTTTTGGCGCCATAATGGCGTTTGGTTTTGTGTACGTATACTCTAGTGTCATGTATTTACGAGTATTGTGATTAAAAAATATAATTATATACCGCTTTGAAATTATTTATCGATTCAGTAATGTACATATGTCGGTCGGTACTTTACTTACATGCGTATGTGTATATTTCCTTTTCTACGTTAGTAAATGAAATAGAATACTTAATTAGACCTTCTTTTAATGTACACCATTCCTATGACATCAGTGACATAAGCCAAAGCAAGTATCGGTTTCCACTACATACCCGAAACCGTTGTGAGTAGCGAAATTTTGTTTCCTCCTTATGTTCCTTCGATGAATATTAAAGGGTGAAATGGTAACTACATAGTTTGCTATAAATGTTGTAGGACATGAAGGGAATAACAAAACACGTAATGTTAATGTATTTTTCACAACTGTATTCATATTTCAAATGAAAATGCAACTCTGTTATTAATCTGCCATTATTGAAAAATAATATTATAATTATAATCAACTAACAATTTTATTATTAACAATGTACTAATATCGTCACAATCCCAGGAATGTTTAAAATTATATATCAATACAAAAACCACGTGCCCACGCGCGCCAATCCAATTCAGTTGCAAACATCTCCAAGAGACCTCAGATTAAAATTGAACATGTCAAAAGACCGGAGACGCGTCCCTTGAGACGAAAATATGTAAAATACACGACGCTAGACTTGCGTGCGCAGACCGTCTCAGGAGGCGCGCGGTATCGAGAGATATCTCGCGTCTCCGATGTGTTTACACACAAGAGACCTGTCATTTTGGTATCCGGGAGGCCAAAATCTCTCGTGTGTATCTTCGCCTTTACTCTTTTGTACTTTGTTATTTTATGTTTTATCCTACATGTGACCTTGAAATATTGTACTGTGGTTAGTATTGCTCCAGAACAGACTGTCGCCTAGTATGGCAATAAAATCCATTGCTTACTTTTGTTTTTGTTGTAGTTATTACTGTTTTTTTTTATAATAAATAAATGGGGTGTAAAGGTAGAATGCCTCCATGCTGGTACACCCCGGGCAACGCATTCCTTAATGCGGCTAAAGTTCTACCACGATAGCAAGCGACCAAAGTACAAGTGAAAAGTGAAAATTGCAATGAATAAGTCTAATCTGAAGCGAACCGTTACAAGATCTTGCTCAAACAGCCCTTGTCAGGGCTACTCGACGAAGGACATTGGCAACAATGTCCGGATCCTACAACTAAACATCGAGGGTATTAGCAAGGCTAAGACTGAATATCTCCAAAGACTGACAACTGAGAACAACACTGACGTAATATTGCTGCAGGAAATGCATACTGCAAATGAGGAACAACTCCTGTCCAGGGGAAGGCTGCAGGGATACACCCTGGCCGCTGCACTGCACCATCGTCAATATGGCTGCGCTACTTACATCCGCGAAAACATCCGAAACTGGGCAGTGGTGCACACCTCAGACGTAGATGACATATCAATCATAGCTGTTAGGATCAATGAACTCACTGTGGTAAACGTCTACAAACCTCCAAGCCGCTCTTGGCCAGAGAATATGTTCCCGAACATTGTGTCCCATCCTACTGTGCTCATGGGAGATTTTAACTGTCACCACACGGACTGGGGGTACCAGAGCGAAAACCTGGAGGGGGAGAAGCTTGTGGAGTGGATGGATGTGACCAATCTGCAGCTCATATTTGATGCTAAGGAGAGGGGCACCTTCCGCTCTGCCAGGTGGAACCGCGACTATAATCCAGATCTGTGCCTTGTCACCAGGGACGGCTCGGGTAGATCCCAACCTATTTCTCGTACCGTGGCCGGGGACTTTCCCCATAGTCAACACAGGCCTGTGATGGCTACGATTGGACACACACTCACAGTCATACACTCCATACCAAAACCCCGATGGAACTTCCAGAAGGCGGACTGGGCAACTTATAAGACCATCTTAGACAACGAAATTGAGACCCTAGATCCACTCCCTACCAACTATAAAAAAATTGTGGACCTTATACTCGCCACAGCGAAGAAAACAATCCCCAGAGGCTTTCGAAAAGCGTATGTGCCGGGCTGGAATGAAGAGTGCGAGAGACTCTATAATGAATTTCTGAACACTTAAAATCAAAACGTAGCGGACCAACTGCTAGAGTCTCTCGACACAGCCCGAAAAGATCGCTGGTCTACACTGATGGAGAGCTTAGACTTCAAGCACTCAAGTCGAAAGGCTTGGGCTCTCCTTCGGAAGCTGGGTCAGAGCCCCTCCCAAAATCGCCCAGCCCGTGCATCTGCGAACCTTATAGCAAAATTTGTACAATGGTCGTGTGCATACGAAAGAAGAAGAAGAATGAAAAAATGTAATGAAATTTGGTGTTTCATTGGTCAGTGATGTACTCGGTACTCTGTACTTGTATAAGTACTCGAGTACTTATTACTGAGTACTTGTACTTGTACTCGAGTACATTTTGTGTACAGTACTTGTACTCAGTACTCGAGTACTTTTTGCCTGTACTCGGAACAGCTCTGTTCACCATTGGATTGTTTCACTTTTGACTGGGGAATTATTCCGTAAAAGTGAACCGTGTATTATCTTGACTTCAAGCCATCATATCATCATTCATTCTCTTGACATTCACAAATCATCTAAACATATTCACTTTCATTCTAGTCACAAGCATTTCTTTGGACTTGTGTACACAAACCACATACTTTTTTGTAAATATCTAAAAGCCTATATATTGTGAACTGCAGAATACATTGTCAGAGCTGGGATTCGAACCTTGAAGATCAGTGCTCCAACCAACTGTGGCAACCTCCAATCCATGACTGAAGCACTACATTTTTGATTAAAGTTGTGAAGACTCCATATATACATTAAAATTTGAATAAATTGTTGGCGCCATTGGTTGGAGCGCAGAATTTCAATCTCGAGGTGTCGGGTTCAAATTTCAGTGCTAAATATTTTCTAGCTTACTGCGAAGTGTGAAGTATTTGGGTTTGTGTACAAAGGTTTTTAAAACAAAATTATTGAGCTTACCAGAGAGATATTGTTGTACCAGAGGATGCGCAAGATAGAGCAAAGTGGCGGTGAAACGCCAGAAAAGCAGACCCCACCACCATGTGGGATTAATAATTGCTAAGGAGAAGAAGAAGATTGAACTTACCAGAAATATACATGATATAACATCTGCAGCTATCTTGGCATGTGGTGGATCCTCATCCTTGTGTTCCGGCTGCAAGTTGTGATGTAGACAAGACTCCAATAGAGCTACTAGTGCTGTACAGTGCTTCTCTACGCTCCCTGTCTCCCGGATACATGAAGTCACCCTCGTCACGCATATCTCCACCACTGATTGGTCGTTGTCATTCTGGCAGTAGTCTGGTTGGGATGCTATCTCCGTTATACGATTGATCTATATAAAAAAAATTACAAAAGTTATGGATATCAACAGATATACAGCAAAAGATGGACTTTCCATCAGGCTTATGACTGATAGTCAGATGGTTTGATGTGATCACTTTACACTTAAGTAACATTCGCCAATTCAAGTCCATCCATCTGCTGCAGAAGGAATCGAACCCAGACCTCCAACCTGACAAGCCGGTATAAAAGATTCTAGAGTGGCAACCTAGAACAAGCAAAAGGAGCGTAGGAAGTCCTCAGGCAAGATGGTCTGACGATGTGAGGCGAATCGCAGGAAAGCAAGTGGATGCAACTTGCCCAGGATAGGGATCTGTGGAAAGTCAAACGGGAAGCGGGAGGCCTATGTCCAGCATTGGAATTAAAACGGCTGAGAAAGAAGAAAAGAAAGATACTTAACGTTCAAAAACGTTTTAAGAAGGTAGGTATGCAAAGATGGGGTAGTTTTCCATTGCCTTAGCTCTACTCAATCACTTTTGAAGAGTTTTTAAAGAATATTAACATAAAAATACTTACAACTTCTGTTAGGTCATTGACTATTGAAGAATCGGAGACAGAGAACATATCCCCCGCCCTGGATAAATCTCTGTTCCCCAACACTTGAGTAAATAAATCGTGCATCTTGTATGACGACTGATAAAACACATCACAATATTGAAATGAAATAATAGACCGACACTACTAACTGGATAAACTTGTCTCAAACGAATCACTCTATAACAAAATTGTAAAAAAAATAATCGTATACTTGATATTTCACATTCCAGCTTCACCGCAACTATACATTATCAATATAGTATAGTAAAACAATAATAAATAGACATTTTACATATCGCAAAAAGTTTAAAAGTTCACAAACTATTTTTTCACATTTTTGCACAACGAAAAAAAGAACGCGACGCGAGAAACAATCGAAAAACGCATTTTAGTTGGTGTCATTATAAATGGATAAAATGATTTGATTTGCAGTTATGATATTATTATCTTTCCACATGCCACATAGCACACCTCGCGACATATCTACCTATCTATAATTTACAATTTACATTATTATAATACGATTCGTATCACATCGTGCTTTCACTTTACTCCGCGCTTGCAAAACAACTGTTCTATCGTCTATCTCTATCACATTTATCTATTATCTATTTATCTATCTCACTCTACGTGTGTATGGAACTCTCAGGTGGGCGCCGGTGTTACAGGTAAACTTCCATGGTAAAAAAAAAAAACAATTTGTACATATACGTAGGAGGGCTAGGTAAATAACTGTTTAGTTATGTTTATTTCGTAATGAAATGATAATCGATTATTAACTTCCATCTGCAGAAACTTTAATAAAGTTATCAACAGGTAGGTAATCAAATAATGAAAAGTTTTAGTTTGACGAATTTCAACTAATGTGAATGAAGCTTAATAGATTTTATTTTATGGCAACACTTCTGATTTTGATTGTCTATGAATTTCATTTGTCAAACAATGTGTCAATTTTTCTCAAATCCGTGCGAAACGAAAATAATTCGTAGTGTGCGCGTTTTGTAATATTTGGATAAACTAATATTGTGCGTATTAGATTAATAGTTCATTTTTACTTTAGTAATGCTGAACTTAATTACGAAAACAATATTCTGAAGTTTCAATTGTTATTATGTCATTGCACTGAGGATCTCTTACAAGCATAAAAATGGATGAAGTACAACGTTTAGAACATCTTTCCCTCGTCTCCAAAATATGCACTGAGCTTGACAATCATCATGGCATCAATGACAAAGATTTGGGTAAGTTTAATCTGAATATTTCTTTATTTTCTAGAGAGAACACAATGTCAGGCTTGTCTAACCTTACACAAACTTTTTGTGGTACTATTGTACAATTGGGGCCCCAACTATAGAAAAAATATCAAAATTGTTGAGTTGGGTTGTTTTTTTTTTTTCTCCCAAAACAAAAAAAAAAAAAACAACCTAACAAACCTAACTCAACAATATTGCTGGCGAATTATTTGCTTTTTCCATACTTCATATGTTACTTTTTAGTATATTTATGGTTGGGGCCCCAATTGTACAATAGTACCAAACTTTAGACAGGAGTGACATTTCAAGTCCAAAACATCGTAAATTTACTAAATTCTTATCAAAAAAATACATTCTGACTTTCTGTGCGCTCGTTACCTCTATATTTGTCACCTATATATTTTCCTTGTTATTCTTTCATCGTTAATCCTAACTACCTCAACTTATTTACTTTCAATTTAGTTACAAAACATCTATTATAGTCACTAATTTTTTATTGTTTGTTGTTTTCAGCTGAATTCATCATCGATCTCTCTGAAAACAATCCAACACTGGAGAGTTTCAAGAAAGTTCTACTCGAAAACGGGGCAAACTTCTCAGATTCGTTTATTTCTAATTTGTTGAGAATCATTCAACACATGAAACCGCCTAAAAATAATGTCGACAAAACCGACAATGATAATCTTGATAAGACAGATACTCTAGCGGCAAAGTTTCCCGGACTAGCGATTCCGAATGAGAAGCCTCACTCTTTTAAAGATGAATCGTCTGAAGATGATGATGATGACGTCGGAGAAAGTAAAACGAAAAGATTAACAAGTGCTCAAGTGTTTAAAAATGAAAGTACTGGTGACAAAGTTGTAGACGATGCTATGGCTGAGCTAGAAGCTTTAGCTCCATCGTCTTCGAAAGTCGTGACTAAAGAAGAAACGAAGAAACCAATTGTCCCGCATAAAGATGAAAAGAATGATAAAATTAAAGTAAAACGTAGTCGCTCAAGAAGTCGTAGTCGAGACAGAAAACATAGAAGCAAAAGTCGAGACAGAAGAAAGAGATCGCGATCTAGGGAAAGACGATCGTCGCGTGATAGAAAATCGCGTAGGTCAAGATCTAGAAATAATAGAAGGCGGTCGAAATCACACGATAGACGAAGATCAAAATCACGCGATAGGAAACGGTCCAGATCGAGACATAGAAGACGCTCGAGATCTGCAGAGAGAAAGAGATCTAGGTCTCGTTCTGGTGATAGGAAATTCGGTAGAGACTCAGCGTCTCATAAGCGAAATAGGATCGACGATTCGCCAAAGAGATTCCCCAGAATGCATGAGAATGATATTAAGGATGATCCGGAGCCTGGAAAGGTATGTAGACTGTTTGTTCATGTAACAGAAACTTTATTTATGCAGTGACAGGTCTTTCCAACGCACTTCTCAGTATTATCATCCAGAAAAGTTTAAATATTATCATTCACGATTGACATATAAACTCATCAGCCTAATACTGGGAAATATTCACCTATCCAGTTATCACGGATATCAAAGGATTAGGCTCAGATATACTGCTCTATATAAAATTCAAGCATTGTGCCTGAAATACCAGTATTTAGATATATCTATCTACCAGTATTTAGATATATAGTATCTTCTTACAATATTACATATATAGTTCTCTTGTAATCAAATCATTTATTCGTAACACAAGTTTGTATTTAATACGTGTTAATTATGTTTTTGTATGTTTCCAGATTTACCAAGGCAAAATTGCAAACATTGTTTCGTTTGGATGCTTCGTTCAAATAGAAGGAGTGAGGAAACGCTGGGAAGGTTTGGTTCATATATCCCAGCTCAGGTCTGAAGGGAGAGTCACCAATGTATCTGATGTTGTCTCCAAGGGAGAGAAAGTTAAGGTCAGTAGGTCATTCTATTCTATCCCCTCACGCCGCATCCCTTGCAGAGTAGGCAGAGAGGACAGATCACCAGACTTTCCTTTCCTTACATACACTTCGGGGAGTCCCATGCTTCCGTCACAATCATACAATTTGTCATACACACTCAGGAGATAGAAGTCACAAAATTCACACCATCAACAAGATATCAAAAATTAACACTAAAACATCTTTAAAACTATGGCTTAATTCCTAAATAACGTTATAACTAATACAGTTTTTAACTACGAAAACAAAATTTCGAAAATGTCAAATTCTCCATACAGTTTGACAGTTTGTAGGCACCAGTTTACTTCAATACTAGCGTCGAGTACGCTATCTAGGTACTTAATATAAGAGTCTATTGCCCGATCCCACCAACTACCACCTAGGAAGCAGACCCCTAAGGAATTTCCATACAAAACCACAGATAATTTGAGTGATTATTATAACTGTCAAAACCTTTAAGATATAAATCCATACAAAATACAGCATGCAGCTACTTAAGTGAGGGAGATTCTGGGCCGAGATATTTGGCCACCTAACTAAGTAGAGCTGCATGCTGTATTTTGTATGGATTTATATCTTAAAGGTTTTGACAGTTATAATAATCACTCAAATTATCTGTGGTTTTGTATGGAAATTCCTTAGGGGTCTGCTTCCTAGGTGGTAGTTGGTGGGATCGGGCATATGAGTGATACTCACAGTGTACATTACTGGGTCATCCAACTCTCACACAAAACATCCATACATATTTATAACAGTTGCGCTGGATTACACCAACTTCTTAGGTGAGGAACAGCGGAGATAGAAGCCAACTATCATTACTTTTCATATAAAGTTTGTACTTAGTGGCTCTTATCTCCGCTATTCTTCTCTTAAAAAGTTGGTGAAATCCAGCAACAATGATTCTTTCTCGGGGTTTTAAAATGGTTCGGCGATTTCAAAGTAGTAAACGCACAACGATGTAGTTTTCACACTATTTGTTTGTTTGTTTCACAGGTTAAAGTGATATCAGTCGTCGGACAAAAAGTCTCATTGTCAATGAAAGACGTCTGCCAAGAAACCGGTAAAGATTTGAATCCAAGTTCCCATGCGCATCTGAAGGTACGTAGATTTGTTTTTTTATTTTGTCAAAATAACAAATTGTATGACGTGATCGATTTCATAATAACATATTGTGTTTTATGTTTTAGGCTGAAGAAGACGGACGTAATCCGGATAGGCCGATGGGTCCCTCCGTCCTCCAAGGTCTCCCCACGGCTATCGATGCAGACGATGGCTCCAGCATGAAACGGGTTACCAGAATATCCAGTCCAGAAAGATGGGAGATTAAGCAGGTATGCTCGTCTCGCTAGATTAGAAATTAGTGGGGAATTTGATTACAAATACAAGGGATCGACAGCAAAGTCCCATCCATGTATGGAAAAAAAATATTCACGAATATCGGAACACGAGAGTTGTCAACATTTGGGTACTAGGGAGTAGTTTTGGACTGCATATTAACTCTTTAATTATGATACTACTTTTAGACCTCTACCAGGCCCTAAAGATGAAAATTTGTGTGAATACGAATGTTTCTCGAGTGTAAAGTGATCACTTGAGCCAGCCGAAGTCGGTTGTTAGCCCAACAATGTTCATCTCGAATTTTACACTGTTGTAGGAATACTGCATTGTGAAAATTTGTACCCGAAACATCATTTTTCAAATCTTTAGGGCCTGGTAGAGGTCTAAAAGTAGTATCGTAATTAAAAACTAAATATGCAGTCTGAAACTACTCGTTAATACCTAAATTTTGACACCTCATGTGTTCCGATATTCGTAAAATAAAAATTCTTCGTACATTGACGGTAGAAGAGAGAATAGAAAGAAGAAAGATTGCCGAGTAGTAGATTTTAAAAATTCGTTTTGTATTTTTGCAGATGATATCATCTGGTGTAGTGGACAAGAGTGAATTACCAGACTTTGACGAAGAGACTGGCCTCTTGCCCAAAGACGAAGACGGGGAAGCGGATATCGAAATAGAAATGGTGGAAGATGAACCTCCGTTCTTGCAAGGTCACGGCAGAGCCCTGCACGATCTGTCTCCGGTACGCATCGTCAAAAATCCCGACGGATCTCTCGCTCAGGCCGCCATGATGCAGTCCGCACTCGCAAAAGAACGGAGAGAAGTTAAGATGTTACAACGAGAACAAGAAATGGAGGCTTTGCCCCAGGGTCTAAATAAAAATTGGATCGACCCTCTGCCCGAAGCCGACGGCAGAACGCTCGCAGCGAATATGCGAGGCTTGGGTATGTCAGCTCAAGATCTGCCCGAGTGGAAAAAGCACGTCATCGGTGGGAAGAAGTCTTCGTTTGGAAAGAAAACTAATCTGTCGATATTGGAACAGCGACAGTCGTTGCCTATTTATAAACTGAGGGATGAATTGACAAAGGTGAGTTTTGTTTACGAGATGAGTGAGGTTACGAGTTTACGAGGTTTGCTTTTGCATGGATCACCATGTATTATAAATCAGCGAATTCCTCTATCCCTAAATACATGTACGACAATTCGTATGATGATCGCATGACTTCTGTGTTTAGACGGTTCACCGTTGGATGATTTCACTTTCGATTGGGGAATTATACGTAAAAGTGAACCGTGTTTTATTCGATTAAAACGGATTTTGTGATTAGAATGGAAGTAAACGAGTTGTGATGGTTGGGACGTGTAGAGAGGATGAATGGTGAAAGGATGGTAATATTTGAGTGAAAAAAAAAGTGTAAGCAAACGTATTTACCAAGAGTTACCCGAAGTGAACGTTTTGACTGAATACTACTGGCTTTGTTCGGTTTTAAGTGTCATGATGATTGTTGTGTGTTGTCTGCTCATACAACAGTTTCTTTAATTGGATATACTAGATATTATGTTCATGACTGTTGTTTTATTCTTTCAGGCTGTGTCCGACAATCAAATTCTCATTGTGATCGGCGAGACGGGATCGGGAAAAACCACCCAAATCACTCAATATTTGTCCGAGTTTGGATTCACGGCACGCGGCAAGGTGGGATGCACACAACCCCGTAGGGTGGCCGCCATGTCCGTGGCCAAACGTGTGGCTGAAGAGTTTGGATGCAGGCTCGGACAAGAAGTTGGATACACAATTCGTTTTGAAGACTGCACTAGCCCTGAAACTGTGATAAAGTGAGTATAAACAAATAAATAATTCAATGAAATCTAGAAGATGTTTTGCGATTTCATTTACACAAGGCACGTATTGTGAAAACTTCTTCGAGTGTATGAAATAAAGTAGCAAAGTTAATATCTGATTCAGCTCAAGAATTTTGGGCTTGCAGGTTCAAATCCCAGCCACCACATGACCTGTTTTGCCTAGCCAATAGTAGATGAACATTGTTACTAGTTGGTAAAAATTATATGAAGCTAATTGTCAACCAGAAATACTCACAACTGTGTATAAACCTATACAAACAATCATTGCGAGGTGTTCTGATGGTTATTAATCGGATTAGGCTGGTTTAAGCGATCACTTTCTGGCAAGGGCAACTCATATAACATCTAATCCAGGATTTCATGCAAAGAAATTTGAACAAATTCAAATATTGGTTTTTAGTTACGTTTCCCTCCAGGAATATACTACTTTATTTTATTTTTTTCGTTTCCAGGTACATGACAGACGGTATGTTGCTCCGAGAATGTCTGATGGACTTGGATCTCAAGAGTTATTCCGTAATCATGTTGGACGAGGCTCACGAGAGAACCATCCACACCGACGTACTATTTGGTTTGCTCAAACAAGCCGTACAGAGGAGGCCTGAACTCAAATTGATCGTAACGTCGGCTACGCTGGACGCCGTCAAGTTTTCGCAGTATTTCTTTGAAGCTCCTATCTTTACAATACCCGGAAGAACGTTTCCCGTAGAAGTGTTGTATACAAAAGAACCGGAGACAGATTATTTGGATGCGTCGCTGATTACCGTCATGCAAATACATCTTCGAGAACCTCCCGGCGATATTCTCCTGTTTCTCACTGGACAGGAAGAAATTGATACGGCCTGCGAGATTCTGTATGAGCGAATGAAGTCACTAGGACCCGATGTACCTGAACTAATAATTCTTCCTGTGTATTCGGCGCTACCGTCTGAAATGCAGACACGCATCTTTGAGCCGGCGCCCCCAGGGAGTCGTAAGGTTGTCATAGCGACGAACATCGCCGAGACTTCCCTGACCATCGACGGCATCTATTACGTGGTAGACCCGGGCTTCGTAAAACAGAAGGTTTATAATTCAAAGACTGGCATGGATTCTTTAGTTGTCACTCCGATTTCTCAGGTGAGTTTTATTAGTACAATCACATTACGATTGTTAAAGTTTTCCACACTGTGTTTGTCTGTAGTAAATTTCTTCATACAAATATCATACTTACAAATGGTGGTACACAAAATGATTGGTATTTGATTTTGTACAGATTAATAAACACATGTTAGTTCCCCATGGGATCCGTGGGTTGTAGAATTGATCCCCCACTCACTTCTGTCATTTTTTTCGAGTGTCCTGTAATACGTAGTCAGGCGAATGCATATTGAATGCGAATGAATATTAAACTTTTGTAAAATAGTGATACGCATGAGGTAGTTGTGGAGGTTTCTGGCTCAATAACTCACATCTTCAGCAACGAGGTCCGCCACGCTTTCTAAATGTTATATTTATTTATTTATAAGATTATAAAAATAGTTTACAACATGATTTTCTTGCCCCTTCCCCTATACGAAACCAATTTTATTTACTAGTTCGGTTCTGAATAGGGTTTTTGCTGCAGCGAATTATTTTTTTCATTTCTGATGCAATTATGTATGTATATTCCCCAGGCCGCAGCTAAGCAGAGGGCAGGTAGAGCCGGTCGCACAGGACCTGGGAAGACCTATCGTCTCTACACGGAGAGAGCGTACAGAGATGAGATGTTACCCACTCCGGTACCTGAAATTCAACGCACCAATTTGGCCACCACGGTAAGTTCATTTTTAATTTTACTTTGCCCGTTTCCTTTATTGTTTTTCTATTCTATCCCCTCACACTGCATCTCTTGCGGGGTAGGCAGAGAGAACAGAGCACTAGACTTTCCTATCCTTACACACACTTCTTGCTTCCGTCACATTCGTGCAAATCGTCATACACACTCTACGATTCCTTTTACTCAGAACACGTCCGTCCTTGAAAATCTGACCTACATTGTCAAGCCATGTGGTTCTTGGCCACACTTACTTACACCTCTTCTTTCTCCCATGTATATTTTCTTGTCTTTTTTTTGTTCTACATGAAAAATAATTACCGTGTATTTAAGAATGAATTAACGTGTCTTATATGTTGTACAGGTTCTGCAATTGAAGACGATGGGCATCAATGACCTCCTCCACTTTGACTTCATGGATGCCCCGCCCGTGGAATCTTTGATTATGGCCCTGGAACAACTACACTCGTTGTCGGCATTAGACTCTGAAGGATTACTCACGAGATTGGGTAGAAGAGTAAGTACACATTCATATAAAGATGCTCTTACACTACTTTATTATTTAACACTACTTTTTTATTATATTACACTACTTTATTACTTGATTATTGTAACATTTTCTTTTCATTTCGCAGATGGCAGAGTTTCCGTTGGAGCCAAATCTCTCCAAAATCTTGATCATGTCTGTAGCCCTGCAGTGTTCAGACGAGATCCTCACTATTGTATCAATGTTGAGCGTACAGAACGTCTTCTACAGACCCAAAGACAAGCAGGCGTTAGCCGATCAGAAGAAGGCCAAGTTCAACCAAGCGGAGGGAGATCATCTGACATTGCTGGCTGTGTACAACAGTTGGAGGAACAATAAGTTCTCCAATGCGTGGTGCTATGAGAATTTCGTGCAGATACGAACGTTGAAAAGAGCACAAGACGTTAGGAAACAGCTTCTGGGAATTATGGATAGGTATTATGAATTTTTCATTATGAACTCATTATTTGAACCATTCTCATAGACTTTTATATTAAGAATAGAAAGGAAGTGACGCAATTTCACGCTCACCACTTTTTGGTATTTTAGAGTCGCAAAACTCACACTATTAACAAGATATCAATAATAAAAACTTAAAAATCTTTAAAACTTTCTTAAAATGTTACAACTAATACAGTTTTTAACTATGAGAACAAAATTTCTAAAACGTTGCCTACGAAATGTCAAAATTCTCCATACAATTTGACAGTTCCTGGGCACCAGTTTACTTCACTACTAGCATTGAGTACGCCATCTAGGCACTTAATATAAAAGTCTATGAAAAAAACATTAGCTTTCTTTAGTAAAATAAATTCTCCATAATTCTTTGGTAGTGCAGTTTGTTAATACTATGTGTTTATTTTCTGAATCCCAGGCATAAACTGGATGTAGTATCCGCTGGGAAGAACACAGTCAGAGTTCAGAAGACCGTCTGCTCTGGGTTCTTCAGGAATGCGGCTAAGAAGGACCCACAGGAGGGATACAGGACCTTAGTGGACAGTCAAGTGGTCTACATCCACCCTTCTAGCGCTCTGTTCAACAGACAACCTGAATGGTGAGTATCTCCATTTATTTTTTGAGTTAGCATTGGTCTACAACTTATAAAATGATTATCTATTTACTACCTTGGGAGCCGGCGTACATTAGTTGCAAGTGGAGTTCAAGATTCTTTTTCTTCAGAGAATCTTTTTGGTCCATCTAGAATCTGAGCGTCTGGCAATGTGACCTGCCCAACTCCATTTTAAGGCAGCTGCTCATTTTACCACGTTGGTGATCTTGGATGTCTGTCGTATCCATTCGTTTGTTCATCTATCTCTCAACGAAATACCCAGCATTCTCTTCTCCATGGCTCTTTGTGTTACCAGCAGTTGAGACAAATACCTACTCATATTTTTCTTCATACAAATTGTCTGAAGTACCTATTCTTATCTAAGTCTGTGTTGTCTTGCATATTGAATTTCTTGTATGTTTGTTATTGTATTAACATTATATGTCTTTGTTCACAGGGTAATATATCACGAGTTAGTCCAGACGACAAAAGAATACATGAGAGAAGTGACCACCATTGACCCCAAATGGCTGGTGGAATTCGCACCAGCGTTCTTCAAGTTCTCCGATCCGACTAAGCTGTCAAAGTTCAAGAAGAACCAACGATTGGAGCCGCTGTACAACAAATACGAAGAACCAAACGCCTGGAGAATATCGAGAGTACGAAGGAGACGGAATTAAGCGTACTGTGTGTGATCTCTCTATTAGAAGTTCGTATAGTGACTCGAGAATGTCTCGTTTCGTAACCGCTGTTGTATATATTTGTGTATACTGTGTTAGTATAATGATAAAATAAAAATTATTTTAATAAGAAATCTAAATGTTTTTCTTAATATTCCACCCTTTGACGACATTATCAGGACTTATTTACACACTACACTATAAAGTTCTGAGAGATCTGTGCGGTTGATGACATGGTCAGATGGGGGCGACAGAGGCGGCGGTAATGGTACCAACTTGTCCAAAGCATGAACGCCTCAAGGCACTGCATGGGTTCCCAGATGGACAATACCAGCTGGGAAGGTCCCCAAAGAGATGGAGGGAAAGCTGGAGCTCAGCATCCCAAGAGGAGACTCCTCCTGCTAGAACAGACTCCTGAGTCTAACGAAAGTGAAGAAGAAGTCGTTTTATAGTTTGTTTAGAAAGATACGGTTTTCAGTGAGGGCGATACTTGCAACTTTTTGGCAGCCATAGTGCCAGCACTTGTAGAATTTATAGAAGTGTCATGGTTGCCAGTAAAGAAAACGGTAGATCCCATTTGATCCAATCCATCTCTCTCTTGAGAGAGTGTGTAACATTATAGAGAATACAAATCACGTTCACATCCACTATCCATAAGTTAGTATTTTAACATATCTTCTGCTAACACACAATGGGGATGTGAGGTAGAAAAAAAGAGTAACTTATTTTTAATTTCAACATTTATTTTCTAAATACAAAGTAACCTATTTACTATCATCATCATCAAACAATGATTTGAGATTAAGTGACTTCCTCTGGTTAAAATTTGAAGGCGATGATTCATTCTTTCTATATCTATTATTAGCAAACTGCCTATCTTGATTATATGGTCTACTATTAGCAAACTGTCTATCACCATATTGTCCATTATTACCAAACTGTTTATCACCATATGGTCTACTATTAGCAAACTGCCTGTCACCATATTGTCTATTATTAGCAAACTGCCTATCTTGATCTGGTCTACTATTAGCAAACTGTCTATCACCGTACGATCTATTATTAGCAAACTGCCTATCCTGATCTGGTCTACTATTAGCAAACTGCCTATCACCATACGGTCTATTATTAGCAAACTGCCTATCACCTTGGAAAGATCTATTTTTATTATAATACTGTCTATTTTCGCCGGGAGTCTCATAGTTTTTACTTTCATTAAGCGAACTACCGTCACTTAAATCATCGTTCCTTCTACTTCTAGATGTGTACATATAATTATTTTGATTGCTTGAACGTCCTAAAGCTTGCTGTAGCGAGTCTTCGTAGTGTAGTTTCCGCCGGGGAACATGTCTCAAAGCTTGCGTCCAATCGCCGGTTGATTTTATATCCAGTAATATTTTCAACACCTGATTCAAGGTTAACGATTTCCCGGAGCCACCGGACCACTGCAGGTATCTGTCCAATGGTAGTTTAGCGACTTTGAGATTGTGTTCCTTTGCTTTGGCTAATGATAATGGTTCCGAGTGAGTCTGAAATAAAAAAAAAATCATATTAATGTCGATTCAAATGAAGTAATGAGCAAAAAATATCCAACCGATTGTTTTAAATCTCAGAGAAATAGATTTTTTGCCTAAATCCAGGATGTCAAAAATGGGACCTGCGATGCTTTGATACATTTTATCTCCATGAATCGCCAAATAAGAGTGCCACGACTTTGTACAGTCTTTGTTGAAGGGGTATTTTCATTTGATACTCATTTGTTAAGTGATAATTGAAACAAAATAACACTTTTTATAAAAATTCATGATATAATGATGTTAATTTATCGTGGCACTCTTATTTGAGTCTAGAAATAGATGCATCATTTCTTATTTTACGAAACACAAGTCTATTACACAAATAAATGTTTCTAATACTTTTTCGCAGATTTACGCGTAGCAAGGCACGCCGGGTACGGCTAGTAATATTAAACAAATTACAATTTACCTTATCAACCATGCAACCAATTATATAGTACGCATCTTTATCAAATTCAGTCAGCTCTGTCCGACAATGTGGAGTCAAATAGACGAGTTTGTCTTTCGGAAACAAATCTAAATAACTCTCTTTGTGAAGATTTATCGGAAATTCCGGATCTTTCAGTGTAGGAATATTTCTATACAACTTCCTAATGGTTTCCGTGTCCGGGTCTATGTTGCAGAAATGTATGTCGAACGGATCTCTGTTTGTTCGATTATCGGCAAACAATAAAGTGAGTTGATTCCCGGCGTTAGATTGTTCTCGATACGTCATGTGTGTATCGTACGAACAATCGATTATCAATTTTTGGCCGTACATTGAGGCTTGGTGTAACCTGAAACAATAATCTGGGATTATTTTTGAAAATCAAAATGTTTGGTACGATACCTACGGGTATTGTTGTAATTTTTTTTAAATGGGTAATGTTGCAGTAGCAGTAGTTGAGTTTAGATTTGGATAGCAATCAGATAACATAAAAAATCTGCACGTCATTCGATAACATAGAATTAACGGTGATTGTATAATTTGTGGTGTATGCACCATTATAGGGTGGATGCCTTTCCTAATTCTCCACATCCACTCCCCAATTCCTTTATTCCAAGGAAAGGTAAGTACCTCCATCATTTTTTTTCTCCACATTTCCAAGTTCTGATCGATTCATACTATTTTCGCAATACAGTCCGCTTTTTGTTCATACATACAATTAATATAGTAGAGAGGTGTCCCGACAAGAAATTTGCAGGGGTTCTTGAGGAAATCCATTAGGTGACGCCAAGGGATAGATTACTTGCAGAATACTGACGCAGAGCTATGACTCCAAGATAACTTGGACAACGGTTGTGTCCATACGAAAGAAGAAGAAGTAAAGTACTTACCTAAAGTTATCAACTTTATTCATAGAAGACTCATAAATTCTCAGGAACATTGACAGATCCTGAAGTCCGTATTCCATCGGTATTTCATTATTTTTCAATTTCTCTTCTCGACTGGCTCTATTCTTAATTCTCACTTCTTCCAACTCCTGGGCTCTCTCCAGTTGTTTGGCCTGAAAATTATACACAAATTAGTGTACTGATGCCTCGTAGGTCACAAGAAAATAAAAACTTTGAATTTTCTGGTGGAAATAAGACGGTGCAGTAAAGTCTCACTAATCCGACACTACTAAAAACATCAGAGGTTGATGGATTATTGGAATGTTTGGTTTACGCGGATCTGCGTCATAATATACTTTCGCGCAGTGCTGTAGTGTATTAGAAGCCAAGTGTAGTAGTACATACAGAATATAGGCTCTAGAGAGGCATTGCACCACATAAGGTAAGTACCTACTCTGTGCTACAGTATAGTCCAGATCCATAGTACTGGAGGCGGTGGCATAGGACTAGCTCCTCCTACTATTGCACCATGTAATGTAGTAGTGAGGCCAGGATGCTCCAGGCATACCAGAGCAGAGCACTTCTCTGCAGACCACCAGACTAGCAACACTTACCAGAGCCCAGAACAGCTTGCTGATACTTGGGAGGTAAGTGAACACTACAAGTGCTTTTGATGCAAGTATGTGACAGGATGCTATTGAACATTCCTCGGCCTATTTTGTTGTAGAATAGTAGGTACGAAATATACCAAAAAAAAATGTAGCACACATGAAAGTCATACTTTTTGGGGTTTTTTTGAGGATGTTTGAATTTCTGCAACTCATTAATCAGTGGGTATTTCCTGTAGCAGTGAACGTGTTAGTTGAGAGTAGGGAGCGGGGGTGGAGAAAGCGGAGAAAGAATAGAATAGAACTAACTACGTATAATTACACTCACTTTTTTATTCTCATTCTTCATCTCGATATCAAATAGATACGTGAAATATCTGTGTCTTTTACTCCGAGTATCTAGAGTCATCAAATGTTCCCAATGCTGTTTCTTCACATACAGTGGACTGGGAGCTTTCTTACCATTCTGTTGTAAGACGTCCATCTCTAACAAACATAACCTCATCTTGTTCTCTCTCTCCGAATTTCCCTGGGCGATGTCTTGTACGATTTTATCTGAAATAGGTTGACAAGTTTCATAAGCAATACAAAATTAGTAGTGGGAGGAAAAGATACATTTTTTTAAACTTGATTTAATATAAAACTTATCAATCATTAGTACACACCAAGAGGATCCTCAGATTCATCAGTGGATTGCATTTGTGTGCAGTATGTACCACGAAATATATAATTATTGCTATTAAAATGAAGCACTGTTCTGGGACAGTGGAAAACTTTGTTGTTTACTACCACCGCACGTAGCAAGGGTCGCAATAAAGACCAAACCATTTTGAATGTGATAATGCGATTTTAATTATTATTTCGCTACGATAAAATGTTTTATAACATTACTTATAAAAATATTGAAAAAAATGATAAATCAGGCTGAGTCAACTCTGGTTTTGGTACTTGCCAACAAGCATATTGTGTAGTTGGTAATACATCGCTGGACTTTTCGATGATAATCATGGTATTGCCTGGGCAGCTCAGCGGGGAATGCGTAAGGGATATATATCGCATCTCTTCACTCTTTCACGATCTTATGGGATTTGTATGACAGACGCAAAAAATAGAATTACTGATTATGAAAATAATTCCGAAATCTTAACATTACAGTGAATATTAAGAACATGAATGTATTATTATGTTATCATGCAATATTTTTATTGGTGAATTAATATTTATTTCTTTTTAAGAAACCAGATTTCGAGAAATATTATACAAGTCTTTTACATTTTGCAAGCTGGCAATACAACGCCAATGCCGTTTGAACCTTGTTTGTAAACAACACGCGGCCATATTTTTTCTGTCGCGTCGTCTGGCGTCGTCTTTCCAAAATTTGTTTCGTGATCGGTATTATTACATTGTTTTGAACTAGGTTTGTGTAAAATATAAATTCCTTTTTGTGTTTTTGCGAGACATATGATTCGTCATTTCGGGATCCTGTGTTTGGGAGAAATATACGTACTCGTTTGTGTGTGAAAAATGGAGACTTATTCTATGATGGAGACTTGCTCTATATTCAATTATTGTCGAGACCAGAGACTCGTGTAACTTGTTTTGTGTTATAGTTTTGTGAGAAATATTCTGGATTTTACAAACTTTAGGTTCGGGAAAGCCATCTGTGACAAATTTTGTACGAGAAATTATGACACGCGACTGCAATCTTTACTTACTGAAATTCCTCAATCAAAAAGTTGGTGAAACGCTCTGATTGACTCATTATTACGTATTATTTTTGTTAATGGTTCTTTTGAACATCTTTTTTAATTGTCTCTACGTAATGTTTATACAATATGTGTGTATTATTTACTTACAATAAATGCCAATGTCATACTACCTACTGCTGCATTTTAATTCTTTGGTTATTATACTTATTTCCAAAGGGTTAGTGCGCATTAATGATTAAATAGTTGTATTGTAGTGTAAAAATGGGATGTATGGATATGTCCCGCTTTTGTACTAGAGTACAACTATTTTTAATCGCTAATGCGTATTGATTCATATAAAACCTCAATAATCAATTTAATAAGGCGCCTGGCGCCATTGTTTATGTGGGCATGAAATGAATGAGAGAGAAAGCTAGATGAGATCTGTCATTTTCGTGTTTGCATATATTTTCTATGAAGTTGGCATTCTTCTCTCGTTAGAGAGTATATGTGTTCTGTGTGATAAATTGTTTCAATAACTTAACCTAATACGGCACATTTCAATTGTTTGACATTTCAATGACAGTTTATTTTGACAAATCGAAGCATAGACAAGAATCAGCTCGATTGCGAGAAAATCGAATTTTATTGCAATTGGCAACACCAAGAATACAATAAGGGCGGGAAATTTTGATTTTCGAATTGAAGAACTTCGATTTAATAAAAGAAAAAAAATTGCCTGGGAAGCTATTTTGATGGAAATTTTCTAGTAATATTCTTCTAAACCTTCCTAACTAGATGTTTTGCTTTATGCGAATATATCTCTTTTCGGTGGTAATCCTATGTCACGCCATTGACTATCATAATATTTAATTTGAAATGTGGTCCGCCTTATTAATGTCAGATTACAAATTAATTCTTAAAAGGTTAATTTATAAATAATATATTACATTTTAAATACTTACTAAACTTAATACTTTAGGTATTATCTAATAAAAATATAAACATGTGTCGATCATTATTATAATATGTAGGTTCCCTATTCTACAATATAGAGTTAGTTTAGTTAGTTATCTAAATTTAGAAACTTATACATAGGCAACATTATACCTAGCTAAAACTTTGAGGTTAGGTAGTTTACGTCCTTGTGTTCTTAGGCTACCTGCCTGTCAAGAGTTCAAGGCAACTCTTCATAGTTTTTTGTGTATTTATAATTATCCACGCCTCAAATTACAAAATGATTTTGTGCGTAAAATTTACATGACAGGCGTATTAGAATTAGTCAATATCTACGTCAAGGTACCTAGCAACAAAACAAAAAAGACTTTTGTTTCGTAATAAGTAATTTCAAATTTTAGAGTTCGAATAAGTTTCGAACTAGAATTAGAACTGCCCTCTGCCGGGTGGCGGGAAAAACAAAAAGGCGGGAAGTCCAGAAATTTTAAAACCCGTTCTGTCAAAATATAAGGTTGCCAGTTTTATGCCTCGTGTCCCGGTGTTCCGAGCGAACATTCCGGGACGCCGAAAAGTCCCGGTTTTAATATTTTTTAGTATTTCCGGAAAAGTATCGTCGTTTTTTGGTTAATATTTATCACATTTTGATAGTATTAAAAAAAAACTACGATATCTTACCCCCTCTCTCCATACGGCTGTTTTCTTACCTTTTCTTAGTTTGAATGTTATTCATGGGCCATCAACTGTAATGATACGTTAGCATTCCGATTTCTAAGATCTGTATATAACAAGTATTACTTATATCTGAATTTAGTAGTAAAGTAATTAAATTAGTACCTACGTGATAATTTCACTATTAGACATCTTCATGCTTCATGCTTCGTGTAAGTATTTGATATTAGTAATCGTATATGTTATTAGTCATTAATATAAGGAGCGAAAGCGATTCACATAGGTACAAAGTACAATACATCAAACAACAATAATAAAGTATTATTAGTAGATATAGATATTTAATATTACTATGTACAGATTGTCTAGTGTGTGTGCAAAAGAAAAAGATGAGATTACCGGGGAAATGTTTTCTTAACCAGCAAATTTACCCGCGATCAAGCTTACTCATTTACTTACTGCTAGCCACTTGCGTTCCACTGCTGGACATAGGCCTCTTCTAAACTCTTCCACTGTATTCACTCTTCTGCCTTGGGCTTAATGCCGGATTTGCCAAAAGGCTGAGTAGGCCGGGCGGCAGCGAGGCTTCAGAGGGCGGCGCCTGCCCTACTCCTATGAAAACTGTAAATCCGGCCCTGCTTGGGCTATCTGCTGCCATCCATGACCCGTAAGCTGGACAATCGCATCTGTTCACCTAGTCAATCGATAATTTGTGACATGGTGAAAAAACGATTTGGTAATAATGTGACTCATTTCTCCTATCTACAAACGGTGGGTTAGCTGAGGAATTTCGGGGGGGGGGGGGGGGGGATTGAACCCCCAAACCCCCCACCCTTGGTTTGGGTGTAGGGTTTATTGTACTGATGCTCTGATATTAATACATTCACTGCACAGTGCACACATAGAGCTATAAATAATAGAGTAATGCAGTGGCGTAACTAGGGTGGGGCGGGGGGGGCGGTCCGCCCCGGGCGGCGCATTTCAGGGGGCGGCAAAATGGACCAGCATATAAAAAAACATCTTGATAAAACACACAAATTAAAACATATATCAGATTTTTATTAAATTTTTATAAAAAACTGTTAAATTACAATAATTTTCATTAAAAAAAATTGCCTGCGGCGCTTATAAAACCTGTTTGCGTGTTAGGTACAAATTCTTTATAGGTGCCTAAGTATTTTTTTGTTTCACGATAAATAAGCTAGATTTTCGATATTTTATGACTAAAATTTTGTTAATTCTTGCATGGTCACATCCTCTACACAATACCTGTAACCATATGTGTCACCTACTATAGAAAGATAACCAGGTTCATCATTTCACCCATTTGTCTAAAAAATTTCGCCTGCGGCGCTTTTTTTATATCCTTTTTAAACGTTTCCTTGCTAAACGTAATTACTTTTTTTAATATATTTTATTTAAAGAAAGTACTTAAAAAAAACTACAACACGACCTTCATTTTTTTTTTAGTTTTGTAAAAAAATTTCGCATGTACCTATATAAATACACGTATTTATATAGGTACTTTAGGGGTCGAGGGGGGCGGCATTTTCAGAGTCCGCCCCGGGCGGCACTAATGCTAGTTACGCCACTGGAGTAATGATTAATGTCGATTAGTAATGGAATGCATCTGTAGTATTTTATCATTGATGTTATGTTAATATGGAGTACACAGATACAAAGTTAACATTTCATTCAAGATTTTAATCATTAGAAACACAATGCAACTTAGTACTCAACAGGACCGTGCTTAGGTTGGAATGTGGACCTGATGGACACCTACTAAATGAAAACAAAATATTTATACTTACTAATCACATAGGTACGCTTATGAATTCTTTTTTTAATTACGTTTAAATAGCGCCACAAGCTAAATTATTGTCTACAAAAGAGGTGTTTTACTTTTAAAAAAATGTAGAAACAGTATATAAGTAGCGCCGCCGCGGGCACATTAATTATTTAATGAAGCGATTGTAATTATACAAGTTAGGTAAGTAGGAAATGTATAAAACGATTTTTATAGTAAAACCATTGTTGTTGAATAAGCCTCAATGAAAAATTGAGTGTCTTGGTGTGTTCGGTGTTCCCACTGTTTTAATGCTCAGAGGTAGCTTGTTCCAGGAAGAGGGGAGTTTCAGTCTACCAACTTATTGTCAACATCTTTACATAACCTGAACTGAACGTAGGAACTTTGCCTATTGATTTAATGACTGTCGATGACACAAATAATAATATAATTTTATTTTTATGACGCTCATTTAAGTGTCGCTCTGAGGCAGTTATTATTGACTGAAGACGGCCCCATGTAATTTAATATAAGAAATACTACCTTAATTGAGAGTGCTTCTATATATGCACAACGCACTGACATACATTTGCTTATGTGAATAAAATAATGCAGTTCACTACTACTGTTCACAATACCAAACATATGTGTCTAGGTTTTATAATAACAGGTACAGCTTATGTTTTGTCGCATAAATTGTACAATGGCTCGTCAAAGAACAAGATCAGCACATAGGTTTGAACTTAGACCTTCCGTTTTAGGCGCTCTACCCCACTATGACCTAACCGTGGTTTAAAAAAATGCATAAATTAGGTATTCATCACCTAAGGTACCTATCTGTATAAATAACACTAACATTCAAAACTATGCATAAGTCCCGATGCTGTGGTTTAGGTAAGAATTGGCAGCAGTATGGCGAGAGCGGGTCGCTATTTAGTATATGATAATAACAACAGTTTGCTCTATTAAGAACAAAAATACCTAAATGTAATGAATAACATTCAAACCTATGCAAAAGTCCTGGCGCGACTTAACTAAAACGAGGACTTAATTATTTATATTCCATAGGTACCCTCCGGTTGACTCATAAAAAATATTTGATTAAGTACTTCAATAATCAAAGGGTTGACTGTACGATATTACTTTTGCGCAATAAGTAGTCGTTTTTGGCACACTACCATTGTCCTATTTTTGTAACTATATATGCATATTTTCTTTGGCCGATAAAGATTTATTTATTTATTTAAGTACCTACCTACTAAAAAAATATATACCACCTGCATTTGGATGGCGGGCAAAATAATTCGATTTGTAATCTCTATAATTCGTTGCATAGGTTCTCACAGAATTATGCTTACAAAGAATATAATATCTACTTACTCAACTTCAAGACAAATATTAAAAAATCTGCAATGACATAATAATGTATTTTTTGTGGCAAAACATTTTGTAATTTGCCACGTCGTTCTTCATTCAGAGTACCTACCTACATAATTACATATTTAATATTACCAAATAATAATTTGTCTTACAAATTGTACACACCTACAGTCAAACTTCAGGTTATGGAATTACTAAATGCTTAACTCGTTATACGCATTTTTCCCTCACCTACGGTTAGTAATGATTTTGACACTACACTAGACAGTACTCACATTCAGTTATGAATCAACATTTCGAATCAACGTCATTATGTCGTATTTTTTTTTATAAAAAGTATTGTTTCATTTCCATCATCATTAAACGAATGATTCTCAAATAAAAACACCCTTGACAAAGTGCCCGCATAGTTAATTTGATCTACTACTGGAACAATTCCAAAACGTGTCCAAAAGCCAAATGTGTGTTTCTATAGCGGGAAGAATGCAGAAATATTACATCTTGTATGTCTCATTTCCACTCACGTAATTCATAGGGGTAAAATGATGATGTTGGAGATTTTTCGATTTATTTAGGTGCTATTTTGATTTAAAAAAAAAAACTGGATGTCATAGAGCAACGTCCGACCGAAAATTTGGTACTTATACAATTTGCGCCTATTACTAATAATTTCCTGTGAACATTTTAATTATGCTATGTCGTAATATGTAAACACAAAATAAATTACAATGTCCAATTCTAGAATTTTTTGAACTAAAATAAATGTGTGTCATGTTTATTTTACTAGGTATGAAATGACTGAAAAAGAACATCTTGTTTTAGTTAACAGGTATACGGACTTAGTTAATTGACCCCGTGTTCTGAAAATTAGTCAGTAGGTATAGGTATCTAAGTCTAAATACGCGCATTGCGCAAATTGAGTAAAGTTATTTACTTTCGACTTGAACCTGCGGGGAGCCGGCAACTTAACCGCGGACACTTCGTCGCGGAAACTTAACCGCAGACACTTCATCGTACGAATGTACGTCGCACGTAAACAACACCGCATGGAAACAACATCTCAAGAATATTGATCGCATGTAAATTTGAGCGCATGGAACTATCATCGCAAGAATTTTGATCGCAGGTAAACATGAGCGCATGGAAACATTATCGCATGAGTTTTCGCCGTGGTTATCTACACCGCACGTATATTTCATCGCACGTAAGCTTCACCGCGGGGATAATATTATTTTTCTATTTCTTATATATTTTGTGACGGGTTTCTCATACATACCTACACTTTATTTATTTATTTACTTCAGACAACCAATTCAACATATGTTTAAGTTAAAGGGCAATTACCTACCTAAATGATTAGAATTATTTAAGTTTTGAAATATTTTTTATGTTTTTTTATGAAACTTTATTAAACCAAATTAGTAAAATAAATTAAATAAAAAAATAATTATCTACTAAAGACACTTTCTGATTATTATAAAACTCCTTGTTATTATACGCATTACATATTAACCTTCACTAGGTGTTGTTTTGCCTGCAAATCTTGCAGTTCTGAAAATCTTACCAGTTACGTGAAATAAATGACATTACGATTCTGTCCCACATTGGATTACCCTTACCCAGGGACAAAAAAAGATGTAAAGCCTTTGAGGGAATCTAAGGGTTGTGTAGGGCAGGTAGGGTGATGTGTAGAAGGGTTTTGTAGGCTGGTGGAGTATCGTATGAAAAGACTCTAGAAAAGAAATCCATATCGAAACTCAGATTTTGTCCAACTCAGCAGTCACTGCATTCCGCCGTGTTGGATGTCTCATGAAAGTGCTTCACGTGTTTAGAAATCGGGTGTATTTTTTGTGAGAGTACACTATTTTAATATACCTGCTTATGTTATTGTTATTATGTTCCTGTTGCAAATTGTGAAAGACTCGTATTTTTAGTAAAGATGTGTGAAATAGGAGTATCATCGTATTTTTGGGTTCACAGTTTACCCAAATATAGATGCCGTTAAAATTAAAAATAATTATTTTTTCAGTTGTTCGATATTTGGTGAGACTGTTTCATGGTTTCTTTTTTGTTTTTTTTTTTTAAACATAATAGTTGTAATACCCGGGCAACGCCGGGCAATTCAGCTTGTAACCTAATAAATAACAACAATATCGGTTCGTACAATATGCAGTTGCGTAGGATTCCATTACATAATACTGGTATTATCCAAGTCATGTAGGTATGTAACGCTGGCCCATTGGAAAATTTTGCAAGTTCTATGAATATGTATGTAAATTTAAAGCAGCGACGCCTTCCTGGGATCTAAAATTTTTCATCGAAGTCTCGCTTTGTTTGAATGAAAATTTGAAATATCGAATGTACCTACTAATGAAATCATGAATGAAAAAAATTTTACGCGAAAATTGGAATTAAGAAGTGATGAAGTACTAATGAAGTTATGAATGAAATAATTTTCCGCGTAAAAGTATTACAGACCTACATATTATATTATTGATAGAGAATGCATTTCGAATTCTTTAGTATAGATAATCATACTTACTGTATGTACATAGGTACCTATAGTAGGTACGCATGTAGAATTAGTATGGGAAGTAGGTAAGACATCAAGACAGTCTCTCATACGTTCCTTCAAAGAACTTTGGAAGGGCGTGGTAGAGTGGCAATATGAGTAATAAATAAATAAATAAAACTTTATTGGCCAGTAAAATAAAGTAAATAACAACAAAAACAAAACAAGATAATACAGAGTAGTTAGTTAATAAAAAATGCCAAATTTCGTGAATATAGTGTTCACAGGACCCACTAGTAGTATATAATAAAACACAAGCGTATTCAGGACTCAGGCGTTACCAGGTTGCCTTGTGGCAGAGATTAGTCACCCATCTTACTGGTTACTGGTCAACGTGGACTATTGTTTCCAAAGCAATCTATTCTTTTATTATAATATTTTTTGCCTCGGCGAGCATCAAAAGCCCGCAATAAAACTTCTAACTTTCTAAAACACAATTTACAATCAATATTCTTTGTCGACCTTTCAAATATTTGCAAATTATTTTTGCGTATGAGTTTTACATAAATTTAATAATCATTTGGAATTATGTATTTGTAAAACTAATATACATACACCTACTGATAAGGATGTAAGGTTTTTGGTTCCATAGTATTGTAGGCAAATTATTTATAATAAATAAATTAATTAATAAAACTTTATTGGGCGGTAAATATATGTAATTAACAACAAAAACAAGACAATGCAGTGTGCCAAAAGGCGGACTTATTGCAATCTTAGAGTCAACCCAATCAATATAATCATTAAATAAATTAAATAGTTATTGGTTTCACAGCAAACATTGTTTTATTTTTGTAAGAAAGAACACATAAATCGCTATTTTTGGTAATTAGGAAAATATACTCTATAAGAAAACAATTTTCATGCCTATTATAATTGTGGAACTTATTTTATATACACACTATTTTTGTATAAAGAACGATCTACGATCTTCTTCACTCAAAATAATGTAAGAAAAAAAAACACTTTCCAATGATTTTACTTCCTCTTTTCAGACATTATTTCATGAATGTGGTGAATTACGCATAGATACTGTGTGAAATTCAATGGTAATGTTGTCCCATGCGATAAAGTTTACATACGGTGTAAATTCATGCGATAATGTTTCCATGCGCTCAAGTTTACCTGCGATCAAAATTCTTGCGATTATGTTTCCATGCGCTCAAATATACATGCGATCAATATTCTTACGATGTAGTTTACATGCGGTGATGTTTACCTGCGACGTACATTCTTACGCTAATGTGTCGTGCGATACTATTTCCGTACGGTTAAGTGTCTGCGGTTAAGTGTACACGGTGAAGAGTCCGCGACAAAAATTCCTGGACCCGAACCTGCGTAATGCCAGCATGTAGTGTTCCTAAATTTGTCAGTGTAGTTGTCTATCAAATGGAAATACACTTAGGTGGGTATATGTATAAATAATAAGATAAAATTACTACACAGACATACAAAAACCAGAGAGTATTGACTATTAGATAATTTACTCGTCTATACTATTTATTATTTATATTAAAATAGACAGATACGTGGGTTTTCTCAACATACATCATCATATTATTAACTGCACCTTATTACCTTTACCTACATACATAATTTATCTAATTATTATGTAGGTTCTATGTAACATACAAAAGTTGTGTTATTTCAGTGATGTAATGTAACTAATGCATTCGCAATAATTCTGTTCATTAGCGCTAGCGATTCCAACGCTAGCCGCTGAGATTCGCATAATTAAAAATCGATCTATCATATAAAATTTTAATAAGCGACCTCTTCGTTCTCAGATTGTAACGTAAGAAGATATTTTCTAAAGTTGAACTGATATTTGAGGCACCAAGCTTGTATTTTATATAGAGCAGTATATTTGAGCCTAATCCTTTAATATCCGTGATATCTGGATAGTTCAATGTTTCCCATGATGCTGATGAGTTTATATGTCAATCATAAATGATATGATAATATATTATGTTAATACTGTTAATAGTTAGAAGTCCTAAGCTTAAACGCGAAACCTAGACATTTGAGCAGTGCGTCTATTGCAGCAGGACCTTCTTCACTCATCAGTCTCACAAAAAAAAATCGTCTGCGGCGCCATTTACTCGATTTTTATGCCATGGACTCATGTCAGTATCATAATTATTAGTCTCCTCTATAGTTTTCTGGGTAAAAAGAAGCAACTAATTAATAATAGATAAAACTTTTAGGTACTTAATAACAATTTGAATACTAAAATATATATATACCTAATTAATCAACATTTTTACAAACCAGCTGGTTTTGCCAAATTAATATTCGCATATTTTCCAATAGTAATACAATATGCATGACAAGATAACTGAGTTCTTACGTATAAACATTACCTGCCTAGTTATTTTTACGATTTCTTCATGTGTTACTCCTCCCACTAAGCAGTAAATTAAATAATGTTTATTATTATACTGTAAATAACAAGTCATCGTTCGTTTTTGGAAGGATTGCAAATAAATAAAGACAGATTATAGTCCTCACACTGATGTATGCGAGTGAGGCATGGACAATGGACATGGCTGCAGAAGGAAGAATTAGGTATAAATGCTGTCGAGATGAGATCGCTCAGAAGAATGTGTGGAGATATAGAATAAGAAATCAAGTGAACAGAGAGTTTGGTGAATGTAAAACGGATGTTGTGACTAAAATGAAAGTGAACAAGTTGAAATGGTCGGGACATGTAGAGAGAATGAATGATGAAAGGATAACAAATAAAATATTCTTGGGAGAAAAAGAGAGGTAGAGAATCACATCGTTTGACCATGTAGACCAGATTCTCAGGACGGACGTATTTCTCAGAATTTAACTCATAAAATGAATCGTAGAGCGTGTATGAGGTATTGCATGAATGTGACGGAAGCACGAAGTGTGTGTAAGGATAGGAAAGTCTGACGATCTGTCCTCTCTGCCTACACCGCAAGGGACATGGCGTGAGGGGATAGAATAGAATAGATTATAGTCCCTAAAACGAATTTGTAATGTTATTATTTTATCAGTTATCATCAGGATCAGGATACTTTTCCATTGTTCCATATAGAGATGGTAGATATTTCATGCAGTAATCAATATGGGTATCCTTTTACTCAGCTGTTCTCTCATCCATGAGACTTGATACCTGTGTCCTTATAAGGATTCTAAACCACAAATATGTATCAAGAAATCGATATCATACAGGCTGTCAAAAAAGATATGGTTTTCGATGAGATGCACCTAGTTTTTTGACAACCGCATACATAGTGGCAACACTTGTAGAATTTCAATAGAATGTCACTGTTGCCAGCAATTTAAACTGTGGTTTCAAAATAATCCAGGACCAAATATTTTTCAGTAGTGATTAGTAAAAAAAAAACGATTTAAATATGTGTGTGTGTAATGTTAGTTTACATTAGGACTGACTGGGCAATAGGCAAATATTGACATTTCAAAAATTTATAAAAACGGGAGACTTAGATCTCGACAACCGTCACTAAATATGTTTTGGAAAAAAATAGGATAGATACATTGAACCTTTATCTAGGGAATGACCGTAAAAGATTTTTTTATATCTTGTATAGATTTCTAAAAATACAATTGGGAAAAACACCTCTGATTTTTTTTCCGAAAGTCGCGGAGCAAATTTTTGTTTTGTAATAATATGCATTAAAATCTAGGACACCGTAAAAGTTTTTGGAACGCGATTGAAGCGATTTTGAACCTTAATGCTGCGGGAAATGATCGTGATGACATAGTGTCTTAAATGTTTTTCACATTTACACAAGATATAGGTATTTATTGTTTTGTCTAACTTTAACTTTAAACACCGATTCTATGAACTATACTTAGGTAAGTATAAAGATGTAATTAACATTACAATATACTTACTACATAGCTACTAGATAAGGAAATAGCTTATTGCAATAATAATGTTGCTACCTGAATATACTAAGTTGTCATGGGCGTCAAGAGGGGGGGGGGGGGGGAGGGCAGTCTATCCTAGAGATTGGAATAGGTATATAATTTTTCATACTAAATGTTAAAGCCTCAGAAAAATTCACATTATCACCACAGGTTTTCCTATCATATCACAAATGTTCTAAAATTAGTAGGTATGAAAATCCAGTAAGATACAATTGTTTCACATAAAAAATTATGCCTGCGGCGCTATTTACGCGTTTTTATGCTATATCACAATTTTGAATTTTGCTTGTTCCCCCCCCCCCCCCTCTAGCTCCGAAGCTGGCGAAGCCCATGATACACCATGTAGCTGGTAGCGTGTAGTAGACTTACAGGTGTCAAAATTGAGATTAATGCGCAGTGTTTGTTGATTACTAAAGTATAAAAATAACTAGAAGTTAATTTTCTAGATCCGTCTAACAAAAATGTTCAACCGCAAAAACATTTTCCGCTTCAGAATTACGAATTACATTGCGCAAAAGTAATTATTACCTACCTGTAAATACACCACGACTTCTAAATCTGGGAACACGATTTTTTTATGTACCTAAGTCAAATTTTATTGAAGGCCCCAACTCTCTTCATTCAAAATTTATCGGTTTTAGAAGATCAAAACTATAGGCTCGTAAACAATTATAACTTCTTCTTCCTGTGCCCTATCGGGTCCCTCCAACGTTGGCGATCACTCGTGCGAAAACCTCTCTGTCCTGGGCTGCCCGGAGCAGATCTTCCACTTGTCTCATTCCGGTCCATTCTCTGATGTTGCACAGCCAGGACATTTGCTTTCTACAGACTCCCCGTCTTCCTTCTATCTTGCCTTCTAATATTAATCGGAGGAGGTGGTATTTCTCCAAATTACAACTAATAGAATAGATTATAAATGTATTAACCCCGATGTAGTTTTGCACGACAAACTAAAATCAATTATTTAATTGACATCGCTCTACCAAATACATTTAACATTCATTAATCTGTACAAAAAATTGCAAAAATAGGCAAATATTAATAAATAAAAACTTTATTACATATGAATTTACATACAAAGGGCGGATTTATCGCCTGTTGGCAATTTCAGCCAATCAATTAATTAATGCATGCAATATTGTAAGAAGATTTCTAAATACTGATATTTCAGGCAGATTTATGTTTGTATTTTACATATATAGAGCAGTATATCTGAGCCTAATCCTTTGATATCCGTGATATCTGGATAGGTGAATGTTTCCCAGTATTAGGCTGATGAGTTTATACATCAATCATGAATAATAATATGTAGACTCTTCTGGCTGATAATACTGAGAAGTGTATTGGGAGCCGAGAGAATCCGAGCTCTGCTTCTAAACTTTTGTTGCAAGCGTGAATGTTCGTTCGACGAAGACTTGCTGTATTTTTATCGAATTAAGAAATAATTATCGTTTTTTCGACATTACTATTTCATTGAATTTGTAGAGTGGTTCTTGACAATGAGAGAACCTATTAAGTAATAATTATGCCAAACTTAATACCTTTAAGATATACCTATACTCGTAATTGTAATGAATTTCGTTTTGGACCAGTAAATGTGTTTTTTTTTGCTATAATTGTAAACTAGATTGATGGAGTCCTGTCGACGTAATGCTAAAGACAATATTTTCTCAAAATTACATACATATACATACATCTTCTACCTATTCTATCCTTGGTTGGGTCGGGGGCTCAAAGCATCTGTGTATCTTCGCCAGAGGCCCCTGTCACTTGCAGTTTCCAGGACCTCTGGCCACTCTTACCACAGTCTCTCCTAGCACATCTTTGTCACCTGCTTCTGCCAGCTATTTCTAGGGAGGCCAAACGGTCTTTTGCCTGCATCCTCGGCTTCCAGAGCTTTTAACGGAAGCCGCTCCTCTGGCATTAGAATGACGTGTCCGAGCCATCTTAGCTGAGATCTCTTTACGAAGAAGAGTGTCAAATTTACTAGTTGGAAAAATAATGTAGGTACAGGATAATAGTATGAAAATGGGAGAAATTATGAATATCTTTAGCTCGGTAGAGATTTGTACCTATAGTAGGTACTATATATTATTATTCTATGCCTATAGTTACTAAAATTGTTAGATCAATATCTATGAATATAAGATGATTATATTCTTCATAAGCATTGCTTAGTATAATAATATCCCTACTCTAGGTAACTTTATGAGTAATCTTTGGAATTTCATCGTAATTTTGCGTGGTTTTATGTACGTGGAATTGTGGGTGGCTAAAATAATAAGGCGAGCCTATAATGATATAATAATTGCTGCCATATTGTCTGCTAAATCGAAAGTGTAGGTAGAACAAGCAAGACGTTCGTTCTAATGAGATTCGCTGTCTCCAAATTTATGGTCTTTTAAAGATCTCTTACAAAATCATCAACACCAATCCCAACTTTTTCTCCTATACTCTTTTCCTTTCTTTCTTTTATCATGAGTTCATCTTCTGTAGACATTACTACTTTTCGGCCTAAGTCTGTCCTTTTTTCTTGCTACACATTCATTACTTTTCAATCCTGAAAAGGGTTAACTTGTAGAAGTCGCGACTTCGCGATATGTTCGCCCTAGTAAGCAAGGAGTCATTTTTTACCATTGTCGTTGTATTTTTATCTGATTGTTCATTTGAAGACAAAATGTTGAAGATATGACAAAATATGAGTAATTATTAATGAATTTGATTGTACTTCTTACATTACTTGAGCGTGGAACCATCTCGTGTATAGCGAAGGCCATACACTGTTAAATTATTTTACATTCATGTACCAACTAAACTCAACTCAACAGAGACAATAGCAAAGTAAGACAAAAAATCAATCAAATACGTTCCACGGCGTGTAGATAATGCGGTTCCTTGTACGAATGACACTCATTGTATTAGGGGACCAATGAAGGTTGGCACCGATGTCTATTTTTACGGAAAAAAAACTAAATATTTAGATTAAAGTCCACAAAAAATGACTTTTGCGACTAGTATTCGAGGATTTGCACCCTCATCATCAGGCGCCAGGCACAAAACGTAGTTGATACATGGTTGACTGAGTTGGCACTTCCGTTGAAAGACGGGCGATCGGGGGTTAAAATTTCGTCCGGGAAAAAGGTTGGGTTTGAAACAACCAACCTTTTTTGTCATCATTTCTAGATCCAGAAAATAGTCAAAAAGCAGTCATTTTGTCAGTTCTGAAGATGTTTTCGGAAGACGTGAGCACAGAATGCATTTAACTAGTTTTAACCTGTTTCTTTTTTTTGTTGAATGCGAAACCAACTTTCAAAAATTTAAAAACATTCTAAATAATTTCTTACATTAAAACACCGTAAGTGCAATGTGCAAACCCTACACATTTAACTAAGACGATGAGTAAACAGTCGCAAAGTATATGAATAAGTACATACCTTTTGTAATAAACAACAGTAGTTACTATGGTTCGTGTTAGTATGTGAGTTGGTTTCGTGCGCGGTAGTTTGCGCGATCGTCGTCACAGTGTAGAAACTACTAAACAATACGAAATTCTAGTAATAATATTTATAATTTCTACATCGGAAATAGAATCGGGTACCGTGTGCTATTGTTTACATGTTTTCAATAGTGTTGTAATTAAGTGTGAGTTATAAAATGGGCGACTGCGAGCCAATACACAAGGAGAAAATCATCCACACATACCCCCTTATTAGGGTAAGTGACACTTATTTAAATTCAAATCAGATTCTAGCGGGAATGTTGTTCGAATTTGGAAGCCCGCGTTTTCTCCATTGTTTTGAAAATAAGTCATTGCGTGGCATGTAAACAAAATCAATCAAATGAGTTTAAACTCAATCTTTCTGAATCGACGAAAATAATTATTAGCCGCGTATTTATAAATTTTATTATTGCACGATTTATTTAGTGAATTGGTATATTGGTGTAAGTGCGTATGTGTATATTGGGGAGGTATTTGAAAACAGTATTATAATGAAAAAAATAAAAATGGCTTTATTGTGTAAAATTCACAATTAATTAAATACCTACTGAAATAAAAA
Organism: Ceraclea dissimilis; assembly: GCA_963576895.1. Classification (NCBI taxonomy): domain Eukaryota; kingdom Metazoa; phylum Arthropoda; class Insecta; order Trichoptera; family Leptoceridae; genus Ceraclea; species Ceraclea dissimilis. The sequence continues at coordinate 1,027,554 of OY756365.1, forward strand.
CAGTTATTGAAAAACTTTATTTGATAATTTGAATTTTGCATCTATCAAAAAACTTTTACGGTTATTCCCTAGATTTTAATGCATGTTATCAGTACAAAAAAATAATAATTTTACTCCGCGACTTTTAGGAAACGAGTTTCCGTCTTTCGGAAAAAAGTCGGAGGTGTTTTTCACAATTTCTTTTGAGAAATCTATACAAGATATAAAAAATCTTTTAGGGTCATTCCCTAGATAAAGGTTCAATGTATCTTCTTTATTTTTTTCCAAAGCATATTTAGTAAAATTGTCGAGATCTAAGGTCTCCCGTTTTTAGAAATTTATTAAATGTCAATATACTACACTATCTATACTATACCCTCACGCCACCTCCCTTGCGGGGTAGGCAGAGAGAACGGATCACCAGACTTTCCCATCCTTACACAGTTCGGGCTTCTGTCACATTCATACAATTCCTCATACACATTCTAAGGTTACTTTTACTCGAAACGCGTCCGTCCTTAAGGATCTGGTCAACATTTTCCAGCCATGTGGTTCTTGGACAGCCGTGTTTCCTTACACCACAATTTTCCTTGTTATCCTTTCATCATTCATTCTCTCCACATGTCCGAACCATCTCAACTTGTTCACTTTCATTTTAGTCACAACATCCGTTTTACATTCACTCAACTCTCTAATCCAAAATAATGTCAATATGCCTACTTTTAATAATATTTTATTTTATTGCAGCACTCCGACATGCCAGAAGAAATGAGAGTGGAGGCGACAGAATTGAGTGTTACCGCTTGTGAAAAGTTTGCCAGCAATAACGAACATGCAGCACGGATGATTAAAGAAACCATGGACAAGAAATTTGGGCCGAGTTTTCACGTGGTGGTGGGCGAAGGTTACGGGTTCGAAGTCTCCTACGAAGTGAAAAATATTCTTTATATGTATTTCGGTGGCAACCAAGCAATCTGTATATGGAAGTGTTCGTAACAGTGTATATTATTATCTATTTGTTAAATATCACTCATTTCTAGAGACCGGATTATATGCATTTGCATTTTTTTTTTTAATTTTTCGATTGCCAGATTTGTTCACAGACAAACAAAAAACCAGCACATGCAGTGAGGTTAAATAAAATCTTGTAATAATGTTATTTTGTAGTAGGTATTTATTTAAATTTATATTTTAAATAAATAAAATAAATAATTCGCTGTCTTCAGTTTCAAGACGATTATTTTGGTGTTTTTGGTGGTTTTGTTGTATATTTTGGGTATTTTTGATGCATATCTGCAATCTGCATGTATTTGAACCGTTTTTAAGTCGCATATTATAATCCGGTCTCTATTCATTTCATTCCCTGAAAAAAGCCCAAACGCAAATAGTCACAAAAAACTTCACACGAAAATGCCCAACACAAAAAAAAATCCATGAGATATTTTCTTTCATTTATGCTCTTTTTGTATCCCAAGAATTTTTCATTTGGGTTTTTCAGCATATAAACCTATAATTTTGTCCTATTTGAAGCAGTATTCTTATGTTGTAAATATTTTTAAGTAATAAAATAATAGGGTGTGAACGAAAAAAAAACTCCAACTGGTTTGAAATCGATGATGGATGAAATAATTCAATCTGCAAACTTTATGTTATAGAAATATATAGGTTCCCAACTTTGTGATTTACCCAAATATAATATGGATATATAATTTATTTATTTAGGTATTATTAACAATTATTACTTTTAAGTTAAAATAATGTAAATAAAAAGAAACTTTTAGAATATAATCTGTCATTTACTTTCCCCAAAAATAATCTTCATTACGGGAAATATTGTTTTAATCATAGACTTTTATATTGAGTACCCAGATGGCGTACTCAACGCTTGTAGTGAAGTACACTGGTGCCTACAAACTGTCAAATTGTGTGGAGAATTTCGACATTTCGTAGACAACGTTTGGCAACTTCGGGAAAAGTAAGAAAAAAACATTTTTATATTACAATAAATTTTATAATATAGAATATCTGTAGAAGCAACAATAAAATGTTTACATAAATTGTACAAATAGTTGAAGAAATGTAAATCTGACATTATGTTCATCGTAAACAGCTTCAATATTAATACTTTTTTGAGCAAGTTATAATTAACTTATTAAGTTCAAATCAGAATTATTTTTGTTCAAGGAATTTACAAATATTGTAATTCTAAGACAGTCAACCTGTAGTCTATACTTCCATCCGAAGCCAACAATAGTATACAAGCCTGAACCCACAAATAACATCACCACCCTGATTGGTTACGTCACCTTGTATCGGTGACAAACACTTTTCAACATGTAACTTTGACATTGTCAACATGTACCTTTGACGAGTCCAAGTGCCTGCAAATGGCCTAGGCATGATTCAAAACAATAAACAATAAACCTTATCTCGGTGACAAAAACATGGGCTACGGAATATTTTTTCCCATACATTTTCTCCCAATCTTGTTGATGTCATCATCCTCAAATATCAGTTGAGCCGGGCCTGTATGCTAATACTATTGCGTTCGGCCTCATTCGATCTATCGCTGTCTTCAGTTTCAAGACGATGCTCTCAGTATTGGCTGAGTAAACGAGTAAACGTCAAAGCCGAATGGCTGCATATAGCTTCGTAAGAGGTTCACAGAAGTTTCTCGTTTAAATCATCACTCCCATAGTAAAACTTGAGTTACAATTCAGTGTTCTTTGTTCATCTCTTGTTTATTTATTCTTTAAGTGAACAACAACATAATCGACCATTGTACTTCATTTACGAATAACAGAAACACATCTTATAATCTTTCATTTAAAGTATAATATATTTAAACAACAAATGCATCATATTTCTATATAAATAACTCATAATATAGTAATATATTTAAGACCTTAACCGAAGTTGCGTTGACGAGAGAAATTAGACTTAATATGTATAAAGCATTAGGTTCATTTCGCTTTGCCAGCACAACTGCAGTTAAGGTCCACATCGTACTTCGATAGCAGTAATTAAAACACATCAATGTATTCGTAATGAGAAATAGTTCAAGTGGTTATCACAACAGATATACAGCAAAGGATGGACTTTTCATCAGGCTTGTGACTGATCGTCGACTGGCTTAATGTCATCACTTAACACTCAAAGTAACAATTACCAATTCCAGTCCATCCATCTGCCGCAGCCGGGAATCGAATTCAATAGGGTTATAAACTGTCAAAACTGTACACGTCTCGCCAAATAAGAGTATAATGACTCTGTTGAAAGGGTATATTCATCTATGAGTCATTTATTAAATCATGTTCAAAACGAAATAACCTTTTTATAAAAATTCACGAAATGATGTCGATTCACGTTGCCATGGCATTCTTTATAGAAGAGCATCATTTCTTGAACCATAATTGTCATTTAGCTATAAGTTTTCACAGCAGGTAACACGTACAGTGAGCATTTTATTAAATAGACTGTAAATCCTCAAATCGAAACATTTCTACGACTACAGTTTTTTTACAGTTTTTTCCTCAACAGAGACGAGAGGCATTTTCTTTCACATAATGCAGCGTTATGTGAACTCCTTTAGGGACGAAGCAGGATGGGTGTTACGATTTCTAAGATTTTTCTCCATTACGAATACGGAGATTGTGTTAATATTTTTGTATAATGTAGTAATACTGTTAGCTAAATATCAATACATATAAAAATATAACTATTGTACATACATGTAGGTATAATATATGATATACAACATGTAACATAACAGAGTATATAGCTAGTATCTTTATAGGACATAATATGATAATGTCATATATTTATATAATAGTAGGTATAGTAAATGTCTATAAAATTACATATTACAAGATACAACAGTGAAATCTCAATAAGATTAGCGATGGGCGATTGATCGATATGGCACATTTGAATACATAGATAGGAAAAAATGCAGAAACTATTTGATGGATTCAAGGAAGTCGACTACAATAATCGACTTAACAATGCAATGCAACAAGCCTATTATTGTAGTCGACTAATAGAGCTGTCAGTGTTTGGAATCAGTTGCCAGTCAGTTGTACTTGCTCCCACCACCAACTCCTTCAAGAATAGACTGGATAATTGCAGATAAACAATTTAACTGGGATTTGGGTCAATACGGCAAAAGCTGCTTACCCAATAACAAAAAATAACTATCAACTTGCTGCATTCTCCGAGCATTGTTAGTATTAGCTTACTACATACAATTGATTGATAAATAGTTGTATACATTGTATGTTGATTATTGAAATCGATTGTAAATTATGAACGACCATTTCAACTGTAAAATATGGCGCTATCGCTTATCGCTAATTTTTGAGGCTTGCGATATTAGATTTCACTATATTCTCAATATGTATTATAAAGCTTCGTACTTAAATATAATCAGATATATTTCACGTCTACTTAACAACAACAATAACTAGGAAATATTACTATATAATTAAAATAATTGGCACTTGGATGCAAATCAGTAAACGAAAAGCAATCATCATACATTACCACCATAATACATAATAGTATAGTAAGACACATATAACTTGACGACAGTGAGTCAAAAGATATAAAGCTAATTTACACATAACATTCTATTGAGCCAAATTCACATTATGAATTACAAAACTAGTTGTAAGAAATTAGTTTTATGATGTAAATTCACGACTTCTGGAGAAAAGTCTTGACACAGTCAATTTGGTATTAAGATATCGGTATGGAAAGAGGGGGTTACTATTTAGTAGATAAAATTCGGAGACTTGTTTTTAAATAAAAGGATCTGGGCTTTTGCACTAGGACTGTATCGCAAAGTGTGGAATAGATCGCCAGCGCCGGAGTTTGAACCTGGCACCTACTGCTTGAGAGATCTACGCTACAACTAACTGCACCAACCATGTATTTACACTTCAATTGAATATACTACAGCAGTAAGTTATCATGACAAGTGACAGATGCTTAAACATCTGTTCACTGAAGCGAGCTTATCACGGTGCCGCGATTTCTGCCAGCCAACCCTAATCCGAGGTTATCTAATAGAGGAGGTTACTAAATGTGTATATAAAATTTGGAGTTCTATTCTATGTACAGTCCAGATATGTTAATATAATAAAAACGATTGTTCAATAAATGTGTTGTGGGTAAAATAATTCATTCTGCAAACCTATGATGTTTAATAATACTGTGTAGATTAATATAACTTTGTAGTATCTACTAAAACATATAAGCTACATACCTGAAAAGTTTCATTTTCGAGGTTATGTTAAACAAATTGGTGTTACGACTGAATAACACATAAAATAAGCCACATTATAATATACTATATGATTCTATTTTAACTATTTGATGAATAAAAGCTCTTTTAAATACATTATTTAGTCAGGATTGATAACAGTTTTGCGTATAATATATAATATGTTGTATTAAATATGTATATCAATATGCATTAACAAAGTCAGTCTATGTAAGTTTTACTGTAATCTTAACTACCTAGCTAGATGCATAATACGCAATTAGATTTTGCCAAATTGCTTAGTATATACGGTGTTGCTATGTTATTAAAGATTAATATTTCTTGCTCATAACCAGCAAGCGATTCTTGAAAAAATCTTTTTTGAACGGGTGAAGGAATAGTGTCATAAATAATTAGAGATGTACCGGCTACTCGGGTAAGCCGAATATCCAGCCAAAGTTGCCGTCTAGTCGGCCTATCACTATAAATAATGTGACCTAAGTTAATCCGATATTTCACAAATTTTATTGTGACCTTTGAAATAGAATGCACTGGTGTCAGTGAATTATAAGTTATACACACTGTGCAAAACTAAAATTGTGGCCTTCCTGTGTTCCCACAAGGAACATTACACCCTCAAGGTATGTCCCAATAATGGGGCGACTAGTAAATGCTGTGTGTGTGTAAAAAAACACACAAGATTTTATACCTTTGTGTAAACATTAAAAAAAAAAATTAAATGAAAAATAATCTTGTAGGCTATCGCAGTGCGATGAGTTCATATCTTCGTTGTTGGTTTTTCGGGAGTGGTTATAAGCGGCAATAAATTATTGACGCTCAATGGACTTTTACATACAAAAACTACTTCATCCTGAAGATGGCAGTAGTATCGCTGCAGAAAGCTCAGTGATTCAACCACTCTATACACAGTAAGGAAACCCGAAGAACCAACAAAGAAGATATGGCTTCTCCAATTTTATTTAACAAACCACACAGCGGATAGATACATTGCATGAAAGTACAAAATACTTAACACCCCAAAACGGGCCTTAGCGGGGTGTGACATGGAATCAGAATCATTTTGTTCATAACATAGATCTATGTATTTATAATAACCTATGTCAATTTTATTAAAATTGTACGAGCCTCGATGCACAATATACCAAAGTATATTAGTTCACATATAAAAAAAAATTAAAAACACTTATATACTCCATAAAAAAACAGCATACTTAACATACACTCAATATTTACATAGAATTTTCTTTATAGAATATGCCACCATAAAAAATACAAAACATATCAGTTCTTATACATAATGCACCTCAAATAAAGCATAATTAGTAATATGTATTCACGATAAAAGATATTGATTCATACTTGAATTATTATTGGTTTACAAATTATTCTTGTAAAGTGTTGAATTTTCTCTACATTCCGTATTATATATATGATGCAGTATTCCTACAACAGCGAAATGGCGAATGTTTCTCGAGTGTTAAGTGATCACTTGAGCCAGCTGAGGTCGGCCGTAAGCCGGACGATGTTCATCCTTAATTCTTCTACAGTGTTGTAGGAATACTGCATATTTATTCATGATTTTTTGTTGATAAAGTGAATCAGATATTCTGTAGAGGAATAATGCATGTATTAGCATTTTTTAATGGTTGCTAGTTAATATTATGTACATAGTTCGATAACTAAATTGCAATAATTTCTTGCGACATATATTGAGCTGCCCCGTCAGTCACTCTCTCGTAATTAGGGGTTGGAAAATTCGGCAATCACGATAAAACAATTATACAAAAAAATCATAATTAAAACATTATAAACAAGTGATGGAACGACAACACTGTCCAAATCGCTGGGGGAAACCTGGATGCGGGAGGGTCAGAGTAGAGACGAGTGGAAACAGTTGGAAGAGGCCTATATCCAGCAGTGGAGGGAAGAAGGCTGTTGAAGAAGAAGAAGACAAAGAGGAAAACCTCACCATAAGCAATCTTGCACAAAGGCAATTTTTATTGTTTTCCGTATTATTTGTGTAAAATATTATTCACAGTAAAAATAACACCGCTCTTTGCCAAAAATAACACCGATATTTTTCAGTCCCTACTCACGATACATAACGATATAGCATTAGTCAAATGCAAATTGAATGAACAAACATTCAGCGAACACAATCTCAACATAAGATAAGCAAACAACGGAATATCCTCCTCAACTACGATACATTTTGTTCTAATGGAAAATTGGTTACTAAGAGTTTGGTCGCCTTGGCCAAGTCGTACGCGGCGGAGCGGATGTACAGCATGGGGTCCCCCATGTTGCTGTCCGGCCCGGCGCCCCACTGGCTGCAGGCCTTCAGGAGAGTCTCGGACGATATGGATAGCTCGCTCAACACGGAACATACTTTCTCGTCTTCGCATTTCTGAAAAAAAACATCAAATTGTGTTACATGCCATTTGAATTTACTAATTTATTACAGAGATGGTTGGGACATGTAGAGAGAATGAACGATGAAAGGATAACAAAGAAAATATACTTAGGAGAAAGTAGAGGTGTAAGGAAGCGCGCCATCCAAGGACTACAGTGCTTGATCACGTAGACCTGATTCTTAAGGACAGACGTGTTCTGAGTAAAAGGAATCGTAGAGTGTGTCTATGCTAATTGCATGAATGTGACGAAAGCACGAAGTGTGTATAAGGATAGGAAAATCTGGTGATCTGTTATTTCTGTCTACCCCGTAAATATTGTTATTTTTGACAGCTGGTATAATTGCCATATTTACCTCAGGGAATATTTGCAACAACTGTCCGACAGCTTGCTTGATCTTATCAGCCCTCAAGACAAACGAGTGTCCCATGGTTGCTGGGTCCTGCATGGCAGCCCACAGCTCCTGTATTCCTCGGGTCACACCCTCCGAGTACCTGTGCACTTCCACACCACACGGCATGGACGAAACCTCTCCGTCTTCCATCACTGCATTGGATATGCCGGTGTTGTTCTGCTGTTGAGACATGTTGCGATCTAAACCTCCGATTGTTGTCAACTGTGGACAAAATAAAAGAAACATTTATTATTCTTCAAGATTGGGGTTATCTGACAAGATCGCAGCATTGCAATAAGCTCCTGTGACGGTACATCGACGAAGGCTGGTGAATTGAAACATTTAGTTTGTTATGTACTCGACCGATGATTATTTACTTCACTTAATGTATCTAGCAAGATATAAAAAAAGTCTTAGGAGTATCTCTGAAATAGGTGCATTACGAAATTACCAAAAATCATGTTTTTAGCAATGTTATAGTTTTTGATTTTAAGATGACAGCACCAATATGAGTTGAGAAAATATGTTTAATCAAGGGAAAGAGCATACATATCGAAAGGTTAAAATTTTACGACAAACAATTACCTGATGTTTTGTAATTTGCCAATTAAGTTTAGGTCCCTCCCGCGTCTCGTACATACTGGTCGGTCTCTGATTACTCCTCGTCAGCGATCTACCGTCAAACACATCGGCACATTCGTTCTCCTTGCTGTTATTCCTCTCGATGACTTGTTTAAAATGATTCGGACTGTTTAGTAATACGTTGACGTCTCGCGTGGGAGGAGAACTACTCGTTATGACTGAATTGTTTTTCTCGATCATGTTTCTCAATCTTACGTTCTCGTTGGTTAAGGTCTCCACAGTTTTCTGCCACTGTCTCAGTTCAGACTTAAGTTCCGATATGATCGTGTCTTTGGAGTTCAATTGTCCGTGTAATTGTTCGATCTCTTTGTTCTTCTGTATGTCTGATATGTTGTTGTGGTGGTGTGGACTCTCGGTGTTTGTGATTGTCGGGAGGGATTGCTGTTTGTGTATCGTGGCTGTGATTTGGTGGACATTGTCGTAGTTTCGTGGGGCGACGTCACCTTTCTTCGGCGAGTTGTGACTTACATTCTTTTCTTTTTCCTGCAAAAATATAAATAAATATACAACTATTATTATTTGTTGTTGGGTGGGCAGATTTCGCTGTTTTGACCTAAGTCCCAGTTAAACTGTGTTTATTACTATCTAGTATATTCTTGAAGGTGTTGGTGGTAGGAGCAAGTACCACTAGCTTCGGCAACTGCCAAGCACTGACAGCTCTATTGATGAAACATTAAATTTAGATTTCTATTCGAAGGACGAATCAGGGTTGAATCCAGTGGAAATGAGGTCCCTAAGAAGAATGTGTGGGAAAATGCTGTGACATAAGATAAGGAACGGGGTTATTAGGGAAATTAGTGACTGCAAGACTGGTGTTGTGACGAGAACGAAAGTGAATAAACTAAGATGGTTTAGTTTAGATGTTGATAGAATGAAAGATGACAAAAAAGATATATTTGAGTGAGTGAAGAGGGGTGAGGAAACCAATTTAATTTTAAAAACAAATCATTGACAATACAAGCTTCGTACCTTGGGTATAATTGGGGCTAAGGCGGCGTAGTCGTCATCTGAAGCCACAGAATCATAGAGGGGCTCATCGTCTGAGAGATGTGATAGTTTATTTAATCGGTTAATGTCATTCTCAGATACTGACGTGTTGGCTGAAATTAAAAACAAAATTAATAAATATGAAGCACTATCTATCGCTTCTTAAATTATTTAAAAAAAAGGTTTGTAACTTATTCATAGGTAGGTACATTATGAATTTAATAAGCGACGACATCTATTAATTTTTTTAGAACATAGGAGGAGAAACCAAATGTGACGAAGTCTTTCAGAATTTTCCCATATAGACTATTTACTACAACTTGGCAGTTGAGTATCTGATTATACCACTAGTAATTCTATTGTAAAATCCTGTTCATGTTGATCCATGCGACAAATAAGAACGGGGGTTAGACATATGTATGTTTGGCTAATTATGTAATAGATATTAACCATGAGGTTTCAAAGTAGCAATGTGTTGTCTTCTAATGGCGTCCATGAGAACGTCTCTCAACAGTGAGGACATCTCTCCCGGAGAGAGGCGAGCCAACTTCTGTCTGCCTTGGTTCCTGGGAGCGCTCAGCGCCGGGTTCACTGGAAGAAACGCTACGCCGAATCTCTCTAGACCCACGGCACTTGTGTTCCATACTACAACAAAGAATTACAACTAGTTTAAACAAAAAAATATGATTGAGGTTAGAAATAAATTACGAAGTATATTCGTGGTACTGACCTGCCTCGCATTCCCGCCGATCAACCTCATCATAAATATCCATTACTAATTCTTCAAATAAGTGGTTTGGAAGCTGGAAACACACAAAATAAACATTTTCATAATTTTTCTCGAAGAATAACAAGCTTGCACTAAAATCTATGATAAAGAGATCATTGAGTAAACAAGTTGAGATAGTAAAGGAAATAAGGCTATCTAAGTTTTTGCGTTTTGAGTAAGAGAAATTGGAGTGTGCAAGGAGTGTGTGTGTGAGGATATGGCAGTCTGGCAGATAGATAGATAAAATAGAAGTGCCACCAGGCTCAATCATGTCGACCAAATGCTCAAAAACAGTTGTGTTTTTCAAGGAAAAGGAATCATAAGAGTGTACATATATGACGGAAGCAAGGTTTGTGTGTAAGGGTAGGGGAGTCAGGTGCTCTGTGCTTTCTGGCTATTCTGCAAGGAATACAGGGAAATGAGTGGAATCGAATCAATAATGATTTCTCAATGCTTCACTGGATAACAATCTGCAGATGTAATAAATTGAGTACATGGTTGGCACAGTTGGTTGAGGCGGTAGTCTCTCGAGCGTGAGGTGCCAGGTTCAAGCCCCAGCGCTGGCGATGTATTCCACACTTTGCGATACAGGCTTTTAGCCTAGTGCAAGGTGTCCAAGAAAGTATTTGGGTTTGTGTATGCAAGCCCAGGTCCTTTTAGTTACACGAAATAATAAAAAAATACTGTCATCAAGATAATAACATAACAGACATGTTTACACAAGTTTTTGCTACAGTAATCTCACCAATTGTAGTTTCCCTCGAGCAGCCTTAGCCCCGTCAGTCATTTCGTTGGAATTATAATGTTCCAGGTTGATGTAGTGCTGTCCTGAGCTGTGATCTGGTTTCTTATTGCAGAGATAGTACGCCAGTCTGTCAGTCACTTCATACACCAGCTCCACCATTCTGTTGGCCAAGTCTATGTGACCAGCTTGTCTGTAAAATGTAATATTAATATCAATAACTCAACATTTGAAGTTGTACAAGTAAGCGCAAAACGAGAATAATATAAGCGACAAAACTGATTTTGGGTTTATTGTATAAAAAGATAAACGAATACCAGAAAAATATCCGCTAGCCACTGCATCATACCTTAACACGTTCACTGCTGCAGGAAATACCTACTGATTACTGAGTTGTATAAATTTAAACATCCTCAAAAAACCCCAAAAGTACGACTTTTGCGTGTGCTACATTCTTTTTAGTATATTTCGTACTACGCTACAACTAAATAGGTCGAGGAACATTGAATAGTATCATGTCGCATATTTGCATCAAAAGCACTGCGCGAAAGTATACTATGATGTGAATCCGCATCATCAGCATGCAACGTGTTAAAAATTATATAAACCAAATTACAGCATTATAATACCTAACAAAATACAGGAATAATATCAAGCTTCAGGATATTTTAGAGATAACTTTGAGACTATTTTTTAACAAAAAAAATTACAGCAATCAAATTTCGGACTGCTAGAGTCACTAAAACATATTGTCATTTATCCTTGTTTTCTTTAGTATTAGCTGAGTAATATTTCTTTTCCCGATGCAATAACCTCCTCCTAATATATGTAAAGTATGCAGTCATTCACCTGGCAACTTGTGATGGAGTGGCATTAGCTGCATCTTTAGTATTAGGATCAGCTCCCCAGGCAACCAGCAACTCTGCCTGTGTAGCATGTCCCGCCCTACAAGCCACGTGCAGACAACTTGTTCCTTTCTCCTGAAAATTTTACATCAGTAGTGAAAATAGAGAACTTTACTGAATTGTGTCCCTTGCAGGGTAGGGAGAGAGGGCTGAGTGTCAGACTCATTTATTATTACACACACCTGCTTCCGACATATTCATGCATTTATCATGACCCATGTTCGTCCTTCCTAACACTTCGTCTTTTACCCATGTACATTCTCTCTGTAATCTTATCATCATTCACCTTCTTCACATAACCGAACCATCTCAACTTGTTCACTTTCATTCTAATTAAAAAAACACCAGTTATACAGCTTATCTGTGTAATACCTTTTTTTTATTTTTAAAAATGAATCTGGGTTTTTCAAAATAAACCTAAATATGTACATCTTTGCACATTTCACAGTGAGCTTGAAAAGCTTGTGCGGAGTAAGTCAGCATCAGGAATTGAACCCAAACGGTATTTCTTATGTTCAGATATCTCTCTCATATCAATCCTACACACTTTTCTTAACAATTGCATATTTGTTCTTTTCGCAACTTCAACAGATTGGAAACTTATTCTCATTGCAAATTCTGAGATAAGTTGATTGACTCAATGTAATACAATTTCTTCTTAATAGAATGTATAATATATACCTGATTAAAATAGTTAGGATCAGCTCCCTGCACCAGTAGCCTGAGCGATGTGTCAAGGTTGGCACTCCTTACACTGGAGTGAAGTTGCCGACTGAGTTCAGCCGGAGTACACGGGACATCATCACGCCGTGGCCGAAATACATACGCAAGTCTGCGATGTTTTGCTTGAATGAATTCTGCTTTCGTTGGACTGTAATACAAAACATTAGGTGTTATCAGCCAGGGAGCTATGGTGATATGTCTGATCTCACAACAGTATTCACTCATTCAGTCTGTCAAGTCCGTTGTTTAAATACATCCACACTTTGTGCAATAACAAGCTCCATACCATCCTCCATACATACACAACTCTATGGATAAGACATGCTTCCAGAGATTCTGCTTGAACTGTGCTTGCTTAGCTTCAAACTGTGACTTCTTAAATTAGCACTTATTTGTTTTTGTACACAATATTACATACATATTTTTTACAAAAAACTATTACAATCTTTATTCAATAAACAATTAGATACAATACCATCAAGATATGAACTATTTAATCTTCTTTATCTTTGTAATACCTACTATGGCTTGTATTTGTTTGTTAATATAGCAACAAATAGTAAACTTACTGTAGTGAGTCTTTAGGCTGTGGTTTTCTTCTGAGATGTTTAGCAGCTGATGGATCTAATAGAGAATGTTCCCAAATGCTGTTGACATTCTGAGCGTTCAGCGCATTTACCATCTGGAAAACATAAACAAAGAATATTACATTCCTAATCTATTTGCTATTATAAAATAAGAGCGTTGGCTTTCACGACCGGTGTCCATAGTGTGAGCATTTACCGCTCTGTAAAAGTGCTCCTACACAAGTAATTCTTCGACCGATATATAGCAACTGTTTCGGCAATATTTAAAGTGAGGAAACAGTAGTTTGCACGCTAGAAATTCATGTCACCGACATCATGACAATTCTCTTAATCTCGAGGGTGTCACAATAGACCTACTCTGGTCGCAGTGACGCAGGGGATAAACCTTCCCCTGACCTAACAAGAAAAAAAAATGACTTGTACGAGTTGCTGCAATTATTGCTCGAAAAATTGCTCATGCAAGAGCACCTTAAGCTTGGTCTATTGAGATCTTGTTTACCCATTATATACCCAAAGAATGGGCTGAAACGTTCCCAAGACTATGGCCTCATAGCCTGGAAAATGCTCATTCTTTGTTACTGTTAGATGAATATATGATAAGGTATGAATGACTCACAGCTAATAAAGACGTAGGCCAAGTTCCTTGTCTCAATGACTTGACGTGTGATATATGTCTCCCCATACTCCTGTGCACACTACAGCACTGCACACATAACAGAATACCTCGGTTGATGGAAGCCCATGATGGATCTACAACAAATAATATCATATCCTGTACAATAACTCATGCACCTCCTCGAGCCCGACATAATATTGCCATACAAGTCTTAGTGACGTAAGAAGCTGATGACATCACATAGGATGGTAAGAAAATATGTAGGTATCTGGAAAATATTCCATAGACCAAGTGTTCATCACCAGGACAAGGTGACGTCACGATAGTGGGTGGTTGCCATGGTGATGTTATTTGAGTGTCATGGCTAAGATATAATACCTCGGCTTCGATCTTGTTCCAGTCGGAGACAACAGAATGTCAGATGCACATTTCTTGATTTGTCGTATTTATGAAGAGAGCAAATATTATATTTTTGTCTCATTCTCACTCGTATAAATCGTCAAGGGTGGATTTCTGCAGAAGGGAAGCCGGGGCTAATATTTCTTATCGGATTACGTCAGATTAGACACTATTATACATATCATTTTTTCCAAAAGGTAACTCGATGGGGATTGTGTTAGGTAGCTTCGCGTCTGGTAAGTACATAATTTGTTTCTTCTACGTTTATAAATAATTTCCTGCAAACAGTTCAATACGCCTGTTCTCAATAAGTTTCATACTGTTCTATGTCATAGAAATCTACCAACTTTCAAAACACATTATAATCTGTTTCAATGAAGTTAAATAATTCGTCAATGACTTGAAGTTAATTAAAGTAAGAAGATTGCGTGAAACGTGAGCTGATAAACCAATAAGTCACATCACAACTACCTATAACACCCACATATTCGTCTGTAGGTATTATTGGGACATACCTAACAATCAAGTTACGGAGTTAATCAAAGGCACAGGTTGTTGTTATTCATAATGGTTGCGATATAAACACGCAATATCCAAATAAACAAGTAATAAACATTAATCTACTCGGAACACGCACCATGTTTACAAAGTTTCAAAACATTTCGATAAGTTGGTCGCACCTCGACACTGGTATATCATCTGACTCATAAAGTAATAAAACTTCACATAAAACACTAAATAACAGCGCAAATATTATCACACTATCAAATAGACATTGAAAATATTTCATACAAACAGTTTATTAGGCAAAATCCAAGAGAAATCCTATAATATTGCACAATTTAAAAAAAGTAATTGTCAAAATAAGTCTTTCATAACCTTTACTAATTGGATTTCCGAAACTTACCTGACGCTCCGCAGTCTGCACACACATCAATGGAAGACCGTGATTTCATTCGAGACATTATGATAACGAAATAGTAACTCGATAACAACAAAAATACTCGATTTTGATTCACCACTCAGTAAATAAAAACACCAATCGCCATTTTTAAAATATTTTTGTTCTTTTTTACCATAAACAAAAATTAAGGGACCTTAAGGAACATACACACTTGACACTGCACAATCCTCTTTGATTTTGCTCGTTTTTTAAAGAAATGCATTGTTTACGAAATACAAATTAATAAATGATTGACTTGTAAAAACAGTTCAAGCTCAAAAATCCTGATAGAAATGAATAAACTTAGCAAATAAAATATTTTCTCAAATCAGTTCAAAAACTGACATAATAAAAAAAAAGATAAATTTTGTCTGGCAACATTGAAATCGGAATGTCAAAATTTGACGTTTGTTGCCAAAATCAATGTTGCTTCTTGTTGTTCGTCTGATTAATTGCAAATAATTAGCAATTGAACTTCGTCTTATAATATTTTGTTTGGAAAAAATTGTGATAATTTGCAAATTAACATCGGTATGTAATTGACATTGGAATGCATATAATAAGTAAATGAAGTGGTGTAATCAGCTACATCGGCATTAACCTCTAATGCCCAGAATCTTATCTTCGCTTTTAATATTACTTTTCCAGAAAACATGGCATCCAGATTCAGTGGAGCTCTTCAGCTGACAGATTTAGACGATTTCATTACACCTTCTCAGGTAATTGCCTTTAAATTTATGCAGTAGGTGACTTGCTAAATATTATTGTTATGGTGCCAATGTTCAGCCTTATTCTTTGATAAATATATTAATTTCTTATATATTTTAAGGAATGCATCAAACCTGTGAAAATTGACAAAACAAAGTCACAGACTGGGGCCAAGATAAAGATTGAGAGTGAAGGGACATTCTTCAAAGAGTTGGATGGATCTCAGCAGAAGTTAAAGAAAGTGGAAATAACGCTAGCGGATTGTTTGGCTTGCAGTGGTTGTATCACGTCGGCCGAAAGTGTGCTGGTCACACAACAAAGTCAGGAGGAACTTTTAAGGTAACTTTTCAA
The DNA here is from genome assembly GCA_963576895.1 of Ceraclea dissimilis. Lineage (NCBI taxonomy): Eukaryota > Metazoa > Arthropoda > Insecta > Trichoptera > Leptoceridae > Ceraclea > Ceraclea dissimilis. The sequence continues at coordinate 1,043,995 of OY756365.1, forward strand.
CTTCTTCCAGCCCTTTCCTACTACAGATTGGCTGTTTTAGAATTACAATATTTCGAAATTCCTTGAACAAAAAAATATTCCGAACATGCCCCTTAAGTTTACAGAAATTAAGGATTATCCATTCAGTTTTTGAGATGTAAAAGTGTAATTTAGCCAAAATACTGGTTAACAAGTTGGCTGTCATAGATCTTTAATTTGTTCCCAGACTTTTTAAAAAGGTATAATTCACATTGTTGCTTACAGTGTCTTATTTCGCGCTAACATTCTCATACAAAATTTGAAAAAGTTAAAGCGAAAATAGAATGATTTTTGCTCAGTGCATATCGGCCTTTAACCACTGTGTTGGACAGAAAACACTTTTAAAAGCATGTTGAGAAGGGTGTTATTGACAGTATCATTGTGTGTCCAGATCAGCGACATAATTATGTTATCTCTTTGGTCCAGATGTATTTTAATATTTTCATTAAAGGTAAAAGAGACAGGACATTCAGATAAGAATCGTGTGCATTCAAGATGTTGAATGTCTTTATCAAGTCACTTGGTTTGTCTTTATAATTATTGATTAACGAAATGTTGTTTTCTGTTGTAGAGTGTTTAATGAGAGGAAGTTGACTGTTGGTGAAGTGGAACATGAGATAAAATTAATTGTGGTGTCTGTCTCCATACAACCATTATTATCTTTAGCCGTGTGTTATGGACTAACCGCTGTGGAGGCGGCCCAAAAACTCACAGGTCAATATTATTTATTTCAATCATTCTAAATTTTTTCTGTTAACAGAGTGGAAATCCATATTAAATGACTTAAAATAAAATACATACACGGTATTTCTCCACAACATAATTTTATTTCGCCAAACGTTTTCGGTATGTTACCTTACCGAAGGCAAAATAAAGTGTTTATCTATCCCCTCACACACGTTTACTCTGTATGCAGCTTCCCTCACTCGTTCTCTCAACATGTCCAAACCATCTAAACTCTAAACATCACAACTCCAGTTTTGCACCACCATAGCCTTATAGTGCAAAAATGATAACTAAAAACATGGGGTTAGCTGGCAAAGATCACAGCATTGTGACAGCATCACCGTAGTGAACAAATCATATTACCCAATATTTCTGTGTAATCTTATGTAATTAACATTATTATGTATTAACCTAGTCTGTTGTATGTTTCTATTCGTAGGTTATTTTAAGAAACTTGGAGCAGATTTAGTTCTGAACATGCAGATAGCTGACGACTTCACAATACTGGAAGCTCAGAAGGAGTTTGTGGAACGTTTCAAGTCACATATTGAGAATCCTAAACTGCAGAACCTACCAATGTTAGCTTCATCTTGTCCAGGTATCATAGTTCACTAAATTCTTGTATCATTACAGTTTTTTCCTCAACAGAGACGGGAGGCATCTTCATTCACATAATGTAGCGTTATGTGAACTCCAGGAGTGTCCAGGACAATGTTCACCCATTCCGCCACATCCTGCTGTTATTATTGTTGGTTTTTATTGTTTTAAAATCTTGTGCCATAAGTAGGCATTGGGGATCGAACCCGCTTCCACCGGATTAACAATCAAGCGCAATACTGACCTGACTACCGACCACCTCGATATTTTTGGGATATTCCTAAATTATTACATGTATTATAACTGGATTTAAATGGCATTACACACAGTTGGAATTACATTACAGTCAACAGAGCCAAAAGTATCTACAATTTACATTCACACAATCCAATGTTGTGTGAACCATCTTGGTGAAGACTGAGAAGGGTGTTCCGATGCTTACAAATCAGTATTACCTGGCTTAAGTGAACACTTTATGCCCAAGGCAACATTCATCCGTTTCACCACATCCTGTTATCGAATGTGTAATTTTTTAGAGTTGTATGTATGTATGCCACAATTCAAGAACGTATCACAATGCACCAATTTTTTGATCCTATCGCCATCCGTGGAGGCGTGCATGCGGTTCTCGCTCTATTGCGGAAAAAACTGCAATATGATTGCATTTGCGGAATGCAGATCTAATCCACCTATGGGGATATCTCAAAAATTAAATTAAAATTAAATCTGGATTGAAGTCAAATGATGATTGAAGTCAAATGTTGAAGTCAAAGTTAAATGATGTTGGCCATACGATAAATAAATAAATCACAAATATGTTATTTTTGAATTTAAACTTTGTAAAAACGTGATAATAAAGTACCATATTGAAATGATTGATTCCAGGTTGGGTGTGTTACGCTGAAAAGACTCACGGAAACTTCATTCTCCCGTACATATCCACGACAAAGTCACCACAGCAGATCATGGGCTCACTGGTGAAGCAGCATCTCTCGTCATTGAAAGAACTGTCTCCGAATAATATATATCACGTCACCGTGATGCCGTGCTATGACAAGAAGTTGGAGGCGTCAAGGGAAGACTTCTTCAGCGAGGTGTACAACTGTAGAGACGTTGATTGCGTTATTACTTCCAGTAAGTATACATTTTCCTGTCGAAATCTATTCGCTCATGCTGCGTACCTTTCAGGGTAATCAGAGAGGACAGAACTCCATATGATTCCATCACGCTCATATAATTTGTCGTACATGGTCTCTGATTCCTTCTATTCGAAACGCGTTTGCCTTGAGGGGGTCGACATCAGAGCCGGATTTACACTTTTCACTAGGTACGCTCTGACATTTTCGCCCCCCCATCCCCCTGATGACGAAATTTTTATTAATGCGTTTTTTGGGTGGGGGAGGGGCTCCCCAGGGAATGCTACAAAGACTTAAACTGTTGACCTTGGGCAAGAAAAAATCATTGAGGGGGGGGGGGGGGGGGGGGCTATAGTGTCTCTTGGACAGCGAAAAATTCTTTGACTTTAGTATTTTATGATTGAATCATTAAACCTGCCCACTCCGTAAGTTGTGATGTCATTAATTCCTTATGCCACTGTGTCGAAGGAACTATATACACATCAATCGGAAGCCTTTGGACCACAGACTTTAAAATGTTAATTTTTTATTACAGTTGAATTAGAACAAATGCTTGCCGTTGAAAGTATTACGCTAAACGAATGTCCGTCTGGTGATATGGACTGGCCTTGGGGCAATGAGGAATTGCAGCAACTTCAGGGACAGTTGTCCGCTCACATCGGTTCAGGATCAGGCGGATACTCGGACATGATATTCCAATACGCCGCTAAAGAACTGTTTGACATGGACACTCCGAATATAGAATATAAGAATTTAAGGTTAGTTTTTAACATAATTTTAAGAACTTCTATCATAATAAGTTATAATACACGAGCCCTCTCGATTTAACAATATCGTGGATTTGAACAATTTTTTTAATCATGAATTTTTCTAACAACTTTGTCACAAATGTAGAAATGACTTCTATTTTTTTGCAGAAATCCCGACTTTCGTGAAGTCTCACTAGTAAAAGACGGCACAGAAGTGTTAAAGTTTGCAATAGCTAATGGATTTAGAAACATACAGAATTTAGTTCAAAAACTAAAGCGAGGAAAGAGTGTCTACCATTATGTTGAAGTTATGGCCTGCCCTTCAGGTGAGTTTTTTAAATATTTTTACCTTAAGGGTAGGCAACTAATTCACTGGGTGCTTTACCTAGATATGTACAGAATTTTGTAAAGCATATACAGACACATAAAATATTATTATAGCAGTGAAGTATGTTTTAGCAGATAGTTTAAGGAAAAAGAGTTCCAACTTTTTGTTCCTTTTTGTGACAAAATTTGTACGGAATTCTGGTTCAGTTTTGTAGCAATATAAAAATTTAGAAATACAAAAAAAAAATGCCATTGTCCGTTATGGTGGTCTCGAATAAACTATTTAATATTGAACTAATTTGTAATTTTAGGTTGTTTAAACGGAGGAGCCCAGGTTAAACCTCAAAACGGAGAATATTATAAAGAATTAGTGAATAAATTAGAAGATATGTATAACAATCTAATGAAAGTACACCCAAATAACAATAATTGCAACACAGTGAAGAGCTTATACACCCAATGGTTAGATGGCGCTGATTCCGATAAGGCTCGAGCACTCCTACATACAGAGTATCACGCTGTACAGAAGACCGATATGCCACTTAATATGAAGTGGTGATGTAACCCTGTATAGACAATAAATTCATATTTTTATAAGCACTTAATTATGCCTTTTATTTTGTATATGTTTAAACATTTTATTTTTTTTCTTTTAAAAATGATCTGGGCTTGCATTTACAAACCCAAATACTTTCCTGCACACCTTGCACTAGGCTAAAAGCCTGTATCGCAAAGTGTGGAATACATCGCCAGCACTGGGGTTTGAACCTGGCACCTTCGGCTTGATAGACTGTCCAGTTCTAGCCCAAACAATTCTGTATATTTTTAAATAATATTTATCTGAAAACTTTTGTCATGTTTGCTGATTCCATCGAGGTAAATTCTCTCTAAAGTCTCATCTCAATTGTTAAAATTTTGTTATCAATGTCACAAGGTGAACTTTCTCCGTACTTTTTCAATTATTATCTTTTACGTACTACTTTCACATTGATTTCAATTTCAAAAATTTGCCAGAAAATGTGAATTTTCGCCATTTGTCACCGTTCAAGAAATTTTGTTGGCAAACCTCGGATTCAGATTCAGCACCCCAAAAAACATATGAAATGAAAGAAATCCAGACTACCCCACAACTTTCCATCGAGGGGCTACTTTGTGTTGTATGGACTGGACTAAGTTATTAAATGGCTCATTGAAGGAAAATCCCGCGGGCTCAAGGCCCTCCACATCCTCGGGTAGCTCAGGCGCATTAATAGCTACCCCTTTACCCGCACTTCTAAGCAAATCTTATAAAGAGGTGGGCCCAGGGTTAGCCTGTTGTAATAACTCTCTGTTCCTCTTAAAAACACAGTGAGGCCACTAAGTTCCTACATTATAGAAGTGTGTTGTATAAACAGCTGTTAGAAGTTAATTAGCACCTCAAAGGTCACATAATTTTTGGTCAATAACAATATCGGGTACCTGCTTTAATTCCTCCAAATATTATTGAATGAATAATTTACAATAAATTACGGAAGAATTATACTTCCATATACTTTGTGCTGTGTATAGGGTTGCCAGATGTGTTGGACAAAAAACTAGACAATTTTTAATTAGTAAAAATATTTTTCAGTCACGCATACTCACTTTGTGCCGCAGACGAAAATTTTGCTGATAATGAGCTCAGAAGAGTGATATTTTCCATTAAAGAAATATAAAAAATATTCTTACGTGGTTCAAAACAGTGTTTACTAATTAGATGAATTTTATTTTACGAAAAAATACTATCTTTTAAAGTACTCAGGTTTTCACAAGGAATGTAGTGCCTACTACATATGAAAAATGAGAACACGACGGAAATATTCAAGATCGTTTCCCTTGAAGGACTTTATGAAGAATAGGTAATTGAAAAGTCTATACAACTGATGGTGTTGAACTTATTGAGGTCCGATCGAAAAACCGGACAGTCCTTTGTCCGGTATTCCAAGATTTTTTCAACCGGACAGATGTAATAAAAACCGGACACCTGGCAACCCTAGCTGTATATGATATTGTAAGTTATTGAATAATGCAAGTTATACAAATGTTTCAAATTTCACGACCTATTGACATCCTGTGTCAATGTGCACTCTATTGAGTGATTCTAAAATATTACACTATATCCGACTTGTTTAGAGACGATTAATAGATGAGCGAAAAGAGCAATCGAGGACGTTGTAACATTAACATGCAGGCTGGGTCTGAGTGACATAAGAAGCTGATGACGTCTTATAAGATGGTGTGCCAAGGCTGGATGTAAAGAAGCAGAGATGACCCAATCGCACAACTGCCTTGTAGCATCTCACAAATAAAAACATTCAGAATAAGATGGTTAACTTCGTTGTTGAATTTTCTGTGGTGATGATATTATTTTAAATTACTACTAAAAAGTCTACATTCTAGAGGTAGCCTACGAGGAGGCCTATGCTCGGCAGTGGACAGAGATGGCTGGATAAGTAAGTAAGTAAGTACTAAAAAGTAATATTGGTGAAAAAGAGTGGAAACATACATGAATTGGTTCGGTCACAGTTCGTTCTTGGGCAGAACAGTTCGTCCCTTGGAGAGAACAGTTCGTCCCTTGGAGAGAACAGTTTGTCCCTTGGAGAGAACAGTTCGTCCCCCGGACAGATAGGACAGTTTATCCCTAGGACTTTTAACGAACTGTCGGTGCACTTCATTAATCATGCATCCTATCATAAAGATTTTTTTGAAAAGGGCCTGAGTTCTCTCAAACCAAAATGCTGTCCTGCACGTTTCTCAATATTTAGATTCATTGCCGTATATAAAAAAAGGTTGAGAATCGTAAAATTCTTCCCTCAATGATGTTGAATTGACCATTTAGTAATTACATTGTATCGAGACATAGCGGAGTCTTACAAATAATAATTAATACTAAAACAAATACAATGACTAAACATGTTTAGTCTAATAATAATATTAATATAAAAATAATTCTGTGATGTCTTATTATACAATTATGAAGTTTGTTTTATATTTAGTGATTATATTTGTTAGTTTAAATAATGTTTATTCGTCCGGCATTGGAAAGTGTCCGAGGAAATATTCTATGAAAGATTTTAATATGACTCGAGTAAGTACAAACAAATTAAATCTCTATATATAAAGCAAAGTGCCCTGACTAACATCTATCAATGATTGTATGTATAGATGTACACATATTTGTCAGTATTTCTGGCGGACACCAACGTTTTCATTACGTGTGTCTTGAGTTTAAACGAATCAAAATGTTAAAGGTCCGCTGTGAGTCTAGCGCATGAACTAGAAGAGCCGCGGGGGGCTGTTTCTACGGTTTATTGTGACCGTGCATTCTGTGCAGCGGGTCCAATTCTGTGGAATGCCCTTCCACTCAATGTTAGGTTGCTGAAGACTCACCTCTTTGTGTGTACCTACGGGTCGATCACTGGTCAGCCAATGGCGGGAGTTAGCCAAAACTGATTAGATTTATTTTTATTATTTTGTTTCTGACGATCCTATGTGGTGATTTAATCTATCATTTTTACTGCTTATGACGATCCTATATGGTAATGAAGAAAAATGTAGGGTGCCCTTGGGACGATTTTATCTCTAAACGGCGCCCAAAAGAGTCCAACTATTATTAAGTTAATTAGCTAGTTAAAATTATGATAGTATATGGACGGTGGGTAAATAATTCAGTTAGCAAACTCTGTAATACTATAAAAATACAATTTGGTTTCTAACTTTATGCTTCATTAAAATAAATTAGTTTATTTTAAAGTTTATAGGGCAATGGTTTGAAGTGGAAAGATCATTTTATCTGATGGAGATGATAGCAAGTTGCACATCACTAAACTTCACTATGGCAAGCAATGGCAACATTGACGTAGTTGCATCAACTATCAACAGATGGTAAGCAACATTACAATTTTATTCTAACTTGCCAACACACTTCTAAGTATTATCAGCCAGAAGAGCCTACATATTATCATTCATGATTGACATATAAACTCATCAGCCTAATACTGGGAAACATTCACCTATCCAGATATCACGGATATCAAAGGATTAGGCTTAGATATACTGATCTATATAAAATACAAGCATTGTATAATATTTTCCTTTTATTTTTGAAATACATAATTAAAATGAATTTTTTTAGCCATTGTTAAAATTTCCAATATTACAGTCTGTCACAAAAGATATGATTTTTATTAAGGGCATTACTTGCAGATTTTTGACGACAATAGTGGCAACACTTGTGAAATTTCAATAGAAATGTCATTGTTGCCAGCAAGCAAAATTGTAGTTCTCAATTAAACCGAAACCATCTCTGTCTGACCATCTATCTATCCCCTCACACCACATCCCTTGCAGAGTAGGCAGAGAGGACAGAGCACCAGACTGCCCTATCCTTACACACTCTTAGCCTCCGTCACATTCATGCAATTCTTCATACACACTCTTCGATTCCTTTTACTCAGAATGCATCCGTCCTTAAAAATCTGGTCTACATGATCAAACCATGTGGTTCTTGTTCGGTCGCGTTTCCTTACACCTCTTCTTCCTCTCTCAGGTATATTTTACTTGTTATCCTTTCATCATTCATTCTTCCTACATGTCCCAACCATTTCAACCTGTTCAGTTCACTTTCATTCTAGTCACAACATCCGTTTTACATTCACTCAACTATCGGATCACTTCATTTCTTATTGTAATAAATAAATAAAATCTTTGTTGGATATAAAACATTATACCAAATGGCGGGTTTATTCCCATAGGCAATGTCTGCCAACCAACCACTTGTCACATAGAAATGGAAAATTTGAAATTAATGTTCTTGATCCCTCCTTGTCTCTATTGGGGAGGTATCTCGAAACATGTATAGTTTTAAGGAACCATATTTGTATGTGTAAAATATTGAAGGAAAATAGGTATAAAGAATTTTGAAATAGAATTGAATTGAAAATTGAATTCATAATATTTTCTAACTTGCAGGACAGACGAAACATCTGTGAAAACAGGTGTAGCCATTCCATTGGTGAAGGGATCCTCTGTGTTAAGGTTTAAGCTGAACAGTCGCCTACCACTACCTGTGGCACGCCTCCTTCCTGGGGCTGGAATATATTACATTCTGGACACAAACTATGATAACTTTGCTATCATATGGACTTGTACAAATTATGCCATCTTCAATTTGGGTAAATCAATCTATAGTCTAATTTTTTTTTTCAGAAGTCTCACGGAAGCAAAATTAATATTACTGAGTTTAGTGTTGCTTGATTTAATAATAAGGCATGGTTATATTTTTTTGCTACTTTCAAATTATATCTAAGAACTGGTGTTTAAAAAATATTGCCATTTTTTCGATTGTTAGAATAAACTGGCAACATTGTTTTTCAAACTTGTGATGGCGGTTTAAAAGAATTATCAGAGTATTTTTATCTTTTTCCAACTCTCAAAACTTTCTCACCTTTAAAATGATTTCTCTAGTGCCGCTCTGTAATAATTTCGGCATCGTAGGTTGCTTGTAAAAAATACAATGTGGGATTATTGCGGACGCCTCTTACGACAAGGTTCGACAATCAGGGCTACTAACGATACAATCTTGATCTCCACTTGCAGCTAATGTCCACCGGCTGTCAAGATATAGAAAACGCATTATACAGACTGCCTAAAATGAGATCTGTGACATTCTAATATAGTCTTTCTCTATGATTTTTATGTTCTACTGGCAACACCACAACTATTGTGTTGTGGTGTTGCCGACTGTCAAATAAAACAAATATTTTAATGAGCATCACATTTTTAATTGGAATGAGATATCTTAAAAACAAGAAAATCATAAAATACTATAAGTAATATGAATTATAAAACATATTATGACACAATAATTTATTATTAAATATAATTATTATCAAATATTAACCACAACGAGATAAAAAATGTTAATAATACTGAAGCTTAATAACTGTTTGGCAATCGTGTTTGCAGGTGATATTATTATTTTGATAAAAAAAGGTGTGGATCAACGGATTTGTATGTCTGCATGACAAGGTGGTTGATACGAGAGAGGGCGAACTAGTGATGTGATATTCAAATGATATTATTTGAACGAATTCGAATATTAAGATAATCGGAATAATTCGAATATTTCAAAATATTCTAATGATTCATTCAAACTGAATGAATGACATGAAGTTAGCAACACATACTCTATTTGATTATTTGTTATTCAAAAGACCATCCGATTGATTTGGGATATACCTAAACTCTTTTAGGTATGGAACCGGAATTTATCTGCATTGCACAGACGGAAATACATATATTAAAGTTTTTTCCTCAACGGAGACGAGACGCATCTTCATTCACATAATGTAGCGTTATGTGAACTCCCTTGGGGAGGAAAGCAGGATGGGTGTTCCGACACTTACGAGTCGGCTTTGGCTGAGATCACTTTATCCCAGGGCAACGTACCTTCCTCTTAAACAGTTTGCCACAAATTAAAAAAATACTGAAATTATTATACACAATAGAATTGCCAAGATTCACAAAATTTTATTTGGGCTATGGCTGTTTTTGTTGCCATGTTAATATCTTAAAATGTGTAGTTTTAGGATTGGAATATTTTCACGTTCTTACAATTTACGTAAAATCAACAAACTGCTGTTTTTGATACTTGATGTCAGTTGGGACTAGGGAATGCAATCCCGATCCCGCGGGATCTCAATCTCGCGAGATCTCAAGTCATTTTTCGAGATCAATCCCGAAGCATAATTTGACGAGATCTCGTTCGAGATCGACGGGATATTGGGCTCACGCTAGTGCCAACCAGTGTTGAATCAAAGAGGGCATTTTCAGCTGCTGGGTACATAGCGACTGACTTAAGATGCCGTTTATCAGACAGCACATTCAATACTCTTTGTTTTTTAAGAAGTTATTTCCAAAATCACCCCTAGAACTAAATTTTTCCCAGTGTTCTTTTATTGTTTTTGTTGATGTTATATTAAAGGATAAAGTTTTTTTTTCTTTCAACTAATATTTTGTCTTAATTAACCTCATAGTTACAAATTAACAACCAAATCAGCTTCCATCTCTTTTTGGTCATCCGAATTTAACAATATTTTTTGAAACCTATACGGGATCTCGAAAATGCCGGGATCTCGCGAGATTGTAATTTCAAACCTCACGAGATCTCGAATTTGCAATCTCGGGTCGAGATTGCATTCCCTAGTTGGGACTTCAATACAGTTAGTAATAATAATAGATATGAATACTGCAAAAGTCTATCTAAAAAATGTTCTTTTCTATTTTCAAATATTCGAACTTTCAAGACATAAGCTCTGTTTTCGTTATATCGAAACATGATAATTTTATTAAAACACCCAAAACAATGAAAAATCGAATACCTGCAGTCTATTTTTTTTCAGAAGTCTCACGGAGCAAACTTGGTTTAGTGTTGCTCGATGTGTTAATAAGATATGGTTACATTTTTTCGCTACTTTTAAATTATATTTCAGAAAAAAACTAGCCAATTTTTGGATTGATAGAATAAACTGGCAACTTTGTTTTTCAAATTTGTGATGGCGGTTTTATACATATAATAAATAAAATTTTATTTACCGTGAATATCTATGTACAACATAATTAAAATATAATCAATATGACATTTAAAGGGATTATCAGAATATTTTTTTCTTTATCCAACTTGCAAAACTATCTTGCCTTTAAAATTATTTCTCTAGCGGTGCTCTGTAATATTTTCGGCATTGTAGATTATTTTTAAAAGATACAATGTGAGAATATTGCGGACCTTTGACATTTCTTATGACAAGATTCGACAATCAGGGCTACCAACAATACAATCTTGATCACCAGTGACTCCCGTGGCGCAATAATGTAAGTCGGATGAGGTCACCGGTGACCACCATGGCGTTAAACGTGTTAAAAAATAATGTATAAATAAAATAAACTCTACAATAAATAATATTAAACTCAGAACAGAACGGATCTAGAATGGTTTTGTACTGTAGTAATAATAGAATTAGTCGTATATACAAAGTTTGGATTTATCAGTCTTAAAAAAGTACATACATATAAATACATTCATAACAATAATATTCTAAAGATACATAGTACAATTTTACATGATAAATAATGATACGCAAGGTAGTATATTAATTAGACAGGTTGGATTACTATGAGGATTAAAAAAGGGCTCTCAATTTGCTCCATGGTGATTGGTCAAATTCAAATTAAGAAGTTGCATGGGCTCTTCAAGTATTCATGGCAACACCATTAATTGTTCTGATTCTAGAGATGGGCAATTGATAAACCCATGTAAAAACATTGCAATTTAATTATATTATTGGACATCACCGTTTTTCTGTACTTCTGACAAAAAAGGCTGGGCACTGACTTTGAATTAATTGTTGTAATAAAATCACTGTGATGAACTACTTTGTCCACCACTAAGGCCTCTTAAATAAATTAGTACACAGCGATCCCACCTCTCTAAATATACCTTCCTTGCATAATAAGCAAATTGATTTTAAAAAGTAGTTAGTATTAGCCTAATTAAAAATACATTTTCCTGACAAACAGGGTTTTACGATTTGCTGCCAAAAAAACTCTCTCACTCTTATAACTTTATGAATTATTTATTGCACATAACCTCCAAAAAGTAAACGAATATTGTAGCAATAGGGTCCTTGCATGTTTTTTTTTTTATTTTGGTATTCCGTACATTAACTATAAATTAAGGTTTTCCGAAAATTTGAGATTTTAATTTTCTGTCTTTGTGGATATATTTATAAAATAAAGTCTCATATTCGATTCTAGCGCAAAAACAGGTTTTTGACTGGCCGCCATATTGTGACGTCACTTTCCCCAATTCCTCCATACAAAACCTACAAACAATCAAATTTCTTTCTATGAATTTCATCGTGTCGTGACATCACAATCACGTTAAACAATTGCCGCTCGTTTCAGATTAACATTTTCAATTAATTATTATAAATTAACGGTAAATTAAAATAACATTTCATAATTTTATTTGTAATTCTAGTAAGTAGAACTATCGTTTGAATATATTTTTCGAACAATAAAAAAAAATGCAAGTACCCTATTCCGTACGGGTATTCAAACGTAATTAATAGAATTTATGTTTTGTTTCAGATCGCTTTTGGATATTGGGAAGAAACAGAGACTTCACGGCAACCGAGCGAATTGACATTTACAACACAACAAAAACGTTTGACTTAGATCCGGAGCGGCTAATCAGTTCTAAAAATTACTTCTGTGATTAATTAATTGTAACAATTCCAATATCTAAACACTGTATTAAAAGGTTCACACTGTCTGTTGATTTTTGTCATCTGCAATCATTAATCAATTAATTCTCTCTTCCCACCTTACAAGGGATTATAAGTCAACCATCCATATTGTGTTGTTCACCATCACCTAAGATCGGACCGCTAAAAATATTTTTTCTGCTTCAAAAAACCCCTAGTCCTATCAAAAAAATGTGCAAATAATTTTTTGAAGAGAAATTAGTAAGGATTATTTTTATCATTGACCGCTTTCGTCTATTTCTTTCTGTATTCCTAAAAAATGTGAAAAACCATGTAGGGGGACCTAATCAGGGGGGCACGCGGCAAGATTTTGATTGGCGTGTGACTTTACGTGTAAAATTTTGTTCAAATCACATTTCGATTAAAAAACAGATGGGTCATATTTTTAGCGGTTGAAGATCTTAGGCTGTGTTGTGTTATCGATGTTTTTCGTTTAGTTTTCACATTTTTTTGTTAAATGTTTTTTAAACAGTTCAGCACAAAGGCTAATTGCTGTTACGCCAAATTATACAATAAATAAAATAAAATAATGACAATACAAATAATTATTGTTTAATTTATTAATTGAATTAAAGCTAGCGAGGTCCACGTGATTCAGTTATTAAAATACGTATATAATCAACAAAGCAATCAAACTTAACAAAACGGTAAATCAGTTAATACTAAAATATAACATAATAATAAAAAAATATTTAATAAATAGAAGGTTAATTTATGTCTTATTTTGTTATTATAATGACCTCACAACCATACGGTTATATTGGAGTTGCCACATTTAAATGAAAAGTTCAATAATGGCGGACGTAGGTTTTCCAAACCAATCTTAATTTGGAATCGTTGGAAAGCTCCCGTTAAAAAATACTGGTTCTTATTTAGTTAAAAAAAAGTTTTTTCGAAATTTTCAGTGGAGACTTTTTCCATTGGTTTTGTGATCTTAAACACTATTAAAGATTTTTTTTTTAATTTCCATGAATATTCAGAGGTTGCTACTGGGGGTCAAAGTTTTGTACTAGTTTTGACTAGTATGAAGGTATGCATGATAAATAATAAAGATAAGAAATTACAAAAAAATCTGTTTATTTGTGAGTTATTGTGTTTATCGGAACGGTCTCCAGTTTGTATGACTGGCCCCTCATTTTTTTAAAATATTTTTTCGAGTGTCCTATAAGAGCCGAGTGTTTGTAAAACTCCAATACAATATTTTGCATCTCACATACAAAAGAAGGTAAATAATGGAGAAATTAATAGATAAATACACCTTGCCTACGCAGTGTTTAGCTGAAAACCCACTTTTTCACATACATGTTATAGGTTCAACATACATATCAATGTAACAACTTAATATAAGTGTAGCAATTGAATGTAATTACTATAATTAGGTATTTAGTTAATATTCAAGTGATATCAAAAACATTCAACGCGTACAGTCATTTCTCCTAATTTTGCTTCAACCCAGTGACATCACAATCAGTACTTGACACCTTGATGCCGAAAGTTCGGTTATTCAACCACTCCATACGCAGTAAGGAAACCCGAAGAACCAACAAGGAAGATATGGATTCATCATGCTGCGAAAGCCTACAAGATTATTTAACAATATATTTTTTTCCCTGACTCATCGTTTTTCAGGTATGTTCATGTTTCACGAGCATACGTAATGGCGCCAGGATGCACGTGACGTCAATGAGTTGATTTAGGATAATTATTACATCACAACATCAGGCAAGAAATACAATCGTTATACAATAATACAATATAACCTTAAAATAGGAAGAACACATTGCATTTTATTAATATAATCTAAACAGATTATGATAAACAATTTTTAAACATCACAATTCATTGTGAAACATCAGATTTTCTAGATGTCCTGGTTAGATAATAAGTAGTAGTTATCTCAACAGATGTACAGTGAATGAGGGTTTCGGTAAAAAGATCCACCCTTATATATGTTTAAATATTGATTTTAAGGAGTCAAAAAGATGGTTGGAGCGTACGCTAAATAGAGCTGCCACCCCTCCAGGTTTGACCCGGAGTCTAAGGGTTTGAATGGTGTTCTCTGGGCTCCGGGTTAGCATCGTATATCTCCGGGTCAGACTGGTTGGTGAGACAGTGGCTTAACAGTGGTTAGAAGTTCTGGGTTTGATTTCTAGCCACGGCAGATTGGAATTGATGAATGTTACTTAAGTATAAACTGATTACATCACGCCAGCCAATGTTCCATCCTTCGCTGTGTATCTGTTGAGATAACTACTGGTTATGTTAAACATTCTGCCGTCCTAAGCAAGAACCATGTATATGCCACCTTTAGGTATTTTGAGTTTTCCATCGAAATGAGTATTTCCATTTTAGATCCACCTATTTCAATCATAAAAAGTCGAGTTTTCAAGCAATCTACGTCAGGTAAATGTATGGAGTTATATGGGCGCCGCAAGAGGTTTTTCGCAATTATCTCAGTTTCGACGTTTTGGTTTATACGTGGTTCTTCCTTAGGACGGCAGCATTGTGAGAGACAATTACAGATAATTCAATAAATGGCACAGAGACACAATACAGAGTCAATTATTATTTGCAGATTTCAAGTGATTTCTTTAACAGACGAGTCAATGTATTCACTTAAATCACTATAAGATTCCTTCTTAGTTTCACTACAATGATTGTTTGTGTCGATCTTCTCGCCAGACTGCGTTTTATTAGACTTACCGATGTTGTTGTAAATGTTTTTACTATTGTTCTCCAACTGCAGGGCGTAGTGGTGTTGCCACGAATGAGTTTCTTCAACTTCTTTGCTTACGATGATGAATAACTCTTTGTCCTTTGATTCTATCTGCTCTTTGAGGTAAGATATTAAATCACTGCTCTGAAATAATAAAAAATAACATCATGAAGGCTTTGACCAAAGGTTTTTGGTGGAAGTTCATCTTAATTATATCACAATGAAACACACTATTGTGTCTGGATTAACATCACATTTTGAAAAAAAAAAATCGAGTTCCATCAATTCTACTTTTTTGGAAAAAATACCTTCAATTTTTTTATAGGTACAGTAGAGTCTCACTTATCCATCATTTCAATCAAAATAATAATAAAATTTAAAAATTTATAACGGCAAGATTTTTTCCCTATGATTTACATGAGTGGGAATGAGACAAAAAACTCCAAATATATCTGCACTCCTCACTCCTATAAACACAGATATTTGGCTGAAGAGTTATTTCAGTAATAGTGGTCTACACAGTTCAATGGATCGCCAAATGCAGTTCGAAATGTAAATATAGAGAAATGAGTGACTACAAGACGGGTGTAGAATGAAAGTGAATAAACTAAGATGGTTTGGGCATATTGAGAGAATAAATAACGACTGGATGACAAAAAATATATATTTGGGTGAGAACGGAGAATAAGGAAGTCTGGCATTCTGTTCTCTTTGCCTACCCTGCAAGGTATAGATAGATAGATTGATATAATTTATAAAAGTATTTCTTACCCTTCCAATTAATAAAGGACTGTCTAACTTAGAGTCTAGATTATAGAATTTCCCATGTATTTGTCTCAGCGTGATCCAATGTCTTCTCCTCAAGGGTAACATGACAAAACCCAATTTATATTCAGAAGGGACGTTCAGAATGAAGCCACATATGTTTGTCAGATCTAAACTGCCGGGGTCTCTGTAACATTAAAGGAAATTAATTAGGTTTATAAATTCGAGGACCGTTTGAAAGAGCTTAAAGTGACTTCACTGATACAGAGACGCGATCGGGAAGATCTTATTGAGTTGTACAAGGTGTTGCATAACATCGCTGTTTTTACCCAAGTCCCAGTTAAGTTGTGTTTATATTATCTAGTCTATTCTTGAAGGTGTTGGTGGTAGGAGCAAGTACCACTGACTCTGGCAACTGGTTCCAAGCACTGACACCTCTATTGGTCAAGAAGTGTTTCTGTATGTTGGATGTGAATCTTGTTGTTGTCAGTTTCAGCTGGTGTCTTCTCAGGTGCATATTAGAGTTCATGGTAAACATAGCCGGTAGAAACTCACAGGTTATGCAACATTTTGTATAATTCCATAAGATCTTTCCTGGACTATTAGAATTAGACTTACTTTCGTTTGTCAAACCACACAGCCTCGTATCCTTTTCTCTGCAAGGCCGACATGATGACGTTGATATCATAGTTCCCTAGTCCTAACATAGACCTATGTGGATTGATCCATACATTGGGTGATAGGTTGTTGCATATTGTATCTAATTCACTCTTTGTGAAGGCACCGCGACTCTGAAATATTACACAAACATAGAAATAACAGATAGCTTTGTAGATTTTCCCGGTCTTTGTTAATCTCTTCTTCATTCTTCTCGAGTGTACCATGAGTACATTAGTCCTGAAGATGGCCTCAGCAAGTAGGCGGCCGAAAGCTCGACAACATCTACAATCAACACACGGTACACCCGAGAAGAATGGAGAAGAGATATAAATAACATATCAAAAATGTAATTACTGGCAATTAACTCTCTTCAGGGATATTCAACATACAAGTAATAAATGTCCCTAATACGAGGCCCTGAGGGACACTTTGATCTGTCAATCACTTGAAAAATAAACATTTTACGACTTGGAGCTTGAGGTGAGAGAATCAGAGCAACATTACTAAAGAATGGAGTAATCATGCACCCTGTCAAGCTTAATGTAATGCAATATAAAAAAACTTGGCCTACTAACTTGAAAAAGGTTATTTAATGCGTGCAGCGCACACAACTCCTTCACTTGCTTCTCGTGATAAATGTTGTTTGAATTGCTTTCACTCATGGTCCACAACAAAACACTGTCTGCTAAAGTCCAAGGTAAACCACGTAAACTTTATATCTACACCCACAGCTGACTAAATTATGATCGGAATTTAAGAAACACATCCGTAGCTAACAATGCTCTTCCATAAACTTCAATTTTAAACGAATTATACGATTTTTTTCCAGAAAAAAGCGAAAAACTCCAAACGAGCTCCCACAAGTAGGGCCCAGCTCCATCCGTCAGTGTTGTGGTCAGTGTCACGTCAAGTAATTTTCATAGACAATAAATAAAAAAATGCCTATGGAATTAAAAAAACACTTCTCGTACACCAGCAAGCGGAATGAAAATAAAATAAAATTTTATGAAAATTGAAGTTCAATGAGCGAATTTTAAGAAGAAATAAACAAAAATAGGACGGCATATTATTTTGAAAGATAAATTAATCGACAATGATGTTATAATTGCTGAGAACTACATTTACAAATTAAATTTTACATGAATAGCTGCTGTTGAAGGTGTGATTAGAACTTTACACGGTTGTGTTGGCGGTATTTGCGCAAGATGACGTATGGGGAAAATTTTTGACATCTGTCACCATACGTTATCGTACACATCTAGGTAGATTTTCATTTTCATGTTATATCTCGGAAAAATGATTGTTTTCACTTTCAATATTCATTGTGTAATAATTATTAATATATAAAAAAGTTATCGACATTTATATTCGTCTAGTTAATCGTCATACCCTCCAATAGTGTTGGTATTGTGTTGTGAAAAGAGTGTTTTGTTATGCGATCTAATAATATCCCTGGTTTATTGTTTATAAATAAAATAGTTGTTTACTCACATAATGGAGCCTTCTAAAAGCAGTCCGCAGCATAAGACGACGAAAGCTGAAGCGGAGACTCCTAGCAATGGGAATATACCAGCTACTGACTATTCGTCCATAAAGGGAAAGGTAACATACAACATACCTACCTACAGTAATCTTATATCAAGTGTTAAACATTATTTAAAACTTGCAATTCAACCCTTGATTATTCTTTTCACATAATATGTTATCCATTTCTTTCCATGGTTGAGTTGTTTTTGTATTATTCAACAAACATTCACACAATCCATAATTCATGACATTTCATACTATGAACCAGTATTGTTTTATATATAAGTATGTATTGTTTCTGTTTTATCAATATATATTTCAATTGCATTATTCTTTCATTGAAATGTTTTAGTTCTAGTGGACAAGATGTGTGCCAATAATTAATAAAAATATAAAAACTAATAATATTAAACCTAACCTCAAAATGGTGGCAGATAAATCGTGAAAAATTATTTGTTATCACAAACCACAAATTTGATTACAATCCAAAATTTAAAAGCGTTTTTGTCAAGATGTTTTGAAACTATTGAACATTATGTTATTGAAAGGAAAACTCACTCCTTGTCAGATTGCGATAATATTGAAAAATTAGTTCATTATGGAAAAATTCTTCAATTCCAGCATATAAAATATAATTCTAAAAAAATACTCATTTGACAGCAGGATATGGCAGATAAGAAGAACATTGCTTTGGGCATAAAGTGATCATTTAAGCCAGCTTGCTGCATTGTGTGAACTTTTTGTCTCTGTTGAGAAAAACTGTAAAACAAAGTTGTCAAAATAAATAAATACCTACTTACTTATATTTTGCTTTATCAGCAAAACAGTATAATAATATTCATTGAAATTGTTTTATAATTAGGTAATATCCGTAATCTATAGCTAATTTGTAATTACAAAACAAATTACTCTGCAATATTGCACCAGGAAATGACCTACTCATCAATTCAGTTAAATTGCTATCCATTTCCTTTTATTTGCACACCATTTGTCACGTCCTATGACAACAGTTCAAGACAGAATGTTTGTCTCTACTGACTCTCTGCCCATCTGTCTGTATGCATCATTTAACTGTTATAGCCCTGAGGGGTGCCTTAAATACCCCATACTTTTTTTTCACAAAATAGTTGACCGATTTTAATCCTATATGAAGCAAATATTTTACGTATGCCTCGGCTATTACTTCTGGAATATAAAACAAAGATTTTCTCACACTTATATTGCTAAGTGTTGAAGTGTCTAAAGGTGCTCTTACACGGGCAATTTTTTGAGCAATAATTGCGGCAACTCGTACAATTCGTATAGATTAACATTATGATTAATATTTCGGCAATATTTAAAGCGAGACAACGATGTTGCGTGCAAACGAGAAAGAGAATTGACTAAAATGTCCAAACTGATTGGATATTCAGCAATTCGTGTCACGGACATCATGAAAATTTACTTTCTCGTATGCACGTAGTATCGTCGTTTTGCTTTAAATATTGCCGAAATAATTGCTTTATATTGCAAAATATTGCACAATTATTGATTTTGTAAAAGCACACCTTAAATAACAACATCATTTAAGTATGATTTTGCATGGGGTATCTGAATACCCCCATGCGGACTGTATGATTTCTTTCACCTTTAGGCCTGCAAAGGTTAATAATTATTATCCCCCTCCTTATCTTCTCCCTTTCCCCTCTCCATCTCCCTTCCTCACCACTACAATGAAAGATGATGCAATGTTTTGATATTATTGTTTTGTTGGTAACATGTAGGTAGGTACTTATCTAACCAGACATACCAATATGGGGGATTCCCACACCTACTTTATCTTTATTATTTCATCCTATGATGCAATATATAGTGATGCCTTATTATGCAATACCAATTATTGTGCAATACCAATGATAGACATGGCTGAAGAAGGGCGAATCAGGGTTGAATGCAGTGGAAGTGAGATCGTTGAGAAGAATGTGTGGGAAAACATTGAAAGATAGGATAAATTAAGGAATGAGGTATTTTGAGAGATGAGTGACTGTAAGACGGGTGTTGTGACTAGAATGAAAGTGAATAAGCTCAGACGGTTTGGACATGTTGAGAGAATGAATGATGACAGGATGACGAAAATATTCCAATGTGTGGGTGACAAACAAATTTGGTTTTTTTTTTTAAAATATCTTGTATGTTTTTCAAGTTTTTTTTTTTAAGAGTCAGTTGCTTGTAAATTTTTCACAAAAAGTTTTTTCATCTTTTTCAGGAATAACGTTTTCCACCCATTTTGAATGTCACATTAATTTTGCACATAGAGAGAGAATGTTGTATTTTTTTATTCCTATACAGCATTTACCGGTTATCCCGTTATTAAGATATTTAGCTAGGGTTAGCTGGCAGAGATCTCAACATTGCAATAAGCTCGTCCTAGTGAACAAATCTAATGATTTATATTCGTAATATTAACATCTCTGTTCACTAAAAGTGTAAATAAATAAATAAATACTAGACATACCCTGATAGTATAGTAATAGTACCTAGTATAAAGAAAATCTCAATCAAGGTTTCTCAACCTGTACCAGGATTTAGCATATTTTTAAGTATTGCGAAATGATGAAATATTTACAAAATATCTGAAAGATTTTCTAAGCCTTGACCTCTAGGTACATCGGTACATTGACATCAGTAACTATATAATTTATTATTTACAAAAAGTACCTACCTTAGTATATAGATAATCCCCACTCGTACAATCGCATCATTCTGAACTCAGACTTGAAACAGAATGGTTGTGTTATTCTCTCACATTTATACATTTCAATATTGCTTTAGATTATTCACATACTATTTTCATTGTATCGATCATACTTAGGTAATTAGATACATTTTATAAATTGTCGTTCGTTGATTCACATATCCGAGTCATTATCATACAGTAAATTTGTGATAGCAAAAACATAAAAGCGGTTGCTGGAGTTAACTGAGAGAAATCACAGTTCTGCGATAAGTTCATCCTAGTGAACAATACTTTTTGACAATTTTTTATATGTTTGTATGTTTGCTTTGTTCACTTAAAGAATAAATAAATAAATAGGAGACAAATATTATTTTTATTGGTGGTCGGTAGCTCAGATGGTAACGCGTTTGACTGTCAATCAAGAGAATGCGGGTTCGAACCTCGATGCCGACTTGCTCCACTTCACAACACAAACTTTTCTAGCTTAAATAAATAAATGAACACTTTTATTACATATAAAAAATACAAAATATGTAAAGGGAGAATTTATCGTCTATTGGCGATTTCTTCCAACCAACCTATGTGTAGCTGACTAAGAAGTGTACAAAGATGTATTTAAGATTATTAAAAAAAAGTGTAGTTTGTGCCTTAAATTTAGCAAAATTTGTTAATTATTTGTCCTCATCATGCATACAAATAACAGTAACATAAAATAAAACATTGGATATTTGAACATAAATAAATAACTAAATCATGTTTCCTTTTTCTTTCTGTAGATGGCGCTTGTCAGCCCGAATGAGAAGCAGTACGACCTCTTGAGGAAGAAGCTACTGGAAGACATAGAGACTGCGAGAGGAGAAGTTATTTACGACATCGGACTTGCCGAAGGTAAAAAATATTACTGTATGTTGTCGGAAAGCTTCGTGGGTCCCATACCGTAGTTTTGACAGCCCTGATGTTCTTACATAATTCTCATGGAAACTGGATATGAATGTAACGCAAAACTGTGGCAGTTTTTGCAAGTTGTTCGAATATGTATGTAATTTAAAAGATTTTTCGATTGCAACTCGTTCAAGTGGAGTCCAAAATTATCATCCAATTTAACATTTTATCATTGACATAAAATCACGTAATATAATACATTTCATTTGTCGACAACCTCTGGTATTAATTAACATTACGTACCTACAAAATGTTTTAAGTAGTCATCGATAGATGTCAAGCTCCTTCCTCCGAGAATTGGTAAATATTGTAGCACAAATATTATTAAGTAAAATAGAAAATACTACGCTAAATATAATTTTTATTTACGATAAGAATGAATGTACAATAAATTATATGTGTAAGGATATGCAAATCTCTTTTTACCCCGCAAATAGCTTCATTTTTTATGGGTTACAGCTAGAATACATATTGATATTTCAGGTGACTGTGAGAGTGGTTTGAATGAGGAGGATTACAATGCCTCAGCGGCGACATTACAGTCCCTAGCCGACACAATCGGAGCCTCCTGTGTCGAGTTGAGGAAGAGACTTGGTTCCCAGTCCAGTCAGACCATGACAGGACAATTTCTCATTAGGAAAAAGTTGGAAGATGCTGACTTCATGGAAATCAGGTTAGATGATATACATTTATAAAACAGCAACTGTATTAATAACATAGCATGTGATCTACCGATCTACAATGTTTCGTTGACTGGGTGTTATGCTATGGAGATAAGTCTGATCTCACAACAGTATTCACTCATTCAGTCTGTCAAGTACATTGTTTAAATACATTCACACTTTGTGCAAACAGCTTATTTGATCCAAATCTCAACTAAAATGTGTTTTTATGCAGTTATCCAGTCTATTCTTGGAGGAGTTGGTGGTGGAAACAAGTACAACTGACTCTGGCAACTCATTCCAAGCACGGACAGCTCTATTTGTCAAAGTGTTTTCGTCGGTTATGAGATGTCTAACAAATGTATGCATAATTCTAGGGTTGCTGTGGTCGGTAATGTAGACGCAGGGAAATCAACGTTACTAGGAGTATTGACACACGGAGAATTGGACAACGGACGAGGGTACGCGAGGCAGAGGTTATTTCGGCACAAACACGAGCTCGAAAGCGGGAGAACCAGCTCTGTAGGGAATGACATACTGGGATTTGACAGTCAAGGTATGATTTATATATATAATGAAAATAAAAATAATTCCTCTGAAATGTACTGAAACTTGAGATAATTCCCGTAGTTTGTAAGATATGGTGCTGCAATTCAGTTGATAATATCTTTTAAGATAAGACGCAGTGACTCTAGTGGATATTTCAGTCCCCCTTTTTTCACAATAAGTCAAAATTGATTTTTTTGCTTGCGTTATTCTTATTTTGCACTTACATTCTCGTACAAAATTTTAAAAAGTTAAAGCGGTAATAGACCGATTTTTACTTAAAACATATTGCCGGGTTGACTGTAAGATATTGCTTTTGCAATAAGTCCGCCTTGTAGCACACTACTATTGTCTTGTTTGTAACTATTCATGCTTTTTGGCTAATAAAGATTTATGTATTTATAATCTTGATGTTTTTGACCGTCGGTACTTGGTGGAAGTCCGCTTTTAAGTCATATATTTATTGTCCCTTAAAATGAGATAGGAATAAAATAATCTCAATCTAAAATGTATGTTGTATTTTAGGCAATGTTGTAAATAAACCAACGCATGGGACACTGGATTGGGTGAACGTGTGTACTAAGTCTTCTAAAGTGATAACCTTCATAGATCTAGCGGGACACGAGAGATACCTTAAGACTACAGTATTTGGTATGACGGGACACGCGCCGGACTTTGGAATGTTAATGGTGAGAATTATGTATATTTACTTTAGAGATTATTGCTTGATTTTTTAATATGTATTGTGGTCACTTGAAGTATAACTAAAAAAAATCTAATCTGAAGGTTTTTGACCGTCGGTACATAGTGGAAGTCCATTTTTAAGGTAAAAATGAAATGACTATATCTTTAGTTTTAAATCCACATTAATAAATATGGATTTTAAAACTAAATATAGTCTTTCATTTTTACCTTAAAAAAAAGCTGTCGTTCCGATTATCCGAACATCGATTGAATTAATTAGTTCAGATAATTGGGTTTCTACTGTATTATGCACATACTAGTTATAACCTGTCAAAAATTATGGTCGTCTTCGCTATTTTTTCTTATCCTGTTTTATATTGTTTTGCAGGTTGGCGCCAATGCGGGTATAGTGGGAATGACTAAGGAACATTTAGGATTAGCTCTTGCCCTCTCAGTTCCCGTGTTTGTAGTCGTCACTAAGATAGACATGTGTCCGCCCAATGTGTTAGCTGTAAGTACACAGTAATTGATATTTTAAATGAGTTTCAGCACAGATGTATACGAAAAATATTTCGTTTTTTTTTTCAGGAAAATATCAAACTTTTGGTGAGGTTATTAAAATCCCCCGGATGTCGAAAAGTTCCTGTCATGGTTAAGAACAGTGATGACGTCATTTTAAGCGCAACTAATTTCGTATCAGAGAGGTAATTACAAACATTTGAACCGCTATATGTGTCTAATTTTATTACCGTAACGAACGGTTCTTAATTTGTTTTTTATTTTTGTAGGTTATGTCCGATCTTTCAAGTTTCGAATATGAGCGGAGAGAATTTGGACCTTCTCACCATGTTCCTCAATCTTCTAAACACAAGAATGCCGTCACGGGATACAGAACCTGCAGAATTTCAAATTGACGACACATATTCAGTTCCTGTGAGTATGCCGTCTATTGAAAAATTGTGAACTTTCAAATAATGACTGCCATTTTGTTTATTCCATAGAGGTAGGATAATGTAGAGGAGTTGATGACATGTGCAGTACCATATTTTGTAAGCTAACATCTTAGTATGGGGCGGTTACGTGGAGTTAGGCAAAATATCTGTCATCATAGGAGTATTTGCATGGAATATGTGCGAAATGTTGGCTTAAAACGCCAAAAATGGAACTTGCTCTTGTATTTTCTAGTTCCATGGTTGATTCAATAATTTTAAATTTAAAACAATTCCATTCTATTGTGTTGCCATGTCTATTAATCTTTTTTTTTTTATTTTAGGGTGTTGGAACAGTGGTGTCTGGCACTACGCTACAAGGAACTATCAAACTGAATGATACATTATTATTAGGACCAGATCCCCTCGGTCACTTCATACCCATTGCTGTCAAGAGCATTCATCGAAAGAGGATGAACGTCAAAGAAGTACGTGGCGGACAAACTGCTAGTTTTGCATTGAAAAAGGTAGTGTCCGTTTTCTTTCAGAAGTCTCACGAAAGCATGCCCGAGCAAACTTGGTTTAGTGTTGCTCGATGTGATAATAAGATATGATAGCTGTTAAGATATAGAAAATGCACTGTACACATTCTTTTTGTTTTATTTTTTAGATAAAGCGTTCACAAATTCGCAAAGGAATGGTAATGGTGTCGCCAGAGTTGAATCCACAGGCATGCTGGCAGTTTGACGGAGAAATATTGGTTCTGCATCATCCGACAACCATCCTGTCCAGTTACCAGGCCATGGGTAAGCTCCCAATTCTATTCTATTTCCTGAAGCCGCACCCCTTGCGGGGTAGGCAGAGAGAACAGATCACCAGACCTTCCTATCCTCACACACACACTTTGAGCTTCCGTCACATTCATGCAATTCCTCATACACACTCTACGATTCCTTTAACTCAGAGCACATTCGTCCTTGAGAATCTGGTCTACATGGTCAAGTCATGTGGCTCTTGGATGCCCACTCTTCCTTTTACACCTCTTCTTTCTCCCAGGTATATTTTCTTTGTTATCCTTTCATCGTTCATTCTCTCTGCATGTCCGAACCATCTCATTTTGTTCACTTTTACTTTTGTCACAACATCCGTTTTACATTCACTCAATATTGTACTAAGCTAGAATAACATCTACATCAATTTTTTTATTAGCGAATGTTTTATTTTCGATATTCTTATTGTAGTTCACTGCGGCAGCATTCGGCAGACTGCATCCATTCTAGGAATGTCGCAGGAGTACTTGCGTACGGGAGATAAAGCCGTGGTCCGATTCCGATTTATAAAACACCCGGAGTATCTCAAACCAGGACAAAGAATGGTCAGTTTTTGCACAGTATCTGATTATTACATACATATTTACTATAGGTACAGGTGCATAGTGAAAAACACATTTTCTTTCAATATGCTGTTTTCGAATCTGTATGGAAATTTGCTTAAATTAGAGGTAATCTATTTAAGTTATTTTATCATAGATTTAGGAAACTAATGTTTTTTATAATGTTTTGTATATCATTTGAAAGAGCATAAACCAGAGAAGTTTTTTCCAGATTTCTGAATTTTTGGACAATTTTTTTCTTATCCAAAATCCTCTCCAAAGTCGTAACTCGTTTTTGAAATATCTCTTTCTTGAAACTTTAATCCAATATTTTTTTAACATGATTGTTTTTCAGATTGTAACTTATGATTTTAATAGACTAAACACATACTCAGGTAACAAAAAAGAATGATAGAACTAAGTAGGTACCTTAACTTACAATATAATCGAGCTAAAACTTGAGTAATTCGGGGTATTTCGAAAAAAAAAGTTATAATCTCGAATATCTCGAGAACCGTGCGACTGTTGACTTAGCTAAGTTTGGCTCAAAAAGTCCTAAATTACCTCTACTACCATTCTTAAAGATATCTGTATCTATCTATCAAACACCCTGTATACATTCCTAATTTTATGATTATAAGTTGTGTAATTATTATTTTTTGTTTTCAGTTATTCCGCGAAGGCAGAACTAAAGCAGTTGGTAATGTAGTGAAACTAATCTATTCCAATAATGTACAGCAACCGCCGAGAACTAAACCGAATAAGATGCACGGTCGGACGCAGCCGGGAAACAACTTCACTCCGTATCAGAAGAAAAGTCTTGCTGCGGTGAGTATTAGTTAATAGACGTTGGCTAGGAAAATTTATATCGAGAAAATTGTAGCCGGGATCAGACAGCTAAAAATATGACCTATCTGTTTTTTAATCGAAATATGATTTCAATTTTACGCAAGTTTACGCATACGGTCGTACAACACCACATGGTCCCCTTTCCAGCTTCTGCGAATATTTCCCCCTTTGCAGTTTTTTACATTTTTTAAGGAATACGGTAAAAGATAGCAGAAAGTGGTCAATAACGAAATTGA
Source organism: Ceraclea dissimilis (assembly GCA_963576895.1). NCBI lineage: Eukaryota > Metazoa > Arthropoda > Insecta > Trichoptera > Leptoceridae > Ceraclea > Ceraclea dissimilis. The sequence continues at coordinate 1,071,496 of OY756365.1, forward strand.
CCCATACTAAATTCTCTACAAAAAATTCTATAGGTTTTTTTCATAGGACTAGCAGCTTACCCGCAATGACCGGTCATAATACCAGATATTTTAGGGAACAAAAAAAAATTTTACGATAATTACTTACTGAAAACCTCGTTCACAAAAATCTCATCACAATTTTTTTTTTATCTCTTAAATTGCAGGCTCTAGAAGCAGCCAACAGCAGCACCAGTACCGAAGGTCAAAACGAGAAGAGCAAAGATGGCGCACAGAAATCAATGGTACGGCGACCGAAAGATCAGCCGGATAGTTTAAATACTAATAAAGATCAGACGACGCCGTCGCCAGAGAAGAAACCTATTAAATTAGTTGTGTAAGGATACAATGACACAAATAATAATGATTGGGCGACAGTTCATCCCCCGACAGTTCGTCCCTCCGACAGCTCGAACAGAAACAGCACTCTAGCCCTGCTGTAACAGTTGGCAACATAGCATAATGATCGCATAGGGCTACCACTCCTGTCAAATCTCCTAACAGAATATAATACCTGGTCTTTCATACTCTTTGTTAACGGACTGTTATTCCATACATTTCCTTACCGACGATGACGGCAACCTCACCTATAATGTTTTATGTATTAATCCTACATCATGGTTAGAGAAAGAGAGAAAGGTTAAGGTGGCGGTGTATTTATCTATGTAAGTACCAGAGGCGAAGAGTGGATTTCTGCAGAAGGGAAGCCGGGGCTAACATTTCTTATTGGATTACGTCAGATTAGACATTATTTTACCTATCATTTTATCCAAAAGGTAACTCGATGGGAATCGTGTTCTTAGGTAGCTTCGCGCCTGGTAGGTACTCAAGTCGAAAAAATGGGTTAAAAGGACATATCGACCAGGGGACAAACTGTCGGGGACGAATTGTCGGTGCACCATAATAATGTAGGTAAAATTTTATCAATCACAATGCTTGTCTAAAATAGATTCGTTAAACGTACGACGGTAATTGAATGTAACTCGATGTATACTGTCAAACAGAAATTTCGATATAACGTATAAGTGTTGTTATTATAAATGTTTAGTAGTCTGAAATATAAATGGATGAATGTCTTAATCTTATCGATACACGTTGAAATAATTGTCTACCATAAAGAATGTTGTCGATATTGTGAAAGGTTATTTGTAATTCTACGATTGGTATCAATGTGCTGCTTAACACGTTAAACGCCATATGGGGGTCACCAGTGACCTCATCTTTTCTGCATTATTGCAGCGTGCATTGTGCCGTGGGGGGGCACCGGTGACCTCACGCAAAAAATAATTATAATAATTGGACAATTTTGGACAATCAAGGGCACTTTACATTTTTCTTTTCACCATATATAAATATACTTCAAATGCTTTTTGGCGCCAACGGTCACGCTACTCATTTATTTTGCGTATGTAAATGACCAGCGTGGCGCTCGAGAGTTATCCTTTGCAGCGGGACACAGCTGTTCAGTAAATTTTGAAAAACGGTTCCGAATTTCAGAAAGTTCTGAAAAATATTTTCAAAAGTTTTTTTGTTATAATTATGGAATCCTACGTCCGATTCATGTATAACTTATTTTGGGTACGTTTCACATTGGCACATCGAATACCGAAAAAAAAGTTTTTATGTAAATTTTTGTACTGTAGGCGTTTAATATGTCAACATTTCTGTAAATAAATTCTATAAATTTGTAAGCTGCAAGTCCAAAAATTAAAAAAACGTACTATCGATTGTTGCATTCAATGCGAAATAATATAAATTAGTCCGATTTCTCTCACTGAATACATTGTCAGTTCAATCAAACATGATATAATCGTGAAAAGAAATATATGTATATAATAATATGTATGTAGTAATAATAATATTATATTTGGATGTCTGTTAACAATCTTTCGATATAAATAACTCGGTGAATGAATGTTTGGCACGATAATCAATAATCATTGCTACTAACCTATCGGTGTGAATGTCTTAACTTATGGGATAGATATAAGATGTTAAGACATTGATTGTGTGAATATTCGTACAGATACATTGTAGGACTCCCAGGGGCTTAAGGCCCTCCGCATCCCCGGGTAGCACAAGCGCATATAGCGTCCTATTTACCTGCACTTCTTGGCAATTTTTTTTAAGAGGTGGGCGTACACATGTTAAAAACATGTCACGTACAGACATGATTATCGCATTGATGTATGTTTCACTTCAATTTTACTAAACTATAGAAAAAATAAATAAAAGATATACTAGCCTGGTATTATCGTGAATCCGTTTACGAACGTACATTTTAATGGTACAATTTAGTTCTATTACTATTAACAAACACTTTTACTATAATTTGTCTTCCTCTATATTAGTAATTTGACATTCGTCCGTCCTCGTGATTTTAAATAGAAAAATTTTGTCTACGGTAAAATACGGTAAAAAAAAATTATATTTAAAGGGTACATGGAGAAAAACGAATACGTCAACGAGCCATTTTTCTCCATGTACCCTTCGTTTATTAAACATAGCATTATTTCTAATATACAATTAGTATGGGGTTTTGTTTGTTAGTGTGTTGATTTTGGTTTTGTTAGTGTGTTCTTAGAGACATATCGTTTAAGAGTTTTTTTCTTTTCGATGATGAATTTGTGTGTGTATATTGTCTATATTTTCTTATCTTTATTTACACGTACATTGACTAGGTGAGATTTACAAAGTACAGTGGTCGCTGCTTAATGTTATCAGACGGTTTATGTTTTCGATTTCGGTTGGTCCCAAATCACTCCGCTTATTGTGATAAAAATTTCAGTTAATTGTTATCGTAAATCGTTACAAAATACATATCGTCGGCTTAGAGTGTTAACCTGCTATCTGCAGGAGAATGAATTTTACAGGGGGCAATAAAAACACTACCAAAAATTTAATGTAAATGAATAAATAATATCTTTATTGAAAAAAAAAAAAATATTTTTCTAATGGCGGTTTTATTGCCATAGGCAATGTCTGCCAACCAACCACTTGTGATATAATACAGGGTGTTTGATAGATGGATACAGATATCCTCAGGAGTGATAGTAGAGGTCATTTAGCATCTTTTGAGCCAAACTTAGCTTAGTCAAAAGTCGCTCGGTTCTCGAGATATTCGAGATTTAACCTTTTTTTCAAAATACCCCGAATTACTCAAGTTTTAGCCCGATAGCATCGTAAGTAAAGGTACCTACTTAGTTCTATCATTCTTTTTTGTTACCTGAATATGTATTTAGTCTATTTAAATCATAAGTTTCAATCTTAAAAACAATCATGTTAAAAAAATATTGGATTAAAGTTTCGAGAAAGAGATATTTCAAAATCGAGTTACGACTTTAGAGAGGATTTTAGATAAGAAAAACAATGTTCAAAGATTCAGAAATCTGGAAAAAACTTCTCTGGTTTATGCTCTTTCAAATGATATACAAAACATTATAAAAAACATTAGTTTCGTAAATCCATGATACAAAAACTCAAATAGATCACCTCTAATTTAAGCAAATTTCCATACAAATTCGGAAACAGTAAAATTGAAAGGAAATGTGTGTTTCACTATGCAACTCTACTTATAGTAAATTTGTATGGAAATTTGCTTAAATTAGAGGTGATCTATTCAAGTTTTTGTATCATGGATTTACGAAACTAATGTTTTTTATAATGTTTTGTATATCATTTGAAAGAGCATAAACCAGAGAAGTTTTTTCCAGATTTCTGAATATTTGAACATTTTTTTTCTAATCTAAAATCCTCTCTAAAGTCGTAACTCGATTTTGAAATATCTCTTTCTCGAAACTTTAATCCGATATTTTTTTAACATGATTGTTTTTCAGATTGAAACTTATGATTTAAATAGACTAAACACATATTCAGGTAATAAAAAAGAAAGATAGAACTAAGTAGGTACCTTTACTTACGATGCTATCGGGCTAAAACTTGAGTAATTCGGGGTATTTTGAAAAAAAGTTAAAATCTCGAATATCTCGAGAACTGTGCGACTTTTGACTAAGCTAAGTTTGGCTCAAAAGATGCTAAATGACCTATACTATCACTCCTGAAGATATCTGTATCCATCTATCAAACACCCTGTATACACAATACATACATACAAGTGTATGAAAAAGAAGAAAAAAAAAAAAGATAATATGTAGAATACTTATACATACATAAATAAATAGGTGGATGGGATGAAGGACAAGGAAAGGTAATGATGCCTCAGTTTACTTTTGAAAGAAATAATAGTTGGAGCTAGTCTGATAGGAAGTGGAAGGTTATTCCATATTCTAGCCGCGTGTGTAGTGAAAGAAGAAGTGAAGAAAGATGTGCGATGTGAGGGTATGGTTAACAAGCGGCCTCCACTTGAATATACTAATAGTAATTTAGGAAATCAATATGACGAAATGAAGACGACAGAATCATCGAGTCTTCATTTTAATTACTCCGATTCTCTGCAGTGTTTTTATTGCCCAATGTAAAATTCATTCCAGTGCAGATAGCTGGTTTACACTCTAAGCCGACGATGTATCAAATCGTAAGAAATTCCCCTAAAATCAGTCTTGTAGTTGTTGATTCCATAGTCATCACATTGAGCGAGATCCACTGTACTATGTATAAATTGTAAGATTTAAGAAAGTACAAAGCAACGGGAGCTATCGCAATGTGTTGAGTTTGGCTACTCGACAATGCACTCAATTTGATTCTCACAAAAGCAGCTATACTTCTCAAAAGTTGATAGTTGAATTCAATTTGGTTTTCCCATGTTGAGTTCAAATGAACGATAAAAGATTTGCTAGTTTAACTCATAAGGTTCTTCGTCCGATACTGCCATATTATAAATTTACAGTGTTGCCACATGTCAAGTCATTGAGTTTTTTTTTTAATGACAGGCGTGGCGTACGCCTTTAGCCAGAAGTCATCGAGATTGTCATATTGTATTGCCAAGTGAAAAAACAGATGTAAAACGAAGTCGTCAATAGGTTTTGTCAAATGACATTGTTTTATTCATCTGTCTGTCAAATGAGTAGTAAAATTACCGTAAATGTATAAACATAAACATTTTATTTGCCATGTTTGTTAATAATGTTGTGGCGCAAGCAACCATTGGAATTTGTGATGGACGACTTAATTGAATCGGTTATTTTGAAAAGGGCGGAAGTCACACTTTTTGGACAAACCGAGTTAAGTATGAGGACATTCTCCTGGTTGTTACAATTGTGTACAACTGTGTTGTCCAAAAAGTGTGACTTCCGCCCTTTTAAAAATAACCGATTCAATTGCAGTAAAATGAAAATAAGTCCCAAGTCAAGACACATATTAGACGTGTCCGAGCGAATTGAATCGAGTTGACAACACTGTAAATTTATCGTCTTTTCCCTTACTACTAATTTGTATCATAGATTTGTATCGCACTGCTTCTGCGCACAATATTTCATACTCGTCACTTACAAATACATTACGACATATCATATTCTACCGATTTGTCGATCTCACATCTTCGATGCCTTGAAATAGTAACGAATGTTGTGAATTTCATTCAAGGTCTTTTTTAGAATCAAAACGTACTTTTTTTAAACCAATAAAAAGAGCTAATTATTTTCGTACATATTTTTGTTTCATTTTAATAATTTACCAATGTACATACAACATACTTAACTGTATAATAATATAATATAAAATATACAGACATTTTGTGATTTGAAATGAAACGTAGTGAAATAATATTAGTGTTATATTTTGAAAGAAATAAAAACAGAATATTTTCAATTGATATATTTTTTTTATTATTTTAAAATACCTACATCGGAATACATGATTTTTTGACAATTTTTGATGAAATAAATATAAAATTCAATGTGCAACCAAGGACATGTAAGTATGAATGAAGAATAAGATTATTTGAGATTATAGGCTGATGAAACAAAGTAAAACGGGAGGACACGAGTTAAATCTCCAATGCTGACCTAATCTACTTCACGACACAAGCTTTTCTTAACTTGCTATAAAGCATACAATGATGTATTTTGGGTTTATTTTGAAACAGAGTTAGGTAAAAAATAATGGGAAAAAGGATAGTAAAATAGATTGTATTTATGAAAAGCAATTCAATATTGGATGCTAGACAAATTATATCGGATGGTTTAATAGCACAGCGGCTGAATACCGGCTTGTCAGGTTGGAGGTCTGCGTTCGATTCCTGGCCGCGACAGATGGGATGGAATGGAATTCGTGAATGTTACTTAAGTGTGAATTTATCACATTACACCAGTCATAAGCCTGATGGAAAGTCCATCCTCTGCTGTATATCTGTTGAGATAACTACTTGTAAATAAATAATAAAAGTGATTTGATTTTTCATCTCAGTATAATAATCTGACCGGGGACTGCAATATTTATTTCCAAAATCGGTTCACACATCAGGTACAAAATTACAGAAAATTTCATTATTTAAATTTATTCTAGAACACTCAAACATTACTTTTTAAACTTCTGATCGTTGTCTTTGATTTGTTTCTTTGCTTCCTGCCAATCATCGGTTATATTCTTTTTTAATTTACTTATAAACGAAGATATCTTTTCTTTGTCTAGTTCACCGACGTGCGGCATTTTATCACGACTAACGTTCTGTACACGATAATATATTGAAATACACAACTGGGCAGCCCTCCTCACGGGGTACGACTCGGCTATCCGCTGAACGAGATGTTCGCTGTTAGCTAGATACTTCAATATCAAACGTAAAGGCATTTTTGAATAATATTTTTACTTGAATGACGTATCGAACGAGCACATATTCCTGTACTTTTGCAGCAGTTCACGTTTCAAGTGAAGTTGCTTGCGTAAAACTTCAAACTGACGGAGCTGTTCTTGTTTGTTGTAGTCTATTCCGGGTAGTCTTTTAATCTGGAAGAAAATAAAACGATATTTCGTCAATGTAATACAAACCTATGAAGATGACTTGCCACAAAGCTTTCAAAGGGACAATAATTCCACAGTAACACAAGGTACCTATAATGCCTGCCGCTCTCCTCACACGACGTTCGTATGGCTGTGGGGCATGGGTGCATGCTACTGCATATGTATAATTTTATTGTATTTTTTTGTTCTATATATGTATGTTGAATCCAAATTTTTGTTATACTTAATGCATTCTAAGGGCGCAAGCCGTATATGTTGAAATAAATAAATAAATAAATAAATAAATAAATAAGAATGAATTTCCGCCAGGGCCACACACTAGACGAAATGTTCCGAAAATCCGAACCATAGAGCATGGAACACATGTACAAATTTTTTTCTGAACGATCTGAAAAAATTGTCTATGTTTCTCCACACATCCGGAAGTTCAGTCGAGGCCGTCGCCATATTGTTCATGGAGGCCGGGCCCAACTGACATTTGACGATGATTACACCATCTAAATTGTATGGGAAAAAATATTCCGTAGTTCAGGTGTTTGTCACCGAGACAAGGTGTTTGTCACCGATACAAGGTGACGTCACCACTCATGGCGGTGATAGAATTCGAGGATGTAGGCTTGTACTCTACTATCGCAGGCTTCGGTTCAGTTAACGGAATCGACCGTTTTGCAAAAAAGTTCCGATCAAAACAGCGTCACCCCGATTTTAAATTCAGAAAGAGGTTTTGGTCGGAACTTTTTTGCAAAATGGTCGATTCCGTTAACTGAACTTCGGGACGTTTGTGGTGAGCCTAAGGTTCAGATTTCTGAATGTTAGAATATAACTTTCCATCTAGTGTGTGGTGGACCTAAGAGTGGTGGATACTGAGAATGTAATTGGGGCACCAAAACAGCGAATGCTTTTAAGCTATAGATTGGACAATTATCTCAACCCCACGGTGATTTGGGCCCATCTCAACAGAGGTAATCATTTACACAAGGCACATACACTGATACTTCGAGTTTCATATGTGTATTTTGTATTCATTACTTATATAACATTTTGTATGACTAAAAAACATAACCTAAAAAAATATGAAAAAAATGATAAATTTTGTCGCAAATAGAAGTTATGTGTTACCTGCGCCCTTGCAGAATCCAATTTCTTCTGTAATTCTAAAACTTTAAGACTGCAGTCTTGCGATTCTCTGTTTTTAGCTGAATTGTCGTGGTTGTCTCTCTCAACACTGAAATTTAGACAAAAGTCAAATTAATCAAACAGATAAATTTTGCGCATTAAAAACTGCGAATTATGACGCGCTGATTGTATATTTAAAGCAAGATATTATCTATAATATTATTTATTATGACACAATGCTGCATACCTTCTTATTATGTCGTAGATTATCGGCAAAATATCAACGTCAACATCTTTCACTGCGAGTGGTGCGAAACTGTTTTGTTCATTGACATCGTTATTTACGACATCCATGACTATTTAAAATTAAGCATAACTTATATTGAGATATGTTTTAATAGAAAAATACTGGAATAATTTTAACAATACTAAACTACGCTAATAAAATGCAATAATTTTCCCAAAATGAGAAACAATTCATGAAACAAATGACATCAGTTTGACAAGTAACATCCATAGAAAAACGTACTACTTTCGAAAACAGATTTATGGCTAATCATCGCAATATTAAAGTGTTCCAGCCAATATTCATGATTCAAGAAGTGAGCAAATTATTCCCCTAGCTTCAGTAATAGTGCTGATTTAAATAAATTGTATTTGTGTGCTTTAAGTAGGTAATAAAAATACTACTGTATATGTGAAAATGTTTGATTATTTATTTTATTTATTTATGTTCATGGAAGAAAGTTTGTAGTCCTTGAATGTCTATGGTTCTTGCAAAGAAAAAAGAAAATCGAATCAAGTCAAGTGACAGCTCGTGATAATTGTGTTGAAAGAAAATTGTCAATTGTGTTTCAATTTCGATGATAAAGAATTGTTTTGTTTATTAATTGAGTATAATTTATAAAAAAATGGGAGCTCTAACAAGTCGACAAAACGCTGGAGTCGAAGAAGTAGACGTAGGATCCAATCACGCATATAAATATCCTCCTAGATCAGGTGAAATAAAATGTTTTGTGATGAACTAGATTGATTGGGAAATTGTAAAATATTGGAAGGCTATGTTCCTCTTGAGAGTTATTAATTATTCTATACGTCACATATTGTGTACATTGTGTTAGATTAGTGTTAACTTGAATAATTATGCTTTAGGTAATTACTTTGGAAGTCATTTCATAATGGGAGGTGAGAGATTTGACACACCACAGCCTGAAGCATATTTGTTTGGAGAGAATACAGATCTAAATTTCCTCGGGAGTCGTCCAACATCTGTGAGTATTTGATTTATTTTGTATTGCATCTATAGCTACATACAGTGGCCTTAGACAATAAAAACAGCTATCTTTCTATCATCCCTTGCGTGGTAGGTAGAGAGGACAGAACGTTAGATTGCCCTATCCCTACACATACTCCTTGCTTCCGTCACTGTCATGCAGTTTTGTGCGTGAAAAATGAATTAAATTTCATACGCATTTTCCGATTCATTTTACTCAAAACGCATCCATCCTTGAAGATCCCGCCAATCCATGTCTCAACAGTTGCCGGTAGTACAAAATATATAGCGTTTCCTTCTCGCTTCGATCATCAGCCTTCATGACACAGCGGATAGAATGCTGGTGTGTTAGGCTGGAGATCTGGGTTCGATTCCCAGCCGCCGCAGATGAATGGACCAGAATTGGTGAATTTAACTTAAGCGTAGAGTGATGACATTAAACCAGCCGACGATCAGTCATAAGCCTGATGGAAAGTCCATCCTTTGCTGTATATCTGTTGAGATTACTACTTGTTATTTATTATATATTTTTTTAATTATAGTTTCCTTATCCTCCACCACAAGCCAACGAGCCTACGAAGACATTAAAGAGTCTCGTGAACATCAGGAAGGAGTCCCTTCGCTTCGTCCGCAGCACAGAGTCCAGTAAACTGTCAGACCACGGTGACGGCGATAAGAATACACAGTTTAATATTGAGTTTACATTTGATTGTGACTCCCGATGTTCCATCACAATATATTACTTCTGTACCGAAGAATTGACAGCCAATGGAGTTGTGTAAGTATATTTTTTTATTGATTTTATACATATTATATAATAAAATGGATGTATGTGGGTATGTTTGTTCCACCATAACTCTGGAACGCCTGGAGCAATTTCAACCAAACTTGGTGTACAAATACCTTGCTATCTGGTAACGAATACTGTGTAGTAGAAACTTCTGGAAATCCAGAACCTTCTGAGAAATTTTGCTGATGGGATCCAAGGGTTGTGTAGGGTCGTGTGTGGTATCGTATGAAATATTCTAATATTCTCGAAACTTTAATCCAATATTTTTTAGCAATATTGTTTCTTCCGATTGAAACTAACGAGTTAAATAGACTAAACACATATTCAAGTAAGAAAAAATAATGATAGAACTATGTAGGTACCTTTCCTTACGATGATATTGGAGTAAAACTTGAGTAATTCGGGTATTTTGTATAGAATGTGAAAATCTCAAATATCTCGAAAACCGTTAGACTTTGGACTAAGCTAAGTTTGGCTCAAAAGACCCCTTAAGATATCTACAATTCTACACCCTTCTTTATAACACCCTGTAATTTTGATTTTAATAACAAGATTGCACCAACATTGGCCACGTTAACATTTATGTTTTATTTCAGATATAATCCGAGAGATCCCACAATGAACTCTCACACGTACAGATACAAACGCGGCGCCAATCAACAGTTCTCACAAGCCAATCATTTATTCGATCCGAGTCGATATCCCGAAGAGGATCTCGTTTACAATCCCGACAAAGACATATTCCCCATCGCCATTCATTGCATTGTCGAGGATGGAACGGAGGAAGTGAAGCAGTCTCACACCACGATTGCCGTCGTGGAGAAGCATTCGGATGGGACTTTTGTATTGAAGGCGCTCAAACAAAAATTGTTTGTTGATGGACTGTGTTATTTACTGCAAGAAATATATGGAATTGAAAATAAGAACGCTGAAAATACAAAGGTACCATATTTGAACGATGCTAATTGTATTTTTTTTAAGGAAGCATTATCACAAGGTGTACATATTGTGCAAACTCTCTATTTTTTTTTTTATCTTACTAGTGGGGGCATAGCTTATGCTGTTGTGGCATCTCGACCCTTGGGATCTTTTATACCTTCCCCCTCCTTATCCAAAGATGGACCTTAGGTAGCCCACTGTGCAACCCTGTGTGAACGAGACCAATTCTTCTGGTCTTGGATATCCATTGCCCAGCATCGTTAGTCTCTTCCTTGCCAGAGCGTTGCTCTCTATAGAGTGTACATGAAATCCTCGAGAATTTTTGAGACCCTCGAGAATTTAGGGGTTGCAGCTTCAAATCCCGGTCACCACACAAACCCTATTTTATGGACCTTTTTAAACTTTGATGGTAGTAAACAACCTTATTAGCTGGTAGAAATAACCTTGAGGTAATATGTCCACTGAAAATACTGAAAACTATGTACACAACTCTACTGGATAAGAAATGCATCAAGGGTTTCAGCTTGAAACTGTGTTTATTTAACTTCAAACTTTGACCTCTTATTGTCGTTTTGGTTGAGGAACATCAGCTTCAGTTCCGGGCAATCATAGTGTTCGTTTAATATTTTATAGGTTTTTATGAGACCCCTCTCTTTCTCCGATCTTCAAGATATATAATGGTTCTTTTTCAGAATAACACAGACGATGACGGAGACGACAACGGTAGTGAATGTGTGATCTGTATGAGTGATGTACGAGACACACTAATATTGCCCTGCAAGCACTTGTGTCTTTGTAACTCCTGTGCCGACTCCCTCAGGTATCAGGCCAACAACTGCCCCATCTGCAGAGCCCCCTTCAGAGCCCTACTGCAGATCAGGGCTCTGCAGAAACAGTCGGGACAGCCACAAGCTCTGCCCGCCAGTCCACCAGATGTAAGTATTGTCAGTCACTCAACATACAATGTCTTGGTTTGTTTTTTGTGTTCGAACCATAGACTCTTTAGTCTTTACAATGAGAAAAATATGCGCTGGTATTAGGTTTGCGGAATGGTGTGAACATAGCAGCAAATTGCAGGATGCGTTTTTGTTTGATAATATTTTTTTTTGACAATTATGCAGTCTCTCAACTATACACAGGGTGATCACTTTACTCTCGAGAAATGTTCGTCATTCAGTCCTTAAGACCTGTGTGTATTATTACACCTTTATCAGAGTATATTATACTCTGAAAAATTCGTACCATGGGTGGGATTCGAACCTACACCCCACGGCTGTGAAGCAAGGATTCTACCCAAAAAATCCACAAGCCATCTCAGGCTGACTGTGAAGAAACCCAATTATAAAGGCCAACCTTTTTCATCCCCTGCCATCTGTTTACGTTTATATATTGTATTTCTTCAGGGTAGTTCAGAGAATATTCCGGCAGGCTATGAGGCTGTGTCCCTAATAGAAGCATTGAATGGGCCCTGCCCTGTGCGGGTCACCATGCCTCCCACGCCACAGCCCAACCATCAACCACTGAATACTGCAGCCGCCGAGGAAGACGTCAATATACAGGTTTGTAAATTATGTAGTTTCTTGTGCGAGCTTTCTTATTTCTTGTGCTCAAGGGCTTATATGCACTGAGCAAAAATCATTCTATTTTCGCTTCAACTTTTCAAATTTTGTATGAGAATGTTACCGCCAAATAAGAATAACGTAAGCGACAATGTGAATTTTACTTTTTAAAGAAGAGGCTGGGAACAAATTAAAAAGTCTAAAACAGCCAATTTGTTAAGATTATAATTGCCAGTAGGTATTTTGGCTAAACTAAAAACTGAACGGAAAATCCTCAGACCCTGTAAATTTCAGGGGTAGTTTCGGAACATTTTTTTATTTAAGGAATTTCTAAATATTGTAATTCTAAAACAGTCAATCTGTAGTCCATACTTTCATCTATCACTGTCTTTCAAGATGATTCTCTCAATATTAGCTGAGAACAATTCAGGGTGCTGAAGCCGAATGACAGCATATAGGATCTTTAAGCTTTTCTATCTTTATTCCAATAATGGGGTTAGCAATTAGCAGTTGTTTCTAATCTCTGACGTGTTGTATTTTTAGGCTGCGGAAGCTCTAAACAGATGCAACATGGAAAGGCATTCGTCTGGGAGTATAGTCGGAAATACCAAACTCAAAAACATGCAAGGAGGTTCGTACAAGAGTCCCAAAGACCTGGAAGGTAAGAGTCCGCGAGACAGATCTATCGCTCAAGGAAATACACCCGAGGTATAATAATATTACAATACATTGATTTATTTATAGGGTTGCCAGATTCAAACCGGTATAACCTTCGAAAAACACATTTTTATTGTGATTGTTAAAATAAAAAAAGCTGATAACGATGGAACAAAAAATATACCAACTGTTTAAAACCGGGAAACACTAAACACATTTTGAAAACCGGGACATTTGGGAGTCCCGAAAGGTTCGTTCAGGACACTGGGACACGGAGCATAAAACCTGTGACAATCCCGGTAAACTGGGACGTCTGGCAACCCTATTTATTTATCAAGTCTTTTTAGACTATCGTGTACATATGTTCAAAGTCTAACTTTTGCTGGTTGTTTTTTTTTTTTCAGTTTCGAATGTCAGTGTTGCTAGCAAGAGAAGAGGAGAGTAGCAAACTGTTGAACGGCAAAAATACAGCCAGCAGTCCATTGCTAGTCAAGCAGAAGGTAATAAACACCATGAACTAAACAATGAAATCTATGGAAGATTGAATAAGTGTCGATTGAGAACATGGTTGGTGCAGTTGATGTATTCTGCACACTTTAAAATACCGACCAGGTCGGATAGATCCTTAATGATCGAACGTCCAGAACGAACAGCAGGACTTCACGTCCTACTGGTAGGACGCACATTTTCTTGTCATATGAGGATTTCTAATACTGGTAGAAGGACGCAGTTTTGATGTGGACATAGTGTATCTCTTATTCTCTTTGCAAGTCTTGGCTGCAAGTATAAGACGTGGGGAACCTTCCGAAAGGACGCGGGTATGGACGTTCTATCATTAAGGATAGATGCGTTCTGAGTAAAGAAATAGGAGAGTGTGTATGATAAATTGCGTGAATGTGACGGAAGCCAGCAGTGTGTGTTAGGGAAGGTGGTCTGACATTTTGTCCTCTTTGCGTACTCCCCAAGGGACGCAGCATGAGGGATAGGTAGATAGACAATACAGGCCTTTTGTATTTTGTGTAACTGAAGTTCGTGGGAAAGTAATTGACTTTGTGTATTTATTTTCAGTCTGAAGAATATAATGGAGACGATATGGATGGAGAGGGAGACAGCCAGGAGGGGGAGGTGGAGTGCGAAGGAGACAGCGATGCTGAGAAGCTATCTCCCTTACTCACCGATGTAAAGAGCAGTTGTGACGTCGTAGTGGTGGCAAACACAAAACCCAAGACGACGAGCAAGAACAACGGAGTAATCGCCAATCACGTCGTGCCAAATGGACAGACTAATCCTGCCAAGCTTCCTTTACATTTAGACGCCGTCATTGAACCGATAGACGATACGGACACGGATGAACCGGAACAACTTTCCAGCGCTTCCGTCGGAGCACCTCCTTCGGCGACTGATAATGAAGTGGGCGGACCTACGGAAGATTCAGATTATTTCACTCCCGAAGATACTCACACCACGATCTTGACGTCACCGTTGCATCAGAATAATACGAAACAAATACAAGATCCTCTCAGTAATCCGATTGCGTTGAGTTCTTCGGAGAGTACACCGCAAAGATGGGCTTTACCTCATCACGTCTCGTTGCCTGGTACTCCCTTGAGTCACATTAGCAATCGTTCTTCGGGTGATTCGTACAGTTCTTCTTCGTCCACGAGACAACTGTTGACGACAGGAGGAGTGGCACCGAATAGTATTTCAGGAGTACCGCACCATCAGGCCACTGTCGTTCACGCCGTTAACGTGGACAAGTGAAAACATGTGTCACCCACAGTGAACGCTTCGTGGGTCTGATTATGATTACTTTATATTGTACGTACTTTTACTGTCATTACAAATGCTATTATAATAATAATGCCAAGAGCCCGTTGCCGAACATGTCTTGAGTTTAGAAGAATCGCTGCCACGTTGTTATTGGTCCTGCCGATGATGTCACTGAAGGTGACTATGGAGGTCGATTCTGGACAAGCACACTCTGTCACACTTTGGACAAGGCTGCTCCTCATTTTTAAGGGCTCTGCGGGTGTTTCTGTTCACACAAATGCTTTTACTTCGCCTGTATGGTTACTCGAGAGAACTCAGGGAGGACAAAAGGCCCTGCCAATCAGCACCATTTTCTGTGTCGTTTCTAATGCTCTGATGTTATTACCATAAGAACGATATTTGGGGTTAGCTGTAAAAAATTACAGCTTTGTGAACAGATATGGTTGAAATTTTTACAAATTTCTGTATTTTGTTCAATTTATAAATATAAAACAGTGAAAGAGGGTCTTTTCAGATGTCTTAAATCCTGTGAAGTGAAAAACGCCAATTGCTTCTGTCAACTTTCGTCTGACACTCTCAAAAGATGTTCAAGCCAAGGCCAGACTGTAATATCATAATGTTTCTGTTTTATTCAGTTAAAGAATAAATACCATTCGATACAAATAATCTAACATTATTTCTGGCAGGTGGCAAGACAAAAAATGTAGAAAAATTGACTTTGATAGCGATGAATATCCGTAACTCAAATTCTATGTTGTGTTGCCGCCTGTTAATATTTCTACAAGTTTTATTATCTAAATACATATTATTTATGGGACATGTTTATGTAGTTGGAGGAATGAATCAATGATGTAATTATACAAATTATTCATGTAAATATTGTGTAGATAAATTGAAAATTGATATTATATTTATATTATACATATGTAGTATTACTATACTAAAATTGTTCCAGACTGTCGAACGCAGTCATAAAATGTGATTGAGAAGGGACGACTACCTGCTTTATTCGCACCTTATGTCTCTGGCATAGTCTTCCCTTCTCTGTCACACTGTTATGACTGCGTTCGACAGTTTGAAATAATTTCACTTTATTAGTTTGTATGTCCATATTATAAGTTTACTAATATGAATCATGATTATAGTTATAAACTTGGCAACGATGGCAACATTGTATTAAGCAACCGATGTGAATATAGTCATTCATATAGGCCTGCACTCTGTAAAAGCAATATGTACTGTCATAAACCACGAAAGTTTTCTATTATTAGTACTCATTTTTATTATTATTTATCTGATTATAAGAGAAGTTGATTATTATCAATAGTATTAATTTATCAATTTTAAAACATTCCATTTATATAATATTTCACACCTGTATCTTATATTGTATATAGAATATCATTATGTATATTTTAATTTTAAGGGTCCTTCATTCAGAAGTAGCAATTTTTTTGGAAGATACTTGGAACCTTTATCTAGTGCATGATCTGTGTGGATCTTTCTTAATACTTAGTACATATTCTTCAGGAAAAAATTCTAAAAGATATTCCTGACAAAGGAGAATGCTAAAAAAAAACCAGGCCGGCGCAAACAAAATGTACCTCAAATGATAGGTAAAAATGAGTAACTAAATACTGCATAGGGGGCATCATCGAAATCAATGGTTTAATAATATTTATTTTTCTAATAATATTTACTCTTCACCCACAATGATAGAGTATGAAAGGATCTAGTGTGTGATCTTTATTGCATTATTTTTTATCTGTAAATGTGAAGGTATGAGTTTTCGTTCCTGTTAATTTGAATCTTGAATAGAAATAATGAACTAGTAGTATTGTGATACATAAACCATGCGTATTATTATCTATATTATATTTTAATAAGTAAATTTGAAATAAAATGTACTATTTACAGAAAAAAAAAGATTTTATTCTTCTCCCCATGAATACTGGTTCCTTTAAGCCCTGGAGAGAGTAGCTTCTGAATCTCAATAAAATAAATGGAAGCTTTTTGTTTGTGACTGAAAAAGGACAAAAGGCGCGATAATAAAAAAAAAACGTTTAAAAAACCTACAGAGTAGGTAGTAGGAACCTGTGGGTTTTAAAATTTTAGCGGATATGGATACTAGTTACAGTTTTCAAACCATAGACAACATTTTTATTTGTGTATTTTCATTTTATGGCAACACAAAACGTCATTTGTGAATTGTGACGTCACGCGTCTCTTTCCTGTTTGACATCCATTGACCGTGTACAATCGGTATGTTTGTTATAAATAATCCGTCGTAATCTTTACATTTTCGCTAATTGTGTGGTGTTTTATCGTTTCTATATAAAGTCTACTTTGCGAACTAATAGTTTAATTATTTATTTTCTTTGTATTACAGGTCAAGATGGGGCGAAGACCCGCGAGATGGTATGTGTACCTAACCTATCTAGACGTCAAATATTATTGTTCGTGTATTGCGATAATTTGCCGATTTTCCTTCATTCTAATACCACGTAATATTACTTAAGTGCAAAACTACCACTATGCGTATAAAATTGATATCTAAAACATCCATTAGTGTTATTTTGACACTTTGTAATCGGAGTGACTTCCTAGTGAATGTGCAATGTGAGAATTTAGTTCGGAGGCCGCTGGTCTTTTGTTTCAGTCTTCCAGAAGTAATGTTTTGTGCTACAATGTGACAGTGAAGTATGTTCAGTTTAGGAATTCAGTTTATCATCCTATGTCATTAAAAAGCTGGGATTTACATTGTCAACAGCTTACATACTTTCTCGAAAGAGAAAATTTTTCGGTGCTATTGGAGAGCGCGGCCCCGTTCAAGGTCTAGCAACACGATCACAAATATGATGTCTTTTTAATAGTTCACAACCTTAGGAAAATTGTTTAAACATAGGAATGA
This sequence comes from Ceraclea dissimilis, assembly GCA_963576895.1. Taxonomy (NCBI): domain Eukaryota; kingdom Metazoa; phylum Arthropoda; class Insecta; order Trichoptera; family Leptoceridae; genus Ceraclea; species Ceraclea dissimilis. The sequence continues at coordinate 1,089,447 of OY756365.1, forward strand.
ACCGATAATGCAAGGGATTGTCACTCAAATGTATTTAGAATGGAGGAATTCCCTGATTCATAATACTGGTGAACCTTGCAAAAGTGAATTGTGTAATACTACCGATAGTTTCAGCGTATTAACTAGATTGTGTGTTTTTTTATTTCAGTTATCGCTATTGTAAAAATAAGCCGTACCCAAAGTCACGTTTCTGCAGAGGTGTGCCAGACCCCAAGATCCGTATCTTCGATCTTGGCAAGAAGAAGGCCACAGTGGAGGACTTCCCGCTATGCGTCCATCTGGTCTCTGACGAGTACGAGCAGCTGAGCTCCGAAGCCCTGGAGGCAGGACGTATTTGCTGCAACAAATACCTCGTAAAGAACTGCGGCAAGGATCAGTTCCACATCAGAATGAGATGCCATCCCTTCCATGTTATTCGCATCAACAAAATGTTATCGTGCGCTGGGGCTGATAGGTGCGAAATCATTTTTACATTTTCCTCTACAATTTCGAACTCTTGAGTCGTACAGTATCAAAAACAGTGATCAGATGTTGGACTGACTCGGAGTAAATTGAATAAACCTTTTACCTAAATTGCTGTTGACTCTCACCTATTTCAGATTGCTGTATGTGAAACTATCACTGTTTATTAAATATTTATATGGGTTATTATGCCTGGTTTTGTTGCCATATTAATATCTTACAATGTGTAGTTTTACAATAGGACAATTACGCATTCTTAATTCAATTTATGCAAAAACAACGGATCACTGTTTTTGATACTATACGAATCATCGGATCTTTGTGAATTATGACCACATTTACTAATCACCCACTTCTTGAATATGCTGTAGTAATTTTAAGAAATTAACAATTCCCAACAAGTTCCCAAATATCCTCTGCCAAAAACTTGTTTGTAATATTTGGGAACTTGATACTTGTTTAATTGAAGATTGCAGTAGTGTTATTTAGATCTTCTGAATATAATTATAATAATTTATTTCCAGGCTCCAGACTGGAATGAGAGGTGCCTTTGGTAAGCCCCAAGGCACAGTGGCTCGCGTGCGCATTGGACAACCCATCATGTCTGTGCGCTCCAGCGACCGTTACAAGGCCGCAGTCATTGAGGCACTCAGGCGTGCCAAGTTCAAGTTCCCTGGACGCCAGAAGGTAAATCATTTATATCTTAAAAACCATAACTATTGTAGCAGGTGTGATATTTTCAAGGTAGCTGTATTTGTAGTATTAGAAGAAATGTGAAATTATGAGGCATTGTTGTCAAAAGTCATTGTCTTTTTTTTTATGTCGCTTTTCAGTGACAGGCCTTTAGCCAGATTGTCCTCTTTTACTTTGTTGCATGTGACTCTAAAATACTGTAGATAATTTTGTCTGTTCTCTGTGTTCACATCCCGTTAACAACTATGTTGTAAAACCAGTGGAATTCCCAGGTTTATCATAGAGTAGAGGTGTACTGTGTTCTCGTGTAAAGATGTACTGATTTCTCGTGTAGAGGTGTACCGTGTTCTCGTGTAGAGATGTACCGATTTATATTGTATAGAGGTGTATATTGTATAGAGGTGTGCCATGTTCTCGTGTTCTCATGTAGAGATGTACCGTGTTCTCTTGTAGGGATGTATATACTGTTCTCTACATAATAAACCCGTAAAACAACTACCATCGTGGAAACCTAAACTATTCCTGATGGGTGACAGTTCTATAGTAAAATAGCAAGTCTCATGTTGAGTCATATGGCATTTTTAAATAGAAGAGTCACGAGTCAAATCCAAGTTGTGTAACTTAATCGGTAACTCAGGTGATTATTCTTGTGTTTGTACATTAACATTTATTTGTATTGTTTCAGATTTACATTTCCAAGAAGTGGGGCTTCACAAAGTACGAGCGTGATGTGTATGAGAAGTTGCGTGATGATAATCGCTTCAGTCAAGACGGATGCAACGTCAAGTACAGACCAGAGCATGGACCATTAGCCAACTGGAAGAAGTGGCAGGTGGAGATTGCCCAGGCGTAATACACAGACCTACATAACATTTAATAAATTACTCTTTTAATACACAACAACTTGTTTCAATTTTCTTTCACTTTATTCTTATTCTTAATCCTGACAAATCCATTGCATTTAACTGCGCTAACTGTTAAGAAAGACAACTCTATTCTTGATGTTATGTTCTTAAAAATATGCTAATCGTAAACGTCTTTGTTGGAAGTTGGATTTCAGGCAGGGTCACCATATTTTGCCAATGACGTTGATCTTATAAAGAAAGTGCAACGACGATTCTCTTTGGGGATAGAAACTTGGTTAGAACATGTGTTTAGGTTGTCCGGTCATCAAAGGCAAGGTATGAGACAAGGAGACATGATTGAACTGTATAGGATACTGAATAATCACCAAACTTCAGAGATGTATTTTCCGTCAGTCAAGATGTTTGCTCATGTGTACACAGATCTGACCTCACTCGAATCGCTTGACAGATAGGTACAGTTGTGATAAAATGAATTTCGTGGATTTTAGCAACGGAGCAAGAGTACAACTGCATCTTAAGTAACAGGATAAATTAATAAAATGGATAATTAACAAAATAAATATTTTATTGTCATATCAAAAAACAATTTGAGGTAATAAAATAGGAATAAAAACACACAGGGCCCAGCAGAGTGGTACGGAGTACACTCGTGCTGAACTGTCGTAGGCAAACTGGCAAGTTGCAATGTCGAGAAGTCGTCTAGACTTGTCAAAGTGTTGTAATTGCATGGAAACAAAATTCATCGACTGAGTTTAAATAACGTCTTTCGAAATCGAAAAAAACACTACATAGTTTTAATATAATTATAAAGTACGCATATTGACTAGATACTCGAGGGTGGACCCATGTTGAATGCGAGAAATCGCAGTACGTATATGACTTATGTGATGAATGGAAGTGTGTGATGCTTTGTCTCTCTGCCTACCCCACAAGTAATACACCTTGGTGGTATGATGTATTTCTCATTATTTTAAGACTCATGGAGTAGCGAATTATTATTACGATATGAACTAAGATTTCGATTAACCACTGTATCAAATAATTTGTAAAAGACATCTTAACAATTTTTTTAAGTTATCAAATATGGTAACGAAAAGTACTTGACTTTGTGCAGTCGAACAAGTGTGGGTCATTTGAAAAACGAATCAATGGATCTCGTCCTCGTATCTTTCCTCGCTTTTTTGGGTCCATCTCTGGGACTGACTGACCTCTTCCTTTTCGTACTCCCAGTACTGCTGCCACTCGAATCCAAATTAAACGATCTGTTGCTGTTCAATTCTATCGATAATTTCTTAGCTTCGTGATAATCTAAATGTTCGGAAAACTCGGATAATTTTATAAGTTTGCCGCAATCCGTACACAATTCAACGTTGCAACTTTCTAAATCGACGCTATTAGGAACTTTAAAGAAGTCTTTTATATTGCTAACTTTAACTGTGGATTTACTCTGTTTAGATTTAGTCGGCGTTGACTGTTTCGTAAATTTTGTTTTATCGTCTGGTTCACTATCGCTTAATCGTAACGAAACCGCTAAATGGTAATCGAGATGCGTGGAATATTCGTCTGATAAAACGTTTGTGTTACATTCGTCACACGTTATGTATTGTCGCGTCTTTGGTTTTATCAACGGAGGTGAGAATTCTTCGGGTACTCGGTAGCCTTCGGCGAATTTTGAGAACGCCGCTCCTAATCCCGGTCTTTCAACGCTCGGTTCGTCCTTTGGATCGAATAGTTGTTTACTGGTGTTGATTTCCATATCTATGGTGCCTACAGAGTCGTCTGAATCGCATAGTTCGTCAGAGTCTCGAACAGATTTTCTTCTAACTGTGAATGAGTCTTTTAATTCCTCTCGTTCTGCTAGTTCAGCATTTTTATTCGTTCCAGAGTGAGAGGCTGCGGGTTCATTTTTAAAATAATTCCTAAAGAATGATTCTTGTTTGGACAACGGTATGTTCGGACTCGTCGTTCTTCGAGTGTTGCCAGTATTCGTGCCTCGGTGAGGAACCTCCTGATCTCCCTCTTCCATTTTGACTTCCTCACTATTCAAAGCGAGTTTCTCTAATGTAACGTTAGTGCTTTCCATACTCTGTGCAAAGAAATTTGATATTTTGTTTGTTTTGTTTACGTCTTCGAATTTACACACCGTTAGTCCGAGAAATTTTATTGGATGCATTAGTAATTTTGTGTCACCTGTGGAATAAGAAAAAAATTATAAACACACGAGTTTACGAGAAACGAAGTGATTTGAGAAATGAGTGACTGTAAGATAAATGTCATGACTAGAATTAAAGTTGAGATGGTGAGGTCATGTGGAGAGGATAAATAATGAAAAGATTACAAGGAAAATATACGTTAGTGTCAGAAAGAGTGGCCATTCAAGAACTACTTGGCTCGATCATGTCGACCAGATTTTCAAGGAATGTCGGATCTTGAGTAAAATGAATCGTTGTGTATGACAAATTGCATGTTTGTGGCAGAAGCAAGGAGTATGTATAAGGATAGGAAAGTCTGGTGTTCTGTTCTCTCTGCCTATTTTACAAGGGATGTGGCATGACTGCAATGTGCATGATAAAAATGTCGTATTAAATGCTCTAATATAAACTTTTTTGACTATCGTACAGTGAATCGTGATTGATAAAAGTCTCACCTTGATTTGAGGGCTTTAGGAATGGTTTGGAATCCTTTTTAATCAGATCAAACGCAACTTCTGCAAAAAAACTTCCGTCCAATTTAGTATTCTTTTTAAAGTTGTGGGATCTCGAACACGACACCTCTCTATTGGTCGTAACGTCTTTACTAAAATTCACGACCAACTGTGTCGGAGTTCTGTTATTCTCTAACGTATCGGCAGTCATTCGTTCTTCGATCTCACTCCCCAACTCTTCGAGCCAGTGTTGTAAAGCTTGTTCCTCGGTGATAGCACCGACTCCTGGGAACTTTTTACAGCATCCAATACTCTTGGGACAAAATCGTGGGGTGACGGGTTCGTTGTCTATTCCTCGTGCAATGTTGTACAACCAGGATCTGCAAACATTGAAGAATGTTTTGAATATCTAAATGCATACATAAATAAAAGAATGAATGACGACAGGATGACAAAAAATATATATTTGAGTGAGCGAAGAGGTGTGGACCTGGACCGATCATGTCGACCATATCCTCAAGGATGGAAGCGTTTTGAGCTAAAGAAATCGGAAAGCGTGTATGACAAAATGTATGAATGTGACGTAGGCTAGGAGTGTGTGCAAGGATTGGGCTGTCTGGCGCTCTGTCCTCTCTGCCTAACCTGCAAGGGATGCAGAGTGAGGATATAGATAATAAAATAACACCTATAAGACTGCCTCGTCCTAAGTCGAAGATTAATCTAATATGTACTAATAATATAAACTTATAATTATTATACAAACCCATTTTTCTCATTAAAATGTCTCTGTAAATCTCTCTCGGTGAACTGTACGAGGTCTATCATATTCACAATATTCAACTTTTGACATATCTCCGTTCCAAACTTTCCACCCAAGCTCTTAATTTTATTAATCGGCAACGATCTGTAAAACAAAACCAATAAAATTCGAGATATGTATTAACGTTATTATTTGTTATTGGGAGGCAGCTTTCTCTGTTTTGACCCAAATTCTCAAACTGTGTTTATATGCAATTATTCAGACTATTCTTGAAGGTGTTGGTGGTGGGAGCAAGTACATCTGACTCAGGCAACTGATTGCAAGCACTGACAGCTGTATTTTTTTTTAAAAAAAGGATCTATCAAATACTTTCCTGCACACCTTGCGCTAGGCTAAAAGCCTGTATCGCAAAGTGTAGAATACATCTCCAGTGCCGGGGTTTGAACCTGGCACCTCCCGTTCGAGAGACTGCCGCCTCAACCAACTGCGCCAACCATGTACTCAAGATTATTAATTAAGAAATGTTTCCATGGGTTGGATGAGAATCTTTTTGTAACATAGTACTTTACGATTCCTCTTTATAACGCAGGGAGGCCACAGAGTGTATGTAATTTTAAGAATATAAGAATAATACGTACTGAAATAATATTGGAACACAATGTAGGGGCAGAATAGTCTGTTTATTTGGTTTATTCATTCCGCAAACTAATTTGGCGAGGATTTTATTGTGCGCCACTCCTGCAGAACATCTGTAGCCTGAAATAATATGTGAGAAAAATATAGGTATAGTATAAATAAATATATGCAATATAATATATGAAATAATAATATGCCTGGGGTAGGCAGAGAGATCTGGATGAAAGATAACATGTCATAAGAACAAACTCACCAGACAGCACGCAATTATACAAGGTAAAGAAAGATTTATTTTTTTTAAAAAAGGATCTGGGTTTGTCCAAACTGTGATATTTGAGATTGTCCAAACTGTGATATTTGAGATTGTCCAAACTGCGATATTTGAGTGCGTCCAAACAACAATATTGCGATATTTGAGTGCGTCCAAACCACAATATTGCGATATTTGAGTTTGTCCAAAGTGAAATATTTGAGTTGCAAGTTGATATAATACATGTTTTCCGGGTCGACAACAGACGAGAATCATTTACACAAGGCACACATTGTGTAAATATTTTGCAAGTCAGCATTTTTATGTAGCATGAAATAATTGATCGATAAATCAAAGTCCTACCTGTTTTCTCGTACACGGCAGCCCTGATTTCACTGACTACAATGGCTCCTACGAGAAGTCTTAAGGAGCGTTCATGGTCGAAGTTCATATCGTCACATTCCGTCTCCCTGTAGACATCTTTTATGAATCTGTCTAAGGAGTCGTATCCCAGGACGTAACTATTTGATAACAATTCAGGTCTGATGTCGTTTCTACTCCTGTATGAAGCAATGCGATCGTTTACCTGAAAAATATACCTACATAAATAAATCTTTATTAGACAAAAATCATGCAGAGTTAAACAAAACAAGACAATAGTAGTGCGCTAAAGGGCGGACTTATTGCAAAAGCAATGTCTTACAGTCAACCCGAATAACATAATAATTATAGTATCAACCTTGTTATTAAACTATGTAGTCAGTACCTGTGAAATTTCACGGAGTTAAATAAGATTTTTTATTGGATAAACCCATAGAATTAGGAATACAGTATATCAATTGATAGAACGTCAATAACATTAAAAATCAAGGAAAACTCCTGTAGCTATACATGCCTCTTTGGAAGTTTTGATCAGAAGACAACAGTATGGAGAGGGTATCACTATTTAGGAAGTATGAAAAAATGTGAGGAGATACTAACCACACTGCTCATTACATAATTCTACCTTCCAAGATACATTAAAATACTAATGTAAGAATGGTCACGAAGAGAATTCGATTTACATTCTCTGTCAATTTATAAAATAAGTTTTTAACACTGTGGTAAACCTCGCAAAAATATGTATTCTTTTATTTATTTACTAGTAACCCCCAATGTGATTCGCACTGAATCAAGAAATGATGAAAGAAAAGTTGGAGTTTCCATCTGCATAAAACTATTGCTACTTCTTTCTCATTGTTAAATTTAATACTCACCGACTGTGTGACATCCAAATAAGCCTCGTCTACTGACGCTCGCTCCAGTAAGGTTGTGAATTCCTGGAGGACATTGGCTACATCTTTACCTGCTTCACGATATCTGCAATAGAAAACAATATTAAACAGATCTGAAGAAATAGTGGTTGAGTACACTGGTTTTCTAAACACTTGGTCTGAAATATTATCAGCCAGGCAGCTATGGTGATATGTCTGATCTCACAACAATATTCACTCATTCAGTCTGTCAAGTCCATTGCTTAAATACATTCACACTTTGTGCAACAACAAGCTCCATACCATCCTCCATACATACACAACGCTATTGGATAAGAAATACTTCAATACATTCCGCTTGAAACTGTGTTTGTTTAGCTTCAAACTGTGACCTCTTAAATTAGCAGTTCAAAAGAACTGTAGATGAAATGTCAACTGACATTTAAACACTTCAGTTTTTATAATAAACAGAATCTGGTGTGTCAGAGAAAAAATAATAGATTTTTGAGTAATACAGTACAAGATCATACTTTGATATATTGGCTTTGCCTCTGTTTGAAGGCACTTGTGGAAGTTCAATCTCCGGACATTTTTCTTTAGCTTCATCTCCCCTCATATGGCGAGTCACTCCCCTGGCTCTTGCCTCATAATTTACAGCAATTATTCTAAAAACAATATGTTTAACATAAGAAAATGATATATAAATTGTTGTATGGAGGGTTAATATTAATCTTTACACATAGTGAAGGGTGACTGTCGTAATTTATGCGAGAAATCGCACAGAATAATATTTAAATGGGGGATGTTTTGGCTGCTTGATTTTAATTTCAAATATTTAGAGGATTAAATGGATTCAGTGGCAATATAAAAAGCGCACATAAATAATTCTTACCCCCCACCCCTCCATTGGTTATATTGTACGACGGCTATAGGTTTCCCTTTCAAAGCTGGATTATATTTTTCTTCCACTTGACAAAAGAAACAATCCATATCAATCAATGCTACAATTCTGTCTGTATCCGCCATATCTATAATTTGAAGAATTTACTACAAAATAATACGATAGAAAAACGTTAAAGGTTGCCAATTCAAGTTGTAAATAAGTATATCACTGAAATAATTTAATTTTATCCGATAATAACGAAAACGATGCAACATTTTTCACTATCAAAAAACTACCCTTTGGCGGGAGAGGTGACACGGTATTTTACCATAGAAAAAACATCAGTTAGCAACTGTCAATATAGTGTTGCTATAATTGCACAATAAATAAAGCTTGGTCTACAAGTCACATTGTAAAATTTATGTTTTTGAAAAAGGATCTACTTAATTTATATGGCACGAGTCGCATATTGATAAGAATAGGATGCAGAAATAATTAGTATAAGATAATTAATCGATTATTATCGATAAAAGAATTATAAATGCATCATGCATTCACGTCACCTTGCCATTATGCAACTCGGCACTATCTACTTTCTTATCTTATCGTTTCGCCAAGTGTCAGTGAGCTGTCAAAGGTTGTTTGCGTTTTGATTTGCGTGTTAAAATTAACATAGCACAAATTTGTGATAACTTATTGTAATCTCGTTTTGACTGAATACGTTGCATTGTGTTAGCGCAGGTATGTTACGATAAACCTATTTTATTATCGCAGTTAATTGTTATATTGCATCATTATCTATCAAACGTGAGAAACAATGTTTTCGAGATAATGATTTAGTCATTTGATCCACTCCCGAAATCCTAATAGTTTCTAGTTATTTAGCTGTGAAGGTTTCATTTAATTAGTGAATAAGATAAATATTTAATTCAAACCATTGCTTTAGGATATTTTAAGTATAATTCTTGGTTTTGTACTGCAGTTATCCTAAGATTCGATCATGCCGGCTATTGTGGGGAAGTATCAGCATGTCAAGAATGAAAACATGGATGAATATTTCACAGCAGTGGGTGTCCCGTACATTCCCAGGAAGTTAATGGGCATGTCGTCCCCTTCATTAGAGATCAGTCAGGAGGGAGAGGACTGGACAATCACTGTTTCATCGGCAATGAGGACAACTGTGTCGAAGTTCAAACTGGGAGTTGAATATGAAGAAACTATGCCCAGTGGTGATGTCTTAAAGGTCAGTTCAAACAGTATAATAAACTAACATCGACACTCGTGGATTCGTAAACGACCTTACAACAATGCCACCTGGTAGCCATTTACCGCGCCACCTTTGGTGCATCCTGAATCAGAGCTGGACACGGAAGGTGTGACCTTCTCCTCCACAGGTGGGGCAACCCTGACCAATTGAACTGTTAAAACACATTATCGAGGAATGTCAGTTCACTAGGTTCAAAGACATTCAGAACTTGTCTCATGAAGCGCTTCAATATCTGAGCTCTCATGATCTTAATCTCTGACTCTGGTCACTCCAATGCAATACAATATACATACATCTAGTTGGTATTGCCTAATTTATGGTAATTTGTCTAATTTGTTTCAATATTTTTTGGTTTTGTAGAATACTGCATCTTTACAAGAGAATACATTGGACATAAAGTCAATTATTGCTGCCACGGGAGTGAACACATCTAGGAAGTATGTGTTTGATGATGAAGGATGCGTTGTTGTAAGTTAACCTTAAATTTATTTTCCTTCCTCTCTGTAGCTGCTCGACCTCAGTCCGTAAACTCTACTGCCTGGCAGAAATCGCTCCCCCAAATGTCTGCCGAAAGGGGCTTAAAATCGTCACCTGAGAATAGCAAGGTTGAAACTGACAAAATCAAAATGTTGAGAAAAATGAGATCAAAGTTTCAAACACTTGTATCTTTTACATACAGATACTTTACTTTACGGGTCCGGACTCTAGACCTTGCCACTCCAATGTGCAGCGACAGATATCGCTTTGTCATTTGCCATTTTTAAGTCCTCCATATTGCATGCCATCCGCATCAGCGGGCACGACAGCAAATGCAAATCGTCCTGCAGCGCCCCACAGTCGCAACTCGCGTCATCTCCCTCGAGGAAGCCCCACCTCCGTTGGTTCACTCTGCACCTGGTCACCCCCACCCTCAGTCTGTTCAAGGTTTTCCAGGTTGGAAAGTCGAGGTTTTGCGCGGTGTTACTGCCCTCCGACGGCGCTATCCAAAGTCTGTCACCAAGTTCGAGCTTCCATTGGTCCTCTCTGTATTGTTTTATTGAGGTATCCAGATCAGTGGTTGTTTTCAGGAAGCTCTTTCTCGATGCCAATCTCTGTGTCGCCATCTCGTGGCCGTAGAGGGGGTGTCTGGTATCGTGGATTTGCTTGTGCCTCTCCGCGTCCGCCGCCGCCTTTCTCCTGATGTTAGGTGGAGCTATACCTATTATAGGGTATAGTTTGTGTACTGCTGTAGGTTTGAGGCAGCCGGACACTAGCCGTGCCATTTCATTTACAGCAACATCTACTTGTTTGGCATGTGCTGACGTCTGCCAAACTGGGCAGGCATACTCGGCTGCGGAGACACACAGACTCAAGGCAGAGGTGCGGAGAACAGTTGGGGATGCTCCCCAGGATGTGCCGGTAAGTTTTCTCAGGATATTGTTTCTGGCTGAGACCTTCTGTTTGGTGTTGGAACAGTGTTGTTTGTACGAGAGTGTTCTGTCCAGAGTGACGCCAAGGTACTTAGGTGTCTGGCAGTTTTCTATCCTCTCGCCCTTCCATGTGACATTTAACTCTCTTCCTGCTTCCTTGTTTCGTAGGTGGAAAGCGCAGAGTTGCGTTTTGCTCGGATTTGGCTTAAGGTTATTCGCATCGTAGTATTGTCCAAGCGCATTGAGAGTTTGAGTGAGTCTTTTTTCCACTAGTTCAAAAGAGACCTCCTGGGCCGCCACTGCGGTGTCATCAGCGTAGATAAATTGCCTGGTCTCTATCGGTGTGGGTTGGTCATTCGTGTAGATGTTATATAGGATTGGTGCTAGAACGCTTCCCTGTGGTAAGCCATTCTTTTGTGACCGCCACCTGCTATCCTTGCCCTGAAGTGTTACGTAAAAGCGTCTGTTACTCAGGAAGTTGCGGATTACAGATGTCAACCGAAAGTCCTTTGTAAGTTCGTATATCTTGTTGACAAGTTTAGCATGGTTCACAGTATCATATGCGGCGGTGAGGTCCACAAAAGCCACTCCCGTCACCTTCTTCCTTTCAAAGCCATCTTCAATGTGCTGCACCAGGTTGAGCACCTGGCCAGTGCACGATCTTCCAGGTCTAAATCCAGCCTGTTCTCCTATTGTGTGATGGTCTATGTGGGCACTGATGCGATTCAGTATTAGGCGTTCGAAGATCTTGCTCATATGACAGAGGAGAGACACAGGTCTAAAGCTCTTCGGGTCATTGGGTTCTTTTCCCGGCTTGAGGAGTGCAGCAACACGAGCCTTTCTCCAGAGCTTTGGTATCTTCTCACTCTTGATGCATGCATTCATTAGTTCTAGGACCCATTCCATAGTTTTTGGTCCAAAATGTTTGATTTGTTCGACCCTCACCTTGTCCAGTCCGGCCGCCTTGCCGTTTTTCAGTGCATCTATTGCCTCCTTCAGTTCACCTTGGGTGAAGGGGTTTTCCAGAAAGTTATTTTCCTCAGATGTGCTACGGACTATGGGTATCCTCAGTTTTTTCCCACCTGTCTGGCCGTTAAGTAGCAGTTGGTGAGCTATCTGGTTTGGAGTGACATTATATTTAATGCTGTTCTGTGCTGTTGGGTCATTGCTGAGGTTTTTTTATCACCTTCCACGCCCTTCTGCTGTTTTGCTTCATGTCTAGGTTTTCAATGAGGTTGCACCATTTATCCTTCCTACTGTTGGATATGGATACAGATGTAATCTATGTTTTTAATTATATTAGTAGATTACGTTCGTCAAAAACATTTTCATGCAAGAATTTCAAAATGTGTTGGCTACAATCTTGTTATTATCACATGACAGACCTGAAACATCTTCTGTATGACCATGTCTCCCTACCATAGCATCTCAATTAATTCTAAATGATCCTTTTTCAATGTCTTTCCTGTATGTTATACTATCATATTTTAGAAGATTTTTTAATAATTGAATGTTTATTTATTGTTTTCAGACATACACCCATGGCGAAGTCACTGGAAAGAGACAGTTTAAAAGGCTTTAATCAGTAATGCGGCAACTCTATAAGTTTATGTGGATATTCCTATATCTGTGTTGTTATTACGACATGTGTCTGTGTGCACACTAACATGGTGTTTTGTATTTTTCTACTTTTGATGTTTTTTCTATTTAATATTTACAAATACATTGTTGTAAATTTATTTGCTTACCTCATTCCCATGGGCCCAATTGAATTCAAAATCATTCCTCTGTGCCAGAATTTGTGTTTTGTCTGCGCATATTTTTTTTTTGTTAGATACAGATACTTACTTGAAAAAAAATGCATTTTTCAATGACTGACGCAACGTGCAATAATAATTTATTTTTACATATGCATTTATATATTGTATTTACTATTTTTATATATTTATACTTATTATTTAATCCTGATTATGATGCTCCATATTTATTGTAAGAATATCATTTTTAATATACAATTTATCAATATACTAAGTGATTTGTTTTATTATGACCCAGTTAACATGCCATACTAATTTGAGTCGTATATATCAAAAACAGCAGTCTGTCGATTTTGTGTAAATTGGGCTAAAACTGAAAGAGTAATCGATTCTTCCTGTAAACTTTTGGAAAATTATTTTTTGTTCTGGGAATTTCCAAATATTGTAATTCTAGGAAAGACACATTGTATTCAATACTTCCATCTGTTACTCTCTTCAGTTTCAAGACAATGCTCTCAGTATTGGCCGAGTAAACCCCAAAGCCAAATGGCGGCATCAATCTGCAATATATGAGAGTTAAGTGGATAAAACATTTTTTCAATAATTTACCTATTTTGAATCAGATTGCTGTTTTTGTTAATGTGTGACTCATTCGTTATACACATACTAATTTAAGGAAATTACTTAACATAAAATACTGTTTACCATCAAAACCTGTTCTAAAATGAAATAAAAAAATTACAAGGTCATCATTAGTTGACAAATATGTACCTACTATACAGCATCACTGATAGAAATCATATAATTAAATTCTCTAATACTCATATGGTAGGTTAAATAAAAATTGTAAACAGCTAGAGGTATATCAGTTAATAGCATGGATGTATAATACTTCTAGTAAACTGGATTCATCTCTTGGCCGACTATTGCGGTTCTAGGGGAAATGGCCAGTTAGGCAAAAGAAGCAAAATGGAGGATTTTCCATACTAAACGGGCTATAGGAAACTGCGGTTTTCACATGGATTTTTGGTTTTCACTGTTTATATTTTAACTGAAAATGAATTATAGACATCATATTGACATAATTATAGGACCAAGGGATGTAAATAGTCCGTTAATCAGGATTTATAAGCAATTTTTTTAACAGAGGAAACAGCGTACGATGGAAGTTAATTAAATAACTTTTATTTTATTGTCATTAATTACAACATAAATCAAACATTGCACAAAAATTCATAAATACATACACATTAGCTTCAAATAACAAAAAATATGAAAAAATAAATTCCTACATAATAAATGATATATTTAAAACGTCTTCACATCCGTGATATTCAATATCATAATTAGTGATAGGCAACTACTGAAAACACATTTTTTCACCATTTTTTCTTTCTTAAATTATGCAAAAGGTTTAATTAATAAAGGGAAATCTGAAAAAAGAATAAGAAAAATAAATAAAAGTAATTTAATTTACTTCCATCGTGTGCCGTTTCCTGTGTTATAAAATTGCTCATAAATTCTGATTAATGGACTTTTTACATCCCTTGGTCGTTTAATTATGACAATATGATGTCTATAATTCATTTTCGGTTAAAATATAAACAGTGAAAATCAAAAATCCATGTGAAAACCGCAGTTTCCTATAGCCCGTTTAGTATGGAAAATCCTCCATTTTGCTTCTTTTGCCTAACTGGCCATTTTCCCCAGAATCATACAGAATGTATAGACAAACACCTATGTTCTCCATCCAGTTTACTAGAATAGTATTATAGATCCATGGTTAATAGTGATCATTCAAATTTGTCTAGAATGTTCTCATTTTGAATCCGTTATTTGAATTCAGAAAATAAGAAACCTACACTATTACAGGGTTTGCAAATTAAATTGGTTTATCCACCGTCAATGCTTTAGTATTTTTCATTTATTTATTCTTGAGCAAGTAATTTTTGTTCTCATAAAATAATATCAAAATGTTTGATCTGGTTGGTAAATACAAACATTACAAAAGTGAAAATTTGGAAAATTACCTTTCTGCTATAGGTACGTATATATATTTCTATTAAAAAAACGGCCTTGGGTTCAAATGACTTGTAATTATTTGAGAGTATTTCATGTTTTATATTACTTATGAAGGTATTTATAATTCAAGGTGTTCCATATTTGGTACGTAAGATAATAGCATCGTCCTCTCCGAGTTTGGAAATATCTGTAACCGATGATGTGTGGTGTCTTCAGCTTCACACTTTGGTTAAGACAATGGCTAATAAATTTAAGATGAATGAAGAGTTTGAGGAGAACATGCCAACTGGTACCACTATGAAGGTAAATTATGGAACCTAGCGACCTATGCCTATTATAATATTAAGGACAAATTGTGTGATTAAGGTTGGCAATGGGTGTTTGAAGCAAGTAGACGAATATCTGGTGCAAACACCAATGTATGCAAGCGAGACATAGACATTAGACTTGGCTGAAGAAGGATGAATCGGTGTAAATGCTGTTGAGATGAGATTGCTAAAAAAATTACATCGAGAGATAGGATACGATAAATTAAAAATTATATATATCTCCGTGCCAACCCTAGATAAGTCAAATAAGGACACTGTTCTTTTTCCATTTTCAAAACACAAATTACCCAGATCGTTCAATACAGATTTGAAAGAAGGCCACATTTCTGTCCATTTCTATGTTGCCGACAAACATATAATATTATTTAAGGAGTTTGTTTATTAGGGATATGGACACTGTGATGGAGACATTGTAAGAAGAAATTTGGTCGATACTAGTACAAATGGTGCACTCAGACTGAATGCTAGTAGTAATATTATGTGTAAGAATGCAAAAGTACCTACAAGTGCACAATGCTGTCTTGATGCTGTACCTATTTCAATTTTATTGAATTTTTTTAGAGCAAAGCATCATTGGAAGGACAGAAATTAATCATTAACTCAACGATAGTTGAAACAGGTGTACAAATGACAAGATCTTACATGCGCGATGAAGAAGGATGCATTTTGGTAAAATATGAAACAATTTTCACTAAATTATTATTCTACTGTAAGCAGAGCGACGAATTAACTTTTTGCATTTTATATTTTAGGCTATGGATCATGAAGGGAAAACTACAGCCAAAAGATATTTCAGAAGAACATAGTGATAAACGGATAATCACGAAAATAGTTGATGTTAATGTGATCTTTACATATCATAATTTGTTATTATTCTTGATTATTCTACCATTTTGGACGTCTTCAATAAAGTTTTTTTTAAATTACCTCCTTTGAAAGTTTTACTTTTGTTTCCACATCCGGTATCCGAATTCGGCCATGGATGAATATAACAAGCGAATATTTTTGGTACTTGCAACATTACATCATCCGATGAACTTCTATTCCATAATTTTCTATGGATTGATTGAATGTCAAAATTTCAACAATGGCTGACTGCGAGAAAGAGGAGGCGATGAATTTGGTAAAATAAAGCAAATATATTTGAAAAATCACTTTCCGTGTCTTAAGAAAATGAAAAGGGATGAATGTTGGTTTTGAAAAAGTAAATTTCATTGAAATTCACTGTGTTTTGTGCCACTAAATAGCTATGTTTATAAACCTGTATTTCACAAGGTAATGTTCGTATTTTATTAAAAATTCATCGTTTTTGTGACGTTTTTCTATTTTCTACAGCGAAATATTATTAGTAAATATTACTGAGTTTAATTTGTAGCTAAAATAAATAGTTTTCGACTTATTTGCACATCGAAATTTTCTGTTGTCTCAAATGAACACAGAAATCACCTGACCAATGTTTTGTACTTGCACTAAATTTACATATTTACTCATTAGATTGTAACATAATAGATAAAATTCGTCACATTTCATTGTCAGACCATGACGGCTTTTAATCGTGCTATATATTACGACTGTTTGCAGTATATTTCCACATTATAATAGGTATGAAAATATTGATTGACTTGTTTCATAACATTGTTTTATTGATATTTTGCAGCAAACAGAATTTGAATGGGTTCTACATGAAGAAGTCCATGCTGTGTTGCATCAATTACATTCCGTTTTAGTGGTGAGTTTTTTTATAATAAGATTGACATTAATTTAATCTATTCCTCGGAATTGTTTGTCTCGTAATTCTGTTAAATACCTAGTTTAATAATTCACAGCTCACACAAATTACTGATTTTTTACTAAAAAGTCATACATTGTGTGCTTAAAAGTGTATAAAATCAAGTGCATAGCAAGATTAATTTAAGTATATTTAATTCACCACATGATTTTGGGACCGCTCAAACCTTTTTTGTATTGATTTTACTGACTGAAACGTACAACGATCATTATACAGTATAGCAAGATTATTTATGACGTTTTCTACATGATATGACAATATTTGATTCGTGCGTACTACTGTGGACACCCGAAGCAAACCATGCAGCACATCTTGCGTGATTGTCCCATATGTGCTTACCGCGGTACCGTTGACAGTGCTGCCAGCCTGTCTCCTGAATTCCTCCAATGGCTAGAGGCGCTGGATGTCAGACTTTAACAATGGGACAATACTTCGACATTGCCAAACGATAAGTAAATAAACTAACATTCTCATACAAAACGTGAAAAAGTTGAAGCGAAAATATAACGATTTTTGCTCTGTGCATATAGGCCCTTAATGAAAACATGCATAGTTACAAGAAAATTCAATTAAAATGTGTAAAACGTAACTGGATTGTTTTGAAAAGTATATTCATATTAAATGCTCATTTTGCTGTCCCCTGTAGTTAAGCCAGTGATGTGGTGATATAATGTGTGTATTATTTCTAGGAGTGTGCTCATCGCTTCCCCGTGCCATTGTATGGAAATGAAGGACAGAAACAGGACAGGTTTATTATGACATCATCACCCGAGCAGCTCAAGTGTATTGTCACATTAACAGGAGATAGCATCACACACGCTGTGAGTCACAATACACCACATCATTGTATTTATGTTTATTATTGTCCAATCATCCGTTTTTTCCCATTTAAGGCACTTGGAATTATCAGGTTTACAAACAATACAAGATTAAATGCGATCAATTATTAAATTGTTGTAGTCACATTGTAGAATTACTTTTCTATTCTATCCCCTCGCTCTGTAGCCCTCGCGGGATAAGTAGAGAGAACAATGCCATTACCCTATCCGTCGCGCTAACGTAATTTGTCATATTCTGATTCCTTTTACTCAAAATATGTCTGTCCTAGGCTTGAATCAACGTGATCAATTCATGTCAGACTTTGATTACCCCGTTTCGTCAACCCTCTTTCACTCTCATATATCCTTTTAATCATACTGTCATCATTCATTCTCTCATCATGTTCAAACCGTCGTAAGATTATTCACTTTCATTCTAGTCGCAGTAACCATATTTTTTTAATATTAATTCTGCTACTGCAATTATACCATCATGGTATATCCCAGTGGCAGATCTAGTTAAAACAAAACCATTAGTGACGGACTTAACATAGAGTACTCAAATCGAGTGTACTTCCTTTGCTATTTTTGTGTCTCAGCCCCTCCAAAACAACCCTCAGCCCCTCTCGAAAATGAATCCTGGATCCGAAAATTTTTGAATTGTTCAATTGAAGTTTTAGAAGCTCCTGACTTTTACAGGACACTAAAAAAATATTAAAGAAGGGTGGGGGATTAATTCTGCAATTCAGAGTTCTCCACGTCATCCATGTTTTTTCCTCCACGAGCTGTCATCAGTCTAAAATGTCAACATTTGAAATTTCGTAATAATATTAGTTTTTTTTAGTTAATGTATGTATTACTCGGAACATAAATGGCAATTAATTACACAATAATGTAATTGGTTGTTGTTTGATTGTGATGATAATAAAGAGATTAGATTTAATTGGGTGTCATTCACATCCAATCTATTACAATATATTAATATCGTATTCAGTTATAATATTATAATATGAATGATGTGGTGACAATATACGACTTATCATTTGATGTATCTATTGTTAGGAATATTAATAGGTGTAATGTTATCATGACATTTATATTGAGTTACTCAAATGTTGATAACAATGTATTCCACAGACAAATTGATCCTGAATGACTGAAATTATTTTATGAATGTTGGAATTTATTTCATGTAAAAACATTGGATTTTCTACATGGACTTGCTCCACTAAACGGCGCATCAGAAATTGTCCGTATTATTATTATCATAGTTGGATAACAAGTATATGGCTGGCGCAGTTGGTTGAGAGACTGGCACAGAGACTGCCGCCTCTCTAGCGGGAGGTGCCAGGTTCAAGCCCCGGCGGTTGCGATGTATTCCACACTTTGCGATACAGGCTTTTAGCCTAGTGCAAGGTGTGTAGGAAAGTATTTGGGTTTGTGTATGCAAGCCCAGATCCTTTTTAAAAAAAAGTTGTCCAGAACTACATTACGTCAATGACAACAGAATTTGATAGAGAAATCAGTATAAAACAGAGACATATTATTATTCAACGCAGGTCTGGATGTAAATGGTCCAAAACTGCATTTCGTTAACAATGATTAATACCCTTGCGGGGTAGACAGATGCAACTTTAATTGATGTAATATTTGCAGGACATAAACTTCAAAGTGTTGAGACAGCAGCATACAGTGTGTCGCACCTCCATACAACAGGACAATCCCTGGAAGTTACAACAAATACAGGACGCTGCTAATCACCTCCAGCAAGCCATCGGACACATAGACAATGTCGATAAGCATTATATTTTTAGGTTAGTAAAACCAACACACTTCTCATTTGGTATCTGTAGGCAGCTTTTGCTCATTTAACCCAAATCATAGTTAAATTGTGTTTATATGCAATTATCCAGTCTATTCTTGAAGAAGTTGGTGGTGGAAGCAAGTACAAGTGATTCCTCACACTGTCAGGTCTATTGGTTGTGTTTGTGTGTGTTGGATGTGTAGGTATAACGTTGTCTATAGCTTCAGTTGATGTCCTCTCAGGTGCACATTAGAGCTCATGGTGAACATAGCTGGTAGTATCTCACAGGACTACCTAACGCTCATAAATACACACTCAGTATATCTCAATAAGATACCCCAATCACATCTCTCCTTCAATGTTGTCAAGTTCTTTCAAGCGATCCATATTCATAGTATGTATTATAATAATGTAGAAAAGTCCATTCATGATTGACATATAAACTTGTTGGACTAATACTGGGAAACATTCACCTATGCAGATATCACGAATGCCAAAGGATTAGGCTCAGATATACTGCTCTATATAAAATACAAGCCTGAAATATAAGTATTTAGAAATCTTTTTACAATATTGCATGAATGAATGATTTTGGTATTCTTCTTGCAGATCTGCTGACGAGGTTCTTCATATAGTGAGTTGTTTATTAGGTGCACTGCAGAGAGCCAGGCTGGCCCTGGTTCTGCCGAAGAAGAAGACTATAGACGAACTTATGAAGAGCCGAAATATGGTACGCACATTTTCTGTAAGCTTATTGCCTCTATCTATAACTCGTGTATCACGGATATTTTATTTCTATTCTTATCTATTTTGTCCTTTAACATCACATGCATTCATCCCCTCTACATGTCCTGACCATCTCAACAGATATTTTGTAATATGTATTTTTCTTTTCTTGTTTCAGAAATCTCTCTCTCCCAATTTACCCGAAGACCTGGCCATTTCGTTCTACATTCAGTCTCACAAGTTGGTGTTTGCCGCGTACCAGCTGAGTTCCGTCCACGGCACAATGGGTTATGACTCGTGTCAGGCCGACTGCGCCGTACCTTGGCTTAACGAAGTCTTATGGCTGCTGACTGCTGCATTGCAAATGTGTCAACAGCTAAAGGATAAGGTGTGTATTAATATTTCTCTCATATTTATGTCAGGAAAGCCAACTTCTCTGTGTAAGGTAAAATGAAAGACTAAATATTTAGTTTAACACGTTGAATAGTACAATAATATCGTATTTTCGCGGAGAAAAAACTATAGACATTTTTTTCTCCATCATACTTTACGTATTTGGGGGTGCTGAATCCAAATTTCAACTTTGCCACCTCGTAAATGTGATGCGTTCTGAGATATCTCAGAAAGAAAGAGAAAAAAATGCTTTTTTTACATACTTTGACTGATAATTCAAAAAGTATTCATTTTAGAGAAAAGAAGCTCAGGACAAGAATTCACCAAATTTCCTACAAAATGACATGTAAATCTTTTTTGTGGCGTAAACCGTCAAGGCATCAGAGCGAGCTAAAATAGAGCGTAATTTTCACCCTACAGCCAAAAATTATATATGTTTGTAATTTTTCGCTCATAACTCAGAACCTACAGACTTTTGAGCAAAAATATCTAAGAAAAAAATAAAGTGCATATTTTTTTCTTTAATTTATGCTACCAGTGTTTCGTCGGCGGACAAACAGTCTAGGCGCTAGAGCGCATTGAAGTTTAGTATAGTACATTAGAAGCAGTTTTGACTATTATTTAAACTGATATATAACGATCAAAAAATACTTAATTGTAGGCAGTGCACTTGAATATATAAGAACAAAGGCTGTTATATTTATATTTTAAGGTTTGCCACCACTTAATAGTGCTGCGTTTATAGAAATGTCAGAATAACTCAGAAACAATAGTTATTTCTTTGTTTTTTTGTCCATATTTTAAAAATTTAAAACTTTAAAGGAATTATTTTATTGAAAAAGTAAACTACATTTAATTGTCTATGAATCACTTCTACATTTTTTTTTAATCAGATGAACCATTCAAGAGCCAGAGCGCTTTAAAATTAAATCAAAATGGAAAAATCGTCCAATTACTGTACTTTCTTTGGTTTCTCGCCTACGGATGAGAAGGTACGTACTATTAATGAAAAAAATATAAAAGAAAATTAAATTTTCTACAAATTATGTCTCTTAATATTTTTCACTCAGACGAACCGGTTCGGAGTTATAAAGCATCAAAATTTGTTGTAGTATATCAGAGAGAACGATATTTATGTACGTCGTACTAATATCTCTATTTGATTTTGAATTGTAAATTTTGATGCTTTATAACTCCGAACCGGTTCGTCTGAGTGAAAAATATTAAGAGACATAATTTGTAGAAAATTTAATTTTCTTTTAAATTTTTTTCATTAAAAGTACGTACCTTCTCATCCGTAGGCGAGAAACCAAAGAAAGTACAGTAAATGGACGATTTTTCCATTTTGATTTAATTTTAAAGCGCTCTGGCTCTTGAATGGTTCATCTGATTTAAAAAAAATGTAGAAGTGATTCATAGATAATTAAATGTAGTTTACTTTTTCAATAAAATAATTCCTTTAAAGTTTTAAATTTTAAAATATGGACAAAAAAACAAAGAAATAGCTATTGTTTCTGAGTTATTCTGACATTTCTATAAACGCAGCACTATTAAGTGGTGGAAAACCTTAAAATATAAATATAACAGCCTTTGTTCTTATATATTCAAGTGCATTGCCTACAATTAAGTATTTTTTGATCGTTATATATCAGTTTAAATAATAGTCAAAACTGCTTCTAATGTACTATACTGAACTTCAATGCGCTCTAGCGCCTAGACTGTTTGTCCGTCGACGAAACACTGGTAGCATAAATTAAAGAAAAAAATATGCACTTTATTTTTCTCTTAGATATTTTTGCTCAAAAGTTTGAAGGTTCTGAGTTATGAGCGAAAAATTACAAACATATATAATTTTTGGCTGTAGGGTGAAAATTACGCCCTATTTTAGCTCGCTCTGATGCCTTAACGGTTTATGCCACAAAAAAGATTTATATGTCATTTTATAGGAAATTTGGTGAAGTTTATTCTTGTCCTAAGTTTCTTTTCTCTAAAATGAATACTTTTTGAATTATCAGTCAAAGTATGTAAAAAAAGCATTTTTTTCTCTTTCTTTCTGAGATATCTCAGAACGCATCACATTTACGAGGTGGCAAAGTTGAAATTCGGATTCAGCGCACCCAAATACGTCAAGTATGATGGAGAAAAAAATGTCTATAGTTTTTTCCTAGAAATGCCATTAAATTTCCTCTCCTTACTGCACTAGAACGCCGATGGAACAAATATGAAAATTTACATTTGGTATTCAATGTATTTTAATGTGAAACATACCCAAAATAAGTTATACATGGATTGGGCGTAGGATTCCATAATTATAACAAAAAAAAATGTTTTGCAATCTATTTTCCAAAATTTACTGAGCAGCTGTGTCTCACTGCGCAGGATAACTCTCGAGCGCCACTTTTGTAAGCTCTAATGAAAACTTTTGTATCTGTTTTCAGATTTGCGTATTTTCTCAATACAAGGATTTCACTGTGGGCTCGCGATCTGCTTCAGCTGTATTCTATTAACTGATTATACTGTGTATAATGTATACATAATAATACCTACTATTTATTACTGTATACTGTTGTTACCTACTGTTTATATGTTATGTTACATTGTCACTATATTGCCTTGACTAGATTCTTTCATCCAGTGCGTTATTCGACGTTTATATTTTAATACCGTCTTTTCTGCCCATCGGATTCTAGATTTGATGCAAACGCTATTGCATACATGTCGTCATGTAATTATTATTTATTTATCGTATGATCGTTTACATAGTACATCACATCAAATATGTTTCCATCCTTGGACAAGGACACTGAAGGAATGTAAGTTAGGGGTGGGGTTTGTTGAAGGGCTCTCTTCTGGCTAACCCTAAGCCCACCTCTTGAAAATATTTTGCCAAGAAGTGCAAGTAAAGAGGACGCTACATGCGCCTGTGCTACCCGGGGATGCGGAGGGCCTTAAGCCCGTGGGAGTCTTTCAATGTATCACATCAATTATCTGTTATGGGTTCGATTCCCAGCCGCGACGTTTGGTTGGACTGGAATCGGTGAATGTTACTTAAGTGATGACATTAAACCAGCCGATCATCAGTCTAAAGACCGATGGAAAGTCCATCCTTTGCTGTACATCCGTCGACATAACTACTTCGTACATCCTAAATATAAATGTCTAGGAATACATATACAACATTATGTATATTGTTTATTAAATTTATTTGTATTGGAGTACATATAGTAATTATGTATAAATAATTCTCGAGTCACTATGAGCGCCTCATTTTGACCACAAGTTCTCAATCTGTTAGAATCTAGATGTAACATTATTAGCGTTACGATTCAAAGTGTTCATTGATTATATTGCTGCGGTTTTCAAAGTGTGGTTGTTGATCTTTAGTAGGTGGAATGTTGGAATATTTAAATATTAAACTACCTTTATAAAATTATCACAAAATGGCACTATATAATATCTTAATTGTTTAGTCACATTCGTACTACGGTTCAGTGTTGCTAGTATCGTAAAATTTGTATACATAGATAACATTTTTCACATGTGGCGAGATAATGTAAGACGTGTGCTGTGACTAGAATGCGAGAGAATAAGCTTAGACGGTTTGGGCATGTTGAGAGAATAAATGATGACAAGATGAATTAAAAAATGTTGAAGCATGGTCGTCTGATACAACTGGATCAATCACGTCGATCAATTCGAAGACAGATGCGTTTTGGATAAAAGGAATCGTACATGTATGACGAATTGCTGATTTTTCCCAATTCCTAGTTAAATTGTTTTTATATGCAATTATCCAGTGTATTCTTGTATATAAGGAGTTGGTGGTGGGAGCAAGTATAAGTGATTCCTCACACTGTCAGGTCTATTGGTTGTGTGGTGTGTTGGATGTGTAGGTATAATGTTGTCTATAGCTTCAGTTGATGTCCTCTCAGGTGCACATTTAGAGCTCATGGTGAACATAGCTGGTAGTATCTCACAGGACTACCTAACGCTCATACATACACACTCAGTATATCTCAATAAGATCCCCTGATCACATCTCTTGTATGTAGTTATTAGCTGCTATATAGTGCCATATATATTATTTGTATATATTATTTTCTTTTTACATATTGTCAATTTGTATATTGAAAAATGATTAGCCCTGAATCCTAGCGTAACTACATATGTATTAGTATGATTAATAAATTATACACTGAATCATGTATATTATTATAATATATATTCGAGCATTCCGATGTTTTCATTCGATGCGGAATTTCGACTCTTCGTAAGATGAAATCATTATATCGTAGTGAGTATTAAGAAATCTCCATGTTAAGTTTAGTCATATTAATGTTGCCATGTTAAAAAAATATCAGATTCGATTTTTTTCCGCATAAAAATGGCGCTATCTGTCAAAATGTTAAGAGATTTTATTCTTTGTTTTATGCACTGTAGTTTGGTACAGTCCACCAAGAAAGAGTTGGTCTTGGATTATTTAGGAAATACAGTTTTGTTTTCAGGCAAGAGTGACATTTGTATTTAAATTGTACAAGTGTCGCCATTATGGTGGCGAGCGAAAAAAGTCATGCCCTCATCAAAACCATCTCTTCTTTGTTAGACTGTAGATGAGGTTATTGAAATACAGTACCTATTCAAATACAATATTTTCATTATAAAAAACTTGAAAGTATAAGACATATTTTTATTAATGCCATATGTGTTGACCAGTTTTAGTGACATTTTTGGGATGACATTTTGATTGACAGTGTTACCTGTGGAAAAAAATAAGATTTGATATTTTTCGAACATAACAAGCATAATGTTATATTTAGTTAAAATTATTTTTTGTTTGTTGTTGTTAAGAGAAAGAGTGTAACTGCCATTAGGTTTGCAGAACGGATTTGTCTCCTTACGCTATTTATATTTCGTAGAAAGTTTTTTCCTCAGTGCATATCGGCCCTTAAGGTTCTATATGCTGTCATTCGACTTTGGCGCCCTGAATTGTTCTCAGCCAATACTGAGAGAATCGTCTTGAAACTGAAGACAGTGATAGATGGAAATATTGACTGTCCTAGAAACACAATATTTGGGTATTCCTTAAACAAAAAATATTTCCGAAATTACCCCTGAAATTTACGGGAAGAATCCATTACTCGTTCAGTTTTTCAGATGCAGTTATACACTTTTCTTTTTACGACGTATGTTATATGATGCTTAGCATATTATGAATCACATTAAGATATTTAATACTATTTGCACTGCAAGTGTTTTGATTTTAGATTGTATAAGATGTATATTACGATACTATGTAGATTGCATTCATCTCAATTATTAAATAAAATTACTAATAATTAATAATTATTATACTATTGTTGTTTATTTATTTATTTATTCATTCATAAACGGCCGAAGCCTTTAACAGAAATACAAAACGACAATCACTAACAACATATTCTACACAATCCACAAATAAAAATACAATACCAAAACTCTGGTTTTATCCATATAATACTACCTAAATTTCCACAAATATAGGTTTAAAAAGAAATAATTTCGGAAATTACATGAAGCTGGTCCTCTCAATCATTTTAAAACAGCAAAAATACAAAAAATCTAAACAAATCAAACAATAAAATAATGTAATATACTAAGGTATTTGCAATTATTAATAATAATAAGATAATCAAATATTCCAAATGATTAAAATAATATAATTTAAGTAAGTACTGAATATTCACAATAATAAAATAAAAAATCAAACAATGCAAATATCAAACATTTATAGTGGTTTAAAATAATAAAATAATGTATCATACAAAAATATTCCCAAATTAGGATGACTAGGATTCAAATTACGCAAATATTACCCAAAATTTAATGCAATATAAAAAGTGCTGGTTACATAAAAAAACGAGACCTATAAAGTAATATAAAAACAATAACATAATGTAAGTACATAACATAATACACGAAACATCCACAATCTACAGTAATAATCAATGCCAGCAGTTAGAATCTATTAATGTAAACAATACCCCAAACTCAACAAATATCATAGGTTTAGAAGAGATATTTATGAAAATTGTATTAATAAGTCCTGTCAATAATTAAAAATAATATAAAACGATAAAAAAACAAAATTATACAAGTACCTAAACAAAGAAATATCGAATCAAACATCAACCAAAACGCAAAATCACAACAATAAATAGTATAGTTAGCGTGGCACATCAGGGCCGCAACAACGAAACACTGTGTAAATAGATTTATCAATTCAACTTCATATTATTAAAACCAACACATAAAATTCATTTAAGCATATAATTTGAAAATTGCACTGTTTACATTTTTATCCTCGAGTACGTCCGATGTCAGGTGTTTTTATCCTCGTATGAGACGTTGACAACTTCACAATTTTAGGCACATAATTGACAAATTTAACCTCCAGGTCTTCCTCGCCATCTTCCCTCCTTCTGTCCACCTCTGCCCACATCTCCTTCAGTTGCTTCCTTTGCATAATTGTGAGATCTTGTTTAAGTTTAATATTCTTTGGCAATCTTGAGCGGTTCGAAACAAATCTATTGGCTTGATTTTCATCGCTAAAGACAATTTTAATTGGTCTATTAGATCTTCTGGTTTTATCAGTATTCCTTGCACCAAGTCTGTATGCTGTCACCACACGTAATTCGCCAGTATCATCGACATCACTAACAAGCTTTTTGATCTTCTGCACATCAGCGTCTGCTTTTGCCATATTTTCGCTCTCATCAGATTCTGGGACATTGATTATAATGACGTTTTTCTTACGTGCATTTCTGTCTGTGAATTCATCAAGTGTCTCATTTATGTTGGTTGAAGAATTTTCTGTTACACCTTTCTCAAAAAAACTTTTGTATATCTTCAGCTGTGACTCGTTTGACGCTGAGAATATAGAAACTTTATTAACTGTGACGGACAGTCCAAAAGTGAGCGGCAGCAAAAGATCTTTTTGGGCTTGGCTGAATTTGTTACTCGAATCAAACAATATGTCTTGAAATTTCCGAATAACGCTAGATACTTCCATTAATAAGTCCGTGACAATCTCAGCAGCCACCATCGTTGAATAATAATAGATATATTATAGTAGGTGAAGAAGTAATATGCGATAGTAAAAGGGACGCATCCAAAGACGGCCCTGTGTTGCTTAGTATTGTACGGCCGTAATAAAACAACCTACCGGGCAGTCACAAGTTGCTTCTTGATAATAGTCTTTATGTACGTATAGCGTAGGCACTATAATGCGCTGTATCGCGTTGAAGTGAATGCATGTAGTGTAGGTGTCATCCGTGTTAATTAAATTTTGGAGTAATTTATTATTACCGCGAAATATCAGATGATAATAATTAGAAATCACTAATTTGCGAAACAAACAAATCACAACTGAATAAACAAATTATACAAATACACTCAGCACTTTCTCGTGATCACGATAGTATATATCACAGCATGCTTCGGTTGAAAAAAACGAATAAATTGAGTTTTGATTGCGGACACCAAAATAATACGTGTTCAATGATAACTAACATATCTTTTCAAAAAAAAAGAAAAGAAAATTATAATCTGACAATAAATTGTTGATTGATGTTAAGCGATTAATGTGTTAGCTAGTTGTATAAGTATTAATAATATTTATATACATAAGTCATATGTATTTATTTGTTTTTTATCACAGCATCTTACCTCCTTTGTTAGGAAGGAATCACAATATATTCCAATAATGAGGTAACCATTGAATTCTCTGTTTCTGTATTATATTGGACATTGTCAAATTTTCTGTACCTCTGACAAAAAAGGCCGTGCACTGACTTTAAATTAATTGTTTATGATTTAATAAACCTCTTTTCACAAAATTAATCACACATTTTTGAAATATGTATGTTCTATTTCTTACACATAAAAAGTACAATTTCATTATTTGTTTTTAAAAAATCACAATTTTAAAGAATTTTTAAAAAGCTCTCACCTTTATTTCGTAGTAAAACAGACTTATGTATTTGTCAGAAGTGCAGAATATTTGACAATTTCCTTAAACACAACATTCTCTTTGTGTAAAGATGTATTTTACATTCAGAATGGCTTGCAAACACCATTGCCGAAAATAATTTAAAATGTCTTATGAAATATGAGTAAACATCAGACGACAATCATTTGCACAAGGTACACATTGTGTAATCTCTTGTGCAGACTACGAAATCAAGTAGAAAAGTTAGTAAATATATTATCTGGTTTTACTCAAGAATTTGGGGTCCCAGGTTCGAATCCCACCAACATTTTTTGCAGTCCTTTTTCGCCCTGATGGTAGTAGAAAAACCATGTTAGCTGGTAGGTGATTTCTTCCAGGTAACCGCTACCTGCATTATGTTTTCTAATGAGGTACATTAAGTTTTTTACATATGAATGAGTATGTTAAAGACTCGTATGTAGTGGTTCGAATGTATTCCTTTTCAAGTGTTATTTTATCTGTACCGCTGTTACAAAATACCTCCATATTGCAATAAAACAATACTATATTATATTAAATTTATACAATGATCTTAATCTTTATAGTATTTGTAATTATTTATGCATAAAAAAGTAAGAAAAACATGTCCTTTCATCACATAGTCATGTAGTATTAGGGTTCGCTGAAATCCAATATTTGTTATTCGGATATATCCGATTTATATCAATAGAAAACTGACTTTTTGAAATATGGTTGCTTATTTTACGAATTTTAATGTACAGGATGGTGTTATATGAGTATACAACAGACGAAAATCATTTACACAAGGCACACATCTGAAAAATGGTTTGTGGGGTGACTGGTATTTTGAGTCTGCGACCCCTGAATTCTTTAGGATACTAAATGCGTGGCCATAGCCTGAAACTCAACAGAAGTGTGTTTGCTCAGAATCCACATAAACACTTCCTCAGTAACAGAGTTGTGGACGCTTGGAACAGGCTGCCTCCGGATCTGGTTGTTGCTGAGAGTGTGAATGGTTTTAAGAATGGACTTGACAGATTGCTGTGATATCATAAACACTTGGGCTCAGCTTTATGCTGTCTGCTTGACTACACATAATAATAATAATAACTTCGCTACTTGATTTCATACACTCTTCTAGAGCTTACACAATGTGTGCCTTGTGTAAATGATTGTCTACTCATGTAACAATGCACAATAACCTTTTTTTAAGGATTTTTCCATGTATTGACGGGTCACCCTACTAAACATACCTCTATGATTTTACTGGTAGAAATTGTTATACTAATTATAATATAGTAAATGTTATAAGGTTAATGATCTTTCAACGTTCATACAAGGTTCTGAGCAATACACTAAATAGGTATTAAATTATTCTATGTTACGAATCGAGGTTGGACTGTATGCAAAATGTTGATATATTGGTTGAGTACATGGTTGGCGCAGTTGGTTGAGGCGGCAGTCTCTCGAGCGGGAGGTGCCAGGTTCAAACCCCGGCGCTGGCGATGTATTCCACACTTTGCGATACAGACTTTAAGCGTAGTGCGAGGTGTGCAGGAAAGCATTTGGGTTTGTGTATGCAAGCTCAGATTCTTTTTAATAAAATTTACACTTCAGTGAACCGAATGCAGCACTAAGTTAACATAACAAGCAGTAGATGCTAAAATATTCGTTCACTAGGGGGAGCTTATCACAGTGCTGCGATCTCTGCCAGCTAACCCCTACAGTTTTCAATGATTTTCATGTTGCATATAGTCCAGTCTTAAGGTGCCTTCACACGAGCAATTTTTTAGCAATAATTGCAGAAACTCGTACAAATCGTATCGATTAATATTATTTTGGCAATATTAAAGCGAGACAACGATATTGCGTGTAAATGAGAAAGTGAATTATCACGATGTCGGCGACACGAATTGCTGAATATCCAATTGGTTCGGTCACTTTAGTCGATTCTCTTTTGCGTTTGCATGCAATATCCTTGTACTGCTTTAAATATTTCCGAAATAATGTTAATCAATACGATTTGTACGAGTTGCCGCAATTATTGCTCGAATAACTGCTCATGTAAGAGCACCTTTATTGAATCTGTGTGTAGTGGAGCAACCACGGAATCATTATTATAACATTATTTAAACTACTTAATATTGTAAAATAATATTTTAATATGATATTCATCTGTAAAATACCTTATGATAATAGATAAATTGTTAAATATTAAAGTAAAAAAAACACTACCGGGTTTTATTTTCTTCTATTCATCCGTATCATCTAAGTATTACTAAAATGAAAGTGAACAAGTTGAGATGGTTGGGACATGTGGAGAGAATGAACAATGAAAGGATAACAAGGAAAATTTACCTGGGTGAAAGGAGTGGTGTAAAGAAACGCGGCCGTCCAATAACCGTGTTGATCAGATCCTCAAGGACAGACGTGTTTCAAGTAAAAGTAATCGTAGAATGTGTATGAGGAATTGCATGAATGTGACGGAAGTTTGGAGTGTGTGTAAGGATAGGAAAGTCTGGTGATCCGTTCTCTCTGCCTACCCCGCCCTTGCGGGAGCGTGAGGGTATAGTATAGTACCTAAGTATTACACGATTCACAGTCGAGGTGGGTCGTAAGCCCGACAGTGTTCATCTTCAATTCTACACTGTTGTAGGAATACTGCATTATAATAAAAATTTTTTTTTTTTGGATTAATTTTATACATAAAAATTACAAAAAAACTTATAACGACATTTGCCAAACTGTCATTTAATCAATCAACCAATCTCTTACATATAATTTTATAAAAATAAATTAATTAGTATGTAGAACTTATTAACTAAATAACAATATCATAGTCTCAATTTCTCATTCCACCACAATCATAACACGTACTAGGAAGTGATAGGTACCAGTGCGTAGGGGAGATTCAAAAGTGATCTACCTAGCTATGAAAGAAAAGACTCAGGGGAAATTTTGTTTATTGATGTTTTTCAATGTAGTCCCCTCCTAATTCAATACATTTGTTCCGCTTGGACAGGAGTCCTTTGATACTGTAGAAAAAAATTTTGAATCTTGTTCCGTGAAAAATGCCGAAGCGGCTGAACTTCCTGCATCGCTTCTCCAGTAGCGGTGTCGTCAAGTTTTTCAAAACCCCAGCGTAAGACTTCCTTGTGATTGTCTCCTTGTGGGGAAGATAATTAATCAATAGCACACCTTCCATATCCCAGAAAATTGTGGCCACAACCGTTCACCGGGTCTTACCGGTGAACGGTCGAGTCGGCTGAGTGCATAGGTGAAACATCGTAGATGTCAGTAGGTAACAATAAAATAGTGACGCCTTGAAGTTCAAAATGGTAGAGGTTGCGGTCGGAGAATTGCACAATGCAATCTTTGGTATTTCGAGCTTACATACTTGCACAAACGGAACTCGGAAAAAAAAACAGCCCTCCTATATACTACAATTATAGTTCGCTAATACTGGAAAACAATTATACTATTTACTTCGCATTCTCCTTAATGTCTCTTTCTTTATTTCAATATCAAGTATTGCGGCATTCTGCATGTACTTCATGAGTCGTATTTTTTCTTGGAGTTTTTGTTTTTTCAGTTCGTGAATCTCCCTGGCCTCTCGCCGCTCCTCGACGGCAAGGAGACTGACCTCCTCGATTTTAGATCTTTCCCTTTGAGATTCCTCATACGTGGAATACAATAGAGAGGTTGGTGAAGTTCTTTCGTTTGTTCCTATCGTAGGTCTCCTTCGTTTTATCCATTCCGGTGCTTGAGCCTACAATAAATCCCACATAAATATTTTAGTCTGTAAATTTATTTATTTGTATCACATACTCTCCGTTTCACATTATTTGTCTCATGGATACAAAATTTTTCCATAGAATTTCAAGAATTAGTAGTAACTAAGAATCAAGTATCCAATGGACAAGTTATTTGAAACAGAGTTATGTTATAATTCCAAACTTGACATTTACTGAAGCAAAAATATCTGCCATAGTGTCAATGCATCGTTAAATGCGGGAGTTATGCGAACACTAACAAAAATCAGACTTTACTTTATAATATAGATTACTGGATCTTTTAAAAGCAAGTATTTAAGATGTAGGCTTTCTGTGTGGTGCATTTAATAAATGAAAACTTAATGAGCGTGCTCTCACCCCCGCCACTGGTTGTGTTGTGTTTGATCCGATAATGTTTTGGCGTCTACCCGTGGGAGGTCCGGGACCCTATGAAGCAAGAAATTAGTATAGTCTGTATATCGAAATGGCTCAGTCCAAGGAGAACACTACATATATTATTATTTGTCTATTTTCAAAAGTCATCCTTCATTTTTGATGGGTTGTTTAATGAAATAATCAAGATATCTCACCTCCGGATAGTCCAATGGGACATTTGGATATGTCAGAGTATACATGTTTAGTGCATTTGGAATTGCAGGGTTTCGAGTGGCATTTTATAAGAAAAGAAGTGAATCGGTACGAAATTATAAGAGCTATGTTACCATTAATAACTATACATTGGGAGATCCGATTCTCTAGGTACCTGGGACAAGGAGAAGTGCGGGGACGTAGAGTGAACAAAAATATTATACAGTTTATTTACTTGGCAAATTTTGTTAATACTACCTGCATAATGCATGCTGATACAAGTTACGTGGATTTGTTGTTTACATTTCACTTATTGTTGTATTCCCCTAAAGATATTGATGGTCGTATAGAATTCAGGTAAAGATGGAAACCCCCGTAATTTAAATTTAAAGAGAAATAATACTTTTGGTTACGAGCCGTTTATGAAATTAGGGGATTAAAAATGATTTATTGCACCTCGGCAATAAAAGGCATCCAAATATTCGATGTATATTAATTACAATGCACACATTTTATGTATTGATAAATTTTAAAATAGCCGAGTATATTATAGTAAATATTGGGGTATATTTGTATTGGGGTTAGCTGGCAGAGATCATAGCACTGCGTTATCGCTGCTCGCCCTAGTGAACAAATGTATTTATATTTGTCATGTTAACATACCTCTCTGACATGACTATCGTCTACGTCTATGAATATGACCGTGTTTCCCTAGAACAAGAGACACATCATGTAGC
The DNA here is from genome assembly GCA_963576895.1 of Ceraclea dissimilis. Lineage (NCBI taxonomy): Eukaryota > Metazoa > Arthropoda > Insecta > Trichoptera > Leptoceridae > Ceraclea > Ceraclea dissimilis. The sequence continues at coordinate 1,123,293 of OY756365.1, forward strand.
TTACAAAATTATAAGAATTTATTATCTTAATATGTATGTATTTACAAATATTAATAATGTAGTACCTCGGATTCATTGTTGAGACGTTCTTCTTCAAAATCAGAATCCAATGCATTTTCCTAAAAAAAGTTTCAAGCATTAGCCAATAAAAAAGATTGGGAACTATTACACTGTTGTGGCTCCACTCAAGGTCAAGCTTATTTTGTTTTAGAAAAGCGCTAAAAATAAAAAAAATTCAGCCCCTTTTTAAAAAACGTGATTTTTGGAAGGAGTGACATTTCAGCGCTAAATATTGTAATTCTTTTTAAAAAACACTTTTTGTGCACTCTTCTGGCTGCACCCGTAGTCGAGACGAGCGTAATAATACCGTTTTTAGCGCTTTTTTGAAGAAAAAATACCCTTTTAGAGAAAAAGTGAGGCTCTAACAGTGCGATAGTTCTAAAGATTGAAATATATTATACTTAGATAGTAATTTGTGATGTAGTAGTATACATATTAATATAATGTCTCATACCTCACTGCTTCTTGGCTCACAGTTACTGGGTCCAACATCATCCAAATCTGCAATATATAAAACAGACATTTATTAATAATTAAAAAGTAAATGGCAGAGTTGTAGCAATGTAAACTTGTTGCAATATTAATAATTAGGGCTGCTACCTTTCAATGAGGGTAAACCCCGGAGATTTAGGAAAATATTGTATACTTTATTCAATAAAATGTACTAATTGATTGGATATTTATTTTGTAGAACTCCATTATTAATTTAATGTTAACACTATAGAACGTGTCTGAGTTCTACATACATATTTGTGTTTTGGTTTTACATGTTTCGGCTTCTTAGGCCATTCTCAAAAACTATCACCACAACAAGTAGAACTCAGACACATACTATAGTGTTAACAATAAAATGTATTTTTGGAGTGTCGTTTATTTACCGTATTTTAACTGAATTAGTATCACAAATTACAGTACAATTTAAACAGTGCCGCTAATTGGACCTGCTTGATTTTTAAATCGTTTTTAAAGCCCATGTCTGGTAAACCAGATGGATAATTTTGATTTCTAATGTTATATAAATGTGTCAGAATTTCTTTATTGTGGTACAAATGTGGGAGAAAACCTCGTAAATAGCACCGCAGTCGGAAAATTTTTGTAAGACTGAGCAAAGAAGGTCGTAGCGTAAATTGATTTGTTTTTTATAAGAAGAAATAGTAATACTAAATCCATCAAAAAGGTAGCGCCAAATTTTTTGATTAAGCAGTTTAATTTTTTATGAGATTTACATAACGGATTTTCGAAATATATAGATCGGGAGGGGGCTGCCTGATGATGATTAAGCCATTGTCTCACCAGGAGATAATATATGATGGTGACCTGGAGCCCACCATTTAAAGTCGTAGACTACGGGTCAAACACGGAGAGTAGGCAGCCCTAGTAATAATGTGTGATGTATTATTTTTAGGTTAGCTTTTTGTTTTATTTACCATGACTTTTTGTTTTTATTTTATTATTAATATTGTGTGTCAATATACGAAGGCCAAATGTGTACACCTTAAATAGGGCATTGTTTTGGCTATTATTGTGTCCAATTATTTACTGTTGTTATATATATTCAATGTCTGTGTGTGTGCTTCAGTCAATAAATAAATAGATCTTACCATCTGCATCTCCATCATTATGGATCCCCATCTCTTCAGCGTCTAACATCTCTATCACCTGGACAAGTATAGGGTCCTCCACCAAATATGGTCGCCCATCCTCAGTCTTCATTTCATTCTCCTTCAATTTGGTTTTATGGATTTTCGCAGCGCTCTTCATTTTCTCCCACAGTTTCCTGAGGGATTCTACGGATCTGAAATATTTTCAAGCATTTTGTGATAGTGCTTAAAGTGTAGATATGAATAGTTGCAAGATTGGGAACTATTACACTATTGGGGCCTCACTTAGTGTCAAAAAGTTTTAAAAAAAGCGCTAAAAACGGTCTTATTACGCTCGGCTCGACTGCGGGTGGAGCCGGAAGAGCGCACAGAAAGTCAGAATGTGAATTTTAAAAAGAATTTTGTAAATTTGAGATGTTTTAACTTTGAAATGTCATTGCCTGTCAAAAGTTTATTGTGTTTTTATCGCTTTTTTAAAACAAAATAAGCTTGACCTAGTGGGGCCGCAATAGTGTAACAGTTTTCAAAATTGTATATACCCATTAGTTAATAATTACGCACCTTCCTGTCATGCCTGTGGCGTTATAGCTGGTGGCTACAAACCTCCACACAGCATCCCTTCTCTGATTGTTTGCTTTGTCGGTCTTTTTGCTTAAAATAACTTGTTTATGTTTGCGAACTAACCCCACCAACTTCATCTTTTCTTCATGAGAAAAATTTGCTGATCTTTTCTTAGCTTCGCTCATTTTATAAGTTCTTCAAAACGCTACACACAAAACGATACCCGACACTTCTGAAATCTACCAAAATCTACGAAAACAAAACAACGCTTTACGAGTACGACCACAGTACGACGCGCCGTTTTTGTCCCTAGTCGCAACGCGCATGCGTTGTTTATGTCAAGCTAGGAGTATAATGTTGCCACATTTATATTATTCCTTGGATGAAATAGGTAACCAAAAGCAGCACACAGCACCATATTTATGTTAGTAATACGTCCTATGATTCTAGTTGTAATAAAAGATTTAAAAAATCCGATGGATGTAGAAAAACTCCAAATACTTCTATAATAAACTTGACAAACACACGAGACGCTTCTAAAACGTGGTCCGTACGCAATGGCCGCTGAAAGTCTTGTTTCCCCCCCCGCGCGACTTCCTACTTAGGGTATCTACCTTCTATCCATCACCTATTTCATCCAAGTATTATTCATTCATAATAAATTATTTTTCAGCGAATAGTTTTCAAAGTTTTCAAAACGATATATTTTTTAGTTAGAAATATGTTTGTACACTTTGAGATAATTACCTACTAAAGTTTATTAATGTGTTATATTATAATTTGTATTAGACCCCCACCCGGACACAAGCACGCATTATGCATGGGGTTGCTAGATGTCCGGTTTTGGACCGTACAGTCCGGTTTTTATTACATCTGTCCGGTCGAAAATACATTGGAAAACGGAACGTCCGGTATTTCGGTCGGCCCCCCAATTATATAAGAAACGTTAATTTAAAACATTTAGTAAGACATCCAGGTTAACACTTCGCCCTTTTAACAAAAAAACAAAAAAAATTTGCCTGCGCCGCTATTATTCAGATTTAATAGCTAACTTTAGTTTTCATTCCCCCATACCCCAAAGTCACTAGCGGATCCAGAACGTTGAGTGACAGTACTTTTTACCATGTGACGACATTCAGCCCCCCCCAAAATTGAATCCTGGATCCGCCACTGCCCAAAGTCAAATACTAAAGATCGCCTTCCCCCGAAATGAAAACCTATGTACGCCACTGTCTATTGCTATTTGTTTAGCAGTTTTTTTTTTTTAAAAACCTAGTTACATAATAAACGAATGTAGCACAAGAAAGTTCAATACACTTGAAACTATTGTAACGTTATATAACACTATCAAATTGATTGACAAATAATAGGTAGTCTGTAATACGTCTTCTAAAACCATTGTATCCAAATATTTATATTAGACATAGTCGTGATAATATTTAGTATAAATCAGTCATTCTCAAAGTTATAATGATAACGCCCTCTTATGAGCGCTGGAGGCTCACAGGCGGGGCAGTAGAAGACTCAGAGAGAATAAGAGAACGTTGAGGCGATCTAGAGAGGCGATGGGAAACCATTCTATCTTTTAAAAAAAAAAATTGAATCGCCCTGCAACGGAAACTGTAGACTTCTCAATATTTAAAACTAAAATGAAATACAGTTGAATCCTGTTATTCACAGTTTCTAGCGAGTAATAGCTTGTTTTTATTTCCTTTTAACTGTTTTTTAAGATACTTAACAGATGGAAAGGGGGTATATAGAAAGGAGGCCCCAACTGAAATGTATAACAATGATTTGCCATTTATTATAGAAATATTCCAGGTTCAACACTTTTTCAAAAAATTTCCCTTGCGGCGCTTTTTTTATTGAATTTTTTGTACACAACAATTTTAATGACAACCTAAAACACCTTTTTCACTACACCTTCATACTTAATACTAGATCGCCCCCCCTCGAAATGAAAATCTATATACGCCAATGACCGATGGTATCTATTGCAAAAAGTTAATTAACAAATTGGTTGAGGCGGCAGTCTCTCAAGCGAGAGGTGCCAGGTTCAAACCCCGGCGCTGGCGATGTATTCCACACTTTGCGATACAGGCTTTTAGCCTAGTGCAAGGTGTGCAGGAAAGTATTTGGGTTTGTGTATGCAAGCTCAGATGCTTTAAAAATATATGGGGGGCACTAGATTTTTTAAATGACAAAGTGGGCGGTGGTCGAAATATGTTTGAGAGCCTGTGGTTTAGACAGTTGTGCATAGTAATACTAACCTAGTGAGATGAGATGCTCCTAGAAAGATGTGTACTGTACGTATCTAATTAATTTATTGTTGTGTTATATGAGTGTATGAGTATTATGACAAATGTATGAAACGTGCCGGTATACGTATACCACACTTGTTATTTTATTAACGTACTCAATATACACGATTTCTATTGTATCTGCATTTATACGAAATTATTTAGTTTTTTATACGCGGAGGCATGACTTTGCCAACACACTTCTCAGTATTATCAGCCAGAAGAGTCTACATATTATCAATCATGATTCACATATAAACTCATCAGCCTATTACTGGAGAAAATTCACCTATCCAGATATCACGGATATCACAGGATTAGGCTCAGCGCGGGGCCTAAAATACAAGCATTGTGCCTGAAATATCATCATTTAGAAATCTTCTTCTTCTTCCACTTATGCTAGATCTGGGATCTGTTTGTTTCGGCGTTTGATGCTCCTTCTTGGGATGTGGAAGACCAGCTATCTTTCCATCTTTTTGGTGGTCTTCCTGGCAGCCTTTGACCTATAGGGATTTCGTTTGCAGCAACGTGGGCGAGTCTTGTTCCATCCATCCTGTCAACATGGTCCCGCCATTTAGAAATCGTCTTACAATATTGCAAGTAGAAATATTTAGTATAGTTTTAGTTTTATTAAGTAGTGACAAATATTAGGTATTCAGAACTCCTAAGATCTAAAAAAATCACTAATATGAAAAAAAGTATTCATAATCAATTGTCCGGTTTTCCATTGTTTTGGACCGAGCAGAAATAATCCGATTTTTATTGGAAGCCTATAATCGGAATCCATGAATTCTGAACCGGAATCGGCAAAATTTATGTAGAATTTAACTAATGATAACCAATAGATTTCTAACTCTCTGATTATGAATAAGTAAAGTTCGTCATTACACGATTTCGTTATGTGCGTCCTAGATGAAAATACTTACTATTTAAAATAACTATTACACCGTGTAATTGGGGTCACTTGATTGATTCGATGGGTTAAATTGATTTACGAAGATTGCGGAATATCTTACATCAATTTACTTTATAATACCAATATAATTTCGTCTTCGATTCAGTTTGTCATTTATAGTCGCGCGATGTTTGTTGTGTCCAAATTTTAAACAATCATTGTAATGTGTTCTAATACTATTTGAATTTAAAAAAAGAACTTTGTTTTTTTTTTAACGTATATAGCCTAGGCTAGAATTACTTGGACCCCTGTGCATAAGTTACAGTAAACATCATTGAAGGTTTTTCAGAATTGTCTGTAATATTTTTGAAAAATCATAACCGGCGTTTTTTGTTGTGTTTTTGTGAGCGTTATTTTTTTAAGGATTCGGTAAAAAATGAATAATAATAATTACGAAGTGGTCTTAATAACAGGTAGGTAAACTAATTAATATGTTCAGCAGTGAGGTTCACTACCTATGGAAAAAAAAGATGACCTAATCCACAAATTAAAGTTAAAGGTGGTTGGTAGCTTGGTTGGTAACGCGCTCGACTGTTAATCCAGTGTATTTGGGTAAAAAAAGTAAACTTCGATAAACCCAGATTCATTAAAAAAAAGTGCCCAATAAATACTATTATTAGATGACGGTGTATCCCACTTATTGGGTAATCAGTGATGCTGTGTGTGTAGGTACAAAAATACTCAAAATTCTCTTTGGGAAAACATGTGTATGACATTCGGAATGGGTGGTGAATCTCACTGCTGAAACAGATGAAAAATGTCTTGTGGAAATTTTACCTTTACAGGACACTCGAAAATGTATATAAAAAAAGTGTGGGACCAATTCTATAACTCGGGGATCCCACCGGTAAATAAAAAATACAGTGTCCTCATTTGACAGCCGTATAAACATCTCATTTACAGAATTTGCATTTTTTTTTATGTGCGGGGATGAGAAATCAAAAAATGTTGCAAAGTCAATAGGCAATTTTTTTTGAGAATCTAATAAGGTTTTATTTACATTCTGTAGGTGGTTCTGGCTTCCTTGGTCAACACATCGTCAGAGAATTACAGAAGTCTAAAGATTTGGAGATTTCAGAAATTAGAATCCTGGATCTAAAACAATACTGCAATGTTCTCGGTAAGTAATTTTTAGGGAAATGAGTGACTGATGCAAGACTGTTGTTGTGACAAGAATAAATTAAGATGGTTTGGGCATGTTGAGAGAATGAAGGATGACAGGATGACAAAAAATATATATTTGAGTAAGCGAATGTGACGGAGGCTAGGAGTGTGTGTAAGGATAGGGCTGTCTTGCGCTCCGTCCTCTCTGCCAACCCTGCAAGGGATGCGGTGTCGGGTTATAGATAGATATAAGTAGTCAGGGTGCAGGTGTATGGTGTATCTACTTTTACTATCATTCTGTGTTCTGTGAGGTTACTTTGCAAGTTTTTTTCCAGATTACAAGGAGCGCATACCAATCAAGTCTTATGTTAGAGACATATGTGATAAAACGTCTCTGGAAGAAGCGTTTCTTGGGGTGACCTGTGTCATACATTGCGCTGCATTAATTTCTTATGAGTTTCCCAGCAAAAGTGGTGCGTTATGGAAGACCAATGTACAAGGTAAGAAATTGCATCGAATCATATTCCAAATATTCCCATCAAAGGCGCCCTCTGCTATTTGTCACCTCAACTTTCCCATCTAATATGTCATACAGGAGTCCCCCAAGGCACATAAATGTGGCCGATCCATTGAGCTAGCCTCTTTTCCCAAATTTTCCCGAGAATCTCGTCATTCGTGATGTGGTCTCTTCAGGAACTCCCTAATATTCATCTGTAGTGGTGTCTTGACATCGCAAAGGCCTTCAGTTTTTTGTCTCTTTCGATTAGGCACCAAATCTTTATTTCAATTACAGAGATTTTTTCTATTATTCACGTTTCAGGCACATCCAACATAATAGATCTCTGCAGAGAATATGACATCAGCAAATTGATATTCACGAGTACAGCAGAGGTTGCGTTCGTCCCATACATAGGATCCACTTGTATCAGCATCATTATCAATCAGACAGAAGCTAGAACCCTTCCAAAGAGCACGAAGATCACTGAATATGCTGCATCTAAACTGGAAGCGGAGAATATTGTACTCAAAGCGAATGGATCGGAAACAAGTAAGCATATTAATCCCTTTAGAGTCTGATCTGATCTTAAGCCAGATTCTTTCCCTGGTAGGCATCTAATTGTCTACAATAATAATTTGTACACGGCCATTTGATGGTTTGAGTCGGTCTATCTTGTCTTCTAGTTGTATCAGAAATGTCGATTTAGGATATTATGAAATTCATACTCTGAAATTGGATTGTTTGGCAAAAAGTTCGACTAAAATTACTTAAACGAAGTACATCAAGGTCACATTGTTACCCTGATTATGAATTCAGAGTGGAACTTTATCACAAACAATCAATTTCAGACTATGAATTTCATAATGTATGAGGCCGCCCTTAAAAAATACCTATAGTTACTTCATCCTGAAGATGGCAGTAGTATTGCTGCCGAAAGCTCGGTTATTCAACCACTCTACACTTAGTAAGGAAACCCAAAGAACCAACAACGAAGATATGGATTCATCACTCCGCGAGAGCCTACAAGATTATTTTACCTGTAGGTATATTGTTTTTTTTTTTGTGTTCCACAGAAAATGGACTTTCATTGAAGACAATAGCGTTGAGGCCTCCTTTAATTTATGGAGAAGGTGACAGTGGTCTGATGATACCATTGCTTAGGGTCGCCCACTGGATGGGTGGTGTTATCCCGAGGATAGCTGGGACAGGAGGCAAACAACAGATTGTATATGCTGGTATGTATTATGAACACCTAAAGAATCACTATCCATTCTGGAATCTATTTTTAATCCAGCTGGCTTCACTATTCGAGTGGTTCCTTCGTAACTTCATGGAGTATGGGCTTCAATAGTACCTATCTATCACATCACGCCGTATCTCTTGTGGGTTAGGTAGAGAGGACAGAGAACCTCACACTTCTATCCTCAATATACGCATTTATCACTTCCGCCACTTTCATAACATTCCTCATACACGTTCTGCTGTTTCACTCACTCAGCATGGGCCCGTTCTTGAGAATTACTTAATTAATTGACTCCTTGGACGGTTACGTTTCCGAACACCCTGTCTTTGTCATTCTATCCTAAGCCATTTTTTCCACACGTCCAAACCATCTTAACTTGTTCACTTCCATCCTAGTCGCAATATTCGTTCTGCAATTTACCTAATCCAATTATATTTTTATTTATCATTTCATACACTCTTAGAGAGTTTACACAATGTGTGTGCCTTGTGTAAATAATAATCTTCTGTTGTCTAATCAATATAACACATTAGCTGTAGAATTAATTGTAAATTGCAATACTATACATTTGCCACCAGGAAACAAGTTCTTCAAAAGTTCCGCAACGAAATTGCAGTAAAGAGGTCAGTCGTGGTGACGAAATTTGGGTTATTTGGAGGTCGGAGCATCAAAATATTATTCATTGATTGTGAAAATACAGTGCTAATTATATTACGGTAATTATTTATGTAGAAATTTTAGATGCAAACACGGATATTGTGATGTATTGGTGTTACATAAGTGCGAAGTTTGTAACAATACTAAAAGCAATAATAATTGATATCAATATACGTGCACTACGAAATATAGGCAAATATGAAATAAGTGTTGATCAATAATTAGATTTCGTGTTATGCTTTTGGGAGTTTAATTGAGTTTATAGTTTTATGTTGAAATAGGTAGGTAGAAATAGGAAATAAGCTTGCCTCTACTAGAAATCTGACGGAATCGAAATGCCTGTATTTGGTCATGTGGTTTCGGCACGGGATAAGATAAGGTTCACGAGGCTTCGTAAAAAGCAACAAGTTGAAAATTGGAGTTACATATCAAATCGGCAACGCGGCAGTCTCCCAAGCGGAAAGTGCCAGGTTCAAACCCCGGCCCTGGGGATGTATTCCACACTTTGCGATACAGGCTTTTAGCCTAGTGCAAGGTGTGCAGGAAAGTATATGGGATTGTGTATGCAAGCTCAGATCCTTTTATTAAAAAAATAATATAAAATGGGTTTCTTCAGAACAATCGCGATAAGCTCGACCTAGTGAACATCATTGTTCTATCCTGACGTACGCCTTTTGCACTTGACATATTCAAGCAATTTGTTAGAGAGGGTTTATCGTTACATGCATTCATTTTTAGGAATCTGGTTGACTAGATTGATCCGGCGCAACGACAATAAAAAAACATACATAACATAGTCATAACACTATATCCTAATATTGGAGTAACCAGTGAATTCCGCGTGAACATCACATTCTCTTTGCGCAAATGACATTCAGAATGGGTGGCAAATTCATTGTTAAAATCGATGAATAGCATTTTATGGAACCTGATTCTTACAGGACACTAGAAAAATATATGAAAAAGATAAGGGGGAGGCAATTTTACAAGTCAGGAGTTCCACAGGGAATAATATTAGGACACCAATTTATTAATAAACATGTTTTTTTTCTTCAACAGGCAATGTCGCTTGGAGTCACATTTGCGCTATAAAAGCACTTCAAAAAGAAGAAAACGAGCTTCACCAGGAGATAGAAGCGAGCATTCCAATATCTGGATTACCAGTCTTCATTACTGACGACACAACCATAGCTGACACTACAAGACTTTGTGAAAAACTTACCACATCCAAGATTGACAGTAAAACAAAGATCAGGCAATCTTGGTGGACCATTCCCATCGCATTATCATTCATCATAGCCCTGATCGTCGAAGTTTTATCCAAGGTTACTCGTATCAAATTGCCGGTTCCGCCATGTTCTCTAATATCCTATCTGGGATCGTTCATTTTCTTTAGCAGACTCAGGGCTTCAATCAGTCTGGATTATTCTCCAATTTATAAAGAGGATTATTGTCTTCAACGATCCGCAGATTATTATATAAATGCTTACAGATATATTGAAAAGAAGGAATGTTTTAAATGAATACAGTTGTTTGTTAAAAAAAGTGTTTTTTTTTTTTACTAAATGGGCCATATCATTACATTAGGCTTTGCCAATCCGCTTTGTGTTTGTAGCTATCTCAAGAGCGTGTTAATCTCTACCGGACTGGTCATGGATGGCTTAAGTGATCACTTTGCAGAAACGTTCAAATTGGATTACGTGTTCCCGACGAAATGCTAGCAGACGTTCTACACTCTGTTAGCATTGATGTGCTTATCTTTTCTTATTGCTCCTCTTGATTGTTAATAGACTATAACTATGTAAATTTGACGAGTCCAGGTGCCCGAAATTAGGGCCTAAGGACGTTAATGAACAATAAAACAACATGTACGATTGATATATTTTGAAGCATGACAGAAAAGCATGATGGTGTTGTAACTAGAATGAAAGTGAATAAACTAAGATGGTTTGGGCATGTTGAGAGAATGAATGATGACAGAATGACAAGAAAGATATATTTGAGCGAACGAAGTGGTGTCAGGAAACGCGACCTCCCGAGACTGGCCTGGTCCGATCATGTTGACTGGATCCTCAAGGATGGACGCGTTTTGAGTAAAAGTATGACGCGTGTATTATGACAGATTGCATGAATGTGACGGAAGCTAGGAGTGCGTGTAAGGATAGGGCTGTCTGGCGCTCTGTCCTCTGCAAGGGACGTGGAGTAAGGGTATAGATAGATAGATATATTTTGAAGCATGAATATTTGAAGCGATTCTGGATTGTAAAACTGTGTTTCGCGTGGGTGTGTAAAACTAAGTGAGTTGTATGAGAGTGGGAATAACAATAACGAGTATAGTATGTCTATACTGCGTAAGTAAATAAGTTAGGTTAGGTGTTTGCTAACTTATATACCAACTTTTACTTATCTTATGTAGATTATTTATTGAATTACAGTTTCAAGTGTAAAATTATTCAAGAATAAACAACGCTAAGGTTTTTGTTCCTGTAACTCTGGGGTGACCATACAACAATCCATAAATATTATTTTTTAATTAAAAAATTCAATCTGCTTAAATGAATTCGTCTCTTTTTGAAGTGTAGTTCTATTCTATGTTCGAATTGTTGTACATAATATTATAATTGAGTGCTTCGGGATACTTTGGAATCGTCAGTTTAGGTTTTAAACTTATAACTTACTCAAAAAATAAGTACAAGCAATACAACAATAAAAATACACAAATGCAGAGAACAACTAGATGATTGGGATAAAATGCTGTACGATTCAGTGTCAGTGCTGATCAGAGTGTCTTCGGCAGTATGCATTAATTTCACTTATGCCATCTGGCGTAAGCCAACACATTACGTTCGCTTTGACACTGCCCACTAAAAGGATACATTTTGCAATGCAAAAGGTCATTTGTATTGCAATTGTAATGCAATTTTACTGGAGTATTGCTACAAGTTTCATACTTGAAATAGTTCAAGAAAATTATTTGTATTAAAAAATTCAAGTTATTTATTTTCAAAACGTTTATCTAACAAAAAAGAAAATACTTAATTTTCCGTGAATTTTTGGTGGATATATGTACCTATATTTTATTCCTGTATTTCTTGAAGGTGTGTGGTGTTGCGGTCACCCTATTTATACGAGGGGGGTGAATATAAATAATACATTTTCTTCATAAATAATGGATCAGCCCAAATACGAGAAACAAAACTCAAAGTTATTTAATTTGGAAAAAATAAGATATATAAAGAATGGAATAGAAGATGAACACAAAATAATAGCTGCCTAGATATATCTGCTAATACCTCTCACCTATACTCGTGTATTATTTACACAATTCAGATACTTACACCTCTTCATTATTAACATAACATTACGGCTCTTATACTGCAAAAAATTGAAACTGAAATAATCACTATGCATGGGGTTAACTGGAAGAAATCGCAGTTCTGCGATAAGTTCGCCCTAGAATAACGATTTATAATCTGTACTATGTCCACTTTTTATATTTATATGTAAAATAAATAAATATTTCAAAGCATGTAAACGTGGAAATTCCCACAACAGGGTAAGTGGTCACAACTGGCTCGCTTGCCCTAATTCCATTTTTAACTTACATTGGACTTGGCCGCTAAAAAAACCGGAGTTTTGGGTCCCAGGGCCGGACGCTAAAAAAAGGTTTTTTGACTAGGAAATCGAATAAAAAATATTTTGTAACAAAGTTTAATCCGCATCATTTGCATATTTTTCTTTCATATAACTCCTTCTTCCCTGCTTACTGCCAATTGATTGACGAAACATGAGATGTGGGTTAATAAGAGAAAAAAAAAGCCTAACAAAAGCCGGATGGCCGGATGCTGTCAAATTTGGCCGGACAAGAGGTCAAAAAGCTAGCAAGGCGGGTAGCAACGCTAGTTGCCGCAATTATTGCTCGAAAAATTGACACCTTTATTATAAGCAATAATAAAAAAATATTTCGAAAAAAGGGATCGAATATGAAAAACTCTGACCTTTTGATGTAGGTAGAAATCCGTTTCAGTAAGTTTAGTAAAATTCAGACAAATGCTGGGAAAAAAGCATCAACGAATAATTCAGTTGCATAAATTTATTTACTAGTTTGCAACAAATTAGTCTACAACGCCAATGCGTTTCACACTTTTATTTCCATATAGGTGTGAACAACTATTTTAACGGAAAACTCATTATCGTGAACAACCGTAGTAACGATATTATAGTATTGACAAATGTTTTAGTATCGGCGTGCGTAAAAATGTCCGGTTTGTTAGTGCCAACAAGTTTAACTTGGTAAAAACAGAATGGTACAAAACTTACTTTCTTCTTCCTTCATCGTTTCCTTATTGCTGAGGGTCGCGATTTGTGGAGCTACCCACAGACAAAACAAGACGCCTCCAGTCCTCTCTGTTCTCCTTAATCCGCACCGCCGAGCACAAGTCTCTCCCAGTTATTTCCTGAATCTGGTCGCACCACCTTGCAGAAGATCTACCTCTACTTCTTTTGACTGGAACACTTCCCATGATTATATTTATTTCCAGGTTTCCCGACTCGCATCTGGTAATGTGACCAAAGAAACCCAGTATAAATCGTAGGGTCTCCACTCTCCAGTTTAGAATTTTGTGGGCTCACCTATCACCTTCTTGTTTTGCCACAAGACTCGCCTACTAATACTAGGGTTTTTGAATTCTTTCTGCAATTTCGGTTATCTTTGTATGACGTCTATTGCCTTCGTTCCTTGTTCGGTCTTTTAAGGAATCGTCCAACATTATTTGTCTTTCCTAAAAATACTTTTCGCCGTCTTTAGGAAATGAGCTTCGACCACAATTAATAATGGTTCATAAATTTCATTTCTTATGAATATTCAGGAGGAAACATTGATAAAAACATAAGTCGTTGGATTACTTAATCTGGATGGTTTCATTTGTAAAAATATTTTTAAAATTGGACCGTCAAGTTTCACTCGTGGGACTGTATTCAATACAATAAAATTATTATTGTTGCATCGATCACTTGACAAGAGTGCAGCATACATTGGACTAACTGCCCTCTATCGAATGTAAAAAAATCAACGCAGGCAATTCTCTGATTTCCATAAATTGTCGTGTAGCGAAACAAAACTGTATAAAATATTGTTAAAAGTTAGCACAGGTCACATAAATACATGGTCACCCTAGGGCGATGGCCACGCTTCCTCACTCGTATCCTTTTTCTATATCTTTTTGGTCATTCTGTCATCATTGATTCTCTCAACATGCCTAAACCATGTATGAGCTTTCTTTCACTTTCTTTCTAGTTACTATACTGCGCGGAAGAATTCGTTGGTTGATCGGTTAATTTCTGTTTTTAGACGGTTCGCCACTGGTGAATTTCACTTTTGACTGTGCAACTCTTTGGAAAAAGTGAGAGCTTTATAATCGGGTTCATCAATTTACCCTTTTATCTAAAAAAATTCACCTGCGGCGCTTTTACACGCTTTTTGCACTACATCAATACTTTTGGGATTGTTCACAAGGCCGTGATTTCTTCCATAAATGGATATGGTTTTTTAACCATAGGTGGTAGTAGTGGTAATGGTGGTAGTTTTTAACCATAACCGGGGTTTTCCCCAGAAACCAAATCGTTTTATCAAAATTTAGTTGCACCCTACTTACTAGCTTCGAACCTGGTAACGCCCCTGGTTGTGATACAAACTGGATAGCGCCAACGGTAAACGAACACTTGATAATTTCAATTTGCATACAAACTTTTATTCTCTGATAAAATGGCGAGCATTTTGGCGAGTGATTGATGACCAGCCCCGCTGTGGATGTTCCAATAAACTGCCGAGATATTTTTATTGGACTAATCCATCCAAATGACAAACTTGTCCAATTTCTCCATAAATCTCCATGAACTATGACTTTACTCCGAGAATTAAAGACAGAATATGATACCCTGCCTTGCATTAAGAGTAATAGTTCTAATTTTTGGATACGTTATAAAGGTCAGTCTTGTGGTTCAGAATCTAAGTTTGTGACCTCCCCACCCTTGTGCGTTTACTAGAGCGAGCCAAAAACCGACTGATGTACCAAGGACGAAGTCAAAATTCTTTTCCATAACTAAATTTTAAATGTTATACATCTACCATTATTATAAAGAGGGTAGTCATTTGTGTTTTTTTCCAACGAAGTATCTCAGAAAGTAGGCCTCTGATTGAACACCGTTATACCTCGTTAGAATCCTTAGAATTCACTGGGTGACACAGGGCACTACTTTTTTCAATATAATAATCGTGAACTTTATAAAAAGGCTTTTTACGTCATGAAATTTCAACACAATTCTCCGAAAATATCACTATCCTGTTTTTTCGTGTACTATAAGGTATTCCTTTCTCTTTCGCGGGGTTAATAAGTAATATGATGAAGCATATCGTATGATTGAATACAGCGACAATTTTCGGAACTGCTTTCGTTCTATACATATTGTAATAATACCTGCTTGCCTAGTTAGGTATTCATAATTCTGTGTTAACAGGTGCGTATAGCGTCACTTATATAGGTGGTATACACAAGTGTTCGTATAGTGCTATAGGTATGTTTAATGTATTATACGTAGTCGTATCTACTGTTCTTTCATCTATGAAATTAATTTCATTTTAATTCTATAGTAAAAAAAATATTCTCAGAATGCCATAAAAATACGATTTTTCGTTTCGGCCCATCATGGGGAATCAGAAAATATAATAAAAAAAATTACCTTCAGTTGGATTTGAGTGGCTTATATTGACAATTTATGTCGAGTCTCTCGACTGGGAGCGTGGCGTCTCCTGTAATCCGGCTTCTCGGAGGTCGGGGATGGAGGATGACTTGAGGTCGGGGTTCACTGCTTGCGAGTGGCCTATGTTGACTGGTTGTCCGCACTAAGCCACCCATCGATATGGACCACCCGGGGGAGCCCGGGGGGACCAGGTCCGCTAAGGCGAGATGAACCGGGCCAGGGGGGTTAACCCAGCAGCCAAAAGTCTCCATGGTAGGCAGTAGTGGGATAGCGACTGGGAATAGACGCTCGTGAAGTAGCTCGGCCAATAAAAGTTAGACCCATTCCTTTTTTGCCAATTTTATATGATTTAGAAATTCAGAATATGAAATAGATTTATTATATTTTTACATACTTACTTAACTATTGTTTTACCTACGTATGTTAAATGGCTTCATTTATTTGATGACTGTGGAGAGAAGAATGCTAGGTAACTCACTAAGAGACAGAAGAACCAATACATGGATACGACAGAAAACGGGAGTCACCGACGTAGTTCTTAAAAGGTCGCCAAACAACAGTGGAGTTGGACTGGCCACATAGCACGAACATCTGATGCTAGATGGACTAAAAAAGTTCTCGAATGGCGACCAAGAACAGGCCGATGAAGCGTTGGGAGGCCCCAGGCAAGGTGGTCGGATTTATTTAAATAAATAAGCATTTTCAAGTCGAGATGGATAGGTCAGGATAGGAGAGTAGAAAGTTACGTTTTCTAACTCCTTTCGGCCACGCCACAAACATTCTTCTTGATTTTCTATTCTTCTGGCCCTTAATGGTATTGGCCCATTGGGTATTGGTAATGGCTCTTAATGGTCTTTTGTATTTTTTGTTTATTTTTTATAGTTGTTTTTTCTTCTTTTTCATGCACTTAAATATGTATGTATTTTTTTACTTCTAACGAATTTCACAAGTGGTTGATGGCAGACATTGCCGACGGAAATAAACCCGCCATTTGAAAATATTATTTTTCCAATAAAGTTTTATTTATTTATTTTAATAGTTGCCCCCGTATTAAGATTATACCATGATGTGACGCTGTATTTTTTCCTATGAGTTTTCGTCACATAGGTCTAGCTGTAGATACGTAGGTATTATAATGACTTTCTCAGTAGTGGGTACGTGGTTAGTACTCTAATATTATTATGATATTCTTGCTTGCTACTTTCTATGTGAGTGTTGGGGTTCTGTACTGAAGTAAGCTGTGGATGTTGTAAGCTAGCAGGGGAGCCTATTAGAGGTCGCATCACCACGTTGGCTTCGGCCCAAAACAACCCTAATTGTGGTTAGTGATGTATGCAACAATCGCGGCTCAGCTGTTTATTAACCCGCCTGTAATAACGAGATGGGGTCGGGGGTCACTTCAGATCCGAGACAGGAATAATATAAAATGTGTATTCGTAAAAAAAATACTTTTTAAGAGTACGCATACTGACATTTCAAACATTTCTTAAAACGGGAGACCTTAGATCTCGACAACCGTTACTAAATGTGTTTTGGAAAAAATAGAGTAAATACATTGAACCTTTATCTAGGGAATAAACGTAAAAGATTTTTTATATCTTGTATAGATTTCTCAAAATAAATTGTGAAAACCACCTCTGATCTTTTCTCTGAAATACAGAAACTCGTATCCCGAAAGTGGCGGAGAAAAAGTTTTTATTTGTATTGATATTACGTATTAAAATCTAGGGAATAACCCTAAAAGTTTTTTGATTGAAGCGAAATTAACCCAAAAAAACGGAAACATCGCTACAGAATGGTATTGTCACCGAGTTTACGTATGTTTGCAAAGTTTCAGGTCTCTAAGTAGCCAGTAAGTGGTTGAAAAATCGATTGCAAGATTTACGCGCTGACAAATAAAGATTAGAAACAAAAAATCTCACCCTACCCTAAATTGTAACTGAAATTATTATTTTTTTTATTGGGCGAATATAATCCTACATTCTCGAAGCACGGCCCTGAGCTCATGATCTTTTTTCCACACTCTTTCCCAAACGACCGAATTATATTGTTATTATATTGGCGCACCCCGTTGTTCAGCAAATGAGGCACTTGCACATACAACCTATGGTAGGTACTGTACATCGGGAGTACCTACTACTGTATACTCTGTTCACAATAAAAAGGCAAAAATAAAAATGCACGCTCACACGTACTTCTCAGAAAAAAGTTGTAGTTATATTTTTAAAGTATTTTTTTTTAGTTTTTTCAACACTAAGTGGTTCATAGATTTTAAATTATAGACCCAATAGTTCTTCATTTAAAAAATTAAATTAAAATTAAATGAAATAAAATTTACCAATTGAAACGTGTTTATTCGTCTATCTAATTCAACGGCTCTTAAGGGCCCATATGCACTGAGCAAAAATCGTTCTATTTTCGCTTCAACTTTTTAAAATTTTGTACGAGAATGTAAGCGCGAAATTAGAATAACGTAAGCGACAAAGTGAATTACACCTTTTTAATAGAAACCTGAGAAGAAATTAAAAAATCTAAAACGGTCAATTTGTTAAGATTATAATTACCAGTATTTTGGCTAAACTATACTTTTATATCTGAAAAACTGAATGGAAATCTTCAGATCCCGTAAATTTCAGGGGTACTTTAGGAATATTTTTTATTCTAGGAATTTCTGAATATTGTAATTTTAAACCAGTCAGTCTGTAGTCCATACTTTCATCTATCACTGTCTTCAGTTTCAAGACGATGCACTTAGTATTGGCTGAGAACAATTCAGGGCGCCGAAGCCGAATGACAGCATATAGGACATAAGTGTGGAGAGAGATATTGTTACATGTGTGTAAAATTATGTGAGGGTGTGTGTGTGTGTGTGTGTGTGTGTGTTGGGCAAGCGGTGTCGCTGGAACGTAGCGATAAATTAAAGCGGCTTTGTGGGGCTGTCAAATAGCGCTGGTTCAGGCATTTTTCTTCACCGCCGAATCTCCCATCCTTTACCGACAATAATAGGTAGCTGGTACGGGTAGGGGTAGGTATACCCGGCACCCAACAAGTACCTAGGAAGCTCCATGCACGATGCTTCCACTTCTGGTCCCATTATTATTATTATTAAATCACACCAAGGGAACTGAAAATTAAGGCGACGAATAGAAAAAACAGTCTCAAATAAGGATTTCGTTTGAAGGCTAAAAACACTGGATTTTCACCAGGATAATAACAACGTAATAATAATAACACTTTTTAGAGGATTTTCTTCCAATTTACATAAAAAGAGACATCAGACAGTAATTGGAGCCACCTAACTAGGCAAAGCCCGTACTAAGGTTAATCACTCACATGTGTAACTTTACTATTTCATTTGGATAAATGGTGTTTCACTTAACAGAACGCTTGGATAGCTTATGGGGCATATCCCTTTCTCGCGTTTTTAACGTTCAAAATCGCACCCTGATTATGAATTCAGAAAGAGATTTTGGTCGAATTGTTAAATTTTGACTTAAATTTTAATTGATAACTTAACTTAACTTTAATAATTTACTTTAACTTTAATTTAAATTGATTAAATTCAGAAGGCGTTTCTGGAGGGATCATGTTGAGAGAATGGACCGAACAAGACTTCCCAGAGCCGTGATGCACGAGATCCCAGATCGCCGACCACGGGGGAGACACCCAAAGAGATGGCGAGAGAGCTGGAGCTAAACCTCTTCGCAAGACCAGGACTGACACCTGTCAACACAGATTTTAGATCTACCAGAAGAAGAAGAAATTCAGATTATGAATTTCCGGATATGCGAGGCCACCCTAATGATGCAACAATATTATTAAGAGGCCTAAGACGGTTCGTTATTAAGGAGTATTGGAACTTCTATATGAACGACGAACGTCACATTTTATAATATGGTCATATTATAACTATGATCCCACTCTCACAGTTATGAAGGAATTACCCACTATTATAATATCAGTTAGTTTGCACCGCATGAAAATGCTCCAAATTTAATATTTTCAATATCATACTATATGTAGGGGAACAGGGGGCAGAACCGGGTACTTAAGGAAGAAACGCCGGTTTACGAATCACATGCTATTTTTTCAGAAAATAAACATTGGATATGACAGATAGGAATGTTTTCTCTACACACACAAATATGTAAATACAATAATATATAAATTAATTAAATGATGTAATGAAATAAAATGTACTATAAAACACGGCCTTGCAAAACCTATGGGGCAAAACCGGGTACCATGAAAACATGGAGAAAATCGTAGTAGTAGGTAATGTCTTCATTGGTATATAATATACATTCATTTACAACGTCAACTGCATTCACAGAACCTTTGTTTTCAGTTTCCTCTTTCGTACATTTGATTTTTCAAATTAGCATCGTGCAAGCCATTTTTAATACATTTTGATATAAAAAAATCGTTATACTGCTGTTTTTTTTAAGTTTTTATGCATTATTTACAAAAATAAGATAAACAAATTCATTTTTTCTATAAATTATATGTAATTATTAATATTGTATTATTAAGGTATACCCGGTTATGCCCCGCCTTTGGGTACCCGGTTATGCCCCGCGCGCATCTCTTAAAACTAATGCGTGTACTTTTGCATACGCGTTGTAAAACGCATATTAAAATATCAATAACAGAAGAAAAATAACCAATTTAACATTATGTGTATAAAAAATAATTAATATTTATGCGTACATAAACTGAAAGCAAACTCAATATTCATGTCACGATTAAGAAAATGGCAAAAACAACAAACATATCTTTAAAAAAAATTCTCTCGAAAACGAATTTAGTCACAGCCGTCAGATTTGGGAGACCAACTAACACCATCCTAATGTGTATTTGTGCAGCTTGACCCTGGTCAGTATTCTTGTGGTATTGAAGATATCAACGGTACCCGGTTCTGCCCCGCTACCCGGTTCTGCCCCCTGTTCCCCTAACATACTATACTGGTACACAAATTATTATAAAGCTCAGCTGATTTATTACCTACGAAATGAATCTCAACTCCATTTTCAATAATCTCACTTTAAATTTGAATTTGCCACAAAGTTTATACTACATACATAGTTACCAAACTATCCATGGGCGTTTTCAGCTATAGGGGGGGGGGGGGGGAGCAGCCAAAATTCAAAGCTTTGATAATGCACGAAAACGCAGAAATAGCACTGCAGGTGAAATTTTGTGTTTATTGATTTCATTCTTGCTTGCTGTAATTGATGTATCGCATTTTATTTTGTGATGTTTGTAAAGTGATAAGTTTGATAATTAAGTTTGTGATGTTATGTAAACCTGTCGATTCCAAGTGCCTTAAGTGGGGCCTACGGATGATTAGAGAACAATAAACAATATGTGAAAAATGTCTAAAAATAAGACGTAAAACCAAAGTGAATGACATAATACACCGCATAGCATCCCTAAAGAGGAAATGGGCAGGACACGTGGCTAGAAGCGCAGAGGGCTAGTGGACCAAAAACCTCCTAAACGCTCCGGCTTCGAGATGGCAACAGAAGTGTGGGACGGCCACAGCTGAGATGGAGAGACGACCTGGTCCGACATGTCGGAGCAACCTGGATGCAGTCTGCACAGGACAGGATAACATGGAGGCAAATGGAGGAGGTCTTTGTTCAGGAGTGGACGGGGATAGGCTGATGAAGAAGAAGAAAAATGTGTTGAAATGCAAATGTATGCAATAGTGGTTGCATTGATTTCAAAATTCAGGCGCAGGTCCGCCGGGCACAAAAACTAGTTGTCAATATCTTTTCCACGTTGATTTGACATTAATGAAAATAACTAGAAAGTTGACGATAATGTGTGAAAAAATTTTCCTCGTCATTCATTCTCTAAACATACCCAAACCATCTAGAATAAGAAAACAAATAAAAGCAAATAAAAGAGAATGAAGGACCTATTCAGATTTATCTGCAAAGTAGGATCGCACATAAGGATTTTCCTTAAAGGAAAACTCACAAATAAAAGCCATTTAATATAAAGAATTGCTCCATTACCTTAAACAATACTTTGCCTCCACGTAGAGAATACAAAATATCAAAAAAGTATCGTCAAATAATTCTTCTATAGTGTAGTTACTTACATATACTATAGTTACTCTGATCATTGACTCACACACTCATTCACTCACTCACTCACTGACTGGCTGAATGATTCTGTAACGGTCTAATAACTCTTCTTCTTCTTATTCTTCATAAGCATTTTCCCCTCCACTGCTAGGCCTTTTCCAATTGTTTCCACTCGTCTCTGCTCTGACCCTTCCGCATCCAGGTTACCCCAGCGATTTGGACAATGTCGTCTTAAGAAACTTCGTGTAAGTATATTAAAGGAAGAAGTGGAAATTCTTGAAACAGGCCTATATCCAGCAGTGGAGGGAACAAGGCTGATAAAGAAGAAGAAGTATATTTATTTATTTACTTATTATTCTTTAAGTGAAGAAGAAAAACATACAAATATAAAAAAATGGACATAGTTCAGATTATAAATCGTTGTTCACTAGGTTATTAAAGTAAAGTATTTGTCAGGCGCGAGGCTACCTAAGAACACGATTCCCATCGAGTTACCTATTGGATAAAATGATAGGTTCAATAATCTCTAATCTGAGGTAATCCAATTAGAAATGTTAGCCCTGGCTTCCCTTTTGCAGAAATCCACTCTTCGCCACTGGTATTTGTTATATTCATTTTTCAACGGGCGCCTTCGGCGTCTTACAACCAACTAATACGAAACATCAAAAAAGAATCGTAATATAATTCTTGTATAGTATTTGTAGCAACTGTTAGTTGCTATTGTATTAGCTCTATATAGTTCGTAGTATATAAGTGTATCGTATGAGAATAATATGTAGGTATGTCTATGTATACCCCGCGGCTTGGCTATAGAGACTAATATTTCCATTCGATTGGTTTGAATATGTTACAATTTGTCATGTCGAAAGTTTAACAGGAATTCTTCCAAGTTTTAGCGATATTATAACAGAAAGAGATGGAACGTAAGAAATTACACTGTCCTCCTGATTTAAGGCGTTTCACACAACGCAAAGCCTAACTCGTTGACGATATGTTGAAAAATTGATTTTATGTATGTCGAAATGTCAATCAGAGCCCCTAACACTCTGATTGGCATTGATCTGATAATGATATTGTTTACGTGATGAAATGATATTGTAAAAATTGACGAGTCCAGGTGCCCGAATGGGCCTACGGACGATAGAGAACAATAAAACAATAAAAAGTATTATTTTATTTTATTTTATTTGTTTCAAGGTACAGATACAGTCATATACAACAATACAAAGATAAGGGTAAAAATTCTGCAGAACGAAGCAGACCAATTACATCTGTACACAAATAACAACAACAGCACAATAAATACAACAAACATCAGCTTAAACTAATATATAAAAAGCGAAATATATAATGTATGTATGCTGTTTTGACGGCGATGTTTTAAGGTGTTGGTCCCGACTTGCTATTGTTCCACTGCGCCGTTTTGGTGGTTCCTGTAAGGTACCATATGCACTGAGCAAAAACCGTTCTATTATACCCGTAGCTTAAAGGAGAATGTTCAATTAGTATGGAAAAAACCCCAGGCCCGGCGCAAACGAAATGTAACCCAAATGATAGGAAAAAAATGAGTAATTAAATACTGCATAGGGGGAATCATCGAAATCAATAGCTAAATGTGTGAAATACCTATTCGAAGTTTACAGGGGTCACATGAATGTATTAGTAAAATGTGCAATAAACAGGTACAACTGCGGTTTAAAAGCTTATAATATGATGAGTATAAGGTAGCCCGTCTTCTTCTTCATCAGCCTTGTGAAATAATTAATGAAAATATTTGAAAATAATGCCGAACACATTGAAGAAAACGACTGTTTCGGAATCAGGAAAGCTATTTCCATCCGACCGCTCAACATTTCCCTGAATAACCACCAAAGCAGTTAGGCAACTGAATAAGGATATTGTACAGCGAGTAACAGCTAACGGGGGATTGATTGTATTATTTCAGAAGCAACTGAGACAGAAAAGCATACCTAAGTATAATCATATCTAACAGTGATTCCACCTTTTCTTGGATACCTAAGAAAACTTTAAATGCAATCCAAGCAAAAATCTTATGTTCGTAGGAACTGAGCATAGGGGTACCAACACTAGCAACCTAGTACACGTATTATTGTAGTCCCTCACATTACTACATTCGTATGATGGAGAAGTGGATATTTGTAGGAATGTGGAGACGACAAAACTTGGATACGATTTAACTTTTTTTTTATTATTAGAAAAGGAGCCGTAACACTCTTTTGAAAAAATATGAATATAACTTCTTCTTCTTCTGGTAGATCTAAGATCCGTGTTGACAGGTGTCAGTCCTGGTCTTGCGACGAGCTCTTTCGCCATGTCTAATTTCGTTTCAATCAAAAAACTTTTACGGTTATTCCTCAGATTTTAATGCATATTATCAATACATAAAATACTCTCCGCGACTTTCGAGAAACGAGTTTCTGTCTTTCGGAAAAAAAGATCAGAGGTGTTTTGAACAGTTGTGAACATTTTTTTTTGAGAAATCTATGCAAGGCAAAAAAATTTTTTACGGTTATTCCCTAGATAAAGGTTCAACGTATCTACCCTATTTTGTTCCAAAGCATATTTAGTAGGATTCTAAGGTCTCCCGTTTTAGAATTTTTTAAAATGTCAATATGAATATTCTTAAATGATAAATCTTAATGTAATGTATAGGTACTCATAGATACTCCCGGAACTAGGTATTGCCCCGGAACAGGCTATTGCCTAGTGGGGCAATAAAATCCAGTACTTTTTTGTTTATGTTTATGTTTTTACTTTGTAAAGCTTTGGATAATAAATAAATGAAAAAATGAAAAAAAAAGGCTTTTTGTATTCCATTTAATTTTACTATAACTTATACCGAATTCACTCCTTTCAAGAATACAATTGTGTTTTTATTTCCAAGTACACAGTTGCGTGACGTATTATAGAAATGGGTATTGGCCCAGAGTACAGTGAGAATGAAAGGGTTGTCAGTCAGTAGGTAAAGAAGATTCCTACTTGCCGACATCATTGAGAGATATTCTCTTTTTATATATTTACTTAAACAAGACTTTTCAATCCTTGTCACTCCATAGTCCTGACGGAAATATCGTAGAAGAGACAAAGCTATTCTTAAACTGTGGTTCCTGTTAACATTTTTTTATCATCTTTCCACCTCTTCCGCCCTGATTAATTTATCTGTGTATTTTATGGCCGACTGTCTTGAATTCAAATTTATTTATTTATTTATTCATTCATAAACGATTATATGGCCTTAACATATTAGAAATATATCAATTTTCACCATAATACAATTCAAAATTATCAAGTATGTCAAAAAAAAATATATGAAAATAGGTAAGTAAGTATGTGATGTACACATTTCAAAGCAAAAAATCTTAGATTATATCAAAAAATATATTAAAATACCATAGTTGCATGAAGTACCAAATAATATAATACATTATAATAAGTACAACAATACATTAGTAAACAAATATTCATTGTCTCAGATTCATCACATAATATTCTTCTTCTTCTACTTCTGCAGCCACTCAGGTCCATTGTTGGACAAAGGCCTCCCCTTTGGTCCTCCACAGCTTCCTGTCTTGGGTACACTGCATCCATCCACCACCGGCACACTTCCTGATATCGTCAGACCACTTTGCCTGGGGTCTACCGACATTATATTGTGATATTTTATTTAAAATGGATTTGGGCATGTATACACAATACCAATCCCAAATACTTTCCTGTACACTTTACACTAGGCTAAAAATTGGGGTACAGGTAATCTAAAAATATATTCGAATGCTTATACTGAATCTTTTTCTCATTTTTCCATTCTAGTCTTCTTCGGCCTTCCAAATTCAAAAGGTATAAATAAAATACACGATTATGTAAAAAGTGGTTTAAGTTAATGCAGGCCTGGGATGTAAATGATCCAAAACTGCATTGTGTCAATAACATTAAATGCAAATATGTTAATATATCCTCAGCGCACCCCCTTTTCTGAGGCCTATATGTCTTTTTTTAATCTACGACCTACGGTCTCCACCTAAAAATACTTGGAGCCAACCTGTTCGTTCCCGCTCTATCAATTGGCATTTTGATTAAAGAATGTTGTCTTCAATGTAGACAACTTTTATTCCGCGTCTAATTTTTCATTTAGTAGTTATATTTTTCATTTTTAATTAGCGTATTTGGAGTTCTGTCGAGATATTAAGATATTTGGACACTTGGAGAGAATTTCTGATGATAAAATAACAAATAAAGAAGGAAGAAGGTATGAAAGAGACGATAGCAAGGGGCACAGCAGTCACCTGAATTGATCACATTATTACTTCAAAGGTGACTCTGTAGATGGCAAAAATTGTAGGTATGTGATAAAAGAACGAAGAGCGTAGCTCGCAAAGGGTGATGAAAGAGATAAAAGTTTTAGAAGCTGTGTCAATAAGTACCTCTTCCCTTGCTCCTATGACCTAACTCAAATAGAGAAATTTTATGCTTGTCAGAAATTTCTCTAGGAGAATAAGAAAAAAATCAAAATTCGTTCGAATTTCTGTCGGGTTTCTAGCAGTTAGGTTAGACAGACGTAAAGTAAGAAGGAAGTGAGAGAAAAAACAAGGAAATTATGTTGTTTCGATTTAATCGCTTTCACAAAGACGTCGAGGCGAAATGTAAAGGAAAATAGTCCCTCTTTTTCTACGACTGAATGTATTTTATATTCAAGAGTGTCCGAACCTATTGTATCTAGTATTAAGAGTATGCGTAAGGTATTTTTTTATTTATTTATTTAAACTTAAAGTGAACAACAAATGCATATAAATATAAAAAATGGACATAGTATAGATTATAAATCGTTATAACGTCCTATAACGTTTTATGTATTAATCCTACATCATGGCTAGAGAAAGAGAGAAATGTCAAGGTGGCGGTGACGTGGTCCATCATAATCGTTGTTAAGGGATTGTTATTCCATACATTTCCTTAGCGATGGTGATGGCAACGCCGCTTAAAACGAAGTGGTCTCAAATTTCTACAGCATGGCTAGAGAAAGACTCTGGGTGGCAGTGGCTTACCCAAACTTTTGGTGGAAGATCGAAACCTGGTACTGTAGAAAATGATTACTATTTTCCATAGCCTCGAACTATTTTCGAGCGTCGTTTCCATTTTCTTTTTCTTATAATCTTTACTGGATGATTTAATGTGATGTAAATGCTCAATATTAACATCGATATTGAATACCATCGATACCATTTTTTTAACATGTTGTGTTGTATTGGTAAAAAAATAAAAAGGATTAATTATATAAATAAATAAATTTGTATAATATAACTCATTAACTTAATATGCTGCCGCTAAAATTATTTATAATTAATTTCATTATATATATATTAAATGATTTACATAAAACGATTATTATGATATTCCAGAAATTCAAGCTGTCTAAATGTCGATCACATAATTATATATTATCCTGCTTAAAAACAATCATTTCGCCCACCCAAGACAACATTGAAGGTAATAAAAATATACTTTACATGCCCAAATGTCGTGTGGAAATGCGGATTACGCTAGAAAATGTAAATATATTTTTTCTCCTTCGTTAATATCATTATTAATTTATACGTAAAAAATATTGGAAATCGCTTATAATTCGTAAAATCCCGGGAGCGAATTTAAAATATCGATGGCTCGATGTGTGATTCGATGATGATATCACGTGCCTATGGCAGATGTAATTTAATAAAAATATATTATTTGCGATGTTATTTTAAGCGTAAAAATAAGTCAAATCACTAAATAAGCCTTACTTGTCGCATTTTTGTCGAAAGGTGCATAAATTAACAATGATATCAACCAAAATACGGAAGCTTACCGATAGAAAGATACATTACAATTTGAGGCTAAATATATAACCACAGTCCGAAAAACCACGTTAGGGGATAATAAAATGTTTTTTTTAATTAAAATGCATCCTTAGATGAGCGAAACAATTGGATATTAACGTTAAAATATCTAATTACAATCACATTTTGACACTGTGAAAATCGTAAACGTCAAATATCAACAAAAGAATACTTATTGAATCACATGAAAAGGAAGAAATGACCAGAAATGACTTCACACACATTTCATAGTGTTGTATTGAAACAAAAGAATTTGAGCGAATCTATGTCAGTATGTGTTTGATTAGGTACTTCAATAATCAAAGCTATTTTCCAATGTTTATCACATCTATACGAGCATAATAGATGAATGTATTGAATATAATGTACTAGGAGAGCAGACAGACACCTGGGGTGGATCGCTATAGACGTCCGTTTAAATTAGTGGGGTTGTCATGTGTCAATTATATTATTATCTACCAGGAGAACATGCCAGGCAGTGGGTCAACATAACTAGGCGCTTTTATATCACTATTATACATATATAATGGTGACCAGATCATAGAGGTACAATCATATCAGAGTATCACAGATCTCGTTTATTGCATTCTGCGCATATGCTAACATGATGCAGTTGGAGTTTCGACAATTTCGAAAGGGTGTTTCACAAATCTAGCCATAGATTTCGATAAGGCCCACTATGCAGTATTTAATTATTTATTGAATTGAAAGTTGGTTTTGTTACCAGCCTGGTGTGGTTGCATCTGTTTGTGGTATTGTTTCATTTACGTCTGGCTACTTGTGAACTTTCATTTTCTTCATTTTAGTCACATCATCCATTTTACACTCATCCAACTCTCTTATCACTTCACAATTGAACAAGTTGAGATGGTTGGGACATGCAGAGAGAATGAACGATGAAAGGATAACAAATAAAATATAACTGGGAGAAAAAGAGGTGTAGGGATACGCGGCCGTCCAAGAACCACTCAAGGACGGTCGTGTTCTTAGTAAAAGGAATCGTAGAGTCTGTATGACAAATTGCATGAATGTGACGGAAGCACGAAGTATGTGTAAGGATAGGAAAGTCTGGCGATGTGTTCTATCTGCCTGCCCCGCAAAGGATGCGGCGAGAGGGGCAGAATGACTTGTTTACTTTTTTTATATGCAAATGCCTATATGGCGTGGATAAAAAAAAAACGAACATCTTAAAAAAATTGGTACTGCGCATGCTGTCACCCCCTCTAGCTTATCTCACCTCTATGGATCAGCGACTTGTTAGTTCCTAGTACACTCGACCAACTACAACACTGTCAATGTAATAATGGAACTTGGTACATGACACGATCTCATTTTGACCGAATTTCGGACATTGGCTGCAGTTAATGTTATTGATTATCTCTTGGATAAAATATACTGTAACTCATTTATGGTTTCCTGATAGGTCAATCCAATTTCCCCTGAAAATCACGATATTTAATTTTGTCCACACATTTGATTTTTAGGTTTTATAAGTTGTTAATGAAAATCGGTGATGTATCTTCTTCTTCCAAATCGGTCCCACAATGCTGAGGATCGTGACCTTTATGCGGTACTTCTCGCAGCAGTCTGGCCCACCTGGTCTGTCTTCAGCCCGCCGCAATGATTCTGCAAACCTACTTT
This sequence comes from Ceraclea dissimilis, assembly GCA_963576895.1. Taxonomy (NCBI): domain Eukaryota; kingdom Metazoa; phylum Arthropoda; class Insecta; order Trichoptera; family Leptoceridae; genus Ceraclea; species Ceraclea dissimilis. Next base: position 1,152,662 of record OY756365.1, read on the forward strand.
CCAATGGCATCCGTCACCTGATCGGACCATCTTATTGGTATACGTCCGCATATAGGTATATAGGTTTTCATTTCGGGGGAAGGTTGAAATAGTATTTGACTTTGAGGAGGAGAGGGAGAAATTAAACCTGACCATTCAATCTGAAAAATAGCATCCCAGGTGATATTTTTTCGTGAAGGTGAGTGAAAAACGTCGTTTATTAGTATAAATTATATGTGAGAAAAAATAAGAAACAGAATACATACATACATAAAAACATAATATATAGTTGAATCTACAATTTAGTCCTAAGGTTCAGATGCTGCATTTGACGCCAACATGCGATTTCTCTATTTTGATTTTGGATATTTACGTTTCAAATAATTAAATGATATTCATGGGGTATGTTGGACCATAAACCAGAGGTCAATAAATATTGTGAATACAAACAGTATTGTAGGTACATACATAACGCAGTAGATTGATTTGGGGCGATAGATCACTTGGCTGATGTTCTGTCAATTAGTTTGAACGATTCATCCTATGTAGCAATACATCACTATAATATTATGCTCGTACTAGCTGTAACCCCTCAAAAATTATGCGGTTTGCGGGGGAACAGATCGCCAGACTTCCCTATTCTTAAGGTTCACTTAATTGGTAAACTTAATATATTCGAAAAATGTTGATTTGCTGTTTTTTGCCCATATTATATATTTACATACTGTTTTAATTGTAATTCTTTTGTCTGTGTATTGTTTGGCTGTGTACCTTTATTATATTGATATTTTACTATTTGTATTGTAAATTTTTCAAAGGCCTTAAGGGTACCTATGCATACTAACATTTCAAAAATTCAAAAAACGGGAGACCTTAGATCTCGACAACCGTTACTTACTAAATAGCGATGTATTCCACACTTTGCGATACAGGCTTTTAGCCTAGTGCAAGGTGTGCAAGAAAGTATTTGGGATTGTGTATGCAAGCCCAGATCCTTTAAAAAAAATGCTTTGGAAAAAAATGAGTAGATACTTTGAACCTAGGGAATAACCGTAAAAGATTGATTGAAGCGAAATTAACCCTGAAAATTGGAAAAAACGCTTTTATTTTTACCATTTTATCATGCGATTGTTCTCGCGATTTTGAATCTTAATGCCGTGGGAAATGACCATGATGTCATAGGTGGGTCGGGAGCCTTAAGGTCGTTAAAACAATAAATAAGTAAATTCATACCCGGATTGCACGAGAATTATGCAAGTTGATATCTCTGAACACACTGGTGTAGTGGTGTACAATGTCATCCGATCACTGATGGATGGACAAGTGGACATTTATATGACGTGACACGATGTACAAACATGTTAGCCAGTGGACATTGGATAGGACGTATTGTTTCATGAAATCTTGGGGCAGACAGCATCACACTGACTTGTAGGAGATAATGACAGATGATAGCAAATATTGTGAATTTGTACTAATTTATTCACTTATTTGTTTAGTATTACTTTTATTATCTGTCAAGTTCACCCACGATTGCTACTTATATGCCCTATCCCACCAACTTCCACCTAGGAAGCAGACCCCTAAGAAATTTCCATACAAAAACACAGTTAATTTCAGCGATTTTATAATGATGTACAACCTTGGAGCAATAAATCCATACACAATACAACATGCAGCTGTCCTACGTTAGGTGCCCAAATATCTCCGCCCAGAATCTCCCTCACCTTTATCATTATAACATCACTGAAATTATAGTCTTTTTGTATGGAAATTTCTTAGGGGTCTGCTTTAGGAAGCAGACCCCTAAGAAATTTCGTTTTTCCCGAAAGTTGAAGTTGGTGGGGTCGGGCAATAGACTTTTATATATGTACCCTAGACGGCGTACTACTAAGTGAATTAATCTGGTGCCTACAAACTGTCAAATAGAGTGGAGAATTTTGACATTTCGTAGCCAAAGTTTTCGACATTTTGCTCTCATAATTAAAAACTGTATTAGTTATAACGTTATCTAGGAATGAAGCGATATATATTTTTTTAATTAATCTGGGTTTGTCGAAATAAACATCAAATACATCTTTGCACACTTCACAGTAAGCTTGAAAAGCTTGTGTCGTGAAAAGGTTTAAACTTGTTATAAAGATATTGTTTTAAAGTTTTTATCTAGTTCCTTTAGAGCTCGTATACAGTACGTTCAGCTCTATGAAGTGAACAATGTATAGAAATGATGTTGTATTTGTAATTGTAAAACTAAGTATAAAGACGTTAGTCTGCGCTGTGCATCGAACTGTTCCAATGATCATCCTTCAAGTTGATGGTCCATTAGTCTTTATTAAATCAGTATGCTGTTCGCTGTTCAGTGTTCACCACATTGCAGTAGATTATACACAGGTCTTACTGTTCCACTATTATTAGACTACTCCATGAAGGTTTCTAAACTGAAGAATATTAGGTACCATTATTTTTCTAAAGGCATTTAACAAAATATAAAAAAAAAAAATTCTGGGTGCTTTTTACTTGTGTTTTAGGGCTTGATACCAAGAATGACGTCACAGTCATTTCCTACGGCATTAAGGTCCAAAATCGCGTGAACAATCGCATGATAAAATGGTAAAAAAAAAAAATTATAATGTCGGTATGCATACTCTTAATTGGTACTTATTATCAAAAACTTTAAGTGCGTACCTACTGAAATAAGACTTTTTTTCAATTATTTAAATAGTAAAATAAATCCAAAATACACTTATTTTAAGTATAGTTATCTCAACAGATATACAGCAAACGATGGACTTTCCGTCGGGCTTATGTACACATCGTCGGCTGGTTTAATGTGCTCACATTACACTTAAGTAACATTCACCAATTCGTTGAGATAACTTCTTGTTTCATTCAACAATGACATGTAGAAAGTCAGATGTTCTCACAAAAAAAAAACATAAAGTGTGATTTCCAAAAATACATTTACTTTAGTTTAAAAATTTACAGAATTGCCCCAAATATTTCAGCATTTAGCGCAGTAACTAAACTGTAGGATGTTCTAAATGGTTGTAGTTCATTTTCAGGTACGGTAAGTATAATAGGGAAGAAAATACAAAATAGCTTAACAAAAAGGCCCTGTCTTCAGAACGAAGTGGACCATTAATATCGGTTAGAATGTCTTGGTAGGTTCTTATTGCTTAATTGTTCACATGGTTTCTCTTCTATAAGAGATACATTTGTCTAAATCCCATACACACACTATAAGAGATATCTATATCTATAAGAGATATAAGAGATACACACACTATAAGGGTACGAGCATTTCCGTAGGCAAGCCGGGGGTTTTAGCACCCCCCCCCGTAAAAACGACATTAAAATTTACATTAAGGGTAAACCCACCTCCACTCCTGGATGTTTCAGGAGCTTCAGCCTTTCATTCAGTCTTTTACGCAAAAACATTTTTTTTCAAAGGAGGGCTCAAGGTTCGCTGGAAGGGTTCCCATCAACAAACCCCTCCCGAAACTACTCTGAACACCCTTAATGTTCCCTGGAGGAGACTCTCACCGCAAGGATCTACACACTGCTACACTTTTTCTTAGAAACTAGCATCTTACATCTACGTACTAAATCTTAACCTAGAGGACAACATTTTAAAAAACGTCAGCCAACCGACGAGTTGCTTGTGATTGGATGCAGAGGGCGCAAGACAGAGATATATGGAGGAGTACGGGGGAGGCCTACGTTCAACAGTGGACAGATATGGCTGGATAAGTAAGTAAGTAAGTAATTTCCTCATTTTCATTCTACTTGACAACATCAAAATCTTAGTTGCCTCTCCCCTTAGCTTTGAAGCTGGCGACACCAATGATGGTTGTTAGTTATTTTTTTACAGAAAATTCTCTGGTCCAAAGTTCGACCCCCCCCCCCAAGTAAATTTCCGGCTACGCCACTGAGTACCAGTACAATTACAGCGGAAGAGAGAAGACGAGACTGCTTTTGAAAAATGTTGAAATATATTACACGTGAAACTAATTCGAGAGAACTAAATAGATTAGTGGAATTTTCTCCTCAAGTTTCCAGGGAAATATACTCCAACTATTATTTATTTAAGTGAACATTTTGTTACACAAGACTATAATGATGTATTTTGTTGCGGAAACCGTTTTATATATCGTATTTACCAGTATTGGTTCAGGTGCACCCGGGGGCGCATTTTTGAGGCTGAGTGAAAAAGGTCATGATATAAATATGACTTTGAAATTATTTGTTTGACTTTTATTTTGTTCTAGTTTGAAATTTGACTTCATTATCATATGACTTTGTAATTATTCTAACCATTATAACCTTAGACATTCAGAAATAAAAATATTTCTTCTTAAATTTTATATACTTTCCTATATATTTGTGTCCTGTCCTTGCACTGAAAGAAATCATATTTTCGTTTCTTGTCAATGTATCAGTTGTTTGGTAGAAAATCCCAGAATAACGTCAAATTAGTGGTCTTCCCCGCAATATTTTACTGCAGTTTTGCTAATATATGAGTAAGCGTGTAGATTTCAAATTACGTAAAATCATAATGTATGGAGAATTACTTTAAAAATAACAGTTTTATGTCATGTCGATATCTTTTTATTAAGGTATCCTGTTATAATTACATTAATTACTAATATATATCGTCTTATTGAACCTTAATGTTTAATTTTCAAATTTTTTGTATATTATTGCTTTTGACTACCCAAAAGTTTTACGTAATTAGGCAATCGTTGAGTCTTGAACCACAATTAATTAGCAAGTCGCATTTGGACCATAGTTGCCATTCGTGAATGTAAATTTCTCAATGTTGTGAATTTTATAATTGTGACATCGATTTAAATAAAGTTATTATTAAAAAAAGCTTTCCGTGAATTTGTACGGGTACGTACTAGTTAGTAACTATACTATTTGAATTATCTCGCATTGTTTTGTGGCTGATGGCGGTGAGGCTATCATTGTTTTGTTTTCTTCCACAATGAGCCAATTTGACATTTGTTTGACATTTAAGTGAAATCATTTTCATAATACCGAGTATTATGGGTTGGATAAATATACCTATTATAGTTTTCGTATTTCGTACACAACAGCTGCGCATTGTAGAAAGTCCGATGTATCACGAAAAATAAACTGACATAGGTATTCTTTTGAAGATAGCGGAGATAGCAAAACCCCGTGGTTCTGGATCCGGAGACTCTTGGACTTTAGTCTTTATTTATCAGTTTCAGATTGTTTCACAGGATAATGACAATTCCATGTTGTCAATGCCTGTGACCACTGAAACTAACTAGTATTCACTATTAATTTTTAATTTCGATGTTTTCGACCGTTGGTACTAATTGGTGTAAGTCCATTTTCAAGGATAAAAATGAAAAACAAAATATTTAGATTAAAATCCACGAAAAATGACTTTAGCTTTCGCGACTAGTATTCGAGGATTTGCACCCTCAGCAAAGTAGTACTTTATTCAAAATCGCCTGATGATGAGGGTGCAAATCCTCGAATACTAGTCGCGAAAGCTAAAGTATTTTTTTTGTGGATTTTAATCTAAATATTTCATTTTTCATTTTTTTCCTTCACAATTGTCACTTAATCCAAATTCCAAAGGTGTACAAAGATTTGCTTCGTGAATACTATCGTCATCCAAAATTAGAGTCCATTTGTTTTTTAAATTGTGCCTGGAAGATATTTTACTGATATTTCAGGCACACACAATGCTTGTATTTTAGGCCCCGCGTTTAGCCAAATCCTGTGATGCACGATGAACGATGCCGAACGTGATCCAGTAGACGGATTTGGGTTAGGGGCGAGTCGAATGGTCCTAGGGTTTCTATTGTATTTTATGCATAATCTAGTTTACTAGCACGGAGAACTGATATGAAGCCATCAGAAACTACGTATCTTAATTATGATAATATCGGAACTTATTGGAACAAAAGGGGTTCTTCTTGGAAATAAAGTGATAGGAAAATTAACGTACCTAATCTTTGATCTTCTTCTACGTTGTTTTATTTGTGGTTTGACATAATTAAAAGCCCAATGAAACGTGAGCTTTCTCTCTAATACAATAGTCTCCTCAACGTAGAAAGGTTATATCTCTGATACGATACACCGCATTGTTCTATAGAGAATCCTTTTATATTGAAAGGTGTATTGTCCTATATTGTATTATCGATACTAGCTAACCCGATGGAAATGACGAACTTCTTCATCATAATATAATAAAAATAAATGGTAGAATTAATGCCTTGGAGACTTTTTTTTCTCTCTTTTTTCGTGTTTGTTATTTTGTAACTTGTTCTGTGTACACTCTTCGGGGCAAAGGCTGAGCGCTGTAATGCCGAAGAGTGCGTAATATTTAAGTGAAACAAAATAAATAATATGGGAAAGAGTGACCACTTAAGCCAGCCAAAACCGACTCATAAACGTTGGAACACCCATTCTGCTTCCTCTCCAAGAGAGTTCACATAATGCTACATTATGTGAATGAAGATGCCTCTCGTCTTTGTTGAGAAAAAACTGTAATGTATTTCCGTCTGTACAATGCAGATAAATCCAGTTCAATACCTAAAATAATTTTGGTATATCTCAAATCAAAATGTTAACAATTATTTTTCAAAATGAGATTTACCTCGTTGGAATCAGCAAGCATGACGAAAGTTTTCAGGATATATATTATTTAAAAATATAGATAATTGTTTAGGCTAGAAGTGTTTAAAAGTGTTTTTGAGGTGGTCGGTAGCCTGGTTGGTAACGCGCTCGACTGTTAATCCAGTGGGCGCGCGTTCAATCCCCGACTTACTCCGTGAAATGTACAAAGATGTATTTGGGTTTATTTCGATAAACCCAGATCCATTAAAAAAAAACATTAACAGCTTAAACAATTCACTATAATTTTAAATGAAATGCCAAAAATATTCACCGTAGGCACCAAGTTTTCCATCCCCGATTAGGTTAGTAGTATTCTACAATCTGATTATTATCGTCTGATAACGATTCAGCTCGGGCGGGTGGGTATTTTTGGCAAATAATGGTTTTAATGGTCATCGGTCGCGTGTCAAGTGAGATTGTCAGAGTTGTAAAGTCGACCCCAAATTTCAATTTACCATTTTGGATAATAATGAAGGTAAAGCAGAGAGTGATGCAATAGATTTTATCACACGATTTGATGGTAAAGTCGGATAGGCGACGTTGATGTGATACACATAATATTTTAAACTGTGCCAATGTTTTCCTTTCCTCTTCCGTCTCCTGTGTGTATATGTATTTTTTTATTATTTTTATTCTTCTTCTTCTTCTTCCTCAGCCTTCCTCCCTCCACTGCTGGACGTAGGCCTCTTCCATTTCCTTCCACTCATCTCTGTTTCTCCCCCTCCGCATCCAGGTTCTTCCGGCTTGTCATTTTATTATTTATTAAATGTTTATTATTTTTTATTTCTCTTTTTATCAATAATGTCTGTATGTGTGTATAGTATATGTATCCATATATTTAATTAATTTATTATTATTTATAGTATTTAAGTTTTTCTTTCATTTCTCGGGTTGACTGGTATTGCTTTTGCAATAAGTCCGCCGTTTGGCATACTACCATGTCTTGCTTTTGTAACTATGCATATTATTCTTTTGCCAATAAATGTTTTATTTATTTATTTATGTTTATTTGTATGCAATGTAAACATAATAATTACTTTGACATTAATGAATTATATATGGACTCAGACATTAAGTGTAGTTAAAGATGAATTCCGGTTTGACATAGGCTATAAGAAGTCAAGTAGTATTACAGAGTAAAAAAATATACTATATTTAATTACTATTGTATAGATTTTTATTTGCCTATTTAGGCATAAATTTAATTAATAGAATATTTTTTTTTATTGTAGGGTGTTTTAATTTTTTTATTGTTGTTGTGATTATTCCCAAAATAAGAGTATGAAGTACCTAACACTAATTTATAGTCCGTTTTGTGACATTGTAACTGCTTAAAACATATAAAAGAAAACACTCTGACAAAACGCCGAGCTCTGGCTCCCAGATCGTTTAAATATAAAAAAATGTTTTAATAAATTGAATGAAATGGTTCTTTCGCCTAGGAAAGAGAGAGAATAAAATAAATAAATAGTTTACTGAGCTACGCCGGGCAGTACAGCTAGAGAGGAATACATTACAAGGAAATGAGTGGTAATCAGTTTTAATATTCTGTCGTATAAATTTATGTGTTTTTAATGATTTTATCCAACTTTTCTATATAGGAACACTTTGGCATTGATGAAATACTATTATTCCATCCAGACCTACATACCTGACGGAACCAGTAATGCCCAGTGCCATGATACCTGACGGAACCAGTATTGCCCAGTGCCATGAATGATAGGGGGCAGGGGGGGGGGTAGTTGCTCCTCCCTAGATAGATATTGGAATAGGTATATATTTTGTATACCTATAAAAAAACAATTTTAGGTATATTTACTTAAGTGCAAAGAATAGGTATAATTAGCGCCGCAAGCAATTATTTTTACGAAAAAACTGTGTTTTAATAGATTTTTGTAATAATTTGAGAAATTTGTGATATGATGAGAGAACGTGTGGTAATAATATATTTTTTTTTTGCGAGGTTTTATCATTTAGAATGAAAAATTGTTTGCTTTGTTGCGGGCCGCAGTTTGACGACCCTGGATATATCCTCTTAATAAGTTACAGAATTGGACCTAGTATAGATCAGATGTAGTAATAATACCATAACTTATAGGTCGAAATTAGGTAGTATGTTTGTCTAAAACTTCATTTAAAAAAATCTCTTGTGGAAATCATAAAACAAGAATTGAACAAAAGGTCTTATATTGTAGAGAAATTACTATTACCAACCTATTGAGTTACAAAAATACCTATAAAATATGAAATTGTTGAAACAAAGTTAACGTTAAGAGCCTATTCGTACAAACAGTGAATTAGTCCTCAACAATCACTATGGATCGTACTGCAAGACAAGACTAAAATAGATGGACAGTGGACACCCAGACTCGTAAAGTGGAGGCCATGGGAAAACAGAAGCGGTGTCGGAAGGCCCCAGAAAAGATGGGCGGACGACGTGACCTCGGTAGCGGGTAGGCAGTGGGTCAGAAAGGCGAGGGATAGAATAGACTGGAAACAAATGGAAGAGGCCTATATCCAGCAGTGGAGGGACCAAGGCTGACGAAGAAGAGAAGAAGAATCACTATGGGTAAAAGTCATGTTTGGTACCTCAAAACAACATTTGGCCGCGACAGAAAAACGAGGACAATCACTGCATAAATGATGAAAAAAGGATGCAGACATTTGGACACAGGACAAAAAGATGCGAACAATTGGATCCGGTGATTGGATGAACGACACTAATTGGACGCACGACAAAAAGGATCTGGGCAATAGACTGCAATGAATAAAGGGTGCACGATAATTATTGGACTCGGCGACATATACTAGGTTGTGGACATTTGGTGAAAAAAAGTGCGGCTATTGGACTCGATGAAAAAAAAGCATGGCTATTGAACTCGGTGACAAAAAAGCATAATATGAAGATTGGATGCGCGACACAAGGACACAAGCTTTTTCAGAAAAGACAATTAATTTACAAAAATCTGACTTATGATCTGGATTTATTTTCCAACGCCTTTTCATACGATACCACACATGACCCCACACGACCCTTGGATCCCCCTGAAACGCATTACATCTTTTTATCTCTGAAGAAGGATGCTCCAATGTTATACAGAAACGTATTGCCACCGAGTTTACGTACGTTTGCAAAGTTTCAGGTCTCAAAGTAGTCAGCAAGTGGTTGAAAAAACTCGATTACAAAATTTGCGCACAGAAAAAAACACCACAGTGAAGTTTAGTAAAATCTTGTAAAATGAGATAGTTCATGACGTTTAGCCACCACGAAGATACAGGGTGTTTTTTTCCAGAAGGAAATTCTCAATAGTATTTTATGATATGAGAAAAATTATTGTGTTAAAAGCTTCTTGAAATTTATATGTTTTTCTTATTCTGATACATGGAGGCAGTAGATAGAAAATACATAAATATAAAAAGTTAAACAGATAAACCGCTTTCCGATAAAATATAGTCGGGAATTATATCGATACATCCAGAGATGATATTATTTTCTAATACAATCCTATTTCCCTCGATATTTCTACTACTAATGGTTTTATTTTCTTACCCTATATTTTTCAGATTGGAAATGAACGCTTGGAGGAAGGTACAAAGTTAGGAATCTATGCATTAAGAGTAGACGTATTGAAATTCCAAATTTGCAAAAAACGGGAGACCTTAGATCTCGACAATCTTACTAAATATGCTACAGATTTTTCCTTAACAGAGAGGAGATGCATCTTCATTCATGAAGTTGAAGGAAGATGCCTCTTGTCTCTGTTGAGGAAAAAACTGTAATGTATTTCCGTTTGTACAATGCAGATAAATCCGGTTCAATACCTAAAAATAATTTAGATATATCTCAAGTCTTACTAAATATGCTTTGGAAAAAATACAGTATAGATACATTGAACCTTTATCTAGGGAATGACCATAAAATATTTTTTATATCTTGTATAGGTTTTTATATCTTGTAAAAAAATGTGAAAAACGCTTCTGATCTTTATTCCAAAAGACAGCAACTCGTTTTCCGAAAGTCACAGATAAAATCATTTTTTTTTTGTTGATAATATTCGTTACAATCTAGGGAATGACCGTAAAAAATTGTGAACTAAGCGAAATTAACCCTAAAAAGTAAAAAAAAAAACGCTTTTTTACATTAATTATCATGCGATTGTTCATGCAATTTTGAACCTTAGTGCCGTAGGATATGACCGGCAAGGACAGACGCGTTTTGAGTAAAATGGATCGTACAGTGTATAGATTATTTAATCTAAGGCTAAGAGTGAAAGCCTATGTAGAAAAGTACAAAATAATACCTTCAAAATATACGTAAAAACACCTCCACTAAAGACTGAACGACTTTCATATTGTTCCTTACAAAACGACAAATGTCAAAATGTCTTCATTTTATTATTTTCAGTTTTATTGTACGCAAAGAGATCAAAGGGAATTTTTTCATTAATTACGTAGAAAAGTTATTCACTTGATGGTTTTATTCAAATTTAAATAGGGATTTATTTTTTCGTTTGGTCAGTATTTTCAACGACTTTCAATATGGAAATCGTCAGTATAGGTGAAAGTGCTGAAAAAAAATGTGTCAAATATTTTATGGTCAGTTTATAATCAAAAACCACGCTCATTGCGTTGACCTGTTTATTAAGAGTATGCATACCTACATTTCAAAAATTTCTAAAAACGGAAGACCTTATATCTCGACAACCGTTACTAAATATGCTTTTAGAGTGCCCTTAAAAGTCCATTTTTTTCATTTCATTTTTTTCATTCAATTTGTGGAATTTGTGCACTTCACAGTAAGCTTGAAAAGCTTGTGTCGTGATGTGGACTAGGTCGACATCGGGGATCGAACCCGCACCCACAGGACTAACAGTCGAGCGCGTTACCAACTAGGCTACAGACCACCTCAATCACCTTTTTGTTTGTTGTTTTTGGGCGTGGTCCCACTCGCAGCCGAACTGAGTGTAAAATTTAGCGCTTAAATGTCTTTTATGTATTGAATTTATTGTACGAAAATATTCATTTTCAGTATTAATAAATAAATAAAACAAAAACAACAGAACAGGTCTACGCAATGATAGAGGAATTAGCAGGTCTTCCTGATTAAACTAGGTGTGAAATGTCAGTTTATTAATAAATTCAAAAGGATATTTTTATAGAAATACTGACGGACACAAAAATACTGACGCAGTGAAAACGCAAAGTATTTCAATAACGGTCGTTCCCATGTACAAAATTTTCTTATTTTAGCCAATTCAATGAATTACCTACTTGAAATATTTTTCCTTTTTTTTTGTATTCCACTCTTGTGTGAGGAGAAATGTTCTCGAAAGCGATTTCTCATTCATTCGACATACAATAAAAAGTCATCTTTGGACATTTTAAGTCTCGGGACCCAACTTTGACGTCACGGCTTAAGGTTCAAAATCGCGTGAACAATCGCCTGATAAAATGGTAAAAATAGGGTTTTTTCCATTTTTGGGGGTTAATTTCACTTCAATAAAAAAAAATTAAGGTCAATCCCTAGATTTTAATGCATATCAATCATTACAAAAAAATGTTTCTCTGCGATTTTCGTGAAACGAGTTTCTGTCTTTCACAAAAAAGATATCAGAGATGTTTTTCACTTTTTTTTTTGAGAAATCTGTACAAGATATAAAAAATCTTTTACGGTCATTCCCTAGATAAAGGTTCAATGTATCTACTCTTTTTTTCCGTGGCATATTTAGTAAGGTGGTCGAGATCTAAGGTCTCCAGTTTTTAGAAATTTTTGAAATGTCAATATGCCTACTTTTAATGCTACGCAAAAGTATGTTGTTGAGATTTTTTAAAAGGCATTATTTGACTGGAACAATTCAAAGAGTGTTTGTGTCTCTCTCTTTCACTATTCGCCTCTCGTTCTCTTTTATCTTGCCCACCTTTCCTCCTTCGTTTCCTTCACTCTTACCATCAGTTTAAGATCAAATATTCAAATGCACCCATAGAATAAGAATATGTTAGAAGATCAAATGTATCATTTGAAGCGTTCTGCGCAGAAGCTAACATGTCACACGTGGAGTAGGGCAAAAAGTCGTTTCATTAGTGAATTTAGACGGTCGAATCTTGCAGACTTTTTTCATTTTATGGGAAAACAATTTAAACTTGTAATGTTTATCGCATCGCAACAAGGTTATGAAAATTAAAATCAAATTTGTCTGGAATAGTTTAAATAATATTGATAAAAGGTTGATAATAAACAAATATATTGATTTTCATTAGGTAATCCATTCTCCATTCTTCTCGGGTGTACAGTGTGCAGATTTTTGATGTTGTCGAGGCCTTCGGCCTACTTGCTGAGACCATCTTCAGGACTAATCTAGTCTACATTTGTCCTGAAGATAGCCTCAGTAAGTAGGCCGAAAGTTCGACAGCGTCGACAATCTACACATTGTAAACCCGACAAAAATTGAGAAGAGATTAACAAGGACAGTGAAAATCTACAAAGCTATCTGATTTTCATTAATTATCTATTATTATCAAAGACTATTCAATTTTCATATCAAAAATCATGACGTGTATTGAGGAAAGGATTCTAATTCCCTGAATGTGACGGAGGTAAGAAGTGTGTGTGAGGATAGGAAAACATGGCGATCTGTTCTCTCTGCCTACGCCGCAAGGGATGTGGCGTGAGGGTACAGAATATATTAAGTACAGATATTTTGCCCAACTCCACGTGACTCCATACTAAGATGTTGGCGTACGAAATTTGGTACTGCGCACATCGTCGACCGCTCTATCTTATACGATCTCTATGGATGCTCTCCATACAATGTGTCCTTCCATTACTTTCAGCAATCACTTATCAACTTCAAAAGAATGTTGAGGTTTACAGTCAATAGAATCCCTCCCCCCTTTTTATCCCCAATACCCCCCCCCCCATCCTCTAACGTAGTTCTTTATTTATTCCATTCCCATCTCTGTCTATTGGGATCAGTTTGGATATCGGGTAATATGATAATATGAAATATAACATTTCCATAGCATATATGCAAACTGTCCCAGAAGATTTAGCAGTTCTGAAGTTATCTGCAAATGGAATATTGCATGATTGTGTTGTTGTAGCGATTATTGTCAAAAGAGGTGTCAAAATTTCTTAATTTTTTGACATTTCTACTCCATTAACAATAACAGTATATCACAATTTTAACAGTGTAATAGGTAGCCTCAATACAGACGAAAGTCTAGTGAGGCACCACTCATATCCATAATGAACTTAATTATATTTAGCTGGTGAAATACTTATATCCAATGTGCACATTTAATGAAATAAAATTTATTATTATTATTTCCAAATCAATTTTATTAACACAAGAGTATACAAAAATTTCTTAGCTCTATATAATACATTCGTTTAAACCAAATAAATATATAAAAACATGTTAAAATAAAAAATTACAAAAATTTAAAATAAATAATAGGTAATAATAATAATACAAAATTTTAAATAAACAAACACATCATATAGAACCAAAAACATTTTTTCCAGACTAATGGATGTCCCCCTCTCCCACGATGTCCATAAAAATGCACTTATCATGAGAGAGTTTTTATGAGCTATAGAGAGAGAAACCTTCTAACAATCCTGCAAGATGATAGCAGGACAGCCTTCTGCATGGCGTATCGAAGCCCACCATGCAATCCAAGCTTCTCAAGATTTACTTTGAGACTCTTAGGAATGACACCATTTGTGGACATCACTATAGGAATGAATTATTATTATTATTCTAGGAGGTGATGGAACCACAGTTGTCCCTACTCCATTTCACAATAAAAAGTTGATTGCAAAAGTTTCATCAAGTCGTCAGCAGATGGTGTTAGCATCTGAAACATTGGGTCAATGTGAAATAAGTTCCAGCATTACTACTTGCAAAAATTACATAATTGACAGCATCAGGTTGTGGTGGAATGGGTGAACTTTGGGCATAAAGTGATTACTTAATGAAGCCAGCCAAAGGCGACTCGCAAGCGTCGGAACACCCATCCTGCTTCCTCCCCAAGGGAGTTCACATAACCCTACATTATGTGAATGAAGATGCCTCTCGTCTCTGTTGAGGAAAAAAGTGTCATGTATTTCCGTCTGTGCAATGCAGATAAATTCCGGTTCCATACCTAAAATAGTGTAGGTAATATCTCAAATCAAATACGAATAATGTTCATTATTTTGTAATATTAAGGTTGTGTAATATTATTCTTCACGTCTCTCTCTGCCTTCCCCGCTAACGATGAGTAATTACGACGCAGTGTGTTGAAAGCAATTAGACAGTATATAAATGCAACGCACGTTCCACCCACAGTACTTAAGTACGACCACCGCGCACCACGGCAATAATTGTGATTTGTTGAACACTTTACTATTACCACGGACTTGGATGAGAGAGTAGCTACTTCAGACGATTCATATGAAGAAAAAATGGTTTATTGGTTTTAAATCATCTGTAGGCCTTATTCAAGGCACTTGGAATCGTCAGGTTTACATATTGAACAAAATTTATACATTGCAAACTTATAAACATAACTTGTAAACAGTTACAGCAAAAAAAAAGAATGGAAACAATAATTACAAGGTGACAAACAAAATTATAAAATGGTGTTGATTAGTTCGATGCAGGTCTGGATGGCTCAATATTTAAAGATTAAGCATCAATCATCCCTTAAAGGTTGCTATGAAAATGTGGTTTTGGGTTCCTTGGCAACCGATGACCAACCAGTTTGTTGTTGTCCGAATTGTAAATTAGGTAAATTCAAGAAATATCTTAGGCCTGTAAATTTGTCGATGTACAAAACTGTGCTATGGAAATTCAGTTTTGGGTTCCTTTGCAACCGATAATCAACCAGTCTGTTGTTGTTTGAATTGTAAAGTAAGTAAATTAAAGAAATATCTTAGGTGTGTAACGATTGTTACGTTAATTTACTTACTAATTTACAAAAAGAAACAGAATTTACACACGTTTTAAAAAGATTTTTACTTAATTTTAAGCATAAAATTGAGTGAATACTTTAACTAACAACAAACTGGTTGCTAAGTGTTGCTAGGGAGTCTTAGGCTATATTTTCATGGTGATCATTTAACAATGAGAACCATTGGGGATCAGTAATCATTTTGGCCAAGAACCTCCTAAATTGGAGACCTCGAGATGGGAACAGAGTGTGGGACGGCCACAGCTGAGATGGAGAGACGACCTGGTCTGACATGTCGGCGCAACCTGGATGCAGTCTGAACAGGACAGGACAATATGGAGGCAAATGGAGGAGGCCTTTGTTCAGGATTGGATGGGGATCGGCTGATGAAGAAGAAGAATCATTTTGTAAGCCGTTAAATGAAGTAATTTCTATCTCTTTTTGCTTGACCAATGTTGAAAACTCAAAATAGAAGAGAGAAGATGTGTGTCTGGAGTGTCTGATGTTTTATCGTTTATGAATAGTCTATTACTTTTAATATGTCTTAGGCCATTACACACTCTACTACGACTACTACTTGCAGAGTTACGTTATGAGAATTTTTAATTTCTTCCTACCACGGTTCATATTGTAATGTTACATTTTTTCTACCCCCTTTTTCGTATAATTTCTCTAGTGTTGAAATTCGAACAATTTCGGCCCGAGAACTCGAATGTTAGCGCTGTAAATTTATGTTAACTAAGTAATTAATTGCTCAATTTCATACGCTTTTTAATAGTCAATTTGACTGCACTTTTTCTGAGAAATGCAGTTACACTTGGAGTCGTCCATTGAACTTATCAAAAATGCTAAAAATGTATACACAGACAATCAGGGAGTAGAGAAATGTTACGACAGAAAATGTGATTCAAGATTAATGCTGATCGAGTGTAAAAGGTTCCGACCAGCATTTTGTCAATTAATCTAGATAGAACAGTATTGAAAAATCGTATGATGAAATCGAATAAAGGACAATTAAAAAAAAATACATTGTGGCATTGTAGTATTTTGTGGGCTTTGGCCTTCTCCAGCAGCTGAAATGGGCCTTGGGAAGCTAGACGAACAATAAACAATAAACAAAAAACGCATAAACTACGCTACTAGGGTAAAATTTTGATTCAATAATAGTAGCGTAGTCATAAGTGCTGTAGTTTTAAGTATTTACACAAATTTTCAATAGATGGTGCTAGTATAGAATTATTGGTGCAATGTGAAATTAGCGAAACTGCAACACAATATCAGAATACATTTTTGATAACAGAATCTTCTGGGTAACAATAATTGGTAGACGCTTGCCTTTTAGTAGATATAGTATTATTTGAGTATAATTCGTGTTTATATTCTAGTATCGATCGAAAACGAAAAAGCGGAGAGAAATTTACGATTTGTCTAAGAATTTAAACGTCGTTAAGCGTGGAGGTAATAAAATGTTTGCTTCGATAAAAAAATATTCCGCATCACGTACATAGGTATTTTTTCTTATTAAATTTCAATCTTGGAATAGAGTGCGTGTATGTGGGTTAGGTGTGTGTATATGTGTGTGTGTGTGTGTGTAGTTTCAAGCAATAATTCACTTTCTTTCGTAAAAATACCATAAAACCTTCAACCGCTTCAGTTACCTTGGTGTTGAATTGAGATATATGTAACGAAGCTTTTTTATATTATATCATATGTGATTCCACGTACCCGACGTTGGTAGGGTATCTTCTTCTCTCTTCTTTTCAGCCTACTCCCGTCCACTTCTAGACGAAGGCCTCCTCCATCTGCTTCCACAGCGCTCTATCTTGGGCTCTCTCACCGCCACCTTTACATTTTTCTCTTTCTCTAGGCATGGTATAGGATTAATACATAAAACGTTATAGGCGAGGTTGCCGTCACCGTCGCTAAGAAAATGTATGGAATGAGAGTTCCTTAACAACGAATGTGACGGACCACGTATTATATTCTGTTATTAGATTTGACAGGAGTGGTGGTCCTATTAGATCATTATGCTATGTTGCCAACTGTCACAGCATGGATAGAGTACCTACTATAGGAGGCGGTGGCTCTCTGGATCCAGTCGACACCAACGTTCTTTAATGGGACGTCTCTCCATCGTAGTGGTGGTCATCTTACGCTCCTGGTAGTCGTTCTAGGTTTCCAGGTTAAGACCGTCTTCGACCACTTATATATGGATCTCTAACCAATTTGAAAAAAAAAAATGAAATTTCAATAACATTTCTAATCTTTTTCCCGAAAGACATAAACGCGTTTCACGAAAGTCGCGGCGGTGATTTTTTTTGTGTTTATCAACGATTTTAATGCATATTATCATATGCATTAAAATCTAGGGAATAACCGTGAAAGTTTTTTGATAGACACAAAAATAACCCCAACCCCCAAAATTAACCCAAAATTAAAATAAATTAAAAATTTGTCATGCGATTGTTCACGCGATTTTGAATCTTATTGCCGTGGGAAATGACTGTGACGTCATTCTTGGTACCAAGGTCTTAGAAGATCTGTATCCATCTATATTTCCGAGTTTACGAGTACATAGTAGCATTTTTTTATTTTCTACGCGAACAGACGAACCAACAAAGTTATGTTTTCCATAGAAGAATAGATTATGGTATTATTATTATCATCTATGGTAAAGTTATCATATTTTTCATCCCTTTTCAACGATAATATATCTCACAATGGAGAGCGCTGGAGTACACAGATACGGTGTATAAAAAATGATGGAGGAATTTTTCTTTTCTTGGCCATACATGAACTACACGTGGTAATGTTTAACGGACCGGAAGTGGCGTGGCGCGGTGTGGAACCTCCATACATACTACCACTACTGTATATTATAGAACCTTTTGTGTTTCAAAAAAAGAAGCATTTCTAATATGCGGTTTTTTGAGCGATGCGATTTATTGAACGGTGCAATTTGCGTACGACATTTCAGCGGCATTTCGGAATACTAAGGTTAATTAATTGTCCCATGCGATAATAACGTCATAATTTACTAGATTACACAAACTAATAGATTTTTTAAATATATTTTTCAGTATTTTGGAAAATTCTGACGTTTGTAAAGATTGCACAAGACGTCTTCCATAATTTCTAGTAATGAGGTTCACAAGCCATTCTGTATGCCGTAAAATGTTTACGAAAAAGTAATATTGTTATTTTCATACATACACATTAAATTTACTAGTTCTCCTATAACTGAGATTTAACACGATGGTGTAGTAGTAGTATCTTAGTAATTATTTAATACGATTTAAAAACAGGTCCCCTAAAAAGAAATAGGATTCTGAGGAGGCTTTAAATATCAAGAGTTAGAAAGTGAGGAATAAAGTGCATGATCACTTAAGCCAGCCAATACTCCTGTATCACTCCGAAGTGAAATGAAGCCTAACGTTTATGACATTGCAGTTTTCTTTAACAGAACCGAATCTACATTTATAGAATGTAGCATTGTGTGAACTTCCTTGGGGAGGACACAGGCGTTCCGACGTTCCAGCGTTCGGGCGTTTTGATACATTGTACAGGTACAGATATTTTCTTCCCAATCCAATTCCTTCTCCTTTCCCTCTCTCTCCTCCTCCCCTTTCCATTTCCATCCAATTCTTTGATATATTATACACAAACATAATATATATTAGTTTTATAACTATATTTTCGCTATGTACGTAGTATAGGTCTATGTTTGTGTATTGTTGTTATTTGTGTACAAATGTAATTAGTCAGGTTTGTCAATACTTTTACTGTTTTTATTGTGCTGTTGTGGCTGTATTTGCACCATAAATAAATCGCAATTTATTCGCTACGTCAGACGCTTCGCTCAACGCGCCAAACAACCTTCAACTTTTCATAATGTAGGATGTATTATGATGAAGGCATGTAGGCAGTAACGTACTATAGTATGTATAATGGCAGTGACGTAGGATTCTCTCATCATGCATGGGATGAGGAACTGGTGGTGGTATTCATATCAGCTCCGCTGTGAGAGAGCAATCATGACAGAGCCTCATTATTCTGATAATACCACCCCTAAACCACATCTAAACCTACATTCTCTATGTAGAGATCTACTTAAGAGCATGCATACCGACATTTAAAAAAAATCTAAAAACGGGAGACCTTATATCTCGACAACCGTTACTAAATATGCTTTGGAACAAAATAGGGTAGATGCATTGAATCTTTATCTAGGGAATAACCGTAAAAGATTTTTTATATCTTGTATAGATTTCTCAAAAAAAAAATGAAAAACATCTTTGAAATTTTTTTCGAAAGACGGAAATTCGTTTCCCGAAAATCGCGGAGTATTTTTTTTTGTACTGATAATATGCATTAAAGTCTAGGGAATAACCGTAAAAGTTTTTTGATAGATGCAAAATTAATCCCAAAAAATCGAAAATCGCTATTTTTACCATTTTATCATGCGACTGTTCACGAGATTCTGAACCTTAATGCTTTGGGAAATGACTGTGACGTAATTTTTGGTACCAAGCCCTTAACAATAAATACTATATACCAGACGTAACATCTATTCTCTTTTGAGGTTTTTATACTTACTGGATACAATTATTTCGCTTCGATACTTTGTGATATGTCTAACTACCTATATCTTTACGGGGTCATCGAAAAACGATGCCACAGAATTTTAAACAGTTGCTACTCGTATTAAAAAACCGTTAAGTGTCTTTGTCTCCAAATAGAGGGTTTTTCAAGATAAATATCTGCCCACTGAAGATCATTGAAGGAAAATCACGCGGGTTTAAAAGGCCCTCCACAAGCCCGGGTAGCTCAGGCGCATTACCCGTTATTCTAGGAAAATTTTATTAGGTAAGAGGTGGGCCCAGGGTCGATGATCAGTCATAAGCCTGATGGGAAGTCCATCATTTGCTGTACGTCTGTTGAGATAACTACTTATATTCATTTAGATATCTATACCCCCACGCCACGTCCCTTACTCCAAGCTTCCGTCACATTCATGCAACTTGCTCTCCGATTTATTTTACTCAAAACGCGTCCATCCTTGAGGATCTGGTCGACACGATCAGACTAGGCCAGTCCCGGGCGGCCGCGTTTCCTCACACCTCTTCGTTCGCTCAAATATATATTTTTTGTCATCCTGCCACTTGCAATAATAAATATGATTAAATTTTATAAAAGCATTTGCTTTGCACTCAATATACTTCAACTATACTTTGATTGATGATCGATTCTTGTTATGAGACGCTTAGTAATAAAATATGTAGAGGAAAGTTAACATATTATTGTACTGAGTATAATATGTAAGACCATCGTGTAAGTAGTATACTATAGTTATAGTATGTAAAATGCTAAGTTAGTAGAATGTTGATAGTACCACATAAGTGTGCCTAATAAATCCCTGTGAAGTGTGCAAAGGTGTACTTATTTGGATTTATTTCGATAATCACAGATTCATTTAAAAAAAAAAAAAAACTTTATTTATCACTATCACTTCATCTAGGACTGCGTCCTGTCATTGCTCGGAACCTTACTTATCACGTGGATACAAAATTGGTGTGGCTAGATAAGTTTTTCTGGTTATAAGCTAAGTTTATAGGTAGGTGACAATAAAAAAAACTTATATGAATTATAAAAATAATATGAATTCAACGTTATATTTTCACAAAAATTGTGGAATTCTACTGTTATACATAAGATGAAGCAAGGGCGTATATAAGGGGCGCCGAGCCCCTCCCCGAAATGTAATATAATCACAATAAACCTGCCATCAATTCCATTTTTTAAAAGAAATCCGCCTGCGGTGCTTTCTTCTCTTATTATCACGTTATTTATACACAATAATTTTAATACCAACTTAAACTCGTCCGTTTTCACTGACCACGTTCTTTTAAAACGTCTGGACCGGCCCCTTCTGAAATGAAAAGCTATATTCGCCACTGAGATGAAGGTAAATAAAACATCGTCTGAAATGAAAGTCATCAAATGAAAACTGTCAACGCTTTTTTACAAATGTGATTCATTGGTATTTTTATTTTTGGATCGCACAAGACTCTCACGTTTAATTTTTTCTCTAGCATTTATGACACTGAGAACAGTGTCATAAAATTTTAATAAATAAGTAAATAAATAAAAACTTTATTGCACATAGATTTATACACAAAGGGCGGATTTATCGCCTGTTGGCGATTTCTGCCAATCAACCCAATTTTGTAATTTCGAAAGCTCTTTTGACAAGATTTTACAGCAAGGGCTACCAACAATACAACCATGCTTTTGTCACTTGCAGCTAACATCAGAACGGCTAATTTATCTGGGACAGACTTTAGTATGATGATAATAATAATGGTGGATGGTAGTAACCCGAGCTCAAAGCCTTTTACTCAATCGCGCACTTTACATTGCATTCACTGTTCAAATATTTTCCATAATATTTTTAAAAATACATAGAGAAATGACATATCGTCTAAGGTTACTACCTTCCACATACATCTCTTTATTCATATGACGAAAAATATTTTATATACTAGCTGTAGGCCGTCAAAAATGACGCGTCGATCACCAGACTTGCAAATATTCTAGAGAAAAATCAAGTAGGTATGTATCTCAATAATTGTGACCAATAACTTCTTGCAAGTTGGGGTTTGGCGAAAAAATTCATAACTCGAAAACTACAAAAAATTGCTGAACATAGATGGGGGTTAAATCGAAAGGTATTGAGTCCTCTATCTCTGGACTTCCGCTTGGTCGTACATCCTGGGACACCCTGTATAAACGATATCACATTAGCATACATTACGAAATGCCAATAGAACACTTTACATTCTAATGGCATGGATTTTTGTTTCATTATCTCATACTGCATGATATGTAATTAATATGAATTGTAACCAACTGACGTGTCCCTGTCCAAGTGCCCGAATCAGGGCCTAGGGATGAAAAAGAACAATAAATCAAGATCAATGGAACAGATAATATGATCCAAGATCAACGCTGGACGGAGTGTAAAAAGTTCCGACCACCATTTCGTCAATTAACCAATACAAGTCAATACATAAAACAACTCGTAGACAAATTCCGTATACATTCGAACAACTTGAAAAAGTTGCCACAGGCCCTGCGTTACATTGCTACCCAGTTTCCACCAGAATTATGTGAGTTGATGATATTGCATTTTAATGCATAGTATTTTATTTTTCACTGAAGATTTTCAATAACTTTTGTGAAATTTGTTTACCGTCCTGTTTACGTCGTTTTGTTGTGACTATATCAAATTTCAAAATATTGTAAAGTTAAGATGGTTGATTGTCAATTTTATGAATAACTTTATGTCTTTGTGATGCAGAGCTCAGTAAACTTTACCTTAAGGTGCCCTTACACGAACAATTTATCGAGCAATAACTAAATAACAAGATACATAACACATAAATAAGAATACAATTATTAGTAAAGTCTCCCCTCAGAATTGAGCAAGGCTCGTGCTCTGAGAGGGAACTCGCTTCAAACCATATCAACAATAAAAAATAAAAAAAATACATATACAGGACGCCCCGCAAGCCAACGACATCGCGCGGAGGAGCATAATTGTGGCAACTCGTATTGATCACAATGGGAAATTAATGGAGCAATATCGAGCAATTATTTCGGCAATTCTAGCAATTATATAAATATTTTTTTAATTAATCTGGGTTTATCGAAATAAACCCAAATACATCTTTGTACACTTCACAGAAAGCTGAAAAGCTTGTGTTGTGAAGTGGAGTAAGTCGGGATTGAACCCGCGCCCACCGGATTAACAGTCGAGCGCGTTACCAACCAGGCTACCGACCACCTCAAAGCGACACAACGATATTGAGTGCAAACGAGAAAGAAAATTGAATAAAATTTCCAAACCGGTTGGATATTTAGTAATTCGTGCTGACGACATGAAAAAATTGAATAAATATTGCCGAAATAATTGCTCAACTAATTGCTCCACTTAATTGCCCCAACTGGATACGAATGATGAATTATTAAGGAGAATAGAAAATACTATACTAAAAAAAAATAGGTACCATAGGTACGTACAATAACATATACGGATGGGAAAATCTGGCGATCTGGGGCCCTATTTTTAAACCAGTATTTTGTCGTATGCGATAATTCTCTACTGATTCAAAACCAGGGTCCCTGTTCTCTCTGCCTACCCTGCAAATCACGTAATTTTTGACGGTTTCAATATATTGTAATTAGTATGTATACATTTATTCAATAACTTAGAAATAATTACATAAAAAAATGATATAACATAAGTACTACTAACCTAAGTATGATGTCTTGTATAAACACAGAATACATAAAAAATGTCTTGTTTTATGATTATCCAAATGAATGTAGTTTTATGATAAGTATGTGTAAATAATATTAACATTATTCATACATAATATAATTTATGATTGTTCTGTAACATTGCCAAATGAATTACGACCCCATACTTAGTAGATTATGTACATAATATTATTAATAATAAAAACGTTTTTTATGATCTATTATTTTGCGCTAATCCCAAGGATTTTTTTTTATTTTCTTATGATGCATTCTATAGATTCTCTCTTCTCTGCACTATATCCTATTTATCTGGGGTCGGCTGCTCGGATCCTTTCTCTCTCCATCTGCTCCGATCGAAGCAGTCTTCTGGAGTAAGCTCCAGGTGTTCCATGTCCACTCTGATGGTCTCCTCAAATAATGAATGCTAATATTCTACAGATTTGACATTACTTATCGCAGAACTGCGATTTCTTCACATACCTATTTTTTTTAATAATTCACACAGATCATGCACTAGATAAAGGTTCCAAGTATCTTCCCTAATTTTTCTGTAGCGGCATGCTGCAATTAATTATGAAAAAATAGTTGCTTCGGGTTGTAAACGTAGGCACCTCAAGATTTAATGTTGGATCACTAAAAACAGAAAGATTACCAATAATTACATACACGCTTCCAGGACCTCTGGCCACTCCAACCAAAGTCTCTCCTCGCACAACTTTGTCACCTGCTTTTGCCAGATATTTCTGGGGCAGCCCACCTGTGTTCTGCCTGCACCCTCGGCTTCCAGAGCTTTTAACGGAAGCCGCTCCTCTGGCATCCGAATGACGTGTCCGAGCCATCTCTATGAAGAGGAGTGTGGGTTCCACCTCGAGAGCCTCCCGAACATACCAATAATTACACATATCGAAATCGTAAAATATATGATGGTTTCAACAAATGTCTTCGCTAGTCTAAATATTCTAAAATAAAATTTTCGGTTTTCCCAATATTCCAAATACTCTATAATTTACTCGTACGAGTATGTACTCTACTACTACTATCAGCTACTCTCACAACACAATATATTTTATTACATTAAGGGCTTATCTCCATACTTATTATGTATATTATATTCTATACGATACGATATGCACTACACTACTCTGTATAAAGTATTTTTCAATAATCCGAGGCACTATTTTATGATCGCACTCGTGATAGTGTCAAAGGAATCTGCCAAATTCAAAAATAACGCGAGGCAATGATCTGGAACTTTCTATGATAAATATTATACATGAATTGAGTTTTTTTTCCACTCCTCAACAGATGGCGTTAGCGTCGGAAATTTGGTTAATTGTGAAATCGTTCGTATAAAGAGTTGACTGTCGTAGATTTTTTAATTTGTTCCCAGTTTTTTTTTTAAAAAAGGACATTGTCACTTACGTTATTCATATTTCGCGGTAATATTCTCAAACAAAATTTGAAAAAGCGTTTTTGCTCAGTGCATATCGGCTCTTAAGGGCCTATTTATATGCACTGAGCAAAAATCGTTCTATTTTCGCATCGACTTTTTCTAATTTTGTATGAGAATGTTAGCGCGAAATAAGAATAACGTAAGCGACAAAGTGAATTATACCCTTTTAAAAGAAACCTGGGAAGAAATTAAAAAAACTAAAACAGCCAATTTGTTAAAATTATAATTACCAGTATTTTGGATAAATTATACTTTTATATCTGAAAGACTGAACGGAAATCCTCAGATCCCGTAAATTTCAGGGTTACTCTCAGAATATTTTTTTACTCAAGGAATTTACAAACATTGTAATTCTAAAGTAATAGTAAGTAAATTGTAATTCTAAGTACATGGTTGGCGCAGTTGGTTGAGATGGCAGCCTCTCAAGCGGGAGGTGCCAGGTTCAAACCCCGGCGCTGGCGATGTATTACACACTTTGCGATACAGGCTTTTAGCCTAGTGCAAGGTGTGCAGGAAAGTATTTGGGTTTGTGTATGCAAGTCCAGATCCTTTTTATAAAAAAAAAAAAAAAAAAAAAAAAACAGCCAATCTGTAGTCCATACTTTCATCTATCACTATCTTCAGTTTCAAGAGAATTCTCTCAGTATTGGCTGAGAACAATTGAGGGCGCCAAAGCCGAATGACAGCATATAGGACCTTAATATAATGGTTTTTGGCAAAGCTGACCATCTCAAACTACCTGTGCATACAGTCCAATCTTTAATTTTATCTGTGCTGACCGAAAAATGTCCAACGTTCAGGTCTTTTTATCTGCAAGTACTATGCAATGTGCATTTCATGTTTCTTATCCTATACGGGAGAGCATATTATTGTTATTTTGTAAATTCACTACAATTGTATTATACCTGTATGCTATGTGGAGACCATTATACCGAGGCGATTCACCGAAAAATTTACCATACTAGAAAAAGGATGAACATACTTTACAAAAACTTTTTTTTAAGGATCTGGGTTTGCATATACAAACTGAACTAGGCTAAAAGCCTGTATAGCAAAGTGTGGTATACGTCGCCAGCGCCGGGGTTTGAACCTGACACCTCCCGCTTGAGAGACCGTCGCTTCAACCAACTGCGCCAACCATGTAAAAACCATAATTAATGAATCTAAAAAGTAGTTATCTCAACAAATATACAGCAAAGGATGGACCTTCCATTAGGCTGAGATGTATTCCATGAGTAAAAACGTGTGGATATAAAGTTTGTGTTAGCTGGTGAACGTAACCGACCGTTGACGCCTTTTTGCTCATGAACACAAAAAAATGTGGACGCTCGCAAGCGTGTGGCGGCGACTTAATATTATATATTTTTTGCAGTAAGCCGTTGCTCGGTAAAAATTTTGTAACAAAAATGTTTCAAATTTTAAGAATGACGCTCGGTTTCTGAGTAACTTTCTCCCCGTCTCTATCAAACTGTCCTCTTCTCCATTTTTCTCCTTAAGCTATCTTGACAGTTTCCATTTAACTTCGATCTTATGATAAAATATTGGCAATGCACCCGATAAAATTATTAGTGACAACGTAGCATAATATAGTGTATTATACAGGGTTGCCACAAATGTTGAACAAAAAACCGGACCGGACTGGACCGGAAAAACCGGAAAGAAGAAACTAGAAAAAATCTTGCTTCGTGTATCATTTTATTACAGGTAACAGATGCCAGGGGCTCCCGCCTCCCTCAAAGGTTTAATGAAATAACAAAAAATAGTAATTTGTATTTAGAAAATGTAAGTCAGGTTTAAAATAAATAACTGTAATATTCATAATAATAAATAAGTAAACTCTAGAACTAGGGTGGCCAACCCGCGGCCCGCGGGCCGCATGCGGCCCGCTGAAGGTCTAAATGCGGCCCGCGAAGCCGTCTTACAATATAACCGTATGCATTGCCTGTTATAGAAAGACAATCAGATTCGTCACTTCACCCATTTTCCTTTAAAAATTTCGCCTGCGGCGCTATTTTGGGTATTCTTTTTAATTAGAAAATGTTTTTCACACATATTGTTGCGAGACGCCGTTGCCCCCCCCGAGACGACCCTATGTCTTATTTTTTGTTTCAAAAAATTGGTTGTGCGGCCCGGTAAGCCATCTCATTTTTAGAATCTAGCCCGGCTGCTCAAAAAGGTTGGCCACCCTTGCTCTAGAACATTGAATGATTTTTACTATTTGTATTTGTAAGCTTAATATTTTGCTCCCCCTCCATTCCCTAGAAAAGTTATTTTTATAATGTATCTCCAATTCGAGTCGCTGACAATTTTGTATGAACCTGAAGATTTTTTTAATATAACATGAAAATACTATGGAGATAATTACTATTTTGTATTCCCTTCTTCTGCTTTTGGAAGGGCCATGTCGACCGAATGGATGACACCAGACTTGCAAAGATACTGAAAACGGAAAACCCCACTGGAATAAGATTACCCAGAAGGGATAGAATGGCAGCTGAACCTCCTCATCCCAGGACAGCCCGCCGTCACAAACAGGTCACCCGACCTAATACAAGAGGAAGAAGAAGAAGTATTTTCTTCAAGGACATCATGAAAATTACGAAGGTGTTGAATTTCTTTAAGTCCGGCTGAACGAACCACGTACGTTTTACCAAGATTACATCGATCGGACGGAAAAAAATTACGGTCCGGTCCAGAACCGTACGTCGGGCAACCCTAACTATGTACCATAGATATAACACATTATGATTATGGTAATATCGTCTACATAAGCCACTTACTCCATGCATTAAATTGTAGACTGGAGACAAAATACAGATGCAATTTATGCATTTTTCGATTATCTTAATGCTCATTGTTTATGTTTATTGTTTTATGATTATCCTGTTCTGTTCAATTGTTTTAAATAAATGATACTGAAAACTATTCGTAAAATAACGTTCAATTCTATATGTTTCTGTATTACAAATAAGTCTATTTAAGTCTCGCGACCAAACTATGACGTCACGGCATTAAGGTTCAAAATCGCGTGGACAATCCCATTATAAAATGGTAAAAATAGCGTTTTTTCCCATTTTTGGGGTTAATTTCGCTTTAATCAAAAAACTTTTACGCTTATTCCCTAGATATTCCCTGCATATTATCGGTACAAAAAAAAACACTCCGCGAGTTTCGGGAAACGAGTTTCTGTCTTTCGGAAAAAAGGTTAGTGGTGTTTTTCACATTAAGATATAAAAAATCTTTTACGGTTATTCCCTAGATAAAGGTTCAATTCATCTACCCTATTTTGTTCCAAAGCATATTTAGTAACGGTTGTCGAGATAGAAGGTCTCCAGTTTTTAGAAATTTTTGAAATGTCGGTTTGCATACTCTTAATGCTCCTTTTACTAATACATTCATGTGACTTCGAATAGGTATTTCACGCTTTAGTCGCTGATTTCGATGTTGCCCCCTATGCCGTATTTAATTACTCATTTTTACCTATCATTTGAGTTACGTCTCGTTTGCTCTGGACCTGTTTTTTTTCGTACAAAAGGAGCATTCTTGTTGGTGAATCAAAATTTTTATACTACTATACTGTTCCCTCACGCCACCTCCCTTGCGGGGTAGGCAGAGATAACGGATCGCCAGACTTTCCTATCTTTACACACACTTCGGGATTCCGTCACATTCATGCAATTCCTCATACACATTCTAGGATTACTTTTAATCAAAATTTCCTTGTACTTAAATTAATGTAAACAGACCATTATTAACTGATAACGTCACATTAGGAGATGATTCTGGTATACCTAGTGGAGTGATATTATAGTTTGTGCATACATAAGATGAATTACATACAAAAGGACTTTGTGGATTAATCATATTGTTGTAATATCAACAGAACATAATATATAATACAATATGCAGGCAGGGCTGTAGCCAGGAATTCATTTCGGGGGGGGGGGGGGGGGGTTCGAGCTCTGGACCAGAGACAATATGTAACAACCATGAGCATCGCCAGCTTTGAAGCTAGGGGAGGCAACTAACATTTTGACATTTCCAAAATTAAATAAAAAGTAGCGCCGCGGGCGAAATTTTTTTCAAGAATAAATGAATTGAAAATCCTAGTTGACTTTCAATAGTAACGAATCTGGATATATCTCTGAGCTAAACCATGATAAAAGACTAACGCCGCAGGCAATTTTCTTTAAACTTATGTTTAACTTATGAAAGCAGTTAAAAAAGGTACGTCTTAAAGTTTAGTTTATTTTTCGTCAATAAACCCTCACTCTCATTAGATTAGAATTTATTTTCAAAAATAGGTGAATAATTATTAATTGATGAACCTGGTTGTCTTTTAACAGTAATGGATATATTCCTGGATCACAACATGACAAAAGACTATCGCCGCCGCGCCGGTGAAAATTTAGAAAAAAGGTAGATAAAATGAATCGTTTAATAGTCCGGTTTATTTTTTGCAAATAAACTCTCACCTCAATTAGATTAGCGCCGCAGGCAATTTTTTTAATGAAACAACTGTGATTTTATAGATCTTCTCAATAATTAAATTTGTGACATTATGAAAAAACGATGTGGTAATAATGTAATTAATTTCTTCTATGTATAAAACGATGGGTTGGTTGAGGAATTCCGGGGGGGGGGTTGAACCCCCAAACCCCCCCTGCCTACGGCCCTGATATGTAGTCATACATTCTCCATGTAGGTACTAAGTACTGAGAACAATAGGAAACATATCGCTTCCACCATTCAGAATACTGACTCTGTGTGCTTTCTCACTATGATTTCTGACTTAACTCATTCCCTCTGCTTCTATTAATAAGCACGCATCACTATGTAGGAATAACAATGTGCTTTCTCATGCGGAATCATTCAGAAGATATGAATATTATATTATGTACCAACTAGTTAGTACTACTGAAAGCATGGACGTCGACAGTTTAGGAGCTAGGGGAGGCTGACAAATATAAATATAAAAATAAAAACATACATTAATAAAATAGCGCCGCAGGCGTTTTTTTTAGAATACATATGCTCAATCCTGAGAAGGAGACCCCTTAGAAATTTCCATACAATGCACAGAGATAATATTGTATTTATTGAATAAAGAACATCAGCTTCCAGCTAAACCACAGCCTAATTCCATACGAAATGCAGATCTATGTTAGGTGCCCAAATATCTCCGCCCAGAGCAGGTGAGCTGCATGTTGCATTTCATATGGAATTAGGCTGTGGTTTATCTGCAAGCTGATGTTCTTTATTCAATTAATAGAATATTATCTCTGTGCATTGTATGGAAATTTCTAAGGGGTCTCCTTCCTAGGTAAAAGTTGGTGGGATTGGGCATTAAGCTTGTACCTACTACCTACTTACCTAAAAAGGTCGCGATAAAAATCTAGTTTATTCTATTCTATTCTATTCTATACCCTCACGCCACCTCCTTTGCGGGGTAGGCAGAGAGAACGGATCGCCAGACTTTCCTATCCTGACACACACTTCGGGCTTCCGTCACATTCATGCAATTCCTCATACATACTCTCCGGATACTTTTACTCAAAACACGTCCGTCCTTGAGTATCTGGTCGACATGGTCCAGCCAGGTGGTTCTTGGACGGCCGCGTTTCCTTACACCTCCTCTTTCACCCAGGTAAATTTTCTTCGTCATTCTTTCATCGTTCATTCTCTCATCATGACCCAACCATCTCAACTTGTTCACTTTCATTTTATTCACAACATCCTTTTTTACAGTCACTCAACTCTCTAATCATTTCGTTCCTTATTCTATCTCTCAATGTTTTTCCACACATTCTTCTTAACGATCTCATCTCGACCGCATTTATACTTGATTCATCCTTCTTCAGCCATGTCCATGTCTCACTTGCAT
This sequence comes from Ceraclea dissimilis, assembly GCA_963576895.1. Lineage (NCBI taxonomy): Eukaryota > Metazoa > Arthropoda > Insecta > Trichoptera > Leptoceridae > Ceraclea > Ceraclea dissimilis. The sequence continues at coordinate 1,183,897 of OY756365.1, forward strand.
ACATCAGTGTTGGTACCAGGATGGCGTTGTGCACCAACAACTCTAGTTTATTCCTGTGTACAAATGTAATTGGCCGGATAATGTCTTTAATATTAGCTGAGTAATCTTCATTTTCCCAGCGCAATTTTTCGCATTTTTAGTTTCATAAGAGTACCTCTTTCTATCATCTGATATACTCGTAATTCTGATGTAAACTCTGCATTATATTAGATCCATAGACACCAAGCATATTATTGTAGAAGCATAGATAATACAATAATGTATTTACAAAGTTTATTCAGACTGCATTGTTTTATTAGGATATGTATATTCTATTATCAAAGTAAAATCATATGATTTTACATACACGCATGACTACCAGTATACTACTCCTATTATCTACGGGAAATTTCTACTGAGATTAACAGCCGCGTCTTAACTCTTAACTAAATCTTCTCAATTTTTAAGGCTATTTCACAAAATAATAAAGTTATCAGTTAAATTTCTTACAGCTACTGTACGTAATAGACAACCTAACAGGTCAAATGCACAGACCATACATGAGCATCTTCTTCTTCTTTTTGTTAAGCCATCCCTCCGCTGCTGGATATAGGCCTCTTCTAACGTTTTTAAAATTTTTCTACAGAGACTTGTATTAAGAATTAATGTGTTAGGGCCCACTCTATTATATTTAGTGGCTTTGTGTTGCCGCAAGCCACCCGAAAATGCTATAGTGGAATTAATTCAAACTAACGAACGCAGTCATAAAAATGTGACCGAGAAGGGACGACTACCTGCTTTATTCCCACTTATGAAATTTTTAGAGCCAGTCCGCTACTGGACACAATTCTTTTCTAACTCTTAAGAGTTTAAACTGAAAAACTGTTGCAAAACATGCTGCCAATATAATTATGTAATTTTTCCTCCGACCGTTCTCCCTTCCGCTTTCATACTTTAAATTTCCTGCCAATCGATTACATTATTTTTCTTTGATGTGCTGTACGTATGAGTATCTTTTAATTTTATTTTCTTTTCAAATACCAAGATTCAGCAATCATTTGTTTTGTATTGTTTTTACGAAACCATAAAGATGCTTACTGCGATTTTAAAAACGTGTATTTCTTCACAAAGAATCAACCGGGAGTTGTAAATCTTAAAGATTTGACAAGCAGTGGTGTAAGGAGTTTCCTAAATAAAGGAAGAGGAAAATAATGAATGAAAATGTGACAAGTTGAAATGTTCTGCGGGTAGCAAGACGCCAGGGGACATCCAAGTTGGACCCCAGCCAAGCATTCCCTGATGCAATGAAGGGATATGAACTTAACAACCAGTACTTTTGTTGCAGGTTAGGCAACATAAGCTGACAAAATATCATTATAATAAAAAGGTCGCTAATCGTATGTCGTGTTGTGAAAATTTAAAAATATCGAATGTTTTTTGTTAGAAATATGAATGATACTGTACTTCAGTTATGTTAATGAGTCATGTACCATGGATACGAGATTCAACAATAAAGTAATTACTCCTTGTTTCATATAACTTGGTCAATGGCTACATAGTAATTCTATACAAAAAGTGTGACGAGACGGATGAAACGAAATGTAAGTTCACGTACTAGTCTCGTGAGTTTAAGACCCTTTTTTGTAGTGTTCGCAAAGGACGGATATACCTACCTAACGCATCTATGTGTATTCTTGTTCATTGTGCGCTCACTAATCCTACTATAACTGCGTGTACAGATTTGCGTGTAGTTACACTGTCTCACACTACAAAAAAGGCTCTTAACCTCAGTGAAGCAGTTTTTGTATGTAAACACCACTGCTCATGCTGCGACAGTAAATTACTGATACCTCGACGGACTTCTACATACAAAAACTACTTCATACTGAAGATGGCAGTAGTATCGCTGCCGAAAGATCGGTTATTTAACCACTCTACACGCAGTACGGAAACCCGAAGCACCGACAACGAAGATATTTAATAAGGTAATCGAGATCTAAAATCTCCCGTTTTTATAATTATTTGAAATGCCAATTGCGTACTTTTAAACATTTAGTTTCAAAGTTAGATTCCCTTACATTTTCAAGGACAAGGCAGCTGAATATGCAAATAAAGTAGGTTTTTTCCCTTTTGGAAAACATTGTTCCACGTGTCAAAATTATAATTTATGTGCGCGGGGAACGGTCTCGAATTTCAAACAAGTTAGGAGTTATGGTTCCTGGGGAGCCATTCAGGGACTTAGAAATTACCCCTTTAGGGTAAATATTTCCGAAGAAAAACACTTCAATAACGTGTAAACTATGTTTTTATTTTATTTCTATTTTTTTTTTACTTTATTCATACAGAGATTCACCTACAGGTAAGGTGTGTATGTACAACAATATAAATCTCTAAACAATTTTTCATAGTTCACAGTGTTCACACCTTGCCTTATTAAAAGTATGCATATTGACATTTCAAAAATTTCTAATATCTCGACAACCGTTACTAAATATGCTTTGGAAAAAAATAGAGTAGATGCATTGAACATTTATCTAGGGAATAACCGTAAAAGATTTTATATATCTTGTAAAGATGTCTCAAAAAATGTGGAAAACACTCTGATCTTTTTTTACGAAAGACAGAAACTCTTTTCCGGAGAGTAGCGGATATTTTTTTTTGTAATGATAATACGCATTAAGAGTATGCATACCGACATTTCAAAAATTTCTAAAAACGGGAGATCTTATATCTCGAAAACCGTTACTAAATATGCTTTGGAACAAAATAGGGTAGATGCATTGAACATTTATATAGGGGATAACCGTAAAAGTTTTTTGATTGAAGCGAAACTAACCCCAAAAAATGAAAAGACGCTATTTTTACCATTTTATCATGCGATTTTGAACCTTAATGCCGTGGGAATTTACCGTGACTTTATAGTTGGGTCGCAAGTTTTAAATAAGTAAATTAAAAAAAAATAATTACCTACATACAGTCAATTACAAGTAGGTACTTAGTGAATTACATATATAAGTATTACGTATGTATAAACAGCTGTGAGTGAATGAACCGAAATAATTGACCTTGAGATCCAGTCAGTGAAATGATACAGACGGAATGATGTCTGCGATCTTCATAATGTACTAAAAATATTATTATTTTGATAAGGTAGGTACCTATTATAATAATAATAAAGAGATAGTTTTTATTATTGTAGCACAGTTTTGACGCGGTGCGCACGGGCGATGGTGGTGTAATGGTCAGCATAGTTGCCTTCCAAGCAGTTGATCCGGGTTCGATTCCCGGCCATCGCACGTTTCTTTTTTTTTCTTTTTTTTTTATTACAGTGAGAGCATATGGTTGGCGCATTTGGCCGGAGCTCCGGCATCTCAAGTTGGAGGTGCCGAGTTCGAATTCACGGGATTTTAGCCTAGTGAGAAGGGAGAGAGAGAGTGTCCATTAAAAAAAACAAAAAAACTATAAATAACCAAAAAAAGAACATGGTTGGTGCAGTTGGTTGAGGCGGCAGTCTCTCAAGCGGGAGGTGCCAGGTTCAAACCTCAGCGTTATTCCACACTTTGCGATACAGGCTTTTAGCCTAGTGCAAAGTGTGCAGGAAAGTATTTGGGTTTGTGTGTCCAAACCCAGATCCACAAACCCAGATCCTTTTAGAAAAAAGTAGGTAAGGTACAAGTCATCATATGTTTTTGATATCGCATTATAAATTAATCTACTTAACTGAGCATGAGCCCGTGGCGTGCTAAAGCAGACAGAAGCATACAGCGCGACGATGGTTATTTACCCAACTTTTTGTCATTACCTATTAATTTTTTTATGGGCGGGAAAACAGCCCCCTGCCCCCCCACTGTCGGTCCAGGATACGATTTTCGAAATCGTTCCCACAAAACGGTTAGGTTAATAACCAGTTAAAATGTGATGTGGTATTAAGTGAAGTGGAATTAGCCTTGTGGATAAGGTAATTACTAAAATAATGACCTTAATTATTTTTCATGGATATTACTTATTACATGTTATCACAACTGGAGTTTGTGTTTAAGTGAGACCGTCATCACATCGGGAACTATGTCAGAAATAAAATCATTTCATTTTTTGCGCGATTCACATGACAATCGGTAGCCTTGAATCTAGGGGGGACGAACGAACTAAGGATCCGGGCGGTAATTTAAGACTCAGACCGCAACTGCCGCATGGTAAAATGCTAAAAATAGCTTTTTTTATATTTTTTTTTACTCTTTGGGGCTTATTTCTAATCTTTCCCTAGATAAAGGTTTAATGTATCTATAACCCTATTTTTTAAAAAGCATATTTAGTAACGGTTGTCGAGGTCTAAAGTCTCCCGTTATTTGAAATTTCCATATAGGAAATATTTTGAAAGTCCTGTAACCCTGAATTGACAATGGAAAAGGGCTGAGAGGTGTTCATTGATCAGGCGACCAATTGTCTGGAAGAGCAATTGTCGGGGGACCAATTGTTGATGCACCATCTTACACCACTTACAAAATTTTTGATTTAATTTTTTCATCACCATTACCGACCTAATGAAGTAATCATAGCGACACTTTTGCCTCCCTAAGACCTTTGGAGTTCAAACGGCACCTACATAATTATTACAGTTTATACTACTTAATGATATAATCAGAGGTTTTTTGACATTAGTTCTATCACTTTATCTATCCATACCTTTCATTCCTCCCTTAATGGTACTTTTCCTAGATTGATTCTCTATTTTTCATGAAAAAGATGTATGAGAAAATGTAAGTCTCATTTTTTTGCTTGTCAGGGGACCGTTTATCCCCTGCGTCACTGCGACCAGAGTAGGTCTATTGTGACACCCTTCAATGTTACATCTCGTCCTCAAGGTCGAAGTGTCTCATGTAGCTCACGAGCTGTCTTGGTGCGAGTAATCTTTCCTTCTCGAAGTCCAGTAGGGGCCATCCAAGAGTGCGACTTCTTTTGTGAGCGAGTGCCCGAATATATCATTTTTTTATTTAAATATTTATGCAGGCGCTGGATGTATTTTCGTATGAACAATATGAGGACCGAGTTTCCATCAATTGATTATTGTTGGGGACAGGTAAAGGAATCGGATGTTGCCGGCCTATACTCGTATATTGGTAATATATAATTATTTTTTCCGTAAAATAGAATCGGTCGAGGACGACATTTAGAATCTATTCTCATCAGTCTTAACTCCAAAAAATATTTTTGCGGTTGTCCAGACAGACGATGTTATATGCTCTTACAGCTCTCCAACTTAAACTAAACCTCGGATATCTGTTTAATTAAGTAGAAGTTGATAAATAATAACACTAACTTAATTAGAAATCATTATTTCGGTTAACGAAAATGTAGAAAATTTATCTATTGACGGAAATGACCTTTCGTGTTTTTCCAACAACAACGAGTAATCTATTAACGTTGATAGAAAAATAAAGTAATAAACCGCGACCCCTCCCTGGAGAAAACATAACCTCAAATGTTAGTAGGTAATTAATATCAGTTGAAATGAAACTGATTTCCTTATTTCCTGAATGAAAGACAGTCCATAATAAATCATTTAACATTACAAATAAGCTGGTAGAAAGAATCGAGACACCTATAAAATATCTCAAATCCATGATAAGGCGCTTAATGCTGTGAATTGGCTTTGGCGATACATGGTTTTCTCAGCCGATATAGTCTCGGGCGGCCGCGTTTCCTCACCCCTCTTCGCTCACTCGAATATATCTTTTTTGTCATCCTTTCATCTTTCATTCTCTCAACATGCCCAAGCCTTATCTTAAGTATATTCACAATATTCACTTTCATTTTCGTCACACCCAGTTTTCGTAACTGTCAAATTATTGATTTAATATTTACCAACATTTTTCTAAATTACGCTTTTACATCTTTCAAATTGAGCGGAAATTCCAAGTACCTATCGCGCAAATTTCAGGGGTATTTTCAAAGTTATTTTTTATTTAAGGAATTTTCAAATATTGTAATTCTGGATCTGTCAAGTTATAGTCAATACTATCATGTTTACCTGTCTTCATTATCTAACCTGGTCCGATCATGTCGACCAGATCCTCAAGGATGGACGCGTTTTTAGTAAAAGGAATCGGAGAGCGTGTATGACTGCATGCATGAATGTGACGGAGTCTAATAGGGCAGTCTGGCGCTGTGTAGATTTTAGTGCCAGTTCGCCAGCGCCTACCTAAAAGCAAAAAAAAAAACTTTGAGCGTAAACGCAAGTGTAGAACAATTGAATTTTTACTTAATCTAGGTATCTTAGCCAATAGCCATGTAGCCATTATACGCATTAGGATGAAGAAGGGGTTTGGGTTGTAGGCCTATTGCGTCACTCATAATACCAGAGGGGTCGCCAGCTTTGAACCTTTGGGGGGGGGACTAAATATTTGATAGGTATCGATATGGTACAAAATACGAGTAAATAATACATACATGTTTTGAAGCGACAGACAGAAGTGGAATCACAGTAGTCCCTGCGCCTCCTAGTGTGGAGTAGATGGAACCACAGTTGTTCCTACTCCACTTCACAATAAAAAGTACATAGGTTGCAAATGTTGCATCCACTCCTCAGCAGATGGCGTTAGCATCTGAAACATTGGGTCAATGTGAAATAATGTCCAGCAGTATCATACGTACAACTTTAAAAAATTACACAATTGACAGTAGGATGTGGTGTTTAAGCCAGCCAAAGCCGACTCGTAAGCGTCGGAACACCCATCCTGCTTCCTCCCCAAGGGAGTTCACATAACGCTGCATTATGTGAATGAAGATGCCTCTCGTCTTTGTTGAGGAAAAAACTTAATGTAATTCCGTCTGTGTATGGACCTATGTACAGGTAAATACGGTTCCATACCTAAATAATTTAGGTATTATCTCAAATAGTCGGTACATCCCAAACAACCCTGTTGTTAATTGTTATACTTGTGTTTTGCTTCTCCCCAAAGAACGAGCTCTGCTCAGTTTTCAGAAGTAATGTTTATCTAATAAAATCTATTTGCTTTATTAAATTTATTAGTTCGTAATTATTGGAAAAATATGATGAATACATGAATGAGCCAATGTGGTAATACTGATGTAATTTTGTGGGTAAATGAGATGCCTATTTATTTTTCTAGGGGGGGGGGGACTATCCCCCAAACTCTTTTAGCGACGCCCATGCCCAACACTACACGTACACGATATAATCCTAGGTTTTATTCTCAGCTTTGTTTTGACTCCTTCAGATTTCGTTTGGAGGGAAGCAAAAAATCCCTCAGTTTTAGTGAACGAGCCATCATAACTCATGTTGACCGACCTTTCATGTCTGCCTAACCTATTTAATTTCACATTACTAGTATAAGAATGGGAGAAATAGCGGGGAGATGACAAAGAACAGAACGGTGATTTATCATTGGAATAATTAGGTTCTCTGGAGGATGTGGGAAAGTAGAGTACCAGGATTATATACAAGAGTATCTTCATATGTGGCCAAAAAAGTCCCTTGAGGAAGGAAAATCCCGCGGGGTTAAGGCCCTCCACATCCCCGGGTAGCTCAGGCGCATTAATAGCGACCTCTGTACCCGCACTTCTAGCAAAATATTATTAAGAGGTGGGGCCCAGGGTTAACCTTAAGGGAGCCCCCCGGCAAACCCCACCCCTGAATTACGTTCCTTCAATATCCTTGTTCAAGGAGGTTACAAAATTTCACTTATTACTACAATATTTCAAACTATATCTATACTAATTATATGTTAATCTTATGAGCTATGCTATTCTATTTACAACGTATTTTATTAATTCAATCTTACATATATTTGATCTTACATGAAACACCATAATACAGTTGAGGAGACCATCAGAGGGGACATAAAACACCTGGAGCTTACTCCAGAAGACTGCTTTGATCGGAGCAGATGGAGAGAGAGGATCCGAGCCGCCGACCCCAAATAAATGGGATATGGTGCAGAGAAGAGAGAGAGAGAGTATCTTCATATGTGGATTGGATAGAAGGAGTTGTGTGGCCGCAGTAACAACGTTACGTCGATAATTTTAAAGCTCGCGACCCAACTATGACGCCACGGTCATTTCCCACGGCATTTAGGTTCAAAATCGCACGATAAAATAGTAAAAATAATGTTTTTCTCATTTTTTGGAGTCAATTTCGCTTATTTTTTTTTGTATTGACATATGCGTTCAAATCTAGGCAATGACCGTAAAAGTTTTTTTTTAATGAAGTAAAATTAACCAAAAAGTAAAAAAAATGCTAATTTTTATATTTTGCCATGTGATTGTTCATGCGATTTTGTACCTTAATGCCGCGAGAAACGACCGTGACGTCATTTCGTCGATTCCTCGAAGAATCCCAAAACCGTCATCGTAAAATAAGGCCGAACAACTAGTTCACTGATTTTTATGTACTTATAAAGAACCTGGTATACGTGATGTTGTAGTAGAAATCATTACTGGACATAGTATTCGCTGCTAATAACATGTTACATTAATAATTTAGCAGTGACTGTTATTTTCAATCACACTTACTACCTATACATGTACTTAGAATGTAAGGGTTGGGTTTGTTCATTGTCTGCATTAATTCCATAGATTAAGATATTATACGTACTTGCGCAGAATTTTATTTCTTCCAAAGCGTGCAGGTGGATGTCAGAATCCGAGAGCGCTGTTTTGCCTACAGAAAAATAGAAATTTTTCATGTTATTTAGAGATTGCCTCATAATGATGTTTTAAAGCTCAGACCCAAATATGACGTCACGGTCATTTCCCGCGGCATTAAGGTTCAAAATTGAATGAACAATCCCCTGATAATACGTTGAAAATAGTGTATTTCAAACTTGTTGGGATTAATTTCGCTTCCTTAAAAAACTTTTACGGTAATTCCCTAGATTTTAATGCATATTATCAATACAAAAAAATCTCTGCGACTTTCGGGAAACGAGTTGATGTCTTCCGGAAAAAAGATCGGGGGTGAATTTCAAAACATGTTTATAAAAATCTATACAAGATATGAAAAAATCTTTCTCTAGATAATGGCTAAATGTATCTACCCTATTTTTTCCAAACTATCTTTAGTAAGGATGTCGAGATCTAAGGTCTTCCGTATTTTGAAATTTTCGTAATATCAATACCTATGCCTATACTCTTAAGGGGGCTCCAAAACATTTTTCACAATAGCTGTTGTAGGTTTTCGCAGCATGGTATATATATTCTTCCTGGGATGGGAAGGTCTAGCGATCTGTTCTTTCTGCCTACCCCGCAAGGGATGCGGAGTGAAGGGATAGAATAGAATAGAAATACATTAATATTATCCTGAAATTTCGACAATGCTGCATAAAATCCCATACAAATACTACTTCGATGATAGATATTTTGCCCAACAACACGTGACTGCTCCATACTAAGATGTTGGCGTACGAAATTTAGTTGTGCGCATGTTGTGAAACCCTCCACGTTATCATATGTCTATGAATCAGATAAGTAAATTATAAAAATAATGCAAGCTGGAAACCCAACCACATGAAAACCGCGAGATAAGAAAATATGTACCAAGTAGTATAACTACTTTATAAATAGGGACCGGTCTAGATGTAATTGATTCTTGTGGCTGAAACGTCTATAGACAGGCTGTATACTGCAGCTGTCAAAACAACACTGATTTTGATTTAGTTCCCTTCCAGGGAAGTCCAAAATATCAAAAACTGATTTAGCGTGGCAGTGATCTAACAAGAAATCAGTTAGAAATATCATTGGTCTGTCAGGAAATTAGGGTATTTTCGTGTTACCAAGTACACGCAGCATGTCTTCGACAAAGACTTTGTTGAAATATGTCTGTATATTTTTATCAGTGAACAGTGCTTTAGGAAACTCCTCAGACGGTATGTTGTCCATTTATTAAATCAAATTGAAAAATATCCCTAACCGACGGCGTTCTCCTAACAATGCCTTCAGGTAGGTGAGCGAATTGGTGATTAGATAGGGTACAATAATATTTCCTATATCATCCAAGTCCAGAGTTGCTTTTGAGCCTGGTGGTCTTGGAACTATCCCAGTTAGCTGTTATATCACTTTTTCATAAAGTGCAGAATATAGTGTCGGCGCTGGGATTCGATTTCGACAACTCCAGCTTGTGGGTGCCGAATTCAGCCCCATGCCGCCTAATAAGCTATTTTTCAAAAATATTATTGTTATTAAAAAGTTCCAGACCCAGACTATATTAAATTTCCAGACGATGATCTTTGTCCGTCTGACACTGGAAATAAGCCGATGTTTAGACTTCAGTCAGGTTGTCTGGATGCCATCAGGGATCCAAAGACCACTGAACTTGGACTTACTCAATGTGGATTCGAAGGTACTGATCCATAAATTAATATTTGTAGCATATAAATCTCTGCGATACGAATAATGATCGAATGGACATAAGTTTGTAAAGTCCTGTTTTTGGTGTTGCTACCTCAAGAATCTGTGACCGAGGACGTGAATTTCTTAATGTCTGACTTATGTTTTTGCGATTCTGTCCCTCAGTCCAATGTTGAGAATTTGCTCCTCATTCCGCTGGGTACAGTTTATTTTGTGTATAGTGTTGTGTGTCTGTGTTATGTTTTCCAATCCATACATTTCCACATGTTTCATAGCTTTATATGTTTTAACATGTCACCGTTAAATTTCATTCATTTGTAGGAAACACACTAATGCTATGCTGTCCTAATTCAAGATCAAATGTACCTAATGTAGACCCTAACAAAAGTATACCTCAAAATGGACAAAAAGTTCCATCAAGTGCACCAAATGACAAATCCAAAAACAACGAGAAAAATGGAGGAGATTTACGTAAAAGTCAATTGAGTAAGTGAAAAAACATTTCTTTAATACAAAAGTATTGTAAAAGTAAGTATGAATCTTCTTCAGCTCTCTGTTCTCCACTGTTGTATCCATCTTCCTCCATACCCTTCCATTTCTTTCTGTCGGTCGTTGCTTGCAGCCAATTTTTACCCCCGACAGCAGCTATGCGTTGGACCATCTTTTTTAGGTCTTTTGACGTCTCTCTTATTTTCCCAAGCTCTCCATCTTAAAATTTTGGGGATCCATCTTGTGGGGTCTTGTCTTGCAACATGTCCTGCCTATTGCCATTTCAGTCTTGCTACGCAATGCATGACGTCTGCTACTCTGGTTCTGTTCCGAGTTTCCTCATGTCTTATTCTTTCTCATTGGTATAAACCAAGAATGGATCTTTCCATGGATCACTGTGTGCATATAATATTTTCTGCGTTTATTTTTGTAAGGGCCACGGTGCCAGTGTAATCTGTGCAAATATGCTTTTTACCAAATCTTTTGTTTACTTGGTGCGGCGATTTGGTGAAAGTTGGATGAGTTTGAAGTATACAAATACCACTGATGTTTTGATGGTACGAGTAGGGCTGAAACCTTTCAAAGAGGGTAGGCCCAGAGATTTCGGAAAAAAATCGTAGGCCCTTTTATTTTCGTCGCCAAGAGTAGACTACGGGTCAAACCCGGAGATGTGGCAGCCATAGCTACGAGTATTGTTGTACCTATTGTATTTACATAATTGTATTTTTTTCAGTATGCGCACAATACAGAAAACAAATTCCTTCAGGGTCAAAGTGTGTCCATGACATTTCTCTTCCCATTGATGGTGGAGTGGATGCCCTAGTTGGAGAATTTCCTCACATGGTAAGTCAATTTGCAATATTTTTCTTCTAAGAACAAAATTGTGAGTTTTTGATGATCTAGCATTGTATTTTATATTTTTAAGGCAGCAATTGGGTTTCAACCATCGCCAGGAGAAATAATTCAGTTTTTCTGTGGAGGTTCATTAATCAGTGAATATTATGTTTTAACATCAGGATCCTGTACCTCTTCCAGAATGTATGGGCGGTAAGTCTTAAAGTTCTTTTCACTTTCTTCTTATTTTTCTCAGCCATTTTGATTCCAGTGCTGGACATTGACTTCTGTCTTAGGCATGCCGCATCTATATACTTCTTGGGATTCGCCTCACATGGTTAGACCATCTTGTCTGAGGCCTTCCTACGCTCCTTCTGCTCATTCTAGGTTTCCACTCGATGCCAATCTTTTTGGTTCATCCGATTCTAGAATCGGAGTGTCTGGAAAAGTGTCAAAGTCATAACATTTTTATTTTTGAAATGGATCCCAGTTAAGAATTAGTTTTGTCACTGCATGTCTTAGTAATTAAAACTTTAAATTACAGACCAAATGTTGTTCGTCTGGGAGATTATGACATAGAAAGATCAAATGATGGTGTGGCCCATAAAGATTTCTTAATAAGCAACATAACAACCCACCCTGAATTCAAATTTCCGTCACAATATTATGACATCGCTTTGTTGCGTCTGAATAGGAAAGTTCAGTAAGTAAAAAAATATTTTTTTAAAAGGATCTTGGCTTGTGTACGCAAATCCAAACTCTTTCTTGTACAATTCGAACCTGATACCACCGATTTGGTAGAGGCGCCGCTCTAACTAACTGCGCCAATTACTCTTTCCAAAAACAGAGAAATTTTGTCCACAAAGGTCCGGTTATTTTGAATTTTGACAGGTGTGTTCTATAAGCCCATGGCTCATGACATTTCTGACCTTTGGATCAGCTCCTCACTAATCTCTACTAATCTCAGTGAAATAATGAACAAGTGCAAGCAATATCCAGGCAGACGTCACAGAAAGACCCACGTTTTTAAAACGTCTTAACTTTTGAGTCTTTTGAGTTTTTTGATCTCTGGAATAATATTTCCTTTTCGGAAAGTAGAACCCACCCTATTAGTGTTCTTTACTTCGCAGATTTAGTAAAATGATTCGTCCAGCTTGCCTTTGGAGTACTGAAAAAATTGATCAGAAATACGCTGTGGCCGCAGGATGGGGAGCTGTGGAAGAGTCTACTGGTAAGTATACAATCTCATTTGATGGATCGCCATAGCGAATCCAACTCTACAAATAAATTAAACAAATCAAATGCATAATATTTTTCTGTCAGAGATTTGCGTTGTGGCTTATAAATAAACTATTATGTTTTTGTTCCAGATGAGACAAAAGCTTCGATACTACAGAAGGTCGCTCTGGAGATAATTGACAATTCTAGATGTGCTGCATTACCTGCGTATGCACCAATGCGCAAACTTGCCAAGGGAATAGTTCAAGAACAATTGTGTGCTGGGGATCTTGAAAGTGGAGGCAAAGACACCTGTAGGGTGAGAATAATTTTGTTTTGTTCAGTGCACTTGAACTGCGCTTTTTAGAAATCATCCGATTACTATCTTCTTCTTATCGTGTCGGTCAGCACTCATTAGATTCTCCTCCGCTCCCAGAAAGCCACAACCTCTCCCGCGTCATCGTCCAAGGGGGAACGATCCGCGAGGCTCTCCCATGTGCACCGCCTAGGGGCCATTGGGCAGGCCAGGAGGTGCTCAGTGTCCTGCAGCGATTACTATAATGTTCTGTGATGTCAGGGATAGACTTGACGGTGAGAACAAGACAGCAGAGCGCAATCAAGTTATCTTAGTGGTGGCTTTTTGTGTTGCGGTGGTGGCTTACTGCGGTAGTGTGTGCATGTGTTTATGATGAATGTCTGTGATAATGTTTTATATTGTAAGTCTAGTATTTGTAAGCTGTTGTAAATGAGTATGTGACACCTGTTTCCATGTCCATTCCTGAAACCCAAAGAACGAACAACATGGAAATGGATTCATCACACTGCGAAAGCCTACAAGATTATGTGACACCTGTTTTGATTGGTATTATATGGACTGTGATACATTATTCCGTGACGAATTACTGTGTGTATGGTTTAGGTTTAGTATATGTTGGGTACACTTTGGGTATAATTTTTATAACAGATGATCTTCTTCTTCATCATTTTATTCTAGATCATTGATCTGTTAAGAACGGATGCCTTCCTCTTGGGATGTGGAACATCAACTATCCTTCCATATCTTTGTCGGCATGCCTGGCTGACGTTGTCCCACGGGTATAATTATGGGCAACGATGTGGGTTATTCTGCCCTCATCCATGCTGTCCACATGGTCTCTCCAATATTGTCGTCTTTTCCTGCCCCATCTCACGATATCTTCCGTCTGACAAGTCTCTCTAATTTCTATGTTCCTAACCCTGTCTCTGAGAGTTCTCCCAGCTATGATGCTAGCACTAGACTAGAGAGATGATCTAATGTTTTTTTTTGTCAGGGTGATGGAGGTGGTCCGCTTCAAATAACCGATGCTGAGGATAACTGCATTACCTATCTCATTGGAATAATCAGCTTTGGCAAAGGATGTGGGGCTGTAGGAAGTCCCGGAGTAAATACAAGGGTCTCTTCATATGTGGATTGGATAGAAGGAATTGTGTGGCCGCAGTAACAACAGTACCTTCATACTAAGTTCAACACACACAAGAGCAGATAAGCTTACAGTGCAAGCGTGGCTTTTTGTCCAAATAAAAATATCTTTAACAATATTAATTGTCAATAATTGGAAATAAATTTTATATCACTGAAGTAAACCGATTGGTGTTGTAATTTTATCCGATTCCTTTAGACCAGATCTAAGATAAGATGGAGAAGAATTTTAATTGGATAAATAAATTAATTAAAATTAAATAAATTAAATTAAATAAATTAATAACACGCACACTGATATTTCAAAAACTTCTAAAAACTGGACGGAAACTCGTTTCCCGAAAGTCGCGGAGTAAAATGATTTTTTTGTACTGATAATATACATTAAAATCTAGGGAATAACCGTAAAAGTTTTTTGATAGAAGCAAAATTAACCCCAAAAAATGGAAAAAAACGCTATTTTTACCATTTTATTATGCGTATGTTCACGCGATTTTTTTTAGTAAATGAATCTGGGTTTATCGAAACAAACCCAATAGACCAGGCGCTGTGATGCTTTTCGTATACTTAATATGAGCACCGAATTCCATCAATTGATTATTGTTGAGGATAGGTCAAGGAACAAGGATCCGTTTCTTGCCACTCAATTTTCCTGTCCAATTAATTTTTACACCCCCTCAAAGTTTGTCTTAATGATTATTTCAGTCTTAATTTTTAGTTTATTATAATTGGAATGTGACGTTGGGTTATTAGGTGAAATAATAAAATAAAAATAAAAAAAATAAAAAAAGCCTTTGTTATAAATAAAATAATATAAATATGAAAATGATAGATTCCATTGTACCATCATTCAGGCGTCCTAGTTGAGGCGGCAAGATGTGAGGACGGGCAACTATGATCGGATTCTTATTCCTGAGACCACAAGTAATAAAAAACAACATCTTGCCGATAACTGCAGTGGTCCCCTCTAGTCCCTTCCCCTCCCTTTTTCATCCCCTATGGTAATTGTAAAACAAATAAGTAGTTTTTATAGAGACCCCATATTCTGGTGGCATGAAATTTTGGTATGTTGTATAGGTTGATACGATAGTGAATAATCCAGTTTTGTACGATTATCCTCCCGCCGCCCCCTCCGCCACCCTTAAAAAACCTCAAAAAATCGTACTGTTTATATTATGCGACATAACTTCGTTGTTTCGCATTTTTGGCCAAAATAATTATTTGCTCTTTTGTTAAGCATAAAATATTCTAAAAATTGTTTATAAAAAAATTGCTCTAAAGTAAATAGCAGCGGAGCCATCAAGCTCCAAAACTGACCAATTTTTAGATTTATTCTATTTTGAGTTTCTTTGCGTTTTGCACTATTATAACTTCGGTATGGTTTGTTTTAGCTTAAGTCCTCAAAGCTAATCTTAGAGATAATTTAATTATCTTCAAAATTCATATATAGAAACTCCTAAATCCATCCCTACTCCCTTATTTTCAGCGTTATATGGATATTAATATATGAATTTTGAAGATAATTAAATTATCTCTAAGATTAGCTTTGAGGACTTAAGCTAAAACAAACCATACCGAAGTTATAATAGTGCAAAACGCAAAGAAACTCAAAATAGAATAAATCTAAAAATTGGTCAGTTTTGGAGCTTGATGGCTCCGCTGCTATTTACTTTAGAGCAATTTTTTTATAAACAATTTTCAGAATATTTTATGCTTAACAAAAGAGCAAATAATTATTTTGGCCAAAAATGCGAAACAACGAAGTTATGTCGTATAATATAAACAGTGCGATTTTTTAAGGTTTTTTAAGGGTGGCGGAGGGGGCGGCGGGAGGAAAATCGTACAAAACTGGATTATTCACTATCGTATCAACCTATACAACATACCAAAATTTCATGCCACCAGAATATGGGGTCTCTATAAAAACTACTTATTTGTTTTACAATTACCATAGGGCAAGAAAAAGGGAGGGGAAGGGACTAGAGGGGACCACTGCAGTTATCGGCAAGATGTTGTTTTTTATTATTTGGGGTCTCAGGAATAAGAATCCGATCATAGTTGCCCGTCCTCACATCTTGCCGCCTCAACTAGGACACCTGAATGATGGTACAATGGAATCTATCATTTTCATATTTATATTATTTTATTTATAACAAAGGCTTTTTTTATTTTTTTTATTTTTATTTTATTATTTCACCTAATAACCCAACGTCACATTCCAATTATAATAAACTAAAAATTAAGACTGAAATAATCATTAAAATGACTCCAAAGCATTTACCCCATCGACAAACTTTGAGGGGGTGTAAAAAAAAATTGGACCGGAAAATTGAGTGGCAAGAAACGGATCCTTGTTCCTTCACCTATCCTCAACAATAATCAATTGATGGAATTCGGTGCTCATATTAAGTATACGAAAAGCATCACAGCGCCTGGTCTACAAATACATCTTCGCACACTTCACAGAAAGCTTAAAAGCTTGTGTTGGGGATTGAACCCGCGCCCACTGGATTTTCAGTCGAGCGCGTTACCAACCAGGCTACCGGCCACCTCTGGTGGAACGATTTTGAACCTTAATGCCATTAAGGGTAAACTCACCTCCACCCCTAGATGTTTTAATTCATGATCTAGCGATGAGCTTTAGTTCATATATCAACCAATCTTTTAAGCAAAACATTTTTTTTAAAGGAGGGCTCAAGGTTCGCCGGAAGGGCTCCCCTCAATAAACTCCTCCCGAAACTACTCTGAACACCCTTAATGTTCCTTGGAGGAGACTTTCACTGCAAGGATCTACACACTAATACATTTTCTAAACTATCATTTTACAATTACGTACTAAATCTTAATCTAGAGAACAACATTTTACAATTTAGAACCTTAATGCCGTGGGAAATGACTGTGACGTCATTCTTGGTACTACTAGGGAACGATATAGGTTCCTTACTTGGTACAAACCAAGGCCTTAATTCTGAAGCGTTTTCTTCACCTAATGGTAAAATAATAATAAGAGTAAATAGGTATACCTAGATTTTTTTGGAACATGGCCATCCACAATCCACAATCCATAATACATTACTTTCATGTTGAAGTGTAATAAATCATATGAGAGGTAAAGTGACAATGTATGGCGATGGTTTTTCGTCAACGTAAATGCGTCAAATCTATTTTTTTTAATACGTACAGTAAAATCTTTTTTCCTGGGGTTAACTGGAAGAAATCGCAGTTCTGCGATAAGTTCGCCCTAATGAACAACGATTCATAATCTGTACTATGTCCATTTTTTTATATTTATATTATGTATTTCTTGTTCAGTTAAAGAATAAGTAAATAAACAAAATCTACAATAAATTAACAGGAGAGTGGGGAAGTATTACTCAATATGAATGCATGTTGTTATTTACAGGTGGTTGTGTTGAAATGATGCAGAGTGATAGAGGACTTCAAGATCTATAAAAATAATCGTAGCGTAAGTAAGCTATAAAAGTATAGAAAATATGGCGGTTTTTAAGCTTGTACACAAAAATATAAAATCATTTTTTTTAAATACAATTGTACTTTGTTATGATGTAGGTATTCTATTTTTTTCTGTCTCGCGCATCTCTTTCGTGGTAGGCAAAGAAAACAGAACGGCAGACTTCCTTCTCATTAGACACACTTCTTGCTTCTGTTACACCTCTTCGCTAATTCAAATATATCTTTTTTGTCATCCTGTACCCTTTACAAAATGCACGGCCATTAACAATTAATTAAATAACAAAATGAGGGGCTCATATTGGGCGACATGTCTCATAAACAATTTTGTTAAGGCATGTCTGACAAGATAAAAACAATATTGTTTTGGAATATATTTGCCGAAAGAATATGCGCCGTAAGTGTCAATAGAACAATGTACATATATATTTTTGCATTGTATTCCATTTTATAACGCTAATTTGATCTAATTTAAACTTGAGTGGAATTGCACCTCACGAGATATTTCCTCCCCAATCCAATTCCTGCTCCTTTCCCTCCCTCTCCTCCTCCTCGTTCCATTTCCATCCTATCCTTTCATATATTGTATAACCAAAATATCTATTAGTTAAGTTGTTTTCGCTATGTATGTAGAGGTCTAAGTTTGTGTTATTGTGTTTGTGTGTTGTTATTTGTGTACAAATGTAATTGGTCAGGTTTGTTAATACATATTCCTGTTTCATTGTACTGTTGTGACTGTATTTGTACCATAGATAAATAAATAAATAAATATATTGTTCTATTGACACTTACGGCGCATATTCTGTCGGCGAATATATTCCAAAGACAGAAGTTCCTATGAAAGTTTAGTGGTGTATATAGTGGTCGGGTATTTTCTTCCAAATCATATTTTACCACCCTTACTGTGTGAGTGTGCCTGAAGGAAATATATTTTCTGTGGGTGTATTATTTTTTTCTACGGCTCATTGGGAAAATTGACAACAAACATTATTGTGGTCAAGAATTAAGAAGGGATAGGGTAAAGCGGTAAAGGGTAAGAACAAAATACCTTAGAGGCAAACTGTCATAACTAACTGAATATTATTAATATTAAGAGTATGCAATTATGCATACCGACATTTCAAAAATTTCTAAAAACGGGAGACCTTATATCTCGACAGCCGTTACTAAATATGCTTTGGAACAAAATAGGGTGGATGCATTAAACCTTTATCTAGGGTATAACTGTAAAAGATTTTTTATGCCTTGTATAGATTTCTCAAAAAAAAAATTGAAAAACACCTCTGATCTTTTTTCCGAAAGACGGAAACTCGTTTTCCAAAAGTCGCGGGGTATTTTTTTTTACTGATAACATGAATAAACAAATAAATAAATGCATTAAAATCTAGGGAATAACCGTAAAAGTTTTTTGATAGACGCAAAATTAACCCCAAAAAATGAAAAAAACGCTATTTTTAACATTTCATCATACAATTGTCACGCAATTATGAACCTTAATGCCGTGGGAAAAGACTGTGACGGCATTCTTGGTGCCAAGATCTTAAATAAAAATATATATTTATAAAATAAAAATATAGGGACATGAGTTACTGCAAGACCGGTGTTGTGACGAGAATGAAAGTGAATAAACTAAGATGGTTTAGGCATGTTGAGAGAATGAAGGACGACAGGATGAAAAAAAAATGTCTGAGTGAGCGAAGAGGTGTGAGGAATGATTTAATAATATTTAAAAGAATTATGAATTTTATCTACTGTTTTCTTAAGGTCCGCACAAAATATGGCGGCGGTCTGGATCCGGACCGCGGTCTACCATTTGTTGACACACAAGGAATGTATGAAAAATGTCTTACAAAAAAAATATATATATAAAATAGCGCCGCAGGGAATGTATGAAAAATGTCTTACAAAAAAATAATATAAAATAGCGCCGCAGGGAATTTTTTTAATGAAACAATTGTATTTTGATGGATTTTAATGAACATTTATGATATGATGAATAAAGTGTGGTAATAATGTGATTTTTGTGAGGTTCTATCATTTAGTATGAAAAAGTGTATAACTATTCCAACCTCTATGCCACCCTCTGACGAGGCCCATGGTCACCAGCGACTGCACATAGGTTACGATGGTAACTCAATCTCGAGGGAAATGGTCGCAAAGACGGTACAGTTGGATTAGATTTTTCATATTTTGACAACATCAGATTCCAGATGGTGACTGCTCTGTATACGATACAATAATCTATGTGGCTATTATCTATTATGCCATGTTCAGTGCTACGGAGAGATATAATAATACTAGTTGGTACCCGTGAAAATACACGAATACTTTTTTATCATTAACGAGATTTTCCAGGAGCTCTCATGCCATCCAGCCTTTCGTACATTTTTTTCCAACGGCAATAACTACGATTTACTGCCTGCGGTTGGTATAGTTGTGACTTTACCACTTTTTGAAAACTTTACCATTACCTTACCAGTTGTGTGTGGTGTTTTGTGTTGTGACCGTGGGCGGCGTTAGTTTCGCTCTTATGGTGACTTTTAGTTAACATTTAGTTTTTTATTTTTTTATTTTCATAGTTTATTACCAATCTTCTTCTTCTTCTTCCTCAGCCTTCCTCATCTCTGTTTCTCCCCCTCCGCATTCAGGTTCTTCCGGCTTGCTGGACTAGGTTATCAGACCACCTTTTGGGAGGTCTTCCGACGCTTCTAATTTTGTTCCAGGGCCTCCACTGTAGGATTCTGGGTGCCCACCTAGTAACTTATTAGTTATTACCTAAAAGATTAACTTTCATTGTTTTGGCAAATCATCCCCGTGGGTGTCCATGCTGGAATTACTGCACGCATAATTTGAAACAGGAAAATGTAGACTGAGAGACGAACAACCACTAGGACAGATGAAGTTAAATTAAAGCGTTGTTAAAAAAAAGCTTGTATCATTTTTTCTGAAATTTTCTGAAAAACTTGTATCAATTTTCAACTCAACACAGCGAGAATTCTTGTAAGGAAAATGTAGACGCAGACACCAACAACAACTACGACAGATGAAGTTAAAAACAATCATAGTAAAAAAAATATTCACTCCTTTGTCAATTAATCAACTCACCGCTACGAACATTTTTATTATAATTGATAGGTACAGTACAACAGGGGTAGGTTGGCAGGTACCTAATATTATCCGCTTCTATTACCAGCCAGGTATTTCGCCCTTGGGGATATCAAAATGTCATTTAATGTCAACGTTTCGCTGTCGCGTCTTCCCGCCGCCTTGCGACGCCACGACATCCTGCTCGCTTCAGCTCTGCTTGTGAATCAAATATGATACACCATAGACAAGATTCCCTTTAAATTGGTATCATATTTGCCACATTTATCAAAAATGCCGTATCTTATGTTATTTATGTCTCCCTGATATTTTCGCTACATATAGCTCCAAGATTTCTACTGGTAAATAATACATATTACACTAGTTAGTCGTGGCGCCCGTTGAAAAATGATGAATATAACAAACAATTTAATTTAAGAGTACGCATACTGATATTTCAAAAAATTCTGAAAACGGGAGACCTTTGATCTCGACAACCGATACTAAATATGCCCTGGAAAAAATACAGTAGCTACATTGAACCTTTATCTAGGGAATAACAGTAAAAGATTTTTTATATCTTGTATAGATTTATCAAAAAAATATATATGAAAACACCTCTGATCTTTTTCCGAAAGACAGAAACTCGTTTCCCGAAAGTCGCAGAGTAAAAATTTTTTTGTACTGATAATATGCATTAAAATTTAAGGGAAGGAAGCGAAATCAACCCCAAAAAACGCTATTTTTACCATTTTATCATGCGATTGTTCATGCGATTTTGAACCTGAATGCCGTGGGAAATTACCGCACCGTCATAGTTGGGTAGGGACTTTAAAACTCAAAAACAAACCATGCAATACCAATTCTTTTAATGCCTCATCCACATGCTGGCCGAGCCGTCACGTTTTTTCTGTGAATTAGTAAAAAGGCGTTAACCATCGTTTACGTATGCAATCCAAGACAATCACCCCGTCCGCGCGTCTTTTTACTCATACACACTAAAAACGTGACAGCTCGGCCGGCATGTGGATGAGGCATAATATCTTCTAAAAACACTATAATCTCTGTTGTACTCCTGACATACAACTGTGTTTAGGCGAGTCGTTTTTATATTTTTCAGCTTATCAGAGCAAATAAATAACAAATGTTGCCATGTGGAAAAATATTATTTCATAGGTGGGTACGCAGAATCACAATAATATTATTGTTCCGTTATAAAGAATGTTATGTTCTGTATGGTGACAACACTGATAATATTAGGTAGGTACTATATTTCTGTTCGAACCTGTAGTTCAAAATGGAAACACGTTTAGAAGACACTAGTGAGCGAAGAGGGGTGAGGAAGCGCGGCCGTCCGAGACTGACCTGGTCCGATCATGTCGACCAAATCCTAAAAGATGGACGCGTTATGAGTAAAAGGAATCGGAGAGCGTGTATGATAAATTGCATAAATGTGACGGTGGCTAGGAGTGTGTGTATGGATATGGTTGTCTGGCGCTCTGTCTTCTATGCCTACCCTGCAAGGGACGTGGCGTGAGGGAATAGAGGGCGTGGAGAATAGCTTAGATTGCTTAGATTGTTTAGAAGACTCGGAAATCAGTA
The DNA here is from genome assembly GCA_963576895.1 of Ceraclea dissimilis. Classification (NCBI taxonomy): domain Eukaryota; kingdom Metazoa; phylum Arthropoda; class Insecta; order Trichoptera; family Leptoceridae; genus Ceraclea; species Ceraclea dissimilis. The sequence goes on from OY756365.1 coordinate 1,206,398, forward strand.
AAACAAAGTTTGAAATCGTTCTAAATTATCTAGCTCGTCTAATAAAAAAAAAACAGCACGTGGATGCGTACCTAAAAAGGTGATTGATCTAGTTAATTGGGAAAATATATTGGTGGCTCGACGTTTAGGTAAGATTCGATTGGTCATCTGCCGGGGCGTCGAACGGTGCAACGGGTTATGTTTTTTGCGTTGCGTTTTGAGTAAAAGAAATCGGAGACCGTATGTGACGGATGCAAGGAGTGTGTGTGTGTGTGTGTGTGTGTGTGTGTGTGTAAGAATAGGACGCTCTGGCTTTCTGTCCTTTCTGGCTACCCCGTAGGATATGCGCAGGATAGATAAATGTCACAGGTAGTTACAAATTATTATAAATTATTGATAAACAATTTTTTGTTTGACTTGTTTGCAACGATATGTTTATTTATTTATACACATTTTGGTGAGGTGACCAAGATACAAAGACATGCAAACATATCAAATATAAATCAGAACATTTGTTCACTAGAGCGAGCTTATCGCAGTGCAGCGATCTCTGCAAGCTAACACAAAAAAAAAAACTTGGAAATAGATTGTTATTAAATTGTGAGTTGTTTCCATTTTGAATTGTTGGGAGCAACAGTATGAAGTGCATACTTTGTTGTATGAATCGCATTATCATTATTATTTTTGTTACATTGTTCCAGTGATAAGGAATGAAAATAATGTGTAAAATGGTAATTAAAATAGGAATTTATCGTTCATTTTGCAGGTTAGGTATGTAATATGTGTGCCTTTTTATATTAGTGTGTAGATATCTACAAATATCCTGTGTTTATAATGTTGAAATGCCATTTTCATTTACACCTTTTTTGAATTTATTTTAATACACGTGTAATTTTTTGTCGTACTTTTTAGAATTTAGGTTATTTTGAGCTGCGTTTTCATACCGTTTCTGTATTTTGTTCACCTAGTGTGTAGATATCTACGAAAATCCTGTGTTTATAATGTTATAGTGTCATTTTCATTTACATCCTTTTTGAATTTTTTTTATACACGTCTAACTTTTTTGTCGTACTTTTGAGGTTATTTTGAGCTGCGTTTTCATACCGTTTCTGTATTTTGTTCACCAAAAGTGTAAACAAGGTCAGTTGGGGGAAGTGCATTTACGGGGTAAATGCGTCAAAGGCCCATAACTTAAAATCGGATGCAATTCCTAGAATATGTCTCTTGGTTTTCGATACTTCGCCCGAGGCGCTATTACTACACTACACTTACCCGTAGACGAACTTCCCCCAACTGACCTTAAATAAATAAATATTATGATGATAAATACAAAACACAAAATAACATTATCAAAAATAAATTTTATTTATTAAATTTTAATAAATAAATAAAATTTAAGTACATAATTTGAAGCCAAATACGGCGATAATAAATTTTAATGGGATCGTTAGATCATTAATTAAAAAACTCAAAATGGTGACTTTTCATAAAAATAAAATGTAAATAGCGGGGTTTGCAACTGACAGGGAAATATTATAAAGAGTGTTATTATAATATGCCCAACGCAGGGGTGGTCAATATTTCTCTATTGATGGGCCGCAAATTATTGCCGGTTAATCTAATTTTTCTAATTATTAAATTAGAAAAATTAGATTAACCGGAAAATTTATACACAAAAATGCAAAAATCGGTTATTATTAATACTTGCAATATTGTAAGACGATTTCTAAATACTTACTAATATTTCAAGCACAATGCTTGTATTTTATATAGAGTAGTAAGTATATCTGAGCCTAATCCTGTGATATCCGTGATATCTGGATAGGTGAATTTTTCCCAGTATTAGGCTGATGAGTTCATAGTCCAAGAGCCCGCTGCTTAAATTATGACGTATCTGTTTTTTGATCGAAATGTGGTATAAATTATAGCTTACCAATTACATCGCACTAGGGTTGCCTATCAAAATCTTGCCGCAACCCCCCCTACCCCCCGAAAAGGTCCCTCTTCGCAGTTTTTCGTATTTTATAGGAATATGGTAAGAGATAGGAGAAAGTAGTCAATGACAAAAATAATCCTTGCTAAATTCTTCGATTCCCAGCCGGGATGAACTGAAATGACGAATGTTTTTCGACTGTAAAGTGATCACTTAAGCTAAGAAAGTTCGGGTTCAAGCTCAAATACGATGCTATGCCGTGACTGGATCCTCTAGATCGCTCGGTGTCTTCCAAGGCTTGAGTTGGACAAAATCTGACTTACGATCTGGATTTCTTTTCCAACGCCCTTTCATACGATACCACACATGACCCCACACGACCCTTGGATCTCTACATACTTGGATCTTTACATATGGGTTAAATAAAATCTTTCAAAAAAAGAATTGTATGGTCTATTTGCGTCAATGTGTGACGAAATACAATTTCTAATCGCATATTTCCGCATCTTTACTTTGCCATCCCTGATAGGTATACAGGGAGCACCACATTGAAAGAGAGTAAAAAACAATTGGTCGGATAATATTCGCTGAATTTCAAAATTTTTCATAATAATGGAAATCGTAATATTTATCGTAGGTCTTATTAAAAAATAAAATAGGTAGGTACCAGTTGCGAAGGGTGGATTTCTGCAGAAGGGAAGCCGGAGCTAACATTTCTCATGGGATTAAGTCAGATTTGACACTATTATACCAATCATTTTTTCCAAAAGGTAACTCGATGGGAATCGTGTTCTTAGGTAGCTTCGCGCCTGGTAGGTACCCATCGAGCCTTTACACAATTTTCATTTTTAATATTTCCATGGAGTTGCGGATAGGTTCGATTTTCATTTTTCAAATTAATTGTGGAATTACTTCTTCCATTGTTTTTTGATATTTTTTAAATGTCCTGCAAAAGTCACTTTTGGTGTACGCACTACTTCCGTAATGCGTGATTGAAGAATACTCCAGAAGGATTGTCAAAACGTCGATTAAAATCAATCTATAGGTATTAGACACTGTTCGATATCAAATCGAAGTGTTGCAGCTTCATCGAAAATCATACGTCGACAATGGCAACACCGGATGAGTACCTTTTTCCTTTATCTATTTTTCCTGTCCACTTGTCATTGTGTGTTCACATTCCGGTACAAACTTACCTACACTACGGCGGTACATATTAAAACATCATTAAAATTACGGCGGTTCACTTTCGGTTTAAATCTATTACAACTTTTTCTTACTGTGTGTGTGTGTGTGTGTTACTATCTATCTAATCTAACTACATATAATATCTAATCATCATTATCCATTAATAAAAACGCATCGAGAACTTTATTCAACAGTTAACATCAAAAACCAGCGACATCATAACATTGGAGGATTGGGGTAAGTTCCACTGTTTCTTTCCTAATTATTCCATCTTCCAATTTTTCCCGATACAGTATTCGGTTTTAGATCCGTTAATCGGAGAAGCTGAATATTGTATCGTACATTTTTCTGGTCCTTCGAGCCGGATGTTGGAAGAGTTTTCGATTCATGTTTTTTGTATGAGGTTGCAACAATTTAATTTTTCGGCGCGGTAATATTATTTTCTTGGGTAATCGGTACATACTCATCGCGTGACGTTCGCGGGAACGGCGCGCGGCGGCTTGTTTACTTTTATACTATAAGAGAAAGCACGGTTGTCAAAACTTTATTCATAACAAATATTACAGCAGGATACTTTTGGGAAAACATTATTTTGTTTTGTTTCATTTCATTCGGAGTGATTTTTTTGTATTATTTCTTTAAGTTTAAGTAGAAAACGGGTGTGTATACAACATGGCGGGTGAAATCAAATACAAACTAAGTAAACTGTCTATCGATACATTATGGGATTTAGCAAACAAGACAGAAGGTCTGGACGATGCACAAATGCGTGAATTCAAAATTAGAGCGGAAGGAATAGACACACTATGGGAAACGTTTGTGAAACAGTATGTTTCAATTGAAGCCGCTAAAAAAGCGGGCTTTGACGGCGAGGGTCATCTATTGGAATACATGCACTATGAAAATTTGATGTATAAAATAAAGGGTGTCACCCACAATTTATTCAAAACGGAACACAACGAAACTTTATCGGATACAGATTCAAGGGATAATAAAGTCGGTAAAACTCAATTCTCAATTCCGAAAATAAAATTACCATCATTCAGTGGAGAAATCACAATGTTTCCAAGTTTTAAGAATGTTTTCGACAGTTTGGTTCATGAGGATCTAGCAATTCCTCCAATACAAAAACTACATTATTTAATATCATGTTTAAGTGGAGAAGCATATCAACTAATTAAGCATTTGACTATTTCAAACGAAAATTATCAGGTCGCCATGGATTTATTAAATCAAAGATACTATAATCCAAGACTAATAGCTGAGAAACATCTAGATTTAATATTGAATTTGCCGAATTTATCAAACAGTAGAATAAAACTGCGAGAATTTATTAATGTTATTCTAGAAAATATATTGGCTCTACAAGCTCTCAAATTTAAGGTGGACGGATGGTCTTTCATACTGTTACATATTTTATTGCAAAAACTAAACCCGGAATTGAGAAACAGATTCGAATTGAAATTTAATAGTCTAGAGATTCCAGAATTTACTCAATTGATGGATTTCTTAGAAATAGAATGTAGAGCAGAGGAATCGTGCGCGCGTAAAAAATCAGATATAAGCAGCAATAGTCGTGACAATCACGGACCAAACAGATTAAGTACTTTTTTCAGCGGAATTGCACGTAAGTGTGTATGCTGCGATGGGGATACACACTACATTACGACATGTCGTAAATTCCTTAACATGAATCACAGCCAACGGCGACAAACAGTAAAAGAAAGACGGTTATGCTGGAACTGTTTGCGTAAACATCCAGTGAAAGAATGTACGTCAAGTAGTTTATGCAAATCCTGTAATCGGAATCACCATTCATTGTTACATTACGATGAAGTAAGAGATCCCCAACCATCCACTTCAGCGAATGTTGAAATTCGTGAAAACGAAAATATGGGCACATCAATACTTCATTCTACTCAAAGGACAAGCAATGTTCCAAACATGACTTTATTGGGAACGGCAATGATACACGTAAAGGATAATTTCGGTCATTCTCAAACTGTGAGGGCACTTATTGATTCAGGAAGTGAATGTTGTTTGATAACAGACAAATGCGTGACACGCCTCGGGCTAAGAAAACACTTTACAAGAAAAACTGCTTACAGCGTCGGAAATCAAAATATAAAAAAGATGTCCGGTGAAGTAACATGCGTTATATCACCTACATTTACGGACACGCCACAGATAACTGTTTCAGCATTAGTACTCGAAACTATAAGCGGTGATTTGCCATCAAGGATGCTCACATCGGATATATTACAGGAATACCCACATTTGAAGTTAGCGGATTCGGAATTTTATAAATCTCGTCCAATCGAAATGTTATTGGGTGTGGACATTTACAACGAGATTATAAACGGACAGATAGTTACATTTAACAGAGATTTGCCCTCGGCGCACTCTACTATTTTTGGTTGGGTTATATTAGGAAAAATCAAGGGAAAATATGAGGAGAAATTCTCCTGCGGATCCGATACAAATTTACAGGCTTACAACTGTAACATTCGGAGTGGCCTCGTCACCATATCAAGCAATGAGATGTCTCATACAATTAGCAAACGAAGCAAGACAACAGTTGTCCAAAGCAAGTCGGGAAGAAAAAAATTAGATTAAGTTAGTTTATAAGGTATTTCAGTTTTTCTTGAGCTATATGCTATATTATTTTCTTTTATCGTTTCGTATGGGAAACTTTTTTGTTGGGTTAATCACATTACATACATGTAAGTAGTTATGAGGAGATAACTTCATTTCAAATTCATGTGGGTGTGTTTTGAATGATTTTTCACAATCGTGATTTTTTCTTTTTTTTCTTGGGATAACTTAACTTTTTGCGGCGGGGAGGATGTTCGATATCAAATCGAAGTGTTGCAGCTTCATCGAAAATCATACGTCGACAATGGCAACACCGGATGAGTACCTTTTTCCTTTATCTATTTTTCCTGTCCACTTGTCATTGTGTGTTCACATTCCGGTACAAACTTACCTACACTACGGCGGTACATATTAAAACATCATTAAAATTACGGCGGTTCACTTTCGGTTTAAATCTATTACAACTTTTTCTTACTGTGTGTGTGTGTGTGTGTTACTATCTATCTAATCTAACTACATATAATATCTAATCATCATTATCCATTAATAAAAACGCATCGAGAACTTTATTCAACAGTTAACATCAAAAACCAGCGACATCATAACATTGGAGGATTGGGGTAAGTTCCACTGTTTCTTTCCTAATTATTCCATCTTCCAATTTTTCCCGATACAGTATTCGGTTTTAGATCCGTTAATCGGAGAAGCTGAATATTGTATCGTACAGACACGGTTCGTCCAAAAACCAAGTAATTATATCAAGTTTAGTGTTCACCGTGAAAACTTCTTCCAGCAATCACATGCCAGTTCTTTTTTACTAATTTATTTCTATATCCCCTCTACATGCCTTAACCATCTCAACTTATTCGCTTTTATCCGTCACACACTCTTTATTTCATTTCTTATCCTATCTGCAACGTTTTTTTATACATTTTGGACACTTACATCATGATGGATCTTAGGCACAGCTAACAGCTGTACTGAAAGGCCACATAGCAAGACAAAAAAAAGACAAAATAATGATAGTAAGTGACTTGTCAACTAATAAAAGAGAGGTCGGAAGGCCACCGAAAAGATGGGGTACCTAGGTCCTAGACCACGGTTGCAGAAAAACAGTGGGTGGAAAAGAATGGAAGCGTTTGGAAGAGGCCTATATCTAGCAGTGGAGTGCTAATATAGAAAACATGAATTTTTATTGTTATATTTAAACTGTGGTTATAAAAATTGTTAAATGGATAAATGGATAATATAAAGATGCCGTGTCACATTTTCTATAATTTGAGTATTTGACTCCCGCAGATTATTAAAAAAGTTAGCAGAAAGTATATTTCTCATAAAATTGTAAAGTTTTATCAATTCCCCACATAAATTATGGATGAGAAAATAAAATACTTAATATTAAATTTAATCTTCTCGGTCGGTGTGAAGATTTTAAAAATATAAAAGTATTACTCGAGGTATGGAGTTAAGGAGAATGTCTTTCGCTTGAAGAAAAATGCATATTATTTTCATGATATTCAGTCTCTACTTTAAAGGATGAAAGAATTTACATTCTAGAGGTGATACGTATATATATTTTGGTACGACGGTACGACGTATATATATTTTTTCTACAAATTCTCATTTGCATCACAAACGTTGGAATATAAAACAAAGTACGCTGGTTCAGCCTTTAACCGCAGTAATGTAGATATATCCTTAGGTTTAGATAAAGATTATATGTATAAGTATATATTATATATAAAGATATTTATCTTTACTATACCTACGCAGAATCATAAACAAAGGTAGGTACATCTATATTTTTTATGATTTTAATTTTATAATCGCATATTTTATACGTACGTAGATCTATTTTTTTTATGTTTTACGAGGACATGAACTCTGCCACATATGTCGAGCTGAAAAGAGCTGCAGAAGACAGAGAAGAATGGAGATCAAGATGTTAGTACTTGCTGCAAACCAATCCGCAGGATTGAAACTGGAGAAGAAGATGTTTTTTATTCCATGAAAGTTTTGATGATAGGTAAAATATTTTTTATGTAAAATTCTTGTTTTTGTGTTTTTATGACTTTTCAACCTTATTCAGGTTTTTATAATTTTATTCAATTTTTAATATGTGAATCAAACTGCAGCTCTATCGCGCCAATATTGTTGCCTGTATACAGAGCTGTTCCGAGTACAGGCAAAAAGTACTCGAGTACTGAGTACAAGTACTGTACACAAAATGTACTCGAGTACAAGTACAAGTACTCAGTAATAAGTACTCGAGTACTTATACAAGTACAGAGTACCGAGTACATCACTGACCAATGAAACACCAAATTTCATTACATTTTTTCATTCTTCTTCTTCTTTCGTATGCACACGACCATTGTACAAATTTTGCTATAAGGTTCGCAGATGCACGGGCTGGGCGATTTTGGGAGGGGCTCTGACCCAGCTTCCGAAGGAGAGCCCAAGCCTTTCGACTTGAGTGCTTGAAGTCTAAGCTCTCCATCAGTGTAGACCAGCGATCTTTTCGGGCTGTGTCGAGAGACTCTAGCAGTTGGTCCGCTACGTTTTGATTTTAAGTGTTCAGAAATTCATTATAGAGTCTCTCGCACTCTTCATTCCAGCCCGGCACATACGCTTTTCGAAAGCCTCTGGGGATTGTTTTCTTCGCTGTGGCGAGTATAAGGTCCACAATTTTTTTATAGTTGGTAGGGAGTGGATCTAGGGTCTCAATTTCGTTGTCTAAGATGGTCTTATAAGTTGCCCAGTCCGCCTTCTGGAAGTTCCATCGGGGTTTTGGTATGCAGTGTATGACTTTGAGTGTGTGTCCAATCGTAGCCATCACAGGCCTGTGTTGACTATGGGGAAAGTCCCCGGCCACGGTACGAGAAATAGGTTGGGATCTACCCGAGCCGTCCCTGGTGACAAGGCACAGATCTGGATTATAGTCGCGGTTCCACCTGGCAGAGCGGAAGGTGCCCCTCTCCTTAGCATCAAATATGAGCTGCAGATTGGTCACATCCATCCACTCCACAAGCTTCTCCCCCTCCAGGTTTTCGCTCTGGTACCCCCAGTCCGTGTGGTGACAGTTAAAATTTCCCATGAGCACAGTAGGATGGGACACAATGTTCGGGAACATATTCTCTGGCCAAGAGCGGCTTGGAGGTTTGTAGACGTTTACCACAGTGAGTTCATTGATCCTAACAGCTATGATTGATATGTCATCTACGTCTGAGGTGTGCACCACTGCCCAGTTTCGGATGTTTTCGCGGATGTAAGTAGCGCAGCCATATTGACGATGGTGCAGTGCAGCGGCCAGGGTGTATCCCTGCAGCCTTCCCCTGGACAGGAGTTGTTCCTCATTTGCAGTATGCATTTCCTGCAGCAATATTACGTCAGTGTTGTTCTCAGTTGTCAGTCTTTGGAGATATTCAGTCTTAGCCTTGCTAATACCCTCGATGTTTAGTTGTAGGATCCGGACATTGTTGCCAATGTCCTTCGTCGAGTAGCCCTGACAAGGGCTGTTTGAGCAAGATCTTGATCTCTATGCTTGTAACGGTTCGCTTCAGATTAGACTTATTCATTGCAATTTTCACTTTTCACTTGTACTTTGGTCGCTTGCTATCGTGGTAGAACTTTAGCCGCATTAAGGAATGCGTTGCCCGGGGTGTACCAGCATGGAGGCATTCTACCTTTACACCCCATTTATTTATTATAAAAAAAAACAGTAATAACTACAACAAAAACAAAAGTAAGCAATGGATTTTATTGCCATACTAGGCGACAGTCTGTTCTGGAGCAATACTAACCACAGTACAATATTTCAAGGTCACATGTAGGATAAAACATAAAATAACAAAGTACAAAAGAGTAAGTCAAATGATTAAAAACATTAAAGCTGATATGAGTATGTAATGTACTCGAGTTCTTGAAATGTACTCGAGTACTTGAAATGTACTCGAGTACTTGAAATGTACTCGAGTACTTGGAAAAGTATTCGAGTATTTTTTTTGGTCTAAAATGCGCCGAATACAAGTACAAGTACATATAAATAAATGTACTCGTGACTGAGTACTGAGTACACAAAAAGTACTCAAAGTACAATGTATGAGTACTTGTACTCGAGTACCGCCCAGCTCTGCCTGTATATCTAGAAGGCTTTTTTATATGCGAATTTGTAAATACTACATACATACGAGTACGTCCGTGGCTTTACAACCCAGGTCGGGTCTCGAGCTCCTGTAAAGTTCGCGTCCACGACTTACAGTTTTGCGCAGCACCACGCCAGTTCGGGACGACTATACTGTGTGCATCTCTCGTCACTACCCCGTCCAGCCATCGAAGCTTACTGCTTTCCGGGTCTTCTTTTTCTTTCTGGCGTGCCATCCCAAATCATTATTTTTTTTCAATCGTCAATCAGGATGTCTCTATTTCTATCTATATCTATATATCTATCTGTCTCTATCTATATCTATTTCTGCCTATATCTATCTATCGCTATCTATCTCCCTTATTTTGTACATGTCCGACACATCCAAGTCTAGGCCCACCCTATCATTATTTTTCTGGAGATGATGTTGTCTTTATAATATAGATCGTGGACTTCGTGTTGTGTCTTTGTTATGCGCCACTCTCCATTACCAAAAAGTGGGCATATTCAAATAATATCGTTCCAAAATATTTCCCTCCCAACACTTGGGTAGTTGGTAGGTTGAAAGTACGCAGGAAAAAAGGTGAAGTAACACATGTTGTACAACGTACATAAATATACATATTAGGTTATTTTATTCTCAGCTGATTTAAGTTTTTTCCCGTAACATAGTACCTACCTAGAGTACCTAACGAACGGTGGGGGGTTTTCATATGTTTTTTATATATTGTTTATTGTTCTCTAATCATCCGTAGGCCTCATTTAAGGCATTTGGAATCGTCAGGTTTACATATTAAACAAACACCATAAAACAAAATGCAGCATATCAATGAACAGTTACAGCAAACAAGAATGAAATCAATAAACACATGGTGACAAACCAAAACTTAAAAATGGTGTGGTTTAGTTTGATGCAGGTCTGTATGTAAATTGTCCAGAACTACATTACGTCAATGACAACAGAATTTGATAAAGAAATCAGTATAAAACAGAGACATATTATTATTCAATGCAGGTCTGGATGTCAATGGTCCAAAACTGCATTTCGTCAACAATAAATAATACTAATACAATAATTACGATGAGTCAGAAAATATCTCTTCAATAGAATAGTAAGATTTATCGACAAGGTACTTTTTCACCTTTCTCCGAAAGGCGACGTCGTACGTCTCAAAAGTGGATGAAACTGAATGAAACTAACTATGAAACATCGACGTGAAATTTCTCAAAATTTTAGGTCGAAAAATGTCAAATTTTCCGTGGAATCGACCTCCAACATTATAACTCCCTGAAAATACCCCCGGTACATAACGTACATAAATATTTTTTCGTTTTAATAAAAATGTACCATTTGAAAAGCCATGCTTTTATTCTCTAGGCACCACTGGTAGATCCTGTAGGTACAGGATGGTTGGTAGATATTATACGGTTCCCAGAGAAACAACCATAAGAATATTGCTCAACATGAATAAAACCCAAAAATGATAAATGCCATTCAGAAATATCCTCAACGGATAAAAGTATATACGGATTATTTATGAAATGTTGTCTATTTTATTGTTGATCCCATTTTAGATCCGCTTATTTACTTGTTTAATTTCTGATCTATATGCTTGTTTCAAACACATGCACTGAAAAAAATCGTATGCTTATAGATACAATTAATTTTATTTACAAAATCTATTTTCAAAGTCCCTTGAGCTATATTTATATTTAGTTATTTAGAAGTAGACATATTTAATTGCAACAAGTTGACAGATTATACATAATCTACAATTGAAAATATAGATCTTAAAATATAACGTTTCACCCCCCCTCTCTTATAAAGTAAAATTTGTGTTAAGGGGGGGGGGGGGGAGTATCCTGTAATTATAATGTATTGTATCACACGTATCACAATATACTACAACATTTCTAGAGGGTTTTGTCTTTTATGGGATTTATTCATGTCGAGCAATATTCTTATGGGTTTTTGTCCAGTCCCGATATTCTACATACCGTTTTATGTTGTTGGGAAACTTTTTTTAAACCCCAACATAAAAATATACATACATGTAACCGGGGACCATTCCTATGGGAGAACCTGTACAGTGTACAACTGTTGTTATATTCACTGCAGAGTTTAATTTTATTTAATTTTTTCAACATTTGCGTATATCTTGCTTATGTAAAAATGTTTTTTTATTTTTGACATCGTGTAAGACTTTGAGAAACATCCCTTATGAGAAATATAAAAAAAGTTTTGGAACTTTTAATAAATGAAAAATCTACATATTTATATCATTTATTTATTTATTTATTTAATATTTAAATGAACAACAAATACATATAAATATAACAAAATGGACATAGTGCAGGTTATAAATCATTGTTCACTAGGGCGATTTCTTCCAGTTAACAGCATACATCTTCCAGTTAGATATACAGCAAAGGATGGACTTTCCTAGAGCTAGAGAAGAGATCCGAGACGATCAATCGTTTGATCAAAAGATACAAGAATTGTGCCCGAAATGTATTAGGTACCATCTATATTTCTTGTTTTCACCCGAAGTTTTCCCACATATTCTTCTGATCGACCTCATTTGTACAGCATATTGTCTAATACATCTGATTAATTTTGTTTTGAAGGTATTGCGGGTTGGGTCGGTGAGTACGAGTAAGATATCCTGCTTTTGAAGTAGACATTACAGTAATAAACATTCGTACATACTTCCCAAGTAACATAGTATGGATGTGTCTAAAAATATATTAATATCTTACGTTTGAAATAAAAATGCATGTATGTATGTTTGTTTCACCATAACTCTGGAACGCCTGGAGCAATTTCGACTAAACTCGGTACACAAAATAATACCTTGCTATCTGGAAACGAATACTGTATAGTAGAAAATTCTGGAAATGTAGAACCTTCTAAAAATTTTGCTGTTGAAGGGATCCAAAGGCTGCGTATCGTATGAAAGGGCGTTCAGATCTATGTCATATTTTGTCCAGCTCAAGCCATCGGGAGACACCGAGTGATTGAGAGGATCTGGTCTAGAAAATTGAATCGTTAGCGAACATTGTAAAACCTTCTAGAAAGCTGTCAGAATGAATGGACAGATGAACGCGATTAGGGTCGTACTGTCAATGTTGAAAGTTGCATGGTGAAGCAAGTGCTTCACCATGCAAATTAGCCCTTTGCGAAGCACGGGTAACTCAGCTAGTACAAGATAAGTATAATATAATTCAGTAGAGTAGTGAGTAATAATGATATAAAACTGAACAGCTCACTGTGGGAGTTAGACTCAATATTTAGTCACACAAATACTAAAGTCTACCATGTTTTCTTTCTCAGATGAGCAACACAATGTAAGAATGGGAGATTTAAGAAACGTTTTCATGCAGTGAAAGATTTAAAATTTATGTAGCATGTAAAGGACAATGGGCAAAAATATAATATGGGACTTGGTCCAAGAGCCTCCACTGACGAAAATGACAAAAATGATCATAGCATAACAGAATGGGAACGGAACATGGATGCTGCAATTACTCACTCTGGAGGTCGGGAAAGAGGGACAGTCCTGATTGTGAGTGTGGAGCTGAGCAGACTGTGAGACACCTAGTGCAAGAGTGCCACATTAAGAAGTTCAGTGGACTGGTTGACAGCACTGGATCCAAGACTGTAGTTCTACGAGCACTTTTTGCCGAATGGGTGAAGAACGGGGAACCTTTTCGAAAAACCAGGGGTTGACGTGGCAAGATTTTGCTTGAGAACCCAGTGGCGATGTATGATCCTATGTGTAAACTTTAATTAAAAAAATAGTTTAAAAGATCGTGTCGATATAGCGGATAGCGGTCGTGTCGTGTCGGGTTGGCCGTAAGATATTGCTTTCACAAAAAGTCCGCCTTTTAGCAAACTACGTATTGTTTTCTTTTCATGACTTTTGACTAAAAAAGATTTATTTATTTAAAACAGGTACCTATTTGTAATGAACTGCTCTCGCTATCTCGACAAAATGATAATCTAAATGTAATTTTTCGGTTTACTGACATTGCTTTCTTTATCTTTGAACCTTTCCAAAGTCTCGGTGTGTAGGATGATGTGTATCAATAATAAAGTGGATCGTAAGTCGAATCTTGTGGCTGGAGTGAAATCCTACTTGGGCTAACCTATCACTATGTAGTGAACGTACTATACTTTATAGTACGTTCACTGTATCTCATCACACTACTGGCGTAATAGTATAATGGAAACTACCGAATATAGGAGGAGATAGGGTCTTCAGAAAGTAACGTGATCTTAGTAGTAGATATGCAGGGTCACAACATACGAAAAATTGGGGTTAGCCAAAGATCTATGGAAAGAGCCATGGTATCTTCCTGAGAGAATGGGAAAAGAACAATACACAACAATCGCCCAATGTATCGCAACCCTTAGATGGCGGTGAGCAGGTCACATGGCCAGAGATTCAGAAGACAATTAATGGAAAACAAAGAGCTGGAAGCCAAGAACATGAGCGAGGATTGTGGGAATACCACCTCTACCATGGAGAGATGAGCTCATACGTTCTGATTGTTAGATTGATCTGTCAGAAGTCAGAACATCCTGACGATTTTTTTTAAGTGACACGCTTGGCGATCGCCTTTAGCCAATACGGGCGTAAAGTTAATGCAGTGCCCCTAGCGGTGTGGTCCAAAAAGCTCTGAGAGATTCATACTAATTCATGTTCCCTTTAAAAAAACAAGATATTGTGTAAATTTTATAACTTTTTTACGTGAGATTACGGAGTAAAACACACCGATATTTGACTGTAAATGACACATATTGTCTATGACTACTACAATATCAATTAATCAATTTAAGGTACAAAAAGTAATCTGGTTTTAAGACGGCTAGCCACACACACTGAAGTTAAGAATGCAATATTCAGTTAACTGAATGTCAGCACGTGTGTGATAGCTCCAAGACAGAGTATTGGGCACTTAAGGGCTTGGCACCAGGAATGACGTCACAGTCTTTTCCCACGGCATTAAGGTTTATAATCGCGTGACAATCGCATGAAAAAATGGTAAAAATAGCGTTTTTTTCCATTTTTTGGGGTTATTTTTGCGTCTATCAAAAAACTTTTACGGTTATTCCCTAGATTTTTATGCATATTACGAGTACAAAAAAAAATTATTGCTCCGCGACTTTCGGGAAACGAGTTTCCGTCTTTCGGAAAAAAGAGAAGAGGTGTTTTTAATATGTTTTTTAAGAAATCCATACAAGATAAAAAAAATCTTTTACGGTTATTCCCTAGATAAATGTTCAATGTATCTACCCTATTTTGTTCCAAAGCATATTTAGTAACGGTTGTCGAGATAGAAGGTCTCCCGTTTTTGTAAATTTTTGAAATGTCGGTATGCACACTCTTAACAAGCATTTTTGCTTTCGTAGAATTTGTTTTTCAAACAAATATTAATTCGATTTAATAACAGAGTTTCGAGTAACCCTATAACACAAAATTTCTAGTACTAAGTACAACACCGCTAGAAATCTATCTAGACTAGTAGAACTAGAAGGATGATAGTTAGGACTGAAAATAGTAGATAGTAGTCTACTACTCTAGTAGTATACCTACATTCCAGTAGAATATTACGTACATCTTAGTAGTTTAGTAGTTGAAGTAGATCTGAAATTAATGTTATAGGTCGAATCATTGAGATATTAAAGTGAAGGATACAACCATTATAGTAGTTTTATATAGAAAATAATATACTCGTCTTATTAAATTTTAGTTCATCTTTCCGGTAAAGGAGAATGCTCATTTAGTATGAAAAAAAAAACCCAGGCCCGGCGCAAACGAAATGTCACTCAAATGACAGATAAAAATGAGTAATTATTCTGTTCCGTAATTCTGTTCTGTAATTATCTGTATAGGGGGCATCATCGAAATCAATAGCTTAATGTGTGAAATACTTATTCGAAGTTTACAGGGGTCACATCAGTCCTTTGCGGGCTAGGCAGAGAGAAAAGTAGGTACGCCAGACTGCCCTGCCCTGCCCTGTCAAAGTGTGTACTTTGACTTTTGTCACATTAATTAAATTCGTCATACATGCCCTTCGATTTTTTTCACTCTAAACGCAATATTTTAAAATATTTAGTGAAGTCATGGGTGGAGGCAGAACGCCCAAAGCAGAGAATTGTGGAAGAGACAGGAAAATAGGCCTATATGCAGTGGCCCTCCAAAGGGTCTGAAAAGAAGAAGTGAATTTATTGGTCGAGTGTTGTCAATCAATATCAATAATTCTTTATTGGTCAAAGAAAAATATGCATAGTTACAAAAACAAGACAATGGTAGTGTGCCAGAAGGCGGATTTATTGCAAAAACTATATCTTGCGAGTGTCGCTAGTGATGAAGTAATGATGTAGCATTCTTTCCCCTGCTTTGGAATAAATTTATTTGTTTGATTACCTTTCTTTGCTGCTAGGGGTGCACTGAAAAATAGGGTTTATTTAACATGTATCATCATGGATACATAATTTCACAATAGAGCTATTAGTAATACAATCAAATACCAAACTACTTATATATATGCGAAAAATCTCACTCAGCAGACGTGGCACTTGAACCAGTGATGTGTGTTTGACATTAGACCCAATCGTGAGTGCTGCCACCTGGTGTGAATTGTCGGAAGCTGATCAGAAACAACCCCTTATAAAACAAGTTATTGTTAGGTATTGGTACCAAAACGAACTCCCATTTGCAAGTTATAAATTAATCTATTATTTTAATATTTTTGCATAGTCGCTCCATATATTTAATTTGACTGTTTTTTAAAAACTTTACGTATGAGATTTATTCGTCCGTAGTAATAATTCATTCCCATCACAATGAATAGGTAAAAATAATATTACGAATTGTAGTTAGGTAACTGTAGAGTGGGTATACATACATACAAACATTCATTGCGCATTTCACGATTGTAATTTATTACCCGGGAAACGTCGGGTCGTTTTATTAAAATTCGCATTACTAGTTATTATATTTTTAACCCATTTTTGTCGAATCAGAGTTAAATGTTTTAATTTAAGGGGGCAGCGCACTTAGTACCGAAATAATTGTTTTTCAATTATGTTGTGTCGTAAGTCCACTTTTGTAATCGGATAAGCGGATTCAAATTAAGAAACACCGACAGATTTTTTCTAATAAAAGGATCTGGGCTTGCATATACAAACCCAAATAATTTCCTGCACACCTTGCACTAGATAAAAGCTTGTATCGCAAAGTGTGAAATACATCGCCAGCGCCGGGGTTTGAACCTGGCACCTCCCGCTTGAGAGACTGCCGCCTCAACCAACTGTGCCAACCATGTACTCATATGTATATAGTTTAAAATCCACGTAATGACTTTTGTTACACGCGACTAGTGTTCGAGGATTTTCATCCTTAACAGGCATTTGACAATAAAACTAACTTTATTGTCAAACTGATGATGAGAACCTTTAAAATTTGACTTCCACCGTGTACCGTCGGTCGAACATTTAAATAAAAATTCTTGTGTCGCTGACGTTCTTACGGAGAGTCTCGACTCATTCAAGTGGGCCTGAGGTCCTTCCTTGGTCCCCAGATCATTTAATTTTGTATTCTTGTTGTAATTTGTGGATTGTTTATTATTGTTTATTGTGCTCAATCATACGTAGGCCTGAGTCGGGCACTTCTACTCGTCAATTTTTACATAACTATCAAATTATTAATACAAATCATTACACAAAGTTAAACATGGCAGAGCAAACACTTGAACAGATTAAAGAGTGATCAACAGTGGTGGATCCGGGATTCAGTTTTGAGGGGGGGGGGGGGGCGCAATGTCGTCACATGGTATTAGGTGTCTCTATTTTTTTTCATTCATCATTCAAAATATTTGCTGTCGAACTTTTTTTTATGGTCATCACAAATTTTCAACCGCGGGGGAAGGGGGTAGAAAGATGAAAGAGCATGTTGCGAGTTGTCAACCTTTTTTTTGGTCATCGGAAACTATAACAAAAATAAAAAAAAGTACTGTCACGTTTTGGTGGAGGCTAAGGGGCTGAAACCCCTATATTTGTTGTATATAAAGTACTGTCACTCATGATTTGGGGGGGGGGGGCTCCAGCCCTCTAGCCCCCCCTGGATCCGCTAGTGGTGATCGACGCCAATTGGAGTGAAAATAATTCCAATTATTGTGCATTTTGTCAGAGGCATACATGGTGATAACAGGATCGAATGCTGAGCTGAGTGTATAAGGATCAGGTCAGCATTCACGTCAAACAGTAATCGGCGCTAACATTGACCACACATTCTGACATCAAGAGGAGGCCTGTACATAGTTTACGGAATTGAAATTGTACCTGCCTATCTACATGACATTACTATTGTGGAAAGTGGTATTTGGGTGTAGTACCCTAGGTTGTCTTCTTTCGGGGATTTGTTCGGTAAGTACTACTATAGTATAGCTATCACATAAATCATCCCAGTAACAAATAACGTAAATGCTACGCAGTATACCAATCATGTTATTGACATTATTATATTTGTATGGAAGAACAAGGTGGACGCATATATTTATATTTGCTGCATTAGCAATGTATTACCTGTACAACATGATAACATCCTAATGTATTGAAATATATTATATTCCACAGTAAAATTAGATATTTGCCTTGCAAAAGGTCCGGTAGTTCTGAATTTTGGTATGTTAGTTTGGCTTTTTGGTATGTTATTAGTGCTCCTCCTACAAGTTAAGTAAAAATGTAACTTTCTTGGGCTGCCGCACTCCACTTGGTAGCGAAAAAACCCATGTATTTTTTTGCCTCACATTTCTTTTTTTAAAAATGCCTCCCAAACGGTTAGTTTTAGGAAAAAATCATACGTTCGTTTCAAATTTAATCTACAGTAAATTTTCCATAGAATGGGCTATAAAAACTGATTATTGGATTCGAATAGGTACTGAGCTATGAGTTCTTAAAATATCGTGTTTTTTTTCTAGGCCCGACACTAATAACATACCAAAAAATCAGGACTACCGGACTATTTGCATAGCGGCCATACAACGGTATTCCGTTTTTATTGGGGTAAGAGTAGAATCTAGGTGTATCTTTATACTGATTTAATACCTTCTAGTTACAGAAGCAAAATACTCTGGCTTTTATACTAATAGTTTCATACCATAAACGAATCTTCCCTCATAACTGACGACAAAATTATCCATCTATCTAGATTTACAGTAAATTCGACTAATGGTAATTCGACTAATAGCTAATTCGACGAACGATCAATTCGACTAATTTCATACATTTCGCATTATTCACACCAATAATAAATTGTACTAATTATGATGTGAAGAAGAAAAACGTACCTATGAAATCGATTTTTAATCGCATTGCTATTTTCTGAAATTTAAAATAATGTAAAATGTATGAAATTTGTCGAATTGGTTATTAGTCGAAGAATTGATCGTTAGTCGAATTACTTACCTACTTTACGTGTCCGGGTGGGTCACCCTGCCACTCCAATATGCGGCGACATACATCGCCTTATCATTCCCTAGAATCAGGTCCCCAGGGGTGCAGCTCTCTCCCATCAGGGGACATATTAGTAGGTGGCTGTCGTCCTGGGTCGCTCGGCATTCACAGAGGATGTTGTCATCAGGCAGGTTCCCCCAACGTTGGAGATTCTTTTTACAGCGCGTGACACCCACTCTTAGTCGAACTAGTATATTAGTCGAATTAGCTGTTAGTTGAACTAGATTAGTCGAATTTACTGTAAATCGTCACAACGTGCTCAAATAATATCATGATGGAAAATACAGACATTCTGTCACGCGCGGAATACTGTACGTTACGGAGACATTTTATTATGTATTTATATTAGGTATCAACTATACCATTAGAAGGTACACTTATTCCGTATTATTTTCGATTACGTTAGCCTTTCAGTTATTTTGACGTTGGAAATGTGCAAATTTGTATCCGAATCTCAGTGAACGGACCGGTGGTTTTGGATTCGCTCCGTATCTAAATGTAATTGAAGAGGTGGGCCAGGGGTATTATACATATCTACATATAACAGCGGAGAATATATCTGTGCAATGTTTCTGTACTCATTCAAAAACCGCGATTTTTGTAGGTAATTAATCCGTTCGAATACTCATTTGAACCAGTCCAGAATCGGTTCGAATATGTTGGTCAGAATTGTGATAGGACTGCTTGGGTGAAAGCTATGTCGTCATTATTTAGTTTTTTTTTTTCATAAGTCTCACAGGAGCAAACTTGGTATTACTGATGGGATGGATGGATGGGTGAACCGACGCTTACGAGTCGGCTTTGGCTGGCTTAAGTGATCACTCACACAATTAGTCGACTCGTAAGCCTCGGAACATCCCTCCTGCTTCCTCCCCAGGGGAGTTCACATAATGCTACATTATGTGAATGTAAATATCTCTCGTTTCTGTTGAGGAACATCTATAATGTATTTCTGTCTGCGCAATGCAGAAACATCCAGTTCCAATTCCTAAAATAATTTAGGTATATCTCAATTTACGTATATTAAACAGTTATTTATTTATATCAAGTTAGAATAGCAGTTTTACAGTGTTAGGTGTAATAGTGTATTGGTGTATCGCAGTATAGTAGTGTCTCCATACTCCAATAAGAAAATAATAATAGAATAATATGCCGACGTTGCAGTGGGCGCATGCCAATGCAAGACTTCTCCGCTTATTTTCACAAGTAAAACATTCAATACTTCACTGATTCCTTAAAATGTCCTACTTGAATATTGAATCATGGGGAATGGACCGGAACAAAATACCTACAATACATATCTACATAGGAACATACCTACAAGTAAAACAACAACCTTTGCAAAGTATTTTGTAAAGCACGAATTGTAGGTATTTGTGTGAATTGCTGAGTTTTAATACATTCGTATGCCCGCGTATGCGACCCAACTAGATCCACGTACTAGTGGCGAGCCCGCTTTAGGATCCACTGAAAAAGGATTAACATATCATACCAACTATTCTCTCAACTTTATACTTCTTTGACTTCTTCTCGTATCGTGATGTTTCTTTTAGCCAGGAGATCATCGATTGTCTGGCGGCCAACAGTTGCATACTCATTCAGCGTTATCCAGGGTGCATCACATGGAGGCGAGCACTGAGCAGCATTACACCCCCAGTTCACTCTGCGCTTTTAACATGTTTTTTAAACTTTGACATAACGAATGTTATATGATATAGGCGTGATGTTGGCCATACGATAAAAAAATATTCTCTCAACATCCTCATCATTAACCTCCCTGCGTCCATTGTTGAACATAGGCCTCCCCTGTTGATCTCCACAGCTCCCTATCCTGGGCAGACCGGATCCAGCCGCCTCCTCGCCTTACATCGTCCGACCACTGTACTTGAGCCCTACCAACACTTCTTCTGCCTGTTCTAGGTCGCCACTCCAGAACATTCTTTGTCCACTTAGAGTCTGTGGTTCTGGGCTCTGGCCACATGATCAACATATTACTCGCCTATTATGTACCGGTGAGCAGATATTAATCTTTAAAAAAAAACTGTTACGAAATGAATACTCTAAAAGTATGTATGCAGAATATAAGTAGAGCCAGGTAGTTAGTATAACAAGATTGCTAGAACGAATAGTTATATGAAGTATAGTTACTATATGGAACCTTATAGTAACGTATGAAGAGAATACAGCCAATTGAAGTTTTTCAATCTCGACGTAACTAGATAGAGGAAATTTTACTATGCAGTCAGTAGAATCTACCTAGTATCTGCTAGGTACAATTATAGGTACAATGTTTGTATCATATAAGAGACGTATTCCTACCTACGATGGTTTAGTGATGTGTATTGCATACCTGCAAAATTAGCAAGACCTTTTTACCAGGCTTTTATTTAGGTCTCCCGACCTAACTATGACGTCACGGTAATTTCCCACGGCATTAAGGTTCAAAATCGCATGAACAATCGCATGATAAAATGGTAAAAATAGCGTTTTTTTTTCTATTTTTAGGGTTAATTACGCTTCAATCGAAAAACTTTTACGGTTATTCCCTAGATTTTAATGCATATAATCGGTACAATATAAAAGAATCCTCCGCGACTTTTGGGAAACGAGTTTCCGTCTTTCGGAAGAAAGATCTAAGGTGTTTTTCAGTTTTTTTTTTGAGAAATCTATACAATATATAAAAATCTTCAACAATTATTTCCTAGATAAAGGTTCAATGTATCTACTCCATTAATTTTTATCCAAAGCATATTTAGTAAAGATCTAAGGTCTCCCGTTTTTAGAAATTTTTGAAATGTATACTCTTTCATGACCATTTCATTACCATTTCGTGACCATTTCACTTCGAAGAATAAGCAAATGACTAAAAAACGTTGTAAACTGCAGATGATGGTATAATGGTCTTAAGTTTTAAGACCTATTCGTAGTCTCAAGACAAGCAAACAAATATTTTGTTTTTTCTCATCACTTTTAGGTAAAATGTGTTTGTGTCTTCGAGTAAATCATAAAATGTCCTACATAGATGAATACACACACGCAGACACGACACATACAGTACACATACAT
Source organism: Ceraclea dissimilis (assembly GCA_963576895.1). Taxonomy (NCBI): domain Eukaryota; kingdom Metazoa; phylum Arthropoda; class Insecta; order Trichoptera; family Leptoceridae; genus Ceraclea; species Ceraclea dissimilis. The sequence continues at coordinate 1,228,826 of OY756365.1, forward strand.
ACATAATAATGTCATCATCAGCTGTTTACTGTGATTGTGTATGTCCTATATTATTTGTTATAGACATTCTATTATTATTATTTGTAAAAATAAAACACTGTTTTTTACTTCCACTATTTATTTTGAGTACATACACCAGAGATCTTTCAAATAGTCCGAGAGCCCGCTGCTTAATTTATGACGTATCTGTTTTTTGATCGAAATGTGGTATAAATGATAGCTTACCAATAGGGTATTACATCGCACTAGGGTTGCCTATCAAAATCCTGCCGCAACCCCCCCTGCCCCCCCCCCGAATAGGTCCCTCTTCGCGGTTTTTCGAATTTTATAGGAATATGGTAAGAGATAGGAGAAAGTAGTCAATGACAAAAATAATCCTTGATAAATTCTGTACAAAAAACACAAAGTCAATTTTTTCATAGGACTAGTAGTTTACCCGTAATGGCCGGTCAAAAAACAGGATATTTTTTGAAAAAAAATATATTTTTTTTGATTTTTTTTTCTTTCACAATATTCCACCCATTATCACTAACATTATATGGGAAAAAAAGTTTGGCCTGCGGCACTATATCGCTGGTTATTTTATGAAAAACTGAATTTTAAGAATTTTCGTCACTGAGTTTTATTGCAATAACTCCGAAATTATTCGATGTATGAAAATAAGTTATAGCTCGTTTTGTAGCTAAGACTATAGTAATTAATTCGTTTTTTGACTATTTTCCCGCAGCTCTTATCAATTTTTAACCAATTTAGTTTAAATACATTTTTTTAGTATTTTAAATGAATTTCGGTTTTGGACCGGCCATTGCGGGTAAACTGCTGGTTCTACGAAAAAATTGTCTTAAAAATTTTTGTAGAGAATTTAGCAAGGATTATTTTTGTCATTGACTACTTTCTCCTGTCTCTTACCATATTCCTATAAAATGCGAAAAACCGCGAAAAGGGACCTTTTCGGGGGGGGGGGGGGGGGCAGGGGGGGTTGCGGCAAGATGTTGATAGGCAACCCTAGTGCGATGTAATACCCTATTGGTAAGCTATCATTTATACCACATTTCGATCAAAAAACAGATACGTCATAAATTAAGCAGCGGGCTCTCGGACTAAAAGCTAATGCTTCATCTTCAGTGGTTAACTATGAACAGTTCAAATAGTGGAAGTAAAAAACAGTGTTTTATTTTTACAAATAATTTTACAATGTCCTTCCATAAAGTTAATCTTTCATCAATAAATAAATTACATTCTATTATGTACCATCTTTTTACAATTTACAGGTAGTGTATGAAGTCTAGTATCAATAATAATAGTACCTACCAAGCAAAATGATCTCGTTTCTATTCTTTCTTCTTCTTTATCAGCCTCTTTCCCTCCACTGCTGGATATAGGCCTCTTCCTTTGTCTTCCACCATTCTCTGTTTTGGGCTCTTTGTCTCCACCCATGTCTAACAAAAACCAAATATCTGTTCGCTTTTTTGCTTGTATGCTAAATAACTTTTACACTTCTAATTACTGGAATTGGTGAATGTTACATAAGTGATCAGTGTGATCACATAAACCAGCTGACGATCAGTCATAAGCTTGATAGAAAGTTCATCCTTTGCTGTATATCTGTTGAGATAACTACTTGTTATAATTTAATAGATTCTTTAATATTTTTTTCATCGGTAACCAAAATAATTGAATAATACACAAAAATAAAAAATGATATACCTTATCCAGGTAATATTACAGAGTTTGATAGTACCTACATACACAGAATACACAGGTAGAGTAGGCTATAGATACAGTATGTATTGCAAGAACCTCTATTTCTGGTATAAAAAGTGTACACTTTTCTATCTTCATTTTTTCCCATTCTATGAATGTTCCACTAAGCAAGGTGATTAACAATTATATAAACCAATGTAAATTAATTACTCCCCAGTAAAGTCTTGTGACATCAGACACCATCAGCTTGACTTTGCAGTCACTTCAAAGGAGATTCATTCATTCAATACATTTTGTATGTCGTTTGTATGTAACCAATAATCACCACGTATAGAAACTTTTTCGCTCATTCAATAATAATTAATTAACCAACATTTCTTTCAATATGTTATTTGAAATGCAAACGAACCTTTTGAAACAATATTCTTGACAATACACGTTTCACCTCGACTCAGCTACCAGCCTTCATAGCGTAGCGGTAAAATACCGGCTTGTCAGGTTGGAGGTCTGGGTTCGACTCCCGGCTGCGGCAGATGGTTGGACTGGAATTGGTGAAAGTTACTTAAGTGTAAAGTGATCACATTAAGCCAGCTGACGATCAGTCATAAGCCTGATGGGAGGTCCATCCTTTGCTGAATATTTGTTGAGATATAACTACTTGTTAATATTCTTCTCCGGTATAGGTCTCCCATATTTTCCCATTTTTCCACGTCTTTCTGTCATTGTCGCTTTGCTGCCTTCCGAAGAGAAGAATTTTAATTGGATAAATAAATTAAGAGTCTTCGTCTCGAAATAGGGGGTTTATCAAGATAAAATATGTGATGAAATAACGCACTTGTATAGCTGTTGTTTAAATAATTATTACTCAGATGTCGAAGCTTAAAAGTTAATGACTGTATATTGAAATTGTTAAAACGTTTTTTTTTTAAATAAATAATTTTAACGGCACATCATTTTAACCCCATCTCTAATCAGTTTTAGTTCACCCACGGTTATGCTTTTAAACGTAGATGAACTATTTACATATTGATAAATGTCGCTATTACTTAATTGAAATACCCATATATTCGTACCTATGTACACTGGAATGACTGAATAAAGTATCTATCTAAGTACCTACTATTTTTTTCATGCAGCATTCGAGTCCGGATGCTTTGCCTGAAGAGAGAGAGAATATACTATTTTTGTCAGAACGAACTTTTTATGTTTGGTCTAAATTTTTAAGACGTATTCACCACAAAGGCTTTTGGACTATAATATCATGATGGGTCACGTGAAGAAATCACACATGGAAGAAATCTCACATGCGACAATCTCACAAGAAAAATCACACATTTTTAATTTTATAAAACAATATTATACAATTTGGGTTATTTATTTTTATTATACATTTTTTGTTTATTTTATTACTTCACTATACAATTTGTATAAAATAAAATGACAACCAAATTGGAGGTTTAATAAAATAAGTAAATAAATAAAATATGACAATCTTTATTGTATACAGAAACATACAAAGGACGGGCTTATTGCCAAATGGCAATTTCTTTCAGCCAACCCATAACAGAAACCACAGTGAGACAAAACTAATTATAAACTTGGTACCGAAAGGGTACCTTAGCTTAACAATATATTTTTTTTAAAAAGGATCTGGGCTTGCATACACAAACCCAAATACTTTCCTACACACCTTGCACTAGGCTAAAAGCCTGTATCGCAAAGTGTGGAATACATCGCCAGCGCCGGGGTTTGAACCTGGCACCTTCCGCTCGAGAGAATGCCGCCTCAACCAACTGCGCCAACCATGTACTCTTGAATACATAAATACATAAACATATTATACATATATAAATATACACATACATAAATGGGATATGGGATGGGATGGGGAAAGGGAAAGATGCTGGGTTCAGGAGGGACGGGTAGTGGGATTTGAAATGCAAATAAAGTTTGAACAAAAATAAAAACGTGTGTTTTTTTTGTGAGATTTTTTCCTGTGTGATGTTTTCCCGACACCATGATGACGTAGGTACGTCAGTGCGGTATTGTTTGGAAACTCTTTGATATTCCAGTTTCCAGTGTGACTTCCAGTCTCCAGTAGTGTGTGATAATATATTATTACTTTCACAAGAGTGTGTGTGTGGGGCGTAATTAAAACGTCGACATTTTGAAGTTTTCTTTTCTCACAGTGGGGGGCCAGGAAGGGGGGACGGAGGGTGGGCTGTGGAACATCTCGGTGTCTCCTTGAGGACTTCTTTGTTATACAAGATGTTGGATTTACACCACAGGAATCTGCTCAGGGTTGTCACTACTAAACAAAAAAATATAATAAAGGAGTAGGTAGGGTTCTATGTCAAAATCTCAAGTGACAAAAACGCACATGTCAAAATGGGTAACCTACTATTGACAGAATCGCAACTCAACACCGGAAAATCTGATGCCATTGTTTTTTTTTGTTTTGTTTTTTTTTTAATTAAAAAAAAACAACCTAATGAACCTACCCAACAATGATGAAATTGGCGGCAACAGGTTTCCCGGCGATGAGTTGCGATTCTGTCAATAGTAGGTTACACTTTTGACAGTTGAGATTTTGTCATTTGAGTTTCTGTCTGGTTACCAGCAGGTAGTTATCAAGACTCCCGATGGACCAAGAAAACAATACAATGGTGGCCAAGAACACGCCGAAGAAGCGTCGGTAGACCCCAGGCAAGGTGGTACGACGATATCAGGAAATGTGCCGGTGGTGGATGGATGCAGTGTGCCCAAGACAGGGAGCTGTGGAGAAGCAAAGGGGAGGCCTATGTCCAACAATGGACCTGAGTGGCTGCAGAAGAAGAAGAAGTTATCTCAATCTGATGACGAGAGCAATGGACGGCAAGTGGAGCAACAAGCTCCTGTTCTGGCGTCCGTGGCTCGGTAAACGCCTTAGAGGCCGCCCACAGATGCGTTGGATAGACAAGTTTACAGCTGGCCTCAAATGGACATCCAAGCCAAAATCCAGAGACAGATGGAGATGAATGAGGGAGGCCTATATCCAGAAATGGAAGCTACAGGGCTCGTGAAGAAGTAGAAAACGTTATCTCAACAGATATGCAGCAAAGGATGGACTTTCCATCAGGATGTCTAGTTTTGGCGGTATCACTCACTCGATTAGCCTTTTAGTGGTCCAATTTTGGACGTAGATCTCCCTTATGAATTATCTGATTGTGTGCTTACGGGTATATTGTTGTAACGTTTTGTATTGAAGTATTAATAAATAAGTAAATGAATCGTCAGAGTCGAGATTCGAACCTAAAACTTCAAGTCCAGTCCCCAACCAACTCCGCCATTATATTAACAAAATATTTGTATAAATATGATTTTTTCTCTCATCCCTGAATTAGAGCTTCCATTCACAAGTTGTTCCACATCTACTCAAAGAATCTTCTTTGCATTTCTTTCCCCTCCTCACCCCTCCCTCACCTTCCACTTTCGCCCCCTCTCACCCCCTCAGTAATACCCTACCCCGCCCCCTGTACTCTTATAGCATCGAGGACATTCTTCCTCGCAGAGTATCTATGCAGAGCCGAGTTGATGTGAAGTGGCTTGTTAGTTCCATCTCGAGTGGGTTACAACTCTTCAGGCTTTGAATCGCTATACTGCTCGGCGGTTCATCGCCACATTCGGATTCTTAATTTACTGAACCACCCCACACCAATCCAGCTATACCATAATAACATAAAAGATTCACTATATTGAACACTAGTTTCATTTTCCCAAGTTGTTACTTGGGAATTTAGCTCTAAGTTGTTACATGGGAATTTAGCTCCTAGCAGTTCTAGGACGGTTTTAAGAGCTAAATAAACAAATAAAAACTTTATTGGACTTGAGGACCGGGACCCAACTATGAACTTACGGTCATTTCCGTGTCATTGATGTTCAAAACCGCATGATGAAACGTCAAAAATACTGTTTTTTTTTTTTTCTTTTTTTGGGGTTAATTTAGCTTCTATCAATTACGGTCAAAACCCAGATTTTAATGCACATTATCAATACAAAAAAAATCTCCGCGACCTGGATCCTCCTCGGAACACGAGAATAACTCATATCCTGGGAGTAACACTAATAATTTATAGTATGTTTTGTATTTATGTTATTTGTAAAATTCTACTTAACTGTTTTTGATGTAGGTATGCAGATTTCATTTCTCTTGAACATACTGCAGTTTTGCATTCAAATATACGTGCAAACGTACTGAAATATTATAACAAATTTAATGATTGGCGAATCTAGAAATCCCGCCTCAATGTGGGAATGGATGTGTTATTTTACACTTGCAAGCTGGGAAAATATTTCAAGTGTTTTTGAATTGTGTCAAAAGATTTGTTTTCTCTTTGAAAATACATTCCTCCTTCACAAAAGTATTTGTCATATGAAAAAAAGTCGCATTCATTTCAAATGTTAGAACATTCGTACCTCTCTTACTATTATGCTACCCTGATATCAAAAAATTGTATTGTTCACAGCAGAAATAAAATAAAACTTACTTTCAAACGTGAAGAATTTGTTTGAAAATATCAGGAGCGCATATTGATGAGGTATTAAAATAAAAGTTTCGAAATTTTACTAAACCTGACATTTTAGTGTCTTTTGATATCAGGATAGCATAATGAGTAGAGGTCACGAAACACTAAAATGCCAGGTATAATAAACGTTGCAGACTTTTTAAGATTAATTTTACCACTTCATTATAGGCTCCTGATAGTTTAGTATTAATTCCTCAGTATTCCGTATTTGAAAGTAAGTTCTCCTTTAATACTTTTTTGTAAAGAGTCTCCAAATTTGACAAACCTGATATTTGGTGTCTCTTGGTATCGGGAAAGCATAATGAGTAGAATATAGCGGGTAAGTATGGGGTAAACTAAATCTTTAAAAGTCATGCCCAATCCCACCAACTTTTACCTAAGAAGGAGAGCCCTAAGAAATTTCCATACAAAAACAGGGATAATATTCTATTTATTGAATAAAAACAGACATCCAGCACCACTACCACAGCCTAAATCCATATGAAATGCGATATGCAACTCACCTAGCCTGGGCGGAGATATTTGGGCACCTAACGTAGGTGAGTTGCGTGTTGCATTTCATATGGATTTAGGCTGTGGTGGTGGTGCTGGATGTCTGTTTTTATTCAATAAATAGAATATTATCCCTGTTCTTGTATGGAAATTTCTTAGGGCTCTCCTTTCTAGGTTAAAGTTGGTGGGATTGGGCATAAAAGTAACCCACTTTTTCACTTGGTCTAATGTTTTCTTGGTATTATACTCATATTGCAAACAAAGCAACTAATATTTTTGTACTTTATAAGAATCGGTAAGATCACTCGCTGACGAGTCGGTATATAAACTCTCTGTTAACGTTCAGTTCTTACCTCCTGCATATTATGCTACCTTGATACCAAGAGACACTAAAATGTCAGGTGTTAGGGTCAAGTAAAATTTTACAGTGTCATTTTTATGACCTCCTGATACTTAAGTACTTTTTTCGTTTCTAGTAAAGCAAGCTGATTTTTTAGACCAGTTTGTTTTTGACATTTTTGTGTTTTTTTATAGAATAGCTACATACATAACTTTTTGAAATTATTAAACTTTGAGACTTTTTCTTTTTATCTTTACTCAAAAAATCCACTCCTTTGAAGATCTCATCCACGTGATGCATCCAGGTCAGTCTCAGACCGTTTCGCTTCATCTTAGGTACTTGCAGCACCGAGTATACGAGTTTCCATTGTTTTTCAAATAATGTAGGTATTGAGAATCCCAAGAATTTGGACGAAAGAGTAGATATTTTGTGGGAGACTTATTTGCATTTTTCTCCATTTATTTGTTAGACTGTGTGATCTCTTAAGCAATCTGTAGTAGTAGCATGTAAACAAAATCTATCAATAGAATAATAGCGAATCCTTTGTTGCATATTCTTTTAGTTATCCAACTAAGACAAATAGAAAATCCGATGGTTTATGGTTTTTTTATAGTATTTGGGCTTGTGTGCATAAACCCAAATATATTCCTGCACACTTCACAGCAAGCTAAAAGTTTGTGTCGTTAAGTGTAGAATACATCGTCAACACCAAGATTTGAACCCGGCACCTCCAGAATGAAAGTCTGCCTCAACCATATACCACAATAATTGTGACATGAAAAATTGCATAATGTTAGCTGGTACGTTCTTTGACGCACGCTGGGGCAGCAGACATTTTTAGTGGGAATAAAATGAAACAAAATTTATGTTTGAACAATGTCCATATCATATAATTTATTTTCACATACACACGGCACGATGTGAACAAAATGTGATAGTATATTATTATCAGTATGTACATTGCGTGTTGTATGCATACATCACCATACATGCAATTATGTATTGTATTATTTATTATTATTATTCATTTATTAATTTATTTGTTCATAATTATAATATATAATAATATAATAATCGTAATAAATGTTTAAATATACAATAATTAATACTCCAATCTTTAATTTCCTACATTTAGTCTGAATTTGAATCATAAAAACGCACATAAAACTTATAATTTTTTGCGTTTTATTATATAAGTTTAAGCTCTTGTGTGTTATATATTTATTATATTATTTTTAAACAATAATAAAAATTGATTCCATACTAAAAAAAAAATGTTTTTTTTTTTTTATAACAAAAAAATCTGTATTCGCCACGTCCACGCAGCCACGAACGCGTCGAATACGCTCTCATTTTAAATATTTAAATAAATAAAAAATGGAATGAGAAACAAAAATGATTCTATTTACATTCTCGATTCAAATTCAGACAAAATATCGGTTCGACAGAAAGTGTCATGCGCACAACAAATGATGCTCATTTTTTCAGATTATGTCAAATCAGTTTCTCAGATTTATTATATAAGCATATTTTCCACCATTTGGAAGTGAACAAATACAATATTATTTTTGTTGTATTTAATTATTGATTTTTGTACAAAATGCACCAAAATCAATGGTTGTCTTTGAAAACAAATAATTGGCGATTAGAGTCATTGGAAAATACAGTTGTTTATTAATGGTCAGAGTTTGTTAATAACCGCAATTGTTAATGGCCAGAGTTGGTAACTAGAGTTATTAATTGCCAAAGTTTTGAATGACCAGAAATATCAATGGTCAAAGTTGTGAATGGCCAGAGTTGTTAATGATCAGAGTTTTTAATGGCCAGAGTTCTTAATGATCGGAATTGTTGATGGCCAGAGTTATTAATGACCACATTTGTTAATGGACAGATTTGATAATAACCAGAATTGTTAATGGCCAGAGTTATTAATGACCAGAATTGTTAATGACCAGAATTGTTAATGGCCAGAGTTATCAATGACCAGAATTGTTAATGACCAGATTTGTTAATGGACGACTGTCAGAGCCAATTCGCCAGTTATTTTGTTATGCTCGTGAATTTAAACATAAAAAGAATGCGGATTTGTTTACAATTTTATTAATAACACATTTTTGTCGCGGGTATATTATAAAATGTGATAGTCATGTACAAATATGTTATGCAATCATCGTCAGTATTTTTTTTATAATGTATTAAATATTTTTGCAAAAATTTATTAAAAATAACGTTAATTTAATATGTAAGTGGTACATAATTATATTTATACAAATATAATAATTATTAGGTATAATTCCAAAAAAGCATTATTTATGTGAAAATGTATAATGGTTATTGCTTTCAATATTGCATTGAGTACAGAGCGACTCACAAAAAGTGTGGAATAATTTGTTATGAAAAAATGGAGTTTTTTTGGTGCACGGGTTACATAGAGAATTTATTCACAAAAAAGTACATAATTCATTTATTCGTCACCTGAGAATAACAAGATTCTAACTCACCGAGATTAACACGGTTATAACTAACCAAATTTATATTTTATTTTCTTGCGTAAAAATGTTTTTAATTGAATAACATTCTGAAGTGGGGGTAGTTTTGGTAATAAAGATACGAGGGTCCGAAACTTTGAAATTATTTTTCTCAACATTTTGTCAGATAAAACCTTGTTATTTTCTCGGCTGACGAATTTATTCCGCAATTATTTTTTCTCTAATTTCATACAGTACTCTCCATTTAAAAGTTAAAAACAAATGGACAGTTAAATACATATTGTAATAACATTATAATATTTGCTTGAATAATATAATAATAATAATAATTAACCATAATAATAATATAAGTAAGGCCCATGATAAAAGTATGAACAATAATAATAATACAAAAAAGATGAAAGTAAAAAACATACAGTTATGAATAAATATTGTCGAGATACATGTCATATCATATCAGTGAGTGCGTTGTATGAAGTCGTGACAAGATTGCAGTATTTTTGACAGTTTGTTCATTTAATTATATTAAATTAATTTATACAAAAAAAACGCAGTAATTTTCCACAAAATTTAATATACTAGTTTATTATGCCGAACGTTTTCGCTAGGCCAAATTATTAAAGAAACTAAATTTAAATGTTTGTTACGATAAAAAAAAGAGAAAAGAAAATTGACACTTTCGTACTAGAAAAGAACAACAATATTAAATACAATGCTGTCATTTAGTAAATAACTGTATAAGATTATGAGGATATGGTTGAAAGAGGGTGAAAAATTGGGAATCTGTATGTGACCCATATTTTAGTTCTATAAATCATTCGGTAGGTAAAATAAACTAATTTATTTTGTGTACACGGCGTTCGGTATAATAAATTAATATTGTATTTTGTTTACACAAGGTTCGGTAAAATAAATTAATATATTTTATTTTGTGTACACAATCTTCGGTATAATCAATTAATATATTTTGCGGACAATTATTTTGTGTTTTTGTATAAATTAATGGAATTCAAATTTCCACTCTGTTGCAGAATAACTTTACCTTTAGATAATATACTCCAATCCTGTCATTACTTTCACACAATCATCTCTTAATAGTTTAACAAGAGTTTTATTTATTTATTTATTATTTATTTATTTAATTACACCGAATAAATATAGTAATATAAATAATGGGACTATAATAATAATATATATAAAGATTTTTTAAATATTTTCATACACCACAATGAGATAAAATCACTTACAAATGGATATTTTATTATTAAATTTAATAATAATAAAAATGAGATACAAATATTTTTTTATAATTATACGATGTTCGGGAATTCCGAGGTGATTTCTGCTCCACGGAGCGACACGGAACACGCTTCATAGCGATCTTTTTTAGTATTATTTTATTCAGGGTGTCTTTCATTGCATATTATTCCTCTATCTAAATTGAAAATAACATTTTTTATTATTATTTATTTTTATTATTATAAATCTGACAATAAGACTTTGAAATTATTTTACAAATGATTAAACACCGCCATTCGCACGTTTTTTTGCATATGCTTTTTTTTTACATTTAAAGATGATCTGGGCATGAGCGTACAAACCCAAATTCCTTTCTGGACATTTCACACTGAACCAAAAGCCTGTAACGTGAATACTCTTTGATTTTTCGAATGGTTCAATTATTTTTTGATAGTTTTATGAGTATTACCAATTTCAGAATTCAAATTTAGTTTTTTATTTAAATTCTGGAGTAATTTTTATTGTTTTAATAATAGACGGTGTTTCCAGGCTTATTGTTGACTGGGAAAAGGATGGGACAAGGACGAGAATGGGACAACAATATACACATAAAGTTTAGTGCACACTAGTACAATAATATTATAATAATAATATGATACAATAGACGATACCGCCTAGTGAAACAGAATACAACAGCCAAGAATTGTGAAAATACATCAAAAGTGTGATAAAATTGTATAATATATAATAATTATATTATTTATATATATTTTATATTATTACTATACAAATTGTAAATATATATGTATATATTAATAATCATTATTATTATGACATCAAGTAAAATATTGATCATGTAAATCCCTTAAATACATAAGTAATAATTATAATTGATCTTTATTGCTATTGAAAATCAGTCGGCACGCTAAGCACGCAATTTAGAGGGATAATACAATACTGAATTATAATTCAAAATAATTAGCTGGGCAAATTAAATACAAAAATATTGTGCGACATCCAAATATACATAAATATACATTATGTATATATAATATCATACATTTAGTAAAAACACACTGAAAGAAGCACGTATTTGAAAAATTGTGTGAATTTATTTTTGTCCCTTCAAAAACGTATGATTTATCGTTGTGTGTCATTATTTTTATAGTAGCAATATTATTAAAACCATGGAATATTAAGAAACGTCATACTTTTAAACGCCTGTGTTGCTATTGCGAAAAAATAAACAAATAAAAAAATGAGTATAAAAAACGTCGACTATTTTTGTTCTAGGTCGTACAAAAAATAATAATTTAAAAATATAATATGTAATTAGTTTAAATAATTATGCGATATTGATAAAAATATTATTGTTCGATTTAAATCACCAATTTTATTATACAAGCCTTTTTTATTTCACAAACGACCACGCAGTCGCGCAAGTATCAAAATGCACAGTGGGCAATTTCCTTCAATAGATCGAGCATAATTATTATTAGGCCACATTGTTTAAAAAAAAAACGTTTTTCACTCGCACGCTTTTCGCAGAACAAAAAACAATCAATTTTAAGTCGATTGTTTTGTTTTAATCACTTCAATTGTTGTCAATATAGCTACATAGTATGTTGTATTCGTACCACAATTTTTGGTCCATATTTTGTCATTTTGACTACGCACGAAAACTATGGTGCCATTTTTGGAACTCAATTAAATATTGACACCGCTACGATGCTACGTTTTTCATTACCAGTCGTTTCCTCTAGAAAACTAAATATTTGTTAAAATAAAATAATACACGTATGAAATAAATTTATAAATATATTTGATCTCAAAATAGACGATCCTTTTTTTTTTAGTAGAAAAACTAAAATCCTTTGGACAAACTAACGCTATGTCGTAACTTAGTCGCAATACGACACTAGACACCTAACCGATTGACTGACCCGAAAAAAATGAATTTATATACCTTCTGGTTATATACATAGTTCTGTCTAAAAAAAATTGAAACTTTAGGTAAAAATGACCGACTTAATCATTTCGTACAATTAATAAAAACGACTTAAAGTGTACTATCTACTATGTGCATACAGAAGATATGAGTTTTTGAAACGTTGATCTCATTTTAGTCAACATTGTGGTCTTGTCATATACATAGAACCTTGTCATCGTCCGGTCACAGTACGCAAAATATCAATAGCGCCAATTCTTACAGTAATGCGCATTTGAATTGAAATTTTGACACATCAGTCAATCGGAAGTAAATTGTCGGATTGCGACAATACTGGTACCGATGTTTTTTTAGCGGATAAAATTCGTTTATGAATGAATTATATATTTAATTTTATATGAATAGTAGTAATCTTGTAACTTTAATTATTGTAATTGATTACAATAAAAATATGATAAGGAATTATAAATTCAGTGAATCGATAGGGGGAAATTAAATTGAAAATACTTTATTTTGCGCTCGCATTGGTCATAATAACAGTATATTTATTAAACATTTCATTTACCATTAATCAATTTATCAAAATAGACTTAGGACAACAATAAATATCGCTCATTTTTTAAAAGTATTTTTAAATAAGTAATTTTTATATAGTTCCACTTACATAATTGTACCTACCTAAGAAAAATGTTTAAATAAATAAAAAAAAACTGCGTTTAACGTAATATTTCACAACAAATTTAATAATAAAATAATAATTATACGTCAAAATTAAAAACTTAATGTCAATCACAATATATTATACTATTACGTATTTTCGATATTTATGTAAATATCTGTGGTAAAAAATGCCAGAATCTACACCCATAAATCAGCACGCTTAATTAATTATTGTATTTTTATTAACATTTATTTGTTAATTAAGTTAATGTCTGTTACTGTTATTTTGTTTTGTTACTTACTACAGTAGTAACAAAATATTACTAGGGCACGTCGTGAGACGCGAAGTTAATATTCGTTTTTAAATAAAGTGGTACAATAACCATAAGATATGACGTCATATCCTATGCAAAGGGTGGATCGTGAATTTTTTTTTCATGGACGGCAGGTGGTAAGTAAGTGGAAATAAAAAAAGCTAAGTCTTTAAAAAAGTAATTACCGAAAGACGTTCAATCAATTCTAGAGCAGTGACATTTTAATATTTTGAATCAGTTAGCGATGGTACTACGTATTCTAAGTCTCACTTCTGTCGCAGCACGGGTACACGTAATAATACACCCGTCGCACCAGTAGGAATATTGCTGCGACCATTCTGGTTGCAATCTCGTCGCCGTAACGATGACCAGATTGCAACCAGTTATTGTTAGTACAGTTATTAATTGCAGTTTGTGCACAAATCGGAAAACCAGCTGCGAGTTTTCCAACGAGTTTTACGTAAGTATACAATACACAGTATCACCACTACTACTGTGCCGCGATTTTCTTTTTAAATAATAATAAATATTGATAGAAATAATTAATAAAAACGTAAGATGACGTAGCGAGCGCTTTCGTAAGCGAAGTTAACAACAAACGGTGGGGTTAATATCGACGCTGCAGAATATAAGAATAATACCTACAGTAATAATATACGTCGCAAAATAGGTACATGTTTAATAATATTATTATAACATTCCCTTTTTTTTATTCTTATTATCTTTACAGCTAAATCAAGGAAAATATATTATTATGAATATTTAATGACCTTAATCAAATGTTTATATTTTTTTTAGTAGGTAATAATAATAATAATATTTTATTATTATTATTATAATATAGTATTGTATTTTGTAACAGGGAACATTTATTATTTAACATATTTATAGATATTATAATAATAATATTGTTAAAAAGATTGATTTCTTTATCTAAGATTTATTATTATAATTATTCATAATTATTAATTATTTAATTAACCTAAACAATTATAAACTACCTTACGAAGTATTATAATCATAATGCAATAATTAATACATATACAAAGAAATGTTTTTCTTCTTTTATTTAATTTATGACAAAAAATGTGGTTACACAAAATGTTATGCGTGCCACGTCGATATCCTACATTACTTTTTATTTATTTATTTATACATTTCTTGATAGGCAATCATAACAATTCAAATAGGTACTAGAAACGAATACCGAATGCAGATTATCGAAATTATTACGCAAAGAGTTATGATTATTATTATGGAAAGCAAAATACGCCTGGAATTTTATACAATCGTAAAGAAAACGGTGGTTTTTTACACAAATATCAAGCGATAAATTTCTGTCTCGAGCTCCGACACTCCTCTTATTCGACGAGCCGAATGACTGAAAAAAATGTTCAATGTGTCCTAACTGCGAGCACGCGTAGCACTATAAAAATTTACTGTTTCTTATGAAGATTTCGACTAGAAGTCGTCATTTGCGAATAACAAGGTAACGACTAACGAATTTGATTGAAAATGATCCTAGCCGAGATAATCTATGATGACAAATAGCAAAATTACCCTAAAGTGGGGTAGTTTTGCTGTGAAAAAAAAGATACGAAAGATCTAGACTTTAATCTTACTCTTTTCAACTCCCTTTTAACTTTCTTATTCTTGGGTGATGAAATGGAAAACATAAGTATTCATACGGCATATACGGGACCGTAAATATTAGATATCGGCCCAATGTGCGTCAAAATACTCAGTATATACGACTTTTGTCTCACCACCGTTTTCTCCTCAATTGGCTTAAAAACAAACTGTGTTTTTTTATGCATTTTTGTACAATGTATAAAATATGTATAGCAAAGTTTTGGTTTGGTGCATTTCTTTTGTAGTTTAATATTATTGTGTTATTTTTTATATCTTAATTCGTTTTTCATCCACTTCATCAACTTACGATAAAACAACTAATGATAATCATCAAAAAACGTTTAAAAACAATTAAAAAATAACATCTTTAAAAAGTACGCATCATAAGAGACAATCATTAATAATTAAAAAATAATCAAAAATACTTAAAAATAAAAACAAATTTTATAATATTAAAAAAAATGAAATATTTATGAAGGTTTGAAACGGAAGACTACTCGTAGCTTTAAAAAAATGTGTTTTTTTTTTTTTAATTTAACTCATAAAATATTATTGTTATAATAATGGATATGAAAAATTGTGACAATAATTCATACATCTACATTGAGATAATTTAAATTGGTTCATATTTTAAAATAAATATTTAATCAGTTTTCTTTTTCATGTCGGTTTTTACGCCCAAAAAAATTCACAAATACTTACTGTTCTAAGTTTAGCACCGAACAGGGATGAGTGGCGTTCCAGAAATCCAGATCAATGACAGCTCGTTTGAGATCCAACAGTGAGAATGTCTGGTTTAGATCTGTCTCACAAATTACGGTTATAAATAGGTTCTGAACACTGGCCACGGGAGATGTGGGCGTCTCCTCTATAAATGGAGCAAAAGGCACATCCCTTCAGCGAATGTTACCTGATTGAGACGGTCGATCACATTTTGGAGTTAACAATTTGTGACGCCAAGGCCAATGAAGTATTTGAAAAATATTGACGCTGAGCTTTGACTGTCTGATTAGTGATTTATACGATAATCATTTCGCAAATTAGATGATTGTTTAAAATACGAAATAAAAATCAAATGAAAAAAGAAAACTGATTATACCATTTATTACAAAATAGAAAGTCAAGTATCTGAGTGTCGGCGTGTTTAAAACAAGTAGATTATAAAAAATAAAAATACTTAAAATACTAAAATAAAAATGTCTCTGTAGTTTGAAAAATCACAATACTAGAAACAAGAACTGGCCACGCCCTAACGAATTTTACTAGGTTTTTCTCATGTACCCTGTTGGTTATTTTTTTTAAGTAGCTCAGATATTCCAAGTTGACCTGTTCAAATTTAATTTGACAAAAATTCCGAGAAAATATAACAAATTTGTAATCAAATTGTTATTACAATAAAGAGATGTAAAAATTATTAATATTCATAAATTGTAAAATATATATATTATAATGATGATAATAATACCAATAATTATCAATAATTAGACGTAGATAATAATAATAATAATTCAAAAAACAATAACAACGTTATATTCAAACCATTATCTTTAAGAAAATTACAGTGAAATATAATGATTACGTTTTAATAGTAATTAATATATAATATCAAAAAATTATACAATTAACGTTTAATTGTGTGATAACAACAGCTAACCTAAAAAACGATTTAAATTGCAAGTATTCAATAATATTAAATTTAATAAATTGTTTAAGAATTTTATCAATAATTCTTAATCATTTGTAAAATTCACGCACTTATTATTTGGTAACCGTTATAAAGTGAATCATTTCATTATCGGCCACGAAATATAATTAAAAACATAACGATATATTTAACGTGTCTGATGATATTATGAATGAAATTTATTCATATGATTATCGGCCACGAAACATATATGCATTAGCTGCAATTGTGCATTAGCGGCACTTGTGATAAAAATATAATGGAATTTATTAATTGTCAAGCAGGTGGGTCCAATCCCCATGCCGGCTTATTACACTTTACGACATAAGCTTGTCTAGTTTACTGTGATGTGCATAATGATGTATTTCAATTTATTTTCATGAACCTTGATTTATTTTCAAAAAAATGTAGTCGTGACTGATGTAAAAATAAAAAAAATTATATTCATATTATTATTAGCCACGAAACGTGTCCACGAATGAAACAACATAATATTAAGTGTCTGATAATAATATGAGTGAAACATACAAAATAGCTACATATATTTTCTTTTGTTATCGCCCATGAAACGTATCCTTAAAAATAATGATGCATAATATTGATCATATCCGATAATAATATGATTCAACCAAACAAAATTAATGAATTCTTGCTATTAAATCATTTTTTTCAATAATATTGTAAGAAATAATAAATAATAACACAAAATCAGCAATTTATGCGTAAATGTTGTGTAATTAATATTATTTTCTGAATATTATTATAGATAATAATGTCCTAATTTAGGATTTCATATTGGTATTTTCTTTTATTTTTTTTTAAACGTTGATTATATGGGAATTGACAAATTAACTTATGTTTAACCGTAATAATTACACATTAAATAGGTAGGTGTTATATATAATAATACATAATAATAATATATAATATATGTTTAACAATATCGTGAAAAACACATGATAATAATATAATAATAATATTATTATTAAAATTAGAGTGTTTTAATTGTGTTTAAACTGGGCATATTAATAAATTCACGAATATACTAAATAATAATATGTTTGAAAGAGTAATAATAATTAAAAATGTAGGTAGGTATACATTAATTATTTTTTTAAGAAAATAACACATTAAAAATTTCACAAAAAATATACATATTAATATACTTAATCTTCATTTTTATTTAACTATTGGAGTTTTATTTTGTTATAATTATATTAATAATTATATACTCACTTATTACTTTGAAACAATTATTTTTTCCTATCTATTTGCTCATTTGATCACTTGCGGTTGAAGAAACACTGTTTTTTAGTCATCAACGATATTTTTTGTAAATAAACGTAATAAAAATATAAGATATACACAATAATTATGTGAATATAATAAAAAGTATAGCGCAAATGCGAATTTCTTTTCTTTTCTTCATATAGGTAGTATACATATTTAATTAATAAAAAATAGCGACAAATAAAAAATTCTTACGTAATTTGCCGTAATAAATAAAACAGTGTTATTTTAATAAAAATTATAAAAAGAACAAAAATAAGTAGTTTTATATAATATACCTATTAAATTTTTGAAAAGATTATGAACGAAAATCAGATTTATAGGTATATAAAAAAATACAAGGGGATTAATTTTTCGTAAAACAATTTCGGGAATAAAATAATGTAAGAAATAATAAATATTATTTTGGTCAGGATTATTTTTAAACATATGCACTAAAATGATTTTTTATTAATTTATTTTATTAATTGTACAGCGTTACGTATGTACATGCAACATGGTAAGAAAATAAAATAAAACAATGTTTTAACAATAATTAAACATTAATTTAACGGAAAGCAAGTGTTTGTAATTAATTACGCAGTTTATTTTACAATGTTTTTTTAAATATCGTACATAAATTATTTATTATTTCTATTTTATTTATTTATATAATATTATCAATACGATTATATAAAAAAAAGCAAAATGCAAAATATATATAAAAAACACTGTAATTAATTATAATTGGTAAGGATTTTACTTTCACGCATATATATGCCAAATATTTATAGAAATATACATAAATATGTAAAAGACAAAGAGAAAATAGTTATTAAATGCCTATTCTTGACATAGTAGCAATATATAAATAGTTTTTATGTAATATACATATAGTTATGTATTTATATATAATATTTTGTGAAACACTGTGTAAGTTTTTTTTATTATCTAATGCTCGGGGTCCAATTTGGGCAACCCTACTTCATATTACATTAAAAAACAAATTGAATGTGATTTTTGTAATAATTATACATATTTTTTTATTAATTATTTATTAATTAAATATTAAAAATTGATTAGGTATTTGACACCACATAATTAGGATAGAAGTTGATGAGATTAGGATAGATAATACAGCGTTATCGCACCTCTTCACAATAATAATAATAATAATCATAATTAATGATTACATTCTATTTTTAAAAAATATTTACAGTATCGTAATAATAATAAATAGATTTTTGTAAGAAATAAGTAACACTCATTTTTTTATTTATTTTTTTGTTGTTGTCGCCCTACTCATTACATTTTAATTCGCTGATCGTCGTGTATCTTTGCACAATGCTCTGAAGAATAACTCTTTTTTATTCAATTTGATTATTATTGTAATAATAATAAATTATATTACAAATCAGTCTTAAGAGCAATGTTGCAAGTATACAATAATAATAAAGATATTATTTTTTTATAAAACGGATATTTTTTTAATTATTGTGTTGCGGAAAGTAAATCTGATTCCATTTTTTTGTAATTATTATCATAATTGTATGTATGTATAGGTATTATTATTATTTATTATTATTTTAGTAGTAGTAATTATTAATAATATTATAATATAATATCAGATGCGTCCAGCAACGGTGAAGGGGGTGTGGATTTTGTCGTGGGATGGTCCATGAGTTATGGAAACACATGGATCCGCTCCAGCTGTGGACAAAATAAGACGAAACACATGAGCAAATATGCTAAAAACAAAACTAAAAATAAGAAAATGAACTTCTTTATCACAACTCTAATTGGGTATGTGTATAAATTCGATTGTACATACATTATTTGGCAAAAAAATGTTTTTAAAACAATGGTCCCAAAACCGATCCCTTGAGTACTCCTCTCTTTATGCGTATTACAGGGAGTACTCAGGGGTCTGGTTTTGGGACCATCAAATTCAATTGTGGAATTTTGAACTGGGATCATAATTATTACTATTTATTTTTTCGACACAGAAAACAATGAATTCGACACTAATCCCTATTTACAAGCTCCCCCGTTGCCTCAAAAGCTTTAAAATGTTGGCATTTTGATATTGATTTTTTGTTCTTGCTTATATTGATGCTTGGACAAGAAAATTCTTTTCAACTTATGTATTAAGGTTAACTGTCTCCTTAATGAGTATTTCTGTATGCAACATTATGTTCAATGTTCGCATTGTTTGTCTATCTATCTATACCCTCACGCCACGTCCCTTGCAGAGTAAGCAGAGAGGAAAGAGCGCCAGACAGCCCTATCCTTACACACACCCTTAGCCTCCGTCACATTCATCCAATTTGTCACACATGCTCTCCGATTCCTTTTACTTAAAACGCGCCCATTTTTGAAGGTCTGGTCGACATGATCGGACCAGGTCAGTCTCGAGAGGCCGCGTTTCCTCACCCCTCTTCGATTACTCAAATATACCTATATGAGGTTATAAATATATTTATACATGAGATTGATCACTAAAAAAATAAATACTTAAATAATAAATAAATAAGTATAATTTACTCACGTTTCAGTTTATTGCTGGGGCACCTTCAATGATACCCATTAGTGAATGCAGCTGGAATCAGGGGATCCTGTAAGAATTAGAAAAACTGTCTTGAAGTCATATTGTGAACTGAAATTACAAAATCTTATATGGGCTTCTTCTTGTTCTGGTGGTGACAGTATAGAATAACATGTGTGTTGTATGAGATAATACAGATCAATTTTATCCAAATCTATGCTTGTGAATCTCGTACTCGTATCTCCAATGGCTCTTCTTATATCTTCGAATATTGGATTACTGGAGTGAGGTGAT